>VTGA01000005.1:0-1200000 GCA_013403825.1 Calonectria pseudoturangicola | reverse complement strand
AACCCATCACATTGCTGTTGAATGATCGCTAACGTATTGACTTAGCAGTTTTTTTTTTTTTTTGCCAACGTCTTCCGTTTCATAAGTAGCTCCTACATTGTGACTTGGTGGCTTTCTTTTCAGTATCTAACGCTTCACAGCAAAACAAAATGCCTCGAGTTAGTGATCACCATCCTTCCCAATCGATACGCTGATGCTGACTTGAAGTTGCAGCCAACCCATCTCCAATCTTCTGCCTACCGGTATCCTGTGCTGTTGCCTCTATATCCTGTCCCATCCAGTCGCTGCTCAAAGGTTTCTGATCTGTAGCATGGAACCAGGGATCGAGAAGGACTCCGACTCTGATTGGAGTGATGTTAGACTTCTGTCACACCATCCTCCAACTCTGCCCCGACTGTAAGTAGCCCCTTGTTTCGCCATCATCATTTCCCTAGGGACTAACAACATTGTTCTACGTGACAGTTGATCTGAACCGCCAAGAGTATGCGATCATCGACTCTGAATGGAAATGGTCGGGCTGACCACAAGTTGTAGCTCAACAACTTGCAATCCTCTACCCTCCGGTACGTTTTGTTGCCTTGCCCACAACACATCCAGTTCCGTCTGCCCGTTGCCGAAACGTTGCTGATGTTTGGAGCGCTGGGCCAGGAAGTGACCAAGAGCCGCTTGGTGGCCATAAAATGGTGTCGTTCTTCATCGGACTCTCTCTCGTTGCCGCCGCCTTGACGATTTGCCATCCCTTGTTCATGGTGGGTTATTTCAACACCTCGTGACTCGTGTCGTTCTCGACTCTGACGCCCGTATTCGTTTGCAGTGCTTCGAGTGCCACGGGGTCCCGACGGCAGAAGCTGTGTCTCAATTGTGGTATGTCATTCTGACCTTAACAAGTCTTGACGTATTTCATTCTCACGATGGAGGCAAGAAGGCACACGCGCATGCAGACGACAGCCATACCAGAGGGACTCCGCAACGAATTCGGACTTGCATCATTGTCAACCTTCTGAACACACGTGTGGAATTGATTACTACGCCTGAAACTGCGATTATTACTTCAGATTGCGTTACGAGACCCATACAATCATCGAGTACACATCAGATCCGATATTGTACACGGCTGTCGCCAGAAAGAAAGTGACACGATGACCTCATCTGGATTCCCCGACAGCACCTCCCCCCCTGCGGCACAATGTCTGCGCAGAAGATGCCAGCAGTACCCCCACCGATGATGCCATGAAGTGCTGCAGCGCTCTGGCTATGGTGGGCCACTGGGACTGTATGCCGGATGGCGATGTAAAACGGAGATGATTTGGTTGAGAACGACACTTTGCCAGAATATTCTCGCATGCCTGAGTAAGTGCCACCAACTTTGGGCCACCATGCCAAATAACCTTTCGATCCCAACTGACAAAATTTTGCCTTTCTCTTCTTCTTTCAGCCACGGTCAACCTCTCCACTATTTCTCTAACGAAAAAAGACTTCGAAAAGCCACAATATCATCGTCTCGATCGTCGCACGAAACCTTCGCCCACCCACCCGCTCCAGGCCACGGTAACCACGTACGCCACCTTCGACGGACCTACTGCACCATAGCGGAAAGGTGATTGCTAACTTTGATCTTTAATGGACGAGACTAACATCTTACAGCGCCGAAATCATTCCATACAAAACGTCTTTGTTTGTCGTAGTGTCCGCCCCAAGTTCCTGATTCAAACATTGCGATCCTGTCCTCATGGGCGTCCCACCTTTCCCCCCTTTGGTTCGGAATCCGGGATCCTGTTTATTGGTACCAACTAGCTCAGACCGTTTGGACTGTTCTTCCGCATGGATGATTGATGAAAAGGAGTCGGGTTGGTGGAATTTCGTGGCGAGGTCCAAAGTTTCCCACAATTATTGTCAGCCAGATCGAACATCCTTTAGGGGAGCCACTTCTTGACCCGTTATCTAAAATAGTTCTCTGCCGTCTCATCTGGGTGTTCTGATGCAGTCTGAGATGTTTATGCCATGAGTAGGGCCATGGCTCGTACAGGGGTGACAAAAGTTTCGCCCAGTCCTGTATTCTCTGCCGAATATAAGATATAAAACATTAATAAATAAATAATATTAAAATAAATAATATTATATAATATTATATAATATAATTTATTTTAATATTATTTTAGATTTATAAATATTTTATTTATTTTTAATTGTGTTGTGTTAGGGAACTAACGATAGTGTGATTTTCAAGACCAGGCTGAATTTTTGCAATCCCCCTGTAGCTGTGGCCAATTCATGCAATGGATATCTCATCTCTAAGTATCGTATCAGCAGTGGTGAGATTGCTGGCGAGACCATGGCTGCTTCTACCCCCAGAAAGGAGATCACATCTACCAATCCACATCACTTTAGTGAAGACCATTGCTTCTTGCGGTCTGGTACTGGAGTCACCATTACCGATACCGTTTCTGCTTCTATCACTATCGGCTTGTCGTTAAGACCAGCGTTAAAAAGTCTACGATTGAGAAAAGGTAGAGCGAGTCTTTATTCTCTCCCGCTGGTACACTACGGTATTGAGTATTGTCTGCTTTGTGTTGCAGCTCTCATTTGGTCTCGCAAGTGGCCACCATCATTAGTGTCAAAAAAGAAAAATAGCAAGCGTTTGCTCGTACTCTGGTCTTTGCGCCTTGCCCAACCTGTGCATCGGATTGCTCTGAGGGCCAACAACGTGTCACATGGCTGGTCCAATAATTTCCCAGCCTGAATCAATCACCTACCCACTAAAATTTCTGTCCAAGACTTTGAGGCGAGATTCCTCGATGACCTTGCTGACTTTTCCCGCAAACTTTATCATAACCCAAGTATAAAAGTGACTTCTCCTGCCTCCCCCCGCTCCTCGCCCAACTCACCCTACGCTATCTGTCCAACTGTCCCATATCGCGGCCATTTCAATGACCTGATCGTGCTTCCGCATGGTATCTTTTTTTTTTCTAATACTCTATGAAGAATCCTTCACATATGTGATGCTAATCGTGGAAGCAGGAATGATCTACCGATACAGAGGGCAATCACCTACGAGGGTCTCTATAGTAATCTTGAACTCTGCCACCGCTTAACTCTCTCACGGATGCGGAATGGGTCGTAACGCAGTGAGTTATTATTTTATTTCATCACATCACGAACGTCGCATAGACACTACCAAGCGCATATCACAACAGATCCTGAATTAGCTCTCATCGAAGAGAATAGCGGCACGATGGCCTCCCCCAAACCCGATGGTAGCACACCCACCTCCGTCCTTTGCCCTTCGAATCAGGAGAAACAGCACAGCGAAGATCCTCAAACTATCCTCGACGACCTGCAGCGTCGAAAGTCTGGGCCAATGAGTCCCGAATCTCGAAGCATTGCAGAACGACTTGAGAAGGAAACCAAACAATGGCAAACTGGCGAGGATAATGGGAAAGTTGACCATGGAAGGTTGGTCAGCGAGTGGAAGACGTTTGTGTGAGGCGAACAGGTAGCGGAGGAGCTTAAAGAGGTCCAAGCCAAACTTGCAATGATGCAAGAGCAGGTTCGTCAAGATGGTATTCTTCGGGATTTGATAGAATTTAGTCTCCGTCATATAGACTGAAATATATTGGGTCGTCACCATGCACCTCGCACCTTGAACAAAAGCAAACTTGAAATATGTGACTAACAATGTCCTTTGCATTCCCTGAAATGGTCTGAGTCGAGGTTGACAATTGCAAATCGAAAACATTACGCCGATACATCTACAAACCAACACGATCTGTCTAAGCTTGCAGGGGGCTTGTGGTCGCGGCTAAGCCTTTTTACTCGAACACCGAGACTCAAGCTTTCAGCCGGAATAGCTGACGTCCTTAGGTAGCCACGAAGGCACTGGTGTTTGACGGTCGTCAGCAGGTGCCCACCACACCTGGACCTGAGGCAAAAGCCCCGTTGGTAAGTTTGCGGGGGATCTCTTTTTTGTTTCTTTTTGCTTCAATCTCATGTCCAGCAGCCATGTTTTTCTACGCCTACACAGCCGTTTTCGCCTGCGCGACATCTCAAACAAGCGGTGCCACTCTTGACGTCCTCTAGCGATGAATCTCCCTCTTTGGTACCAAGATCACATCCCTCAGCCATCCCTCGTGAAGATATACTTCTGCACGCCGTCTCAACTCTGCACCAAGTCTTGGCATCTACGTCCAAATCGGCAAGGCTACATCGCTCTCTACTTTGCTTCATCGAGTTTATTGACCTTGATCAAATTCCCTTTGAGCCACCACGATCACCTTCACCGCCGAACAGAAACTGCCACTCCTTGAGAACAGCGTCCTTGTGCTTTGTTAGATCTCGGGTAAGCAGTCCAATTGGCGTACAGACTTGCGCGATGTGTCTATCAACGAATTTGGTGACTGACGAAGTCATGCATCCGACGCACCTTTCAGTCAGAGTCGCTGACACTCGCATTGAAGGCGATACAAATTCGTTCAAACCTCATCCAATTCTCTGTTTCTCAGAGGCACAACACAGGTATAAACAAGTGCACATGCTGACCCCATTGGTGAGAACCTTCCCACCAACACAGGGTCCTTCTTTTTTTGTTTGGTGATTGACGAAATTAGTTTCCCATACACCTTTGCGGTAAGCTCGGTATGTGATTCGAATCCATAAGGCTTTTCATTCTTCCAGTTAATCATGACTTGCAGCGCCATCCACTCCTGATAAAGAATGTCCCATGATCGAGTCCATCTTAGTTCATAACTTTGAGTCGTCTGATATTGTCTTTGCCTCCGACTTACCTCGAAATCTTTCAATAGTATTCCCGTCCTCGTTTTGCTCCATGCTGCCTTCTTGTCAGCACGTCGTCCTTTTGTTATAGCACAGCCATTCTCGGCACTGCCGTCCTTTGGATCGTATCGCCAGCCTTCGGTTATGGAATACTATCGACCATGGCATTGCCTTGCTTGAAATAAAAGATGTCCCGCGGCCAGGCTAGAACTGCCTCTCAAAGGGCATTCAAGGAACAGATGTTGAAACCTTTTATAACCTTTCTTTACTGCCCGCCGCGCCCCCAGTGGGCAGAAGGTACGTGATCTAGTTACACAGTTATTCCGTGGTTCGGATTACCAACGTTGACTCTCAAATAGCGCAAGGTGTCTGTAGTACGTCATTGCAACTTTCTTGCTCTAAGATCATTTTGTAACATGGTTAGATGATCGTCAACTTTGCTGCCGCTGCCGCCCCCGCCACTGTACGTTCATGCACCATAGGGGAAAAGTCCAGGACTGATACGAGTATCTAGGAGGACGGCTTTTTTGTTCGGCGAGACTGTTGGTGGAAAGGGCTCTCTGTGCAGTGAAGGGGCAAATCTAGGTGGGTGGGCTATCGGATGTAGACGCTCTTCAAGGTTTCCGCGAAAGTAGAGGTGGCAGATTGTTGGAAGTCAGGTTATTGGAAGTCGCAAGAATCACATCTATGCCTAAGTCCACATGGATGCAATGGGCCGTAGATGTTTGTTGTGCAGATCACCCCCCTTAGTTCGCTGAAAAATGAAATAAAAAATCTCAAGGTCAAGGTACAATGGAATGGCGCTGAGGCGGCTTCTGAGGCAGCGCAGACTGCGCAGCACTGCCAGCACCTAGCGGCACACTGCTGCATGGCATTACCACATGGCCCAAAAAAAAAGGTTTCCTCTTTTTTCTTCTCTTCTTCTTCTCCAACCCACACATCCGAAGACGGTACGCCTTGCCGTGCTATTATGCTCAAATCCACCCGGTCTTTGTTGAAGTATTTGCTGATTATTGATATTTTAGACTTCCCAAGTACCCTCGCCCCCCGCAGTCCGTCGTTCTGTAAGTAGTTTCCTACATTTGCCTTGTGCGATGTGATTGCTGACCAAGTCGTTTCATTTTAAAGTCGCGCCAACATGCCCAACGTGAGTGATCTCCTGCCCTGTTAAATGAAGCTTCTGGCGCTGACTGCGAGTGATAGCAAACTAACACCCGCTTGGTAAGTAACGTTGAAACACTTGATCGTCGCATACCCATCCAGATCCTGATCGCCTTAATTCGAGTTCCCTGTGGCTCTTCGACTCGTTTTCAGCCAGCTACTACCTCTATTGGCACGCACTCTACGTCCTGGTCTCACCATTACGTCGTCCGATACGCTCTCTCGTCTTCTCGATAGCTTTGGAATGGCCCTTTCCCAACTCCTCGGTGTGACCACCGGACTAACCTCACCTGGTGTCCGACTTTCGTTGCGCTTCTCGCAGTGATGCTGAACATCTGGTCCCATCGCTGTCGAGTTCCTCAACACGATTCTTTATTTCGCACAAAGCTTGTCGGCGCTACTCTTCCCACCGCATTCACCATGCTATTGCCAGTCTTCTAACACAGTACTGGTTGCGCGCTTGCGATGCTTCGCGATCGTGTCTACAGTTAATTCACAACATTTCGACTGTAACAGCTATTGCAGTCAGACTTTTGTCCACTTGACAGCTTTTTCTAACCCATAGTAATATGCGCTTGTATTGTTTCTTTTCTTCCCTTTCTCTCTTCTTTCTTCTCTCCTTCCTATTTCCCATTTTTCTCTATATTTTATGTTCAGTTATCCATTCCTTCATAACCTAAGCCACACAACTTCCACCTCGCAGAGCGATAAGCCGAAACAGTTGCCATTTGGATGGACGTGTGCCGGAAGGTTTTGTATGTTGTTTTAATTTTGCAGTAAGTCGTTTACCCTCCCATTTTCAGATAATGGTGAATAGGTGGTGCTCGGAATAGCGTCTCGGCGCCTCCTAGGTTCTTAACAATAGCCCAACTCTCGACGATCTACGGACGGGGATAGGGGACTATTCATTTTGGACATTCGATACGTATGGTTTGGAGCTATTTCTCAGCTCTAGAGTGGGACTTTATACGGCATACAGGGAAGCCTCCAAGAGGGCCGATTTTTAATTGCCCCTCGACTCCGTTCAAACCTGGTACGCATAATGTCTCCCATCATTTCGATCCATCGTGACCAATCAGGTACAGGCTACCAGTTTCCGACATCACAAGCATGCTCCAGATACTCGAGGAAGAGTGTTTCGAGAGTACAGAAAGTATGTTGATGCCCGAGCACATGGATGACTCGAAAGTATTGGATGATCTAACGATCTCTTGATAGGATCAGCCATGAAAGTTGGAAATAAACCTCCCGTTGCCCCGCAATCCTAGCGAATGAGAATAGCTGTGAGAATCAAACTGTCAATTAACAATGTGACAACGAATGGCCTCGGTCGGCGCATCGCAATTCTCGGGTCGCGTTGTGTTCGCATAGCTTGAATAGGGCGATTCAACTAATATCAAGTATATATCCACGTGGCATCGCCATAAGGTGATCTAGACAGCAATGGGTCACGGAAGCAGCGATATCTACATAAGGCAATGATGACACTGTTTAAATGATTTCACAGGCCCGATTCGATCATGTTTCGCAGAATGTATTAGAATATATTGATTGCAGCTTACTAGAGCCGCCTAACATAGCGTCGTATGCGACAAAGCCAATTAATGTTAATTATTTATTACCCGACCATATCCGTCATTCGTATCCAGCACAACGAATAATTTAGATAGCAACGCCGGCGGCGGCGCTGATGTGGAAACCGAGACGGGCGCTGAGGCCGGCGCTGATGCCACCAGAGACACCAAGGACGGCACCCAGGCAGGGGCGGAGGGCAGAGGCCTGGACAGTGAGAACAATGCTGCCGAGAGCACCGACACAGCCGTTGATGATACCGGGGACGAGACCGCAGGTAAGAGAAAGAATGTCTCCGAGAAGGGAGAAGCAAAGAGTGAGGGCGGCCTTGAGCTCAGCTCGGAGACCGATGGAGAGAGCGAGCTTGTGGGTGCAGGTGAGGACAACCTTGACAAGCTTGACAATGACTCCGACAAGGAGGTTGATCTCAGCCTTTCCGGTGACCTTGATCTTGCCAGCAGCCTTGATATCAGCCTTGAGGCTGGTGAGAACCTTGATGACACTGTGGATGTGAGGAGCAGAGGCCTTGGCACAGGCCTCCTTGCTGATTCTGCCCTTGCCGCTGCCAACCTTGCCAACGTTGGCGTCTGTATACATTTGTTAGCTCAAGTACAGATGTTGGGTTTTGAAAGACTCTTTGACGTACCAATCTTGACAGTCACAGCAGCGACAGCGGAGTGGCAGCTGTTGATCTTGGCATAGAGATCGGCGGAAGCCTTGATGGTGCGCTTGTCATTGAGGAACTCGGTAACCTCACGAGCCTCGATGTGGGGGACAACAGCGTCGATGTCTCTCTCGACGGCATCCTGGGTAAGAGGAGCAGCAAAGGCCGAGGCGGCCAGAGCGAAGAAACCGAAAAAGCTAGCCTTCATTTTGAATTAAGAGAACGGAATTAGTTGATAAAAAGAGGTGTGTAATTGTGCGCGTCTAGCGAGTGATTTTGAAGGTAGCTGAGAACTGTGAAGCGAAGGAAATGTGCGAGTGGTGATGATGGGAATGAGAATTGTTGCAGGAGATAGAGGGAAATATATATGTTTATTCTCTTCAAAGTATGGCTTTTGAGATTCCCTTGGATTTCGAGCTGATGTTCACTATGACCGCTGTGACAGCTGACTACCGTTTTGGAAGTAGTTAGGTTAGCGCGCCACGCCGAGCCAGCTACGCAGGTGAGCGGGCACTTGTGAAATTACACACCAAAACTACTCCATAACAGCGACCAAACTAGTGATGGCTACGGCGTGGGCGAGAAAACGGCGTCTTCTCTTGCATTTTGCTCCACTTTCATTTTACGCGGTTTGTTCTTCTTGGGTTTGTTCTGGAATTCTGGCTCACGACAAATCAACCAGGCACATTTGCGCTCCATTCACCCACAAGCAAGCGATCGACACGTTGCGAGGTGGCCCGTGAGCCTGGTTCAGGGTTCCTTGCATACTCTATTTTAATGTTGTTCTTTTTGTCGTTTAGCTGAGTTTAAGCTAATCTCTGCCTGTCTTGTCTCAGCTGCGGCTGGTTGAAAACCAATTTTTTCGAGTCGCAGTTGGCACTGCGTGGTCATTGCGCGCGCCCCGTGCGTTCTATGGTGAACTGACATGTGCGTCGAGGAAACAAAAGGGGGCGCAAAAAATAACAGACGCTGTTTCCGGTGATTTCAGCGAGGGAATGGTGCTTTGGGCGCTATTTTGAGCAACTCGTTGGGCTAGCCTTGCCAATAGTCTGTTTGAGGCAACAGCGCTCAGACCGGCCCCTGGTCCGGTAATACGGGTGATTGACACCGAATATCCCCCACCATTTGCCTTTTTTGGTATATCACCACTAATTCAGGCACGCGAGTGGCTGGCTTGGCCAAATGGTCATACCTGTGGCTGCAGGTTGTTGGGGCTGTCACCTCTGCGATTCTTGTGATTTATCAGTTCATTCAGCCATGTCTCACGCGGTGGGTGCGGTCGGGCCGCCGATCAGCTAACTGCGGAGCATTTCTAGCAGGGCCACCTCAGCCCCAAATCGCGCGCAGCTCAGGCACGAACACGATCTGAGCGATCCATGTACAGGGCCTGAACGATGCCGTGTTTCTCAGCATGCTGGCCGTGGAGTGGCGAATACCCCAGCTTTGGTGTTCTTGACTCTGGAGGCTAGCCCCACTGACTCAAAGACAGCACTCCTCCGAGAGGAGTCAGGAAATATGCCTACCCGGGACCTTTTAAACTTTTTTCGGGAAGTTGAGCCATCATGGTAAATAATACTTGTATAAATTTCAAGAAAAACCCGAGGTTAATAAATAATCAAACGGCTCCTAGAACTGAGGATGTCTACACAAGGTGATGCACATTTTGACCCGATATGGGGAATATGCCACAGGTATTTACTTGGGTAGACAGGCAAAACACATGTGGGCTTATTATTCCATCGGTAAGACAGGCCGCCCGATAGCTTACTTCCTAACCTAGCCTTCGATCGATTCAAGTGGATAATGTCTGACCAACGTCGAACTAATGTCCGTTTCAGGGATTTGCTCAAAAACTGCCATAATTAAACGGTCAACCAATCCGTAGCGAGCTCGCTTAAAACCGTTTTCTTTGCATCATATCTCGAAGTAAAATACCAGTTAGCGTCATACAGAGTGCTGCGCCCTGCACGGTATGTCTTCCTTGCATCGTTGATCTACCCACACTGTCATTCCGCTTTTGTCTAGGTCCTCCTGCGGATGGGTTGTCAGGCAGTTCAAATTGACTAGGTTAGTGCATAACGGTAAAGTCACAGTGACCTCGTCCTCAAGTAGTCTTTGCCAAAATCGATAAGCGACTCAATAGTGCCAATACAATGTTTCAGGACTGGATGTGACCTGGCGCCTGTTATGGGGGCTTTGACCTCAGACTCCTGAGCTTGGACCCTCTATCGATTGGAGTTAACGCTCCCCGACTTCCGGTCCACTGGAGCTACAGAAGGAAGCGGCCTTACTGTTGGTGGAGCCACCGCAGCTTGTCGACGGCTGTGTGTAGATTATTCCTGGCCATCTGGTTTACTTGCAAGCCGCTGACCCGAGTGCTGCTGGGAAGAACACTTACTTTTTCGTCGGGATGAGATCGTGGGTTTGTGTGCGCGTGCGTATGTGTGTGTTCTATCTCGTCGGTTAGCTGCCGGTTGCGGTCCTGCTGAGAGATACACTTACTGTTTTGTTGACTTCAAAGTCCTGGCAGTGTGAAGGCACGAGGACCTCGATGGTTGTGACTGTGGATGAGGAAGGAAGAGTCTTTCCTCTCCCTCTTGGTCGATTTAGTCTGATATCAGGCTTCAACATATTGAAAATTCAGGAACATGATTGGTCCCAGTCACTGTTAAAGGCTGGGTATGAGCCTCATTGTACACACTTCACTGTTCTTAGCCTTGTGCTAAAATCTGTTTCCTTCTCTTATAAGAAGATTCTCTTTGAATCAAAAGATAGATTGAATACTAATCAATGGGAGTGGGATTCTCGATTAAGCCGTCTTTCTGTCAACAAGACGGAACTCATGTGCAGATGTAACCCGATGCCCTCTGGCCCTGACAGTCTTGGCCACTTCGTAATACTGACCAAGAAGAACGTGGTATTCATACATCTGGCTATGCGGCCCATCCAAGGCACCCTGGAATGCACGCAAATAAGACTCACCCTTCCAAATTTCAGGCACAAAAGTTAGCGACCCATCCGGTGTGGTAACCAAGGCCGGGCCAGACTAGTTCACCATCGTCGCGGTAGATGTAGGCGCCAGGCTGCATAGGTCCTTTGACATCCTCTCCAAATCCCTTGTATGGTGCAACAAAAATATAGCCTGTCTCGACTGCGTGCCGGTCAGCAGGGACTGCGATGTTGAGTAGTGGGGCTGCGAGCTCAGGGCGGGATCTATATCTCCAGTCAGCAGTAGCAAGGGGTACTAGGAGACTATGATAAAATTAGACCCAAGGCTAATATTTCCAAGGTATCTAATTGGCGGCTATTGCCACACGTCGGACTTCCTATTGCCACACGTCGGACTTCCTATTGCCACACGTCGGACTTCCTATTGCCGGATTGGCTCCCGCTAGTGCTTTCAACTCATATGCACCCACCCTGACCCGTTGAGGTCAAATGCTCTAGTGTCAGTTGCCCATTGGATTTTCTTATTCTTCATCCTGTTTTAGGGCCAACTCTGTTTTACGATTCGCCATGCTTGCTGCTTCTATTGCAGTGTCGTGGCCGTGGTGTAAGTCGAGCTGTGAACAGGCCAACCACAGAGTTCATCTGTAACAATCTGCTTAGATCCTGTCAACGGTTCCTGTGTTTCGCTGAACACAAAGCTAGCCGGGGAACGATCTGTTACTCTGGCAATTCACACCATGTCACTTGTTTACTAAGACCTTGCAGTCAAAGAGTTAATAATGGAGAAACACCGAGTGCTCGCAAACGGGTAATGGGAGATCAGTCGATCTGAGTTGGGTCATGTATATGATCAAGTAGCCGGGCAACAAGCTGATAGTTCGTCCTTCAATGTTTATGAAAACCTTTTTTCAAGTCAATTCCGTGTGACTTCTAGGATTTTCTTTTTCACTAGCTTGAATATATTTGGTCTTCTCTATTGTCATTTGCATTTTTAGCCTAGATTTTGTCTCTGTGCTCTTTCATCTCACGCAACAACGCGAACTATTTTGCCCTTGTTGCTATTAAATATTGCTCGTTGCATCAATATGTTACAGAAAGGCTTAGCAAGCCGCCTTGCTAAGTTTAAATCCACCAGGCATCAGCTTCTGGAAAACGCCGTGAGGGTCGTACTTCGAAGCAACCTTTCGAAGGTAGGCCACGTTCTCAGCACCGTAACCGCAGATGGGGTTTTGGAAGGGGGCAGCATAGTTGAGGTAGCTGAAAGGAGAAAATGTGCCGTGCTTTTTTGCGACCTTTTCGGCTGCAGCGATGAAATCTCGCTGGGCCTGTGCCATCATACCGTCGAGTTTGGAATCGGTCCAACGCGATGTCAACCATACGACTAGAAGAAGGATTAGCTTTCGAAATTGTGACATAGCCAGATAGTAGGATGGTACTCACTGATTTGGTCGGTCTTCACGTTAGTAAGACCAAGGACGTTACCGCCACTTTGAGCTGCAAATGTCTGTTGGGACTTGGGCTGTGGGATAAACGAGGTCATCCAGTCAATCTTGTCCTTGTTGGGGAGCTTGTTGTAAACCGCATCAGTCGCATCCCAGATCTCGCGGAGAGTCTTGTAGTCATTGTAGATGGTCATGCCAGCAGTTACTTCGCTATTAATTCGGTTAGCATTGTGTGATGCATGGAAATGCAATTCACTGACCGATAGCCATCAGGCTGAACCTGGCTGTTCTGAATCACAAAGTCCGCTAGCTTTGTTACACCAACTCGCTTTACCAGCGAGTTGGGCATGTTGAGAAAGGAGCTCGCCGCCTTGGGGTTAACGACGCTCTTAAGGTTGGCCAGACTAACACCGACAGTCTGGCCGCGGTTGCCGCTATAGTATGTGTTCAATACTTGAACGACTGTTTCGAGCTCTTTGCTATTGTTACCGACGAAGTCGACAGTGGCCTGGGTCACATAGTCAAGCATTTGAGGGCGATAGGCGATTGTCTCTGCGGTGCTGGGAATGCCGGAAACAATACCGCCGCCCCAGATGCTAGGAAGCTCAAAGGCAGCAAGCTTGATCTTGGTCACGATGCCAAAATTGGTGTTACCACCCTTCAATGCCTTGTACAAATCTGAGTGGCACGTCTCGTTTGCGTTGACGATCTCTCCGGACGCGAGAACAATCTCGTAATTTAGGATGTTGTCGACGACCCAGCCCTTCTTGGCCTGGAAGATCGATTGTCCTCCATTCACGGCTAAGCCACCGACACCGACACCTTCGCAAGCGCCGCCGGTGAACCCAATGTTTGAGCTGTTAAAAGTAGTATAAGCCTGGCCCCACGAGAGGCCGGAGCCAAGGGTTACATATGAGCGGTCATGGGACAGCGTTGCCGTGTTCAAGTTTTTCAGGTCGATAGACACGCCTCCCGCGATATTGTTGAAGCCTGGGTTGGGATTGTGACCGCCAGACTTGACTGCAAACTGGCACTGGCCCTTGACCAATGTTTTCATGGCCTTTGAGAGATCCGATGCAGACTTGGGTGCGATGACACATGCAGCGGACAGGATGGATGTGTTTGACCATCGGTGGTCCATTAGGCTGGTGTATGTGGGGGAATTAGGACCGTAGTAAATTGACGGAACATCTTTGGAAAGGTCTCTGCACTGTGGAGAATTGTTAATTGGGATCACAAGCGGTTTTTGTGAAGGGTCAGTGTCATCAACATACACAAGTAGCGGTTGGGTTTGCCAGGGCTTGAGTCGCTGCTGCGACGAGTGCCAGCCCCACGGAGGGATCAATGTACTTCATTGTGACTTTTGAAGATGGAAGTGAAAGTTGAATGAATTAAAACACAAACACCTCTCGGAGAAGCGTCTTTATTTATAAAATTACCTACCTGTCAAGCTGACAGGACTCGTCTATTGATGCCCTATGGTGTAGAAGCTAGCCTCTTGTCAATAGCAAGGGGCAAGCCAGCGTGGACTCCGGAGCGACAACGCATCTGGAACAATAGCCCAAAATCCAATTGCCAATCTCTCTCGTACGATAAGTAGGCTAAGCTAACTATCTCCACTTCAGCCTGTCAAACACTGTACAACACATTCAAGGCGGACCCAGATCACCACTTTGGTCTTAGCGATCAAATAGACCACTCGATAATTCAGCCACCAATTCGACACCTCAGCGTCATTGTCAAAGGCAAGCGACAGACTCAATTGCTCTAGCTGCTGGATTGCCACTTTCCCATCGCAAAATGTGCTCCTTCGCGATGGGCATCTAACCGCGACAGGGTTAGTCGAGGGGGTCGAGTCAGCGCTGGCTTGTGCAAATTCGACAAACACACCAATTGATCCCAGGTCATGTGACTAGACTACGGCTCAATCGGCACCTCCGTTACTGGTGGCCTTCGCAGCCCTATGGACCGGCAGATGGCCTACGGACGCCACATTAAGCTACTATTGCCTCAAAGCGACTGCAACGTGTTCGACAGTCAATAACTCCGGAGATGGCGCAGACTAGCAGACTCAAGAACGCAACTATTGCGTTCGATCGTCACCGACTGGCTGGCTCAGCTTGGCTCCTAGTTGTCGGGCCCCCAGTCTAGATTCCAATAGCTCCCAGTAGTCCACCACTGCACGTTAGCACCCAGCCAACAGCGGTCCAGGCTAACCACTACACCAAGCCACATTCCAACCTACGCATCTCCAGCAATTAGCTGAAGGTTTGAGGCTGACTGACGGCTAAAAGTAAAAAGGTCTGGTGCCGGCACCAGATCCAGGGCTGGACCTTTTTTTTATTTTTGTTTTCCTGGTAAGTTTGCGATTGTATTTTTGAACTCTATAAAATTTCGGCACTTGGGTTAGTGCAATCCTGGCGGCATACGTCTCCCGATGAGCGTTGAGCCCGTTGCGACAGATGTAAACGAGGGTGCCGCATATTCAAATAACACGTAGATTAGCATAAAATATAAAAATAAAAATAAACAAACATAATCTTGAAAGCAGACCCCGCGTTTTATGAGACTCCAGCTCAATTTGGATAACGAAATTATGCACAGTGGTAACAAGTTTGGGAGAAAAGTTGTTAGTAGCCATGCCTAGATGAATTTGTCAATCAATTCTAGGTTTGATTGGCGCGTTTATTGGGCCAGAGTCCGTCATCTTGTCGTCGTAAATCTACATGGAAAAATAAAGCAGGGTAATACCTAGGCACTTTGGGTGTAAGAATATATCTTCTGAAATTTTGACGAAGTCATCAAATCCAAAGTTGTGTCAGTAATGGATTCCATTGCGGCAACTAGCTACCCCCCCAAAAATCCTTAGCTTCAGAATAAGTCACAGATGTTTTTAGTGATGGTTTGCAGGCTAGCAAAACAATCAGTTCAATCTATGCTAAATCGAGGCTCAATACAAACAGTGTTGGGGACACTGCCCCACCCAAGATTGAGCAGCGACGGCATACAACCTACCCTACATACGCGCAACTGGGGTACCTCTGCGGGTATGGAGAATGAATAAAACATAAACTAGGTGGCACATCGAGTTTTGTTGTTAATGCATTTGATTTCACTGCGAGGCCGAAGTGCACTAACCTTACTTGGTGATGTATTTACTTTCCCACAGCCATTAATGTGGTGCGTTCTGTGCCACGGTGGCGAGAGGACCAGGCCTGAGGTGAGTGAAACCAACCCACGAAGCCGGGCATGTCAGCGACCAATTACATCTTACCACCCACACATGGATAAGCGAGGCAGAGATCAACTCAGCCCCGCCTTCATCCTAAAATCTCTCGGCTCCCCAAAGCCGCAAGGTTGAACTGATCAACCCGTCAATCTCAACAGCTCCGATCCTGCCCCACAAAGGCTACTTAGAACGTCACCATGTCTGGCTTCGAGGCACTTGGCTTGGCATGTGGCATATTTCAGACCATTAGCTTCGCGCATGAGACTGCTGCTGTCTGCATAGATATATACCGGGGTGTCAAGACTCCGGACTCGATGCTGGAAGAAAATGCGACTGCAATGATTGAGGCCGCAAAGCAAGTCAAGACGTCGTGTCATGTCATGACCACGCCAGAGCAGCGATGCTTGGCCGAAATTGCCAACAAGTGTATAGACACTGCTCAAAAACTCGAGGACGAGGTTCAGAAGATAACGAAGCGTTATAAAAAGCGTGATGTGATTGCTGCTTTCGGCGCTCATCTCAAATCAGTATGGAAGAAGCGGAAAATAGAAGAGCTTGATGATGCGCTCAATCACTACAGAGATACAATGCAGACCCTCTTGATAACAAAAGTATGGTGAGTTTGAGAAAATACCGGTCCGGCTGTCATCAAAACTCTGACATGAAAACGATAGCGACGAAAGCAAGGCAAATAATCTAAAGCTGCAATCGGGATTTCTTGATTTGAAAAAAGATCACCAAATCTTTCTTTCACAAATTGCTGCTGGCTACACAGCGATGGGAGATCTTTTGAGACAGGAAGCCATATCGACCAAAGATCACATTACCACGGAAGTAAAACTATCTGGGTCACATCTTGAGGCACACATCACATCACAAAGTCTCAAGGCGGCTACTGAGGCCGAGCGCAATAGATTTCTCCAGAGCCTCAAGTTTGATGAGATGAACCAACGGCGGAATGACATCAAGGACCCGAGAGATGCTACTTTCAGTGGAATATTTCAGTCATATAAAAATATTGCTGATCCACATTTGAGCACAGACTCTGACATGCAGGGTTCACCTTCAAAAGTCACCGCAGAGATTAATAAAGCGTGGCAAGTATTCACAGATTGGCTGCCATCCGACAATTCACTATTCTGGATACAAGGAAAACCAGGATCCGGAAAAAGTACGCTCGTAAAATACATCGTCGAGAACAACACAACAAAAGCACTCCTTGATCAATGGAGCCCAGATACTAAGATACTGTCCCACTTTTTCTGGAAGATCGGTTCGCCATTACAAAGCAACATCAAAGGGTTCTACTGCTCCTTAGTTTACCAGCTGCTGGGAACTAACAAATCCCTTCTCGATGCTGTAATTAGAAAGCATCCCGTTATGACGAAGGCTCATCACCATGACTGGGCCAATGTCGAGCTGGAGAGTTTGTTAGACATGGCCCTGAATGGGGAAGGAAACACACAACCGCTGTGCATCTTCGTCGACGGCCTTGACGAATACACGGGAAATGATGGACAAGAAGGGTTGCTGGAAAGAATTAGGAGGCTTTGTGACTATGAAAACGTCAAACTATGTGTTTCCAGCCGCCCAGAACCGCGACTAGCCGAGCGGCTCATGCATAAGTCCCATCTCAAGCTCCATGATCTCACAATTCCAGACATGAAGGAATATATTGAAACAGAAATATCCGGCTTTATCATGGATCAGAAGCTTACACCCGAAACCTTTAACTCAATGACGAAAATATTGTTAGACAAAGCTCAGGGGGTCTTCCTGTGGCTCCAACTTGCCGTCAGGAGTCTAAAAAGCGGTTTTCACAATGGTGATTCAGAAACAATGCTGCTGCTGCGTCTTGAAAAGCTTCCTGACACCCTAGAAGCTCTATATCTGGATATGTGGAAACGGCTGAATGAGGACGAGGCCATTTATCGAGAGTCTGCGAGCCAGTATTTCAGATTACTCCTCCACGAATCAGCGTTTAGTCACTGGCTATACCATCGAGTCGGTGGAGTATTATTTACCCGGTTTGAATCACATGGAATCAGTGTATTTCAGATGTTGTGTGCAACTGATTGCGAAATGCAAGCAAGATTCTTAGACGCATCAAACGACACAGACTTTGACAAAGTGGTAAGTTTGTGTGCAAGAATGGAGAAGCAAATCATCGCTCGCTGTGCCGGCCTACTAGAGATACGCCCATACAAGGAGACTCGGCCTATTCGGCACAAGCAACCTTATGGTGTCAAATTAGACAGATTAAAGGCTTCACCACATTCCCTTAATACAGTGCGGTTCATTCACCGCACAGCATACGACTTTTTGGTGGATACAGAAGCTGGCAGACAGATTTTGAGCCATGGGAAACTGCAATTACTGGATGAGATGAATAGCTACCTCTGCAGAATTCAGCACGAGGCGGAATTGTTCGATGCATGTTATAGCGTACTGCATGTTCTGAGATCCGTGGTCGATTTGTTAAAATTCAGCGACGTTGATGATTCTGTCAACGCGAACTCGTGGATATTTGACTTACTACCTAGATTGCAGAGCTTTACTGAGAGTAGAGACTTGGAGACTGGTGGTTGTTGGCTCCCCGCGCGGCATGTCCTCAGCTTTGCGGTGCGATTCTCAGAGCTAGACAATTTCGTTGCATATGCTTTACGGGACGCAGATGCCACTACAGCGACACATATTTTAAGCTGTGTATTTCAGCAGTCCAATGAGCCACCTTCTATGGCTATTTTACAGGACCTAATTGCTGGTGGTGCTGATCCGCTTGCTATTACGGCACATGTGGATGTGGGTGTGTCCGCGGGTGTGGATGTGAATAAGTGTGAGGATGTCTCCCCTATACATATTAGCTATCGGACCATGGCACTATGGGATATGCTAGAGATATCTTTCTACAACCACATTGCAGGTTCAAGGGCATTTTACTATGCAAAAGCGGCAGCAACGATGATGGCAGAATGCTATCCGACCTCGGATTGTCACGGGTTAGTGGGGCCCGCTTCAGTGACAATAGAAGGGGAATACAAGATAGGTTACAATGGCTTGCGTACAGCCCTAGGCCAAAGAGGGTTTAGGAAGACGCAGGGCATCACGCCTGTCATTGAGGCGAACGTGCATTTTCTCCTTGGGCACCTATTGGACCAATTGTCTTCATCGGAACTCGCTCAGCTAGGCGCAGACCTACGTCCTCGAATTACCACCCCCTCGGCTTGTTTACGGTTTCTTATAGTAAACGATAAAGAATATAGTACGACAAAATATTTCCGTGTCATTGATCAACAGCCTCTCAAGAACATGATTCCTCTCCTCTACGGTAAAACTGGAGACATCAAATCAGGCCGCTTGAAGAACAGTTTTCAGGAGTGGTACAACACTGCCATCCATTTAACCAAGGATCTGAATGTGCTGGAACCAATCGAGCTTCAAGAGTTGCTACAGGCACCAATTAGCGAAGGGCGACTCGGGTTCTGCAGGCTTGAAGACGCTGGATTTATGTGGAGCGAGGAGAAGAAGGACTTCGTATCGATCAGCCAAAAGGCGTGAAAGAAGATGAATCCAGAGAATTATACAAATATCGAATTTCTGTAGTGTTGGTGGTGTGGAGGCATCTCAGTTGAGCGGCATTGGTATGAATGAACCAACAAGGATATGAGTTGAGGTTGAATCACCAATTTCCCATGTCAGATAAAAATACACGAATGAACTCTAAAGCTCCTTCTCAGTATCGCCTAAAAATGATTACGCAAGCCCACGAAGGTGCTAGACTTCTTCTCTCCCATCATTGGTGGAGAGTCGGGTTAACTAGTTGCGACATCTGCGACATCTGCGACTGGACAGATGTTGTCGCTGTCGCACTTTTTTTCTGTCCGAAGCAAGGATGCCAGGAGGATCCTTACCGCTTTGGTACCAGCAACTCCAGTTTTTATCCGCGCCATCATCATTTTATTGTGAACCGTGCTCTGAAAGTCCGCTGGTGGAGTGGTGGGGTTGCCGAGTTGAAAATCTTTTGTGGAGATTTTGGAAGGCCTCGTCTTCATTTCTGGGCCAAGATGGTCAGCTTGGGCCATGAATCAATCATATACCTATACAATTCTCAAGTTAGATATATGTCAATTCTTATAGAATAAGAAAGTCTCCAATTTGAATATCTGGAATCACAAGACGGATGAATGATTGGATAAACTGCAAGACCGATAGAACATGTCCTTCGCAAGGACACCCTGGGCAATGATGCGATTGATTCTGGACATAGCGTCGATGGGCGCTGTAAGCTTAAACTACGCGTCAAGTTTGGCGACACTGACGTTGACGCATTTTCCACCAAGCTGGTGAAGATAAATAGCCTAGATTTCGACAGAACATTCCTCAATATCCATCAACAGCTCTTTTACACTCTCTTTCCATCTTGTCTCTACATGTGATTTTATTTTTGGTCCTTTCCGAAAATAGTGCAATCAGCCATCATGACACTCCGCTCTGCAATGTCGCTCTTTTCGCTTGGCGCTGCTATTTACGCCCCAGGAGGGCTCACTGCAACTACTATCAGCTCGATCCAACTGCCAGAGCCAACTGCCATTGAGTTTGTGACAGGGAGCGGAGTTGTCGGTGCTCTTCATCGTCCACCACCCGGCGATGCTGACAAGGCCGCGATTGCCGTTATGGTAATGCATGCTGAGCAAGGCTACTGGTCTTCGTACATGTGCACTGAGCTGCCAAAGCGAGGGTTCACCACCTTGTGCGCCAACAATGCAGCTAGCAAGTCTGGTCTGATGTCTGACCTCGACTTTGAGGATATGATGCTTGATGTCAGCTACGCAGTCGAATACTTGCGGAATCAGACAGACATCAAGAAGGTTGTTCTGTTTGGTCACAGTGGTGGCGGTTCTATGTTGTCTTAGTACCAAAACATTGCCGAAAATGGAGCATCTGCATGCAATGGGACTGAAAAAATATATCCGTGCTCGCAGGCCTTGGACAACCTGCCCGCTGCCGACGGAATCATACTCAATGATGTCAACTTCGGTATTGGATCTATGGCTCTTCTTTCCATGAACCCGGCCATTTTAGATGAATCGTCGGGTACCAAAATCAACCAGTCGCTTGATCTGTTCAGTACCGCCAATGGTTGGAACAGTACTAGGCATCCGATTACAGTCCAGAGTTTGTAACCCAGTACGCTGCAGGAGTCCACGCTCGCAATTCGCGTTTGATTACTTTTGCCAAGGAAAGACTGGCCGCCATCAACAACGGATCTGGATTGTTTAGTGATGATGAGCCATTCGTTATTCCCGATGCCCTTTATATCAGCAAGAACAAGCTTTTTGCCCAGGTTAGTTCTCACTCTTTTGCTCCTTGGACTGAAAGGGAGCTATTCCCTTTATAAAAATGGTTGCTTATTCTTCACCCAGGACTTGAAATATCTCCATCAAACCACATACCCCTGAAAGCTTTTGCACAAAAATGGCAGTTATTCCACACAGATTGTGCCTTCAGTCAGAATTGCCTCTACCGCAACTTCTAGATAGTACAGATCAATTCATGGCTGGAGGTATCAAGATGACAATCAAGCGTTTATTGTCTACCATCGCAGTTACAACAACGGATGATCTTGCATACCACACAGATGGCGTGACTGGGATTTTGTGGAACTCGTCTCAGATGGTGCCGATAAACGCAGCCAAAGGTATTCGAGTACCGCTCTTAACGATGGGTAACACTGGCCATTATGAGTTTATCAATGCCGAAAAGACATACCTTGCAGCTATTAGCAACGACACAGATATCGCTTTTGTTGAGGGCGCTGAGCATGACATTGGTACGTGCACCGATTGTGAGTCGTACCCAGGGGCGTTTGGAGACACTGTCAAGACCACGTTTGACTATGTGGCTTGCTGGCTAGACAAACCTGGCCGGTTTATCGAGTAATAAGCCCTGCGTCCCCATTGCTTCAGTTCTCCATATTTTGGAAATGATAGCCCATAGATATTCCACTGCCTGTATTAAAAAACGTGCGGTTGATAGTTATTTTTCTATTCGTGGGGGTAGCAACAATGTTAACTATGTTTGGCGTTGAATGTAATGCGAGGTGAAAGGATGGTCTTTTCCCCTCTCTAGTGACGCCTATGTGTAAAAAGACTGACCCCTCTGTTGTCTATGCAACTCATCTCGATGCTTCTGTATAGCCGCAGTCTCCGGATCATGACAACGCTGACTTGGATAATACTGACATGACAAGTTAACATCCCTTTTAGCTTTATATTCTATATACCCCGCACAAATAATCTCACATGATGAGTTGGACTGTCTGCTGAGAAGGCTGCCGTAGTGGAGAATGCGCTTTTTACGAGATGTCTTGGCAGGCCTGGAGCGATGCACGAGGATGGTTTCCTCGTATTAAGCGGATTTCCCGTATCTAGGCCAGCTCTGATTGGATCGCTTCATGCCGAAATGACATAAAGTTTCTAATGCAATACTGAAACCTTAATTTGTTTTAGGGACCGTGACCAAATCCAGTGAGGCGGGCTGAGGAGGCTCCGTCGCTGACACTGCACTATTGCATCGCTCATTTCGTGTTCCGAATACGGTGCGGACCGACAGGCTCCGGGGCTCACAATTACTCCGCCAAAGGCTTAGATCAGATGGAAATATTTCCCCGTGGTGCGGTTCTGGAAAGTCGGGGTTTCCCAATGAAACGTATTGATGGATCAAGGGCCGGCGGTCGGTAGTTGCCGAAGTATAAGATGCATCGTAGTATTGTTTCAAACAGGATCAAGGCCATCGGATCCTCCATCTCATACACCGCATCTCAAACTGCAGATCTGAATCAACGATACCGGCCATGTGGAAACTACTTGTTACCGGCATCATTGCCGTCGCCTCTATGGGCGTCAACGCAGCCTACCCCAACCCCGGTCGCGTCACCGGTGACACGCGCGTTCACGACCCTACCGTTGTCAAGACTCCCAGTGGCACATACTTGATGGCCCACACTGGTGACAACGTTTCCCTCAAGACCTCTACCGACCGCACTGCTTGGAAGGACGCCGGTGCCGTTTTCCCAAATGGTGCCTCTTGGACCACGACCTACACCAAGGGCGACAAGAACCTCTGGGCCCCCGATATCTCGTACCACAACGGTCAGTACTACATGTACTACTCTGCTTCGTCTTTCGGATCACGAAAGTCCGCCATTTTCCTTGCTACTAGCAAGACTGGCGCGTCTGGTTCATGGACCAACCAGGGCGTTGTTATCGAGACGACTGACTCCAACGACTACAACGCCATTGACGGCAACCTCATCGTCGCTGCGGACGGCAAGTGGTGGTTGTCTTTCGGCTCTTTCTGGTCCGGTATCAAGATGATCCAGCTCGACCCCAGTACCGGAAAGCGCTCCGGCACCAGCATCGTCTCTCTCGCTAAGCGCGACTCTTCCGTCGATGGTGCCGTCGAGGCTCCTTTTATCACCCGCCGTGGCAACTACTACTACCTTTGGGTATCTTTCGACAGATGCTGCCAAGGTGCTGCTAGCACTTACCGCGTCATGGTCGGTCGATCTACCAGCATCACCGGCCCCTACGTCGACAAGAGCGGTAAGCAGATGATGTCTGGCGGTGGTACCGAGATCATGGCCAGCCACGACTCTATCCACGGGCCTGGTCATAACGCTGTCTTCACTGACAACGATGCTGATGTCCTTGTCTACCATTACTATGACAATGCCGGAACTGCTCTTTTGGGTATTAACCTTCTTAGGTGGGAGAGCGACTGGCCAGTTGCTTATTAAATAGTATAGGCTCAATTTTTAGTTTGTATTTTAAAGATATATCAAGATACAACTTTTTAATCATTTATGAAGACTATTATTAATATTCTTGAATAAATAGTGACCTGACTCTGCTTGTTGTGACTGCCTGGCAGTGCCCCAATTTAGCCCTGGTAAAATCAGCTAGAGATCAGCATAACTTCAGGTAACTCATGATAGCTGGGTATAAGTTAGTCGATTATTACGAAGGTAGTAATTGTTTTTTCTTTGGAAGATTCAGGCCAGTCAGTAGTTTGTCTGAGTCGTATAATACTAGGCCTTTAGTATACATGCACCACTTGAACTTTTCCATTAGCCAGCGAAAGTAGCCGGGTTGTTGACACGTGAGATACGACGGTGAAAGTATTACCAGGGAAAGTGATGTGAATTTTCCACATTCTGTCTCTACGTAACTAGCTCGTTTCTTGTCAAACACCAACCTTATCTGAGATCTAGAACGATTATGCACCTATGGTGACACTACTCTGGCTTCTTTATCTCGGCCATAATGACTGCAGAAGAATAGAACGAATCCATCTCAGCCCAGTTACCATACTACACCGTCTGTCAGTTCTCAAATCCACTGGTATACGGCCAGACGGCCCGATGCAAACTTGCCTGAATGCAAGCGACTGCCACTTCTTGGTGTGCGACAGAGCCAGGGCTGTAGTTCAGCCAGGTCACTTTGCTGTAGGGGAAGACTGAATCTTTGTTTGAGTTGGAAGCTTGGGTTCCTGATTTGTGTCTCAGAAAGTGAGGCTCAAAGTCCACAGCTTCATACTCGTGATCGTTGACGATAAATTGGGAGACTAATTCACCAGAGACCCATGCGCGACTGGTTCCAGATTTGGAAACGCTATCTTTCTCGATGACGGATACGACGCGGACATCGGGGAGCAGTCGCGAAAGGGCCTGAAACACCAACATGTCAAGGCCTTTGAGGCTGTGTGTAACTTGACCCTTGATGATAGGTGCCTTTGCAGTGTGCGGGTAAGCGTGTGTGCATGTGAAGCCCAGTTTGCCGCCTGATAGGAATGTTAGCGAATGCTTCAAAGGATGGTTGATATGTGGATGGAGTACCATTAGGAAAAAAGTCTGGATGCTTGACAAACTTCTCGAGGGCTTCGTAAAAGTGGAGCGACTCTTGGGTCATGGCGTCAAGCTTGTTCGCCATCATGGAAGGTCCATGTCCAGTCCAAAACAAGTTGTAGGTCAATGTGAGCCGATGGCCCTGGGTGACTTCGAGGACCTCGTGCTCACAATCGGAAAAGAATGCTGCCCATTGGATCTTAGAGGCGCTCTGGATACTCCAATCAAAAACTGTTTCTCGGCCTGCATGTCGGACAACAAGGTCGCCGCCTACAGAGAAAGAAAAAAGGTTAGACATTACGCAAGTGTGAGGAGTGCAGGTGGTGGTGCATACCTTGGTGTTCATATGGAAGACAAACAACGAGGGATCCCATTTGATCAGCAGATCGGGGCGTGTCGACGTGTGGTCTAAACTTGCCGGAGGGCGCTGAGTAGACCTGTGTCCAATGTTAGTCATCCGATAGACCATCTTGATTCAAGGACTTGCGTTAAAGGTGTAAAGTTCAGCTCGAATGCCAAAGCACTTGTCGCTCTTCTTGTCGGTATAGGCTAAAGACTGGAGGATGGTATCAATGATGCCGTGTTCATACGGACTGAAGTTGGTACAGAAGTGTGCCTCGTCCAGCTTTCCGGCCTTTCTGTACTCTTCGTCGTAAACGTTCTCGCCGCTCAGGCCAAACTTTGCCGGTTCGCAGTCGCCCACGAGCTTGGCAAATGACTTTTGCGACTCGTCGTCAGCCGGGACAGGCAAAATGATTTTACTATGCTGATCGCCAGACTCCCATCGAACAACAAGAGGGCCTTTGCCGGGAGTCCCATTCAGAGGTGGGTCGGCAATGTCCAGCTTTCCGCCGACAGTGAAGACATCCTTGCCTGTGCTGTCTTTCAGGGTAGAGACGACAGAGTTGAACAGGGAAGCGATCTCGCTGACGACAGGCTCTTTGTCCGAAGTTTCGTCTGTTTTGGCGTTTCGAGGCATCTTGGAATCAAGCAGTGAGGATGTAATATTGAAGTTGAGAGTAGTATGAAGGTGACAAAGAAGGTCGAAGAGAGGGGGAATTTATAGTAAGGTAGGTTGTTGGTTGTGGCAAGTGGGTCTGAAACTTGTGACGTTGTTTATGGGTTCGCTAAAGAGAAAGGTCTCTTCTATTTGCATAGGTGTGCAAGCTGTCAAGGTGTCTCGGATGTTGGTGGTAAAGTTTTTGCACGGTTTGGTTCTGTCCATGGCAGCTTTTTCTGTGCCGTGATTCACGGTACCCGTTAAGAGACTAACTGCGAACCAACGCGCAGTGAATCGCGGTGTAGGAATGCATGAAGTTATAGCCAGGTACCGGCCACTGTCAAGGGTTGGTGAATGCATATATATCATCAGCTCATTGTTTTTACTGTCGCTGGAAGAGAGATATACCAATTTGTGTTTGGTCAAGAAAGTGTCTCTTATAGCAGCGGATAATTTCATTGACAGACGATTACACAAATTTTGTATATTTTGGTATCTTTCAGCATATTTTGGTCCATGCAATGCATTTCGCTTGCGAACCAACAGACGGAACACACCGACACGCCTGGAGGCGTTGCCGCCTGTGGGGATAGGAGTTTTTGGTCAGGCAGCCATTTCGCTTATGTGGAAAAACCACGGTAGAGTAGACGCCTGGCTTTCGCGTGGCGCACCACAGCGGCACAGCGGCACAGCGACACAGCGACACAGCGCGCACGGCACTGCGCAATGGCGCCTATCATCCGGTGTCTATTGGATCCCAACAGCATGATATCGCCTTGGGCATCAGGGGATACTTGTCAAGGAGGCTGACTGCCGTGGTGATATGAAAGCTCAGGGAAACAAATTCGCGTTTTCCTCATCAAAAAGACGTTTGTTTGTTCCTGCCTTTTCATCGCCAATACCGCATATTCTCTTTGAAACCTTAGCTTTTATGCAGTAACCTAGGAGGTGGTTTCTTGCTCAAAACTATGACGACTTCGCAGCCTTGGGTGGCGGGAATGGACATTGGTGGGGATGTGCAGGGGCCTTTGGAAGAGGCGGAGATTTGCTCTTAGAGCAGCACGGTGTCCTGTCACCCAAAGGAAAAATGCTTTTGGTGACAATAATAACTATAGTTTCCTTCCTCGTGGGCCGTGGCGCGACAGAGTGAATGGTCTTGGTGACAGCAGAGGGAGTCTTGGTCGTAACAGCTTGGATACCAATATAATCAGTGATAGTTGCAAGAGTCTTCATCACTGTATGAGTTACTGTCGTAAAAGAAGTGTCCCACACAAGCACTGTGGAAGGTGTATAGACTGTTGAAGTTGATGTCGTGACCGTCGTTGTAGTGACAACGCCGCAATTAGGCACAGAATATGCATCTAACTGGGTCACCCCGGTAACAGTATCAGACACAGCTCTGATGTTAACATGTTCCCGATTTCTACGGTATTTAACGAGCTGGGTTTGGAAGCACGTTATGGTTGTAGTGGAGGTTGAGGTGGAGTGTGAGCAGACGGTTGTCGCGTGTGGCGTGATTTTTATGGTGATTTCCACTGTGGGAGTGGATGCGCTCACCGTCTTTGTCCCCGTTACTATGACGGATTCCACCTCAACAGGTGTAATGGTTGACGTGGTCGTGACGGTCACAGTCGAGGTGGTCACTATCAATACCAAATTAGAATAGATCATTCTGCGGGAGCACGAATTTTAGAGAGGTGATTGAGACAGTTAAATTAGTATTCTTTCAGGTCTTTCAAAGGCTACATACCTGTGAAGACTTGGGAAGGCGTTGTTGAAGTCGAAGTGGCTGCAACGGAAACAATGGTTGGATTATGGCTCAGAGCCCACACAGATGACTCAGTGTTGATATCGCCGATACCAGAGATGCCAAACGTCACGTAGCCAGTGACTGGGGCACCTCCTTTCATTGATGAGTACGGTACGTCGTACGAAAATGTGTAAGTGCCTGTAATCGTAGGTTCCCCATCTACGATGGCGTTTAAAGCGGAGGCAGTGGAGACCTGATCATCAATGCCCGTGTAAACGACCATGCCCATTTGGGTGTATCCAGCTCCAAACTCCGCAACCTGGCTGGAGCAGCTGCCAGCAATATCCTCACCGATGACTTCCACCACAGCGAGACTATCAGTGGAATCTGGCCCAACATTGCAAATCGCACTGGTCATAGGAACGGCATAGTCGTTGCAACCGGCGGAAACGAGTGGTACAAGGATGCTAGAGAGGAAACTAGCAATGGCTAAGGAATTCATCATGGTGGAGGATAAAATAAAATTACAAGGCACGAAAATTGTTGTGAGACAGGTGCCTTAGCTTAACACAAGGATTATAAACGTGATAAAGAAGACGGATAATACGGCTACCTAGTGTTTACAGTCTCACCTCTGCGTGACAGTGGCTGCAAGCTCAACAAGGAATTATAAAGTATGAGGTCAGTTGGATCAGCGAAATTGCGGAATTATCCGCCGACCCGCTGGTCTCGGCTTGGAATGACAGGCCGTCCTTTGGGAGTAAATGCAGCCTAGTCCTCAGCCCTCGCCACCCGCTGTTGATACAACACAGCAAATGGGTACTAAAGATACGACAAAGAAATACCCAATTATTATAAATTAATAATACAACTTTTTCACTATCACGTATGCTTTTATTGACCATAAGCTTCTGTTATTGTCCTTTGTTTCATGCTTGAGCTTCCTGGCGAATATGGCATGTTTTTTTCTCGCGCGAGCCACGTGTGACAAAATTACACCAAGAGGCGTCGGTAGGGGTACTAATCAGATCTTTTGGGTTTCAGCACTGCCCAGCGCCGAGCGTTTGGCTCTCCAAACGTTGGGGTCACGGTTGGAATCTGGGTGCGAGCACTAATCCTACGCCGCATTCTTGAGGGCGCGCCTAGACCACGGCAGGCAAAAAAGAGCAAAACTTTACGCGCACCAGCAGTTTCCATTCTTTCGTGCCGAATTAGCCGTATTTAGTGGCCAGCTACACAATTTTGATAGGTTCTACAGCCGTTTCACCCGGATCCTTGAAACAATGCCAACATGGGCGTTACATTTCTCGTCCGTACTGGTCCAACAAACTGCCTCATGACAATTCCAGGAAAAAGTATCATTTATTTACTCAACTCGGATATAGACTTGTCATCAGTAGCAGTAGAAAAACCATGAACCCAAATGAAACATGCAACCAGCCCCAGCACCTGGATCCCCGCAGTGACATCATAAACTCCAAAAATCCAGAGCTGGCCTTCACTCAGTCTGTGGCTCAATCTGTTTCTCGGTCTGCTTCTTGCCCCCATCCATGCCTGGCATCCGGGAGCCCATCTTCTTGAGATTGTTGACGCCCTGCTTGAAGTTGGCTACCTTGGTGCTAAGGTTCTTCCCAGCCCAATCAGCGCGGTCGTTGATCCCCCGCTCCATTTGGGCAACTCGCATCGTGGTGCCCTGTTCGACGCGGTTCATGTGGTTAGCTAGGCCTTTCCCGAGGCGCCTGTATCGTTCGTTGGCGCCATGCTCAAGGGCGACGCCGCTGTCTGTGACTCTCCGCTCAAACCGGGAGTATCCCTCGCGGAGGCGAGTGTTGGAATCCGTGGTGAAGCTTGATAAGGCCTGCTTGCGCATATCAACGAGCTGGTTCACGGCGTCAAGCCGGCGCTGAATAATGGAGGTCCTTTTCTTCTTGCTGCTCTCGCTTTCCGTCGATGGCTGGTGCTGGAGGTTATTGTCTTGGGTGGGGCTTGTGTCATCCTCATCCTCCGGGCCATCTGCGCCAGCAACGTAGATTTCCTTCTCGCTCATATCCTGGAGCTGATTTTTGCTGAACCGATCTTCGGCTTGGGGCACAAACTCCTTTCCGCCGCCATCACCCCAAGTTCCGTCAGCGAAAACCTCCTTCTCAGCGTAGGCGTCTTGCTGGGCGACTTTCTCGTACGCAGGTGGAGCGTCGTCGTCATCCTTGGGTTCGGGGACGTGAACCTCCTTCTCGTCCGCCAGGGCTATGTATTTGTCGTCGGAACTGCTTTCAGGGCCACAAACTTGCTTTTCTTCCGCTGATCTGTCCGGGAGAATGGCCTCTTTATGCGTGTCTTCCTGGCTTTGGGCAGCAGCAGCAGGACCAGCAGCAGGGCCAGCTTCGCCAACCATGGGTGTCGGCGGCGTGACCTTGATCTCGACAGGATCCATGCCGGAAAAGCACGATACCTGTGTTTCAGGGAACGCGAATTCGGGTTCAGCCTTGTAGGCCTCAGCCTTGTAGGGCTGACTTGACTCGGACATGTTGATGAATGACCTCAATATGCTTCAGCGAGGTGGATCAAGTTTTTGGACAAAACCAAGTTTCGCGTCAGGGGTGGTCCTAGCCTAAGCCCAAACAAGATGGGACGCTGGGCGCCATCTCAGCTGATTAGTAAGATGATCCTTCGCGCTGATGAGAGGATCATTGCCCCACAGGAATGAGACATGAGGAGGAGAAAAAGCGCAAGCTGAATGAACCAGTAACTAACAGGCAGAAAAAAGCCTCCCAAACTCGTACCGGAGAATAACGACAACAAGTGCCGGGGAGGAAAAAAAGCCAAAGCCTAATATTACGCCCCGTGTCTTGGCGGGGAAGCCAGAGAATCCACAAAGATTGCGCCCAGGCTGCAGGGCCCCGCCGCCAAACCCGACACCCAAGAGGGAAAATGTCTCGGACATTTGTGCCACAAGGGTGATATAGGGTAGCCTTTCAGAATCACCGTCCTGTTTGAATTATGATGTGTTGTTCTACCCTGATTCGGAAATTCTATCAGATCGGGCATGTCTTCTTTTTTTTTCAGGAAGTTTTGTTTTCGTATTCAATTATTTCGTGGTAAGAAACTCCCACGTGGTGTAATTAATTTGGTATAATGTCTTAGGATCCGACGGTGAAATCATACAATTACTTTAACTATCACGCATGATTTCCGCCAACTCATCGCACGATGCCTCAATAAGTAATTATCATCCTACTGAAAACCCTTTACTACTCTTTAGAGCACACATATGCAAACAAGTCTTTCCGGAGCGAGAGAATTCGCGATGAGTAGTGGTGCACGTGATCTCGGAACTTACCTTATCCGATTTAGTGCATCTGGTGTCTCGTTCTGGGCACTTGTTCCGCTGCGACCATATAGGAAGGGGGTATGTTACTTTGTTGGTGAGTGTTGCATTGCTAGGTGAGGCGCATGCTTACGGACGTAGTTCTGCGATAGCGGTGAGGAGTATAGAAGCAACAATTGATTATCGGTCGCCTTTGAAGACCGAGTAAGTCCCGATTGCACATTATGCCTGAATTTGTAACCTTGTATTATAAACTATCACTCCCACTATGGGAGAGAGGCTGGCCTCTATTGAAGAAGAATCATTAAGTTACAACGAGTTACTAGTAGAGCTTGTCGTAGGTATAACAGAGCGGACCCTTGCGAATGTGCATAACATCGCGGACCTTGGCCGTGACTTGCACCGTCTCACCCACGAAAATAGTTTGATCAATTGTTGCATTGCCACCAAGCGCATTGTCCCAGTCCATGGTCACAAGAGGACCTGAAAAATCATGCTCTCGGGTCTTGATGTCGCGCACTTGCCACGACCACCAGGTTCGGTCCATATTGGAGTGATGCAACCAAAAGATGGGATCAGCAGCTAGTTCATGTCAGTAGTAATTCGGACTGAGAGACAAGGATACTTACGACTAGACCACATATCAGTCATAGAGCCGTACAAACCACCGATTCCCCAGTGGCCGCCGCCATGATAGGAGTACTCTGTTATCCGGTCAAACCAGCCAAAGTTGGGCTGGTCCATGCCATACTGCACAGACGCCGGTCCAGACATGTTTCTGAGAGTGAATGGCGCAAAGTCACGACGAACACATTTCGGGCTGTAAGACGTGTCGTTTCCAGGACCCATGTTTGTCATCAGGCCGGCAAAGGGTCCAGTCTCAATGCACCCACCACCAGTGCGATCGGGAATATCCCAAGGTGGGTTAACAGCAAGACCTGGTGCAGGATTAGTGAAATTACCGGGGATATAGGCACCGTTGCCGCCGAAGCCGTGCTTGTTGTCGAAGATCGGCGAGTTGAAGAAGACAGAAGTGTCGTTGTCTGGAGTTGGAATATCAAGTGTCCAGTCCCAGTAAGGGATAGTGCCATCCCAGCCGCACCCATGAAGCGCTTGCTCATACACATGTAGGAGAAGACGGTGATACGGGTAGAAGATGCCCTATTTTTGGTCAGACCTCTAACGCACAAGCTTCATAGAGACGGACGCACCACAAAATGCACAATGTCGGCATTCACAATATGTGTTGCCACGAAGTCTTCATAGCGGCTCCGGACTCCAGCCACATCCTGGACCGAAGTTTGAGGAGGTTGCTTCATCAAGCATTTTGTCGCCTGGATGAATTGAAGCTTCTCTTGTACCTTGAGAGAGCGCCTGTTGGACCGATTAGCCACGTTCGTATCTTAATGCGAGTCAATGCGCAGTCACATACCATTCACGTCTAACAGCCGGTTTCGTGCACTGTTTGTCTCCAACAACAGCGCTGGCAAGCAGGGTCACTACGCAGAGTAATTTCAGCATGATGCCGTGTGATGGATGGCTGCAGAAGAAAAATGCAGAGCGAGGAGGAAAAAAACCAACTGCGTTGCCGGCCCTTTTATTCGTATAGCTGCATCTACGCTTATGTACCTTTCGGTCTTGGCGATGTAAAGAGATCTGCCGATTGGAATCGTGGGTTGCAGAGAGCTGCAAGGTATCCACAATGACTTTGCAACAGGATAAGTGCTGACAACAGGACAATGCACAACGTCGCTACCGTATAAAATGACGCATTTGGGATCGGATAATACGAGATATTGCCAATTAAGATCGGTGTTGTAGGGATTTGTTAGTTAATGAGCATTGGCACCATGGATAAAAATCTCGTTGGCGAAGCGGTCGGATGGCGGCTTTGTTCTGAGCAATGAACGAAATGATGACCACTCCAGCTGCTCTCCCGCGACGAAAAGTTGACATAACTGCCCGCACTTGTGAAAATACATAAAATTCACAAATATCCTTGAGCCATGGCTTGCAGGAACCTTCACCTGATCACTTTCACTAACTGCTATGGGGAAAATGACCGCTTTTGAGGGCCATGGCCGCAGAAAGTGCCATGCTTGTGATTGGGTAGGGTCAGATCCCTTGCCTGATTTAGCTAGCAGATCTGCAGACCCAATGCTGCAGAGTGTTTATGTATTCCGTTGTTTAGACAGCACAACCTGGTTGCTTCCACAGGAAGCATACATCAGACGGCAAAATTTTAATAGCCGAGAAATATTGGGTAATATTTTGCCCCTTCAACATGTGAAGTAGCCTTCAACTCGTAGAGTCTTCCAAGTGCGATTTGGCATTGTTGAAATCCAGCGCCGTACTTTGACAACCATTGTACTTGCAGTCATGGCGCTGACTGGCTGAATGGGAGGTAATTCCCAGCCTATAATCTTAACGTCGTGATACGTTACCCGTTTGCGGTGTATTTTAGAAGCTTTTTGAGACTAGCATCCTTCCAGTATGTATCAGACCACCAAGCATCGGAACTTTGGCCGGGCAGTCCGGTCTTGTGCGGCGCGATTTGCCGTGGGCTTTGACCCTTGATCGCTTCATAATCAAGGTCTTCAGTGCCGGGGAGACTCAGGAATGTTGTTTTATGACCATAACATGCAGCTAGCCAACGTGCAGTGCGGCCATCGGTATTCCGCTGCAGAATGTTGGCTTTTCCTGTCGCCAAGATCATCCGTACCACAGCTAAATTCCCATATGATGCAGCTGAGTGAAGTGGTGTTTGATTCATATGATCAGCTGTATCAGGATCTGCCCCTTTTGATAGAAGGAGTTTAACTACGGCCACGTGGCCCCGCTCTGCGGCGATTTGGAGAGGTGTTTGACCAAAATGATTCTTTGCATCAATGTTGATGTATGTAACGTCAAGTAATATGCTCACAGCCGTCTCACTTCCCTTTTTTGCAGCCGCATGGAGTGGTGTCATGCCGAAATAATCTTCTATCATGGCGTCCACTTCATCTTTAGCGAGTAGCATCTGTACAATGGCATTGTGTCCTTGATGAGCGGCATGCCAAAGTGATGTTCGACCTTGCATATCTCTTGTATTGAGACTCATGTTGAACTGGTTAGCTTTTGATAATATCGTTCGAAGAGGCGTGATAAGTTGGTATTGGGAGACGACATGTAACATGGTTGTCCCTCTGAACAGCCAAGATGGAGAATCGTGACCAACGATATTAATTCTGTGATATACTCGAGCCCATTGCTCTAGAGCATCGTGTTCTGGCCAAGAAAACAATTCCAGCATGTCATCGCGACAAAAGCCTCTGGCCTCAGCTTGAGACGCATGTTCTGCCCACCATTCTAAAGCGTAAGCAAGAAAAGGAAATACGGATTCTGGAGCATATGCGGATTCGGGCACCCGCCCTAGTTCCATGATGTCCTCGGTAGCTAGATACTTTATGCAAGACATGGATAATAAATGGTGTGACATCCCAATGACCTGATTGGTTCTGGAGGATTCTTCTTTGAGGGTGTTCGACTGGTGAACGAGAGAAAGTAAACCTTTCTCATTGAAGAAATCGTTGACCGATTGGTGAATAAACTGTACAATAGGAACGCCAGATGAGCGTACCACTTCAGCAAGGCCACGACTAAGAGCCATGACCTTGCGTTGCATCGATGCATCATCGGATATATAGTCATCTGCATCCTGCCATTCTAGTAAGGTCGTATTTGAAGATTGTGCATCCATAACCAAGGCCCACCGTAGTCCACTTAGTGTTAGTGGTTGGAATGCGAATAAGATCCACTGAATGAGCTTAAATGATGCTTCCTTGTTGTCCATGTTCTGGACAAGCCCGTGGTATAATTCATCCAGTTCTTCGGGGATTGAGTTGACGACTTTTTCAATCTTTTTAATTCCATCGCCTTCCCTTTCAAGGAGAATGACCTTGTCAACAACCAGCCGAACCCACAAAAAGACGCCCCTTGCTCGTTCGGTAAGCAGCGCTGGGATTGTGGATCGCATCAGCTTGCGAGAATACGACAGCTGGCTTTTCACGTAAATTGAAATATCCTCTTTGTTTTGATTCTCAAGGCATATTTCGAATTCGCAGCTGTCCAGGATTGGGTAATGTCGGCAGGTGAAACAGATATGAAGCGTTGATTTGCCATCTGGAAGACCGTATAGCAAAGATTTAAAATATTTGACTAGAGCGACAGAGTTTTCTCTACCGCTTTCGTCTATTGCATCTACAAATATCCACACATTATGGATTTGTAGAATCTTGGCCAGTGCGTCTCGTAAGAAATTTTGAAGTTCGTCGAGTTGCCAGTACCACTTTTCATTTGACTGCCCCATTGTCTCTTCTCGTTGTTGAAACAATTCCACTAACCCAGATAAAGAACTGGGAGCATACCGAAGGACTTGGTGCAGAACTGCGCGGAAGAAGCCCAATGGGGTATGTTGTAGTTTAACGCCACGGCCGTGGAAGAAGAAGGAAAGGACAAGAGCACCCTGGTTTGTGGCATCTACTAGCTCTGTGCTAGTGAGAGCATATCGCAGAAGAGTAGACTTTCCGGAACCAGGCTTTCCTTGGATCCACATCAAACCCCTATCAGAAGACCTCCATCTTCTGTATTTGTGATGCACTAGGAGCCATTTGCAGGTCCCTTCTTCAGCGGGAGTGATGTCATGGGGCCGAGTATCCATCTCCACAAACGCTAACGATTGTAGACATCGTTTTTCAGTCACGGAACGCTCGTAAGATCTAAAGGCTATGAAAGTCAGACACAAAATCTACCTAAAAAACAGATATCAAGACGAACTATGCTCCCTGATTCCTTCGTTAAAATTGATGTTGATAATCGCTCCATCTGATGCGCTAATCCCGCTGAGCACATTGCGACCGGTGATTGGCCCGTGAAAATGATTCACACTCATCTAAGTGAGGTTTTGAAACGTCAAATCCTTGATTAGAGAGCATCTATTGGACTTTTTCATTCGCATTTTGCCATGCAAGGAGGCTGCCGTGATGCGGGGTTTCGACCACGCTTCCAATCAGGATCAGCTGACGCGCTTGGATATTAGTTGATCCGATATCCGATTGGATAGCAGGTTCCGACACGTTGCTCATGAATGAGAGAGTCAATTCAAAATGAGCTGCTATTCTATTGAGCGAAGAAAGCACAAGTCCCGCTGTTTATTGCTGACTTCTCGTTCTATGGGATTAGCCTAAGAAAGGCCCTTCCAAATAAAATATAGCGCTTGATTGGAAACAGAAAACCCGTTCGTGTAATTTAAAACAAGTGTTAAATTCCCTTCGGTTAAATTGTTCTAACCTGGTAGAGCTAGCCTGATCTATCTACCTGGCAGCCGAGTTAAAAGATTCAGTGAGAAAAACCTACTTTTCTTGTCCTTAGTTTTTCATAGGGGTGAATAATAATTATTTTAAAAGACAACAGTAACACACTGTGGTCTGACGTTGTGAACTGCAAAGTCTTGAGGCTCACATCAACTCGCCTTTTTGCCTCCAGCAGCCGGGTTATTGAGTGGGGACTCGGAGCACGTTTCCCCATGCAGTCAGTTAATCTTGAGCCGTGCTCTTCAAATTAGTCGGCTGACCAATGAAAGCTAAGTTGTTTCGGAACCGTCCTGTCCCATTTAGGCCAAGTCCAAAGGTATTTGGAATTATGATAAGCGAAACCGAGCCGTATCCACAGTAACACAGAGACTTGGACGAATTTTACATGATTCCCGCTTTTTAACCACTATTCCACCACACTTCAAGGATTGAGGCGGCCGACCCTGCTTGAGTTGTCGCATCTTTCAAACGCCAACAACGGGCCAATAAGTTCCAAATGTGGTCTCAGCATCGCTTTACTGTCACTATTCCAATACCGTCCAACATACCACCCCACTCTGTCCTCACATATCTTCAGACCACTGGCCCAATTTTGGATCACATCGAGTCATTCCATAGCTGGTATGAAATCCCTCCAGAACCAGACTCTGTTATCAACGACAATTTCTTTGGACCCTTTGACACCACCAATCGCGCGTTCTACGTCCGTGTGATCGTGCAACTTGTTCCAGGTGCCATTAAACGCTTAGCCTGTCTAGCCGTTAGTCAAAAGACCCCAGATGGACTACGTTTTCGCGTTACAACACCTTTTACCCCATCCTTCTTTTCTCCCAAGTTCATTACTCTTTGGGCAAAATGGACAGTTCGGCCACGGGTTAGGTCCCCTTCTGTTAATGATTCAACCGACAACACGATGGAGGAATGGGAACTGTGTGAAGAGGCGGTATTTGAGACCAATCGCCTTTTTATGCGTTGGGTTATTCCGAGGACGGAGAGAATACATCATACCGTATGCCAAAATCTCATGAATGATATAATCAATAATCATAACCTTGGCGCAACCTAAATTCAAGAATTTCAGGCAGCTTGGTGTAGCACCGACTCTGCCAATTTTTCTGTCTCGATAATTAGAAGATGAGATGGGGAGAATGTAAGTATTGACATAGAAGTGTATAAAATAAATTTTATGCATTGCATATCACCCCCGAGATTTCTTCTTGACCTTGCATAGATTGTCACCGTTAATGGTTAATGTCTCGTGGGGAATGTTCAACCTCTCAAGTCCGGTTCGCCAGGCTAAAAGAAACCAACTAATCGCCAGTATCACACGTAAGCACCAGTCCATTAATCTCAGACCCCTGTTGCGCACAATGATTTGTAAATGTACTCTATTTAACCCCTAAGGATGCAGTGCGCGGTTAGGGATGACATCGTCCCATGTCATGTCGGGCGCGCCCTACGACTCGCAACCAGATTTATAATCCGTCCCACTTCTTGCATAACGACATTCAGCAATTGGCGGGATATGCTTTGTTATTTGAACTTTGACTTTCATATTCTCATCAGGTTCTTTTTGCCTATTAAGGGTAAGGTAACCGCCAAATGTTCGTCGGGGGAAATATCATTGGCATAGGAGTAGGTAAGAGATGACTAAAACATAATTAGAACCTGAACGCACGCATTCACAACAACACGTAGGGCGCGCCCGACAAATCTAATGAAAATAATTATTAGTCATGATATAAAGAACAGAATAAATGAATTGCCAGGCATGAGACAAAATTTAAATATTAAAGAAGGCATATTTCCTTAATTCACCAACTGTACGATCTTTCAACTCAGCTTCTGATTATTCACCAATACCAACATCAATATGGTTCAAATCCCTCCTTTTGCCGTCGAAAGATGGATGGGCAAATACGAAGTATTGCCAGGCATTCTAAATATCGCTGAAACATGTGCTTCGTCTGTTTCAATTGATGACTTGGTCCAATTCTGCAAAGACCCTAACCTCAATCCCATTAACACGAGTCTTCCACTCACTTATGGGGAGGTTCCGGGCTCTCTGAAGCTCCGTGAGCTAGTCGCCGCCGAATGCAGTAATGAAACAACACAGATGTCGGCTGACAACGTCATCATTACCCAAGGTGCCATAGCTGCCAACTTTTTGGCTATGTATACCTTAATCGGTCCTGGTGATCATGTCATTTGTGCCTATCCAACATATCAGCAATTGTATGATGTTCCTCGGACTCTTGGATCAGATGTTTCACTGTGGAAATTGCGTGAAGAGGAGGGATTTATCCCCAATGTTCAAGAGCTCAAACAAATGATAAAAAAAAATACAAAGGTGTGTTAATATGAAGAGATGGTTTTTGCCAACACAAGCTCAGACACAATGTTCCAGATGATTATTATCAATAACCCAAACAACCCTACGGGTGTCTCAATCCCAACAAATACTCTGAAAGAGATTGCCCAAGCTGCCCAAGAAAATGATATTATTCTATTCTCAGATGAAGTTTACCGCCCACTATTTCACGGTGGAGCATCTGGGCAGATCGATGTACCAGTACCTGTAACAGCCCTCGGATACAAAAAGACTATTATCACCGGTTCTATGTCTAAAGGATTCGCATTAGCGGGTATTCGCGTCGGATGGGTGGTTAGCAACGATGAGGGTATAATCGCAGCACTCACTTCAGCTCGTGATTATACTACAATCACTGTCTCACAGTTAGACGACCAGGTCGCTAGTTTCGCATTGTCGCCTGCAGTGCTTCCACACCTCATTGAGCGCAATATATTACTGGCGCAAACTAATGCAAAGATCCTCACGGACTTTGTCGAGCGGCATAGTTCGGTGTGTTCATGGGTTGAACCTCGAGCTGGTACGACGGCTTTTATAAGGTTTTCTAAGAATGGAAATCCCGTGGATGATGTGGAATTCTGCAAAGATGTTATTGAGAAGACTAAAGTGTACTTTTGCCCTGGCTCACATTGTTTTGGGAGAGACGAGGACTTCAAAGGTTATGTCAGGATTGGATATGTTGGCGAGACGAGCGTCCTGGTTGAAGGGTTGGAGAAGCTGGGGGAGTACATTGGGGAGCATCTTATCTAAATGAGCTATCATATACTTAATTGGATGATTACCCAGTGAGAGAATAGTGTCCATTTATTATGGAAGTGCTGTCAGGACCTAAAATGTAGCTCTTGACATGGGTTGAACGGCTTTCCGGCTTCAATGTAAGTTAATTACATCAACCGCAAATAAAAAGATGTCGTGTTACAGTGAGTGAAAGGTTAGAGGTAGTGCAAAGCTATGGCCCTGCGCTCTAAAAGATTGGCCTAGACTAGCCTATCTAAGGCCAAACAAGAAAAGAACAGGAAGATAGCCAGAGGGGCTATTGCATAAGTAAGCGCCTGCTATCGTGTTGAGCTATATCTCTATGGCATTGGGTTGCAAAGAGCAAATTGTATGGAATCAAATTCCATTTAGATACAATATAGCTGTAATAGCTCACCTAGCCTTAGTCTATAGCATATAGGAGGACCTTCTAAAGTGTACCGACAGATCATTCATTGTCGATTCCGACCAGCCCACATGACTCTACCCAAAGCCTTTCAGCGGCCTTTTGATCATAAGCCCAGGAAGCATACCCACCTTCTCCCGACATCAAGTCCGAATCAGCCCCAGCAGGAAGCTCTTCAGTACAGTTACTGAGATACTTGCCCCCACGTCCCTCCCATTCCTTACTTATTGCAGCATACACGGTTGTAGCAGCGCCTTGCGGAATGCTCTTGATGCCGTTCTTGAGCCCCTCGCTCATTTCCATATCATTCATTCCAATGTGTTGGTTGAGATTGGTAGCGGCCATACCCGGATGCACAGAAAGACCGTGTAGGCCTTGTGAACCATAGCGTCTTTCAATCTCATTGGCAAGATATATGTTGGCTGTTTTAGACTGCCCATATGCAAGCCAGGCGTCATACGGTTCCTTGTTAAAGTTGAGGTCGTGGAAACGAATCCCACCCATGCGATGGGCCAATGAGGCGACGGATACTACCCGGGACTGGAGTTCGGCAGAGGTTCCCGCAAGAAGGGCTGGTTTGAGAAGCTGAAAAAGAAGGAAATGGCCCAGATAGTTGGTGCCAAATTGTGTTTCGAAGCCGTCTTCGGTCTTCCCTTCAGGTGTTGCCATGACTCCAGCGTTCAATATAAGAACATTCAGACTTTTGCTTTGAGCCATGAATTCCTCAGCAGCTGCGCGGACTGAGGCAAGGGAGTCAAGACGCAACTCAATGCCAAAAACAGGTGCTTCAGATTGAACATCCTTTCTAGCCAAGACACCGCTGATAGCTTGCTTAACTTTAATGGAATCTCTGGCTGTGACGAAAATGGTGGCTCCGGCAGCGTGTAAAACGCAGGCTGTCTCAAGGCCAATGCCTTGGTTTGCACCCGTAACCAAAAAAGTCTTGCCACCAAGTTTGCCGACTGGTCCTTCATCATTCAAAATCTGAAGGGCTGTTGGGCGCCCATCACCAGGGCCTTGAGGGTTCAAGTGGGCAGCGGCGTATTTTCCCATTTTCAGTGGATGTGGTGATATAATACTCAATGGCGATTCGTAGAAGATTTTATTTTCTCAATATCAACGAGGATTTGAATATCTCTCTATCAATGAAGTGGAAACCCTGATTTATAGGTATTCAGGCGGCATAGTCCTTCGAGGTATGCACTTTGTTGTTTTCATAACAAATTACTGTATTACTTCTGCTGGCGAAGGTCACACACTCCAGACTGGTGATATTAGAAATCAATTGTCCCTCTTGGTAATTATTGCGGACTTAAGATCCTTTGGCATCAATATCCGAACCTCGGCCCTCTATTATGGAGCTCAGAAGATGAACTTGAGCCTTTCCACAGTGGAATTGGTCTATTAGTGTCTGTCCGGTGGCATTAGTCACACAGCAGTAGATAAATTCCACCGTTAAACCCGAAACTAGCCGTATTTATGCTTTCAGTTTCATGCAACTTGTCCCTTTCTGGCTTCAAAAGACCTTGATTTTGATTCATCAAAGGTCGCTTGCTGCAATTGTGTCGGGAGGTTCGGCTCTGGATCCTCGTACTCCGTGTGATCTGATTGGTGTCTAAAATAGTGCGATAATGACCCACTTCTCAATTTAAATGGAGTATTCATATTCGGACACATCAGGTTTGCTAATTGCACGCATCAAATAGAACTTGATTATTTATTTAGAAGCTAGAACAAAGTAAAATATAATAACACTCTCTAAAAATATATTGATTTTTTTCTAAAATACGTCTAAATTATGATTACTCGGCTAAAAACGCAACCTTCAATCGTCAAGTTAAAATACTTCAGCTGCACGGGAGATAAATCAATGGTCGAACGTTGATGAAATGAATTTGTTGTCTCGATGCAAAGTGGTATAGATAGCCAACCACTTTTTGCGTCTAGTATTCTATTCTAACTATCTTGCCATGCTTCTCGGAGGAATTCTTCGAGAGTCGTCAACTTGAGATCTGGCAGAAGCGCGTTCCAATCAGCCGATACATCCCAAACTCCATCGGCAAGACCCCACAAACTAAGTCGCATAAATTCCCTCCCTGCGAACTCGCGTTGATCCTCAGGAATTGTTGGGTGGAGAGTTATGGGGGTCCAGGATGTTGTGAAGCTGTTAGCCTTGAGATCCGCCAGTGCAACACGTTCGACGGTGAACCTTTTTTCTGTCAACAATTAGCGGGTTATACCCTAGACGCTGTGGGCGACAACAAACCTCGGATTTCTCCACCTAAATGGAGAAGATGGGAGATGGTGGTCCTATTGGCGGCGATACCGCCCATAACTGGCCATTCTCCAGGGTACCCGATCGCTTTGGTAACAACTTTTGCAACATCCTCGAGTGTAGTGAATGACACGGTCGCATCGCCACCTTCTGGTAGAATAGCACGGCAGTTACCAAAATCCATAAATAGCTGCGTGTATGAAATATCCTTGCTGAGCTTTTCTGGCGGTCCTAGGTAATTCATAAAAACGGCGGGTAGGAAAAGACAATATTCAAGGACCTGCATAGACATAAATAAACCTGCTCATAACCATGCATATTACACGCCATTCGAGTGCGTACCTTCTTTGTCTTATTCAAATTCGCCAAATACTCACGAATAATGCGTTTGCCATCGTACATGGGGTAGTTGTCCACAGAGTAGCTTGAGTATGTTAGCCATTCACTTTGATTTACAATGTAGATTTTAAACCTACAATGCCCACTCGCTCGGAGCGAACCTCTTTACGCCCACGTCAACACAAGTATTAATAAGGTTGATCTGAGAGATGTTTGCGGGATCCTGCGCAACCACAATAAACGAGAGTACAGTGTGGATTCCTTCTAAAGCCTCAGCCAATTGTTTCTTGTTTTTGTAGTCGACCTTGACCCAAGTCAATTCACTCGCGAGGTCACGGGGGGCCTCCTATTATGGTCAGTATAACAATACGGCGGGATAGCATATATTTTGCTTGCCTTTCGAGAGAGGATGGTGACATCATGAACACCTTCGGCTAGAATGGCCTTGACAATTTGCCCAGAGATTTCTATTAAGTAATTATAAGTATCTCAAAGTATTTGTGCCAATATTGCATTACCTCCGAAGCCTGCGATAGCCACTCGAACCATGATGTAGTTGTTTAGAGAATCAAGAGGAAAATTGGCAGTGATGCTGGGATAAAATGGGCCCTTTAAAGACTTTAAGGTCATGGCTTAAACCTTTAAATAAGAAAGCGGTTTCCATCGATACCGACTACAAGTATCATCCAAGTCTTCAGAGGTAGCAGCATCGATATTAGTAATGCATTTGGTTTACGGCCGCCGAGCGGTGGAAGCACCAAAAGTTTAAATGTCCTAATCTCCACATGACCCGCTAGAGAAAAACCTAATCGGCAATCTTTAGCTTAGGAATATTTCTCATACCGTTATGCAGGGAGATTATCCCCCTTGGCAATTCTTGGTCCGGCGTGTTATGACCTCACAATAATCCACATCGTGACGCTGAATTGAATGACCAAACCAATAACATCAGCTGGAGAAGAAAGCTGATTTGTAATATCGTCCCTCCGGGTCGGCTAACAGCCTCCGTTCTTGGACCGGATGTTGCTTCCTCGAGATAGTTTAATCCAAACGTTTCATAGGTCTCGGATAATGAACATCCCGAGTAGTTAAGAAATGAACCGGAATAGCCGGAGTAATACGGCATGCTTTGTGCGTTGATGATGGCTCGATTCGACAAAATCTTTTTAATCAGCTGTCCATTCATATAAAGCGATCCCTCAATATCCAATCAAATCTCGTTTGTTCTCACTCACAGTATCATAAAATCATACTGAAAGCCAAAGAGGTTCCATTCTGAAACGCGAGCTGCCAAAAATCAATTGTGTTTGTGTGTATGACCCCATATGAACGCTGTGCAGTCACTGACATCCAGAAGCATCGCACGATCCTTTACCAACATGTTGATTCTTGTAGCAGGTGTCTCAGGCCACCTGGGTAGGCACCTTGCTCATATTGGTCTGGAGAAAGGACACCAGATTCGAGGGTTCGGGCGTTCACCAAACAAGGTGCCACCAGAGATTCTGGTCAGACTTGAATCATTTGTCAAATCCGACTCCTACCATGATGAGACTGCATTGGATAAGGCAGTCTCGGGTGTAGATGCTGTGATTTGCTCCTATACTTCACACGCGGATGCCGTTCTCGATGCGCAATTGAGTCTGTTGCGCGCCGTGGAGCGGGCTGGAATTAAAGTGTACCATTCCCATTCCTGGAATGCTGATTGGACTAAGATTTCATTTGGCGATTTCGAACACTACGATGCCTACATTGCCTTCTGCAGGCACGTGGAACTTACATCGAATGTTCGGCCTGTTTATGTTTTCACTGGGCTCGTGAGCGAGTTTGCCTTGAGTGAGGCTGTGGGAATTGCTTATCTGAAGAATGATGCTGATGGAGAAGTTCTGGCATACTGGGGAGATGGCAATGCTAAGTGGGATTTCACATATATGGAAGATGCCGCTCGGTTCAGCATCGATCTTGTCACGACCAACAAATCGGTACTGGCTGGGAAAGGCGGAATGTTTAGCATACGATCTGGGGAAGCTAGTCCAAAGGATATTGCACAAGCTTATGAAAGATCCAAGGGCAAAAATGTCAAACTTCAGTCGCTAGGCAGCGTTGAGGATTTAAAACTCCTCTTAGAGCATGCCAGGTCGGTGACCGATCCCTGCAACTACTTCACCTTTTCCAACTATTACAGTCAAATGACCAACATCCTTGGAACCTGGAAGATGGAAAGCCCGATCCTTGTGGGAGGCATGGACGCGGTGGAGCGCTTGTTTGATAGCCAGGTTCAAATGCCGACCACGTATCAATGATAACCCAGAGATAGTTTGAATTTATCATCTATGGAGACCAAAATCTACCAAGGGCTAAGTGGCATTGTTATGACTAAGATATGAAATTAATTCAATTTAATGTGCGGTATTGATACAGGGGAGATCTCGTTTAATCATTGTGGTTGTCAGTGGCTTGTGGTAGTAATGTCACATTGAACGCACATGACAAACAGATCTTCAAGGCCCCAGCGGTTGAATCTCGAAGCGAGTGCCTATATGCACATTAAGCGAGTGGATCCATGCATAGACCAGGGTTAGTCATGCCTGTGTGGCATGATGTTGGTGAGCTGAAAGCATGACAGCCCCGCACTTCCTCAAGATGAATTTCCACTTTGATTCATTGTTCTTCAACTGCGCGGTTTGCTGTCTAATTTGGTTCAACGGGTCCAATAAAAGACTTATTTATTAGAAGATTTGAAAGGGGGATATCTATAATTTCTCTTTTAATCCACCATGTCTGAGACATCGCCCGAACCGGCCTCGGGTATTCTTCCCCCGCAGCATTGGGTCCAAGTTTCCCAGGTTTGTGAATCTAAAATTGACCACAAAAGTCAATCTAGTACAAGGCTGAACTATCGAATTTACTGACTTCAATACAAGACGGACGAACCCGATGGCGATTCCGATGCGGCGACCGACACGGACAATACTTCCTCAACGGCGTCTATGACTTCCAGCATCTTCCAATATAGAACTCTCCATGGAAGGACCTATCACAGCGACCAGGGAAATGCACAATACTGGTAATTACTACGGATTTTGCCGATGTTGAATGACTAGAAGATACTAATGTTCTCATAAGGGGGTCTAACGACCAGCCACAGCTTGAATTGATGGACCTTACGTAGGTTGAACACTGAATAAGCCCACGATGTTAGAATTTGATCCGAAAATAGTCACCACATTCTTACTATTGGACTTGGTCATAAGCTTCATCTTGCGCCACTCGAAAAAGATAACGTCAAGGTGGGCCACCCATCTCGAACTTCGCATCGGCCAGCACTGACATTGGAACCAGCAAGTCATTGACATTGGAACTGGAACAGGTATGAGCATTTAAATTCCCTTTGGTAGAGAAAGGCTAATTTTCCTGTCAACCTAACAGGTATTTGGGCAATGTATGTCGTGCAAACCCAAACGACAAACGAGATTGACCCTGTTGACAATCGGTACTAGTGACTTCGCTGATAGCTACCCTGGCGCGGAGATCATCGCGACGGATATATCTCCCAGCCAACCTTCCTGGACGCCGCCAAATTTGCGGTTGTAAGTACCTTCTAGAGACGGACAAGGATTCTTAAGCATTTGAGCGCTCTGACAAAACAACGTAGCGAGATCGAAGATTGTACTCAAGATTGGACATTCAAGTCCGACTTTGCCGATTACATTCATATAAGATGGCTTATGGGCAGCATCAAAGATTGGAATTCCCTCTGTTCTGAGGCATTTAGGATCTGCAAACCTGGAGGGTGGATTGAGAGCCACGAGGCTTCTTCCGTCATTCAAAGTGACGATAATACGGTTGACAGTGATTCTGCCATGGGTCAATGGGGAAAGTTCTTCATTGAAGGTAGCAAAAAGATGGGATCAAGCTTCACTGTGGTCGAGGATGGCACGCAAAGGAAAGCCATGGAAGAGGCCGGTTTCATCAACATTCAAGAATTTGACTTCAAGGTAGGCACAATTTCCAAACTCGAACCTCAAATTACTAACAAGTCAGAATCCCATCGGAGACTGGCCGGAAGACCCATTGATGAAGGAAATGGGTCCGTATACTCAATATGGTCTTGAGACAGATAGCGAGGGGTTCGTATTGTTCATGGCCCACACTCTAGGCTGGTCAAGGTCCGAGATCCTGCTTTACATTGCCCAACTGCGACGAGAGTTGCGTTCAGGGAAGCATCATGGTTATTTTGCACAGAAGGTTGTATGGGGCCAAAAGCCTTGAGAGGTTCCCCCCAGTCACCTAAGCACTATGGGGGGAGAGGTTTTTCGCACAGCCAATACGTTTTAGGTGTAAATACTTGGTTAGATATGCATTGTGTTCGTCAAGATTCTAAATTTTCATAGGAAATATAGGGTTTTTGGGTTTTATAAGATTCACAGGCTTGCTCACAATCTTCAAGGTTAGTCGAAATGGTCATGCGCACTTGAACTTAGTAATAATGTAAACTCTGGCATATCAAGAGTCGAAGATTTTTGCCCTCTGCTATAAACATTGCCAACGCCCGACGCTGCCACAAAAATTTCCTTTTCTTCTTTCACCAACGCAGTTTAGCACTTCTCGTAGCACCTATCTTAAAAGTCCGCTGCCTCAAGCACATTCAACATGATCAACGCAACGTTCCACCCTTTCCTCAACCTGCCGTGGGAGCTGCGCGGCATGATTTGGGAGGCTGCCGTTCGTCCCATGACCCCTGGCATACATACCTTCTCGTTCATTGCAAAGGATGAGAAAGAAAAAGCATCCAGTCTCCAGAAAAGGCCCCCGACTTATTACGAAAGTAAGGATACAGAATATTTTGCGGTGGCGCCAGAGTTTAATGATGATGGCAGGCCGAATATATCTGCATATTTGTGGGATGCGGGGCTTTGGACGGCTTGCAAAGATTCTCGGGAAGCGATTATAACTAGCTTGAATATGATACACTGGCATCAAAAGAAACGCGATTTTCCAAAAGAAGAAATATATTTTGATTTTCTATTAAGGCAATCATTCAAGAAATATGCCAATGTTTGAACCATTACCTCCGCTCCTTCAATAAAGGAAGGGGGTGAAGATTGGCACCTCGCGGTACGACCATACCAAGATGCAATCAAACTAACTTTTGAAATAATCTGCAGTTTACTGTGTCATTCTGATTGCGGTCCTCGCTGGAAGTATGTATTGGATGGCTTTCCTTTCTGTGCCGAATACCATTTATATGGACTGGTCAGCAATCTTGTTGTTGAATTTGACTCAAGCTGGTTGCTGAATTGGCCTGAGGGAGAAGACTTTGAGAAAGAGATCTCCTCACGCTACTTCATCTACTATTTGGTGTTAGATACTTCCTATGAATGTCTAGACAGCCTTGTCTGGCTCATCGACCGAGTCGAGTACGAAACTGAGCCTTACGAAGCGATGAGAAAAGAGCCATTCGTGTTTTATGACTGCGAAGAAGAATATGTTGAAGTGATTAGTAACTTGAATTCTTTGAGTTGGCCCAAAGCTTCAGCACTATACTTTATCTATCAATTTTATCAATAGATAGCTATGGCTCCTGATGCATTGAATTAGATGCTCTTGATTTTCTACTATGGAAGGGATCTAGCTAGGTCTCGTATAGCTGTTGTTGCTAGCCGTTGGAGGCTGCCGTTGAAGGCGGCCTCCGGCCTCGGGGTCTTAAATTTTGATCGACATGACGATCAGGACTTGGCCTCGATGGTCAATTGGCCGGGCCCGGCAGGGCCCGTGGTCTATAGATTGATAACACAGGCTCGTGTGTTATTTAGTATGGTGTTTTGGGGCCGACTGCGGCCGTGACCATCTTGCTTTTGCCTTAATCCCGATGCCGGCTAGTCCGGGCATCTGACCTTCGTAACAGCCGTCTGTATGAGCGATTGAGACCACTTGTGAGTGTGATAAATTTGATGAGTTTGGGGAATCGGGTTGGAGGCATACCAGATGGGTGCTGTGACGGTGGTCAGGGCATCGCGGTGGGTGCAAGGGGTCTTGATCAGATGGAGCTAGGATTATGAGTTGGGTCTATTACTATAAAAAAGGGACTTATTTAGCTAGAAAAATAAACGAACAACTTCCACCAAAACAGAACTCTTGTGCCCTGAGTTTTAGGAGTATAAAGCTTAATGAGATGTTTAAATTTTCCCCTTCTATAAAAATCCATTTTTCTATTCTTTAAGAGCCCAAGTTTAATAATATTCAATTAATTAACTACTCTCAGTACATTTTACCTTTATTTATTTCTTATGCCTTATTTAAGGAGATTACCTTGACAGGAAGAAACACACGCTGAACTTTGGATATAGGGTAGCGGCTTGGATGTGTGTGTGTCCCGCCCCTCCGCCAAAGTGCCTGAGCATGAGTTATTGTATGGCGTACCACTTGATCGTTGGGATTTCCACACATGGAATCAGGTTAAAGTTTTAAGACCGCGAAAGTTAGTAGACGCTCCAAAGTAGTCTCATCAGCGCTAGGTCGGGCCCTGTAATGTATGTCAGCGCCCAGTTTTGTGGGAGATTAGCGTCACGGCGGCACACTTTGTCGGCACATGAGAGAGGAATATTTTTAAATTATCTCGGAGACTAGGAATTAATCTCCCAAAAAAAAACAATTAATAGATTTTTGTAATATCCTCAAACGTAAATAACGCTACTTGGTCCCTTATTCCCTTGACTTGTACTTATCTTTCTTAATAACATCACAATCCAAGACATATGTACACATGATGCTGCTGAAATAGGGAATGGAGGTAGCTCGACGCTAGCACAGCTCAAGCAAGACATAGCCCCACATCAAAGTAACCGCTAAACGGTCGAACTGCCGTTGTGTACTTGCAGCGGCCAACTCATATGAAACAAATCCATGATTTGTTTCGGCCAGCGTAAGTAAATTGGGCTGTATTTAGTGTATTGCTCCTATTAGTGATTGTCCTGAGCAATCTTGAGTGGGTCTCATGATTTCAGTGCTGTTTCAGTTCAACAGGAAGCAGACGTGCCTGGCTTAGTCATTTGAGTTACTTGGTGTTGTGGGTAGCATTGGGAAAACTGCCGCTTGAATTTCTTTTTGCTCCTGATCGACAGCTATGCAGTTTTGGTTATCCCTTTGACTGCGGTAAGGCTCCACTTAAATACCTCACCATTTACAATCTTAGCTAGAGAATGATATATGAGGTAAAATACAATTCTATTTAAGCTGATAATTATTAAAGTATCAAATATCATATTCACTAACTTATGATTGATTTACTCTTGACTTGGGGTTGTAGCTCGCTGTACAAAACTGCCTAGTATCCAGGCGGAGCCTTACCGCAGCTAAATGGATAGTGTGCAAGGTCCATATTGCTTTTTGGGAGGCAAGCAGACCTTTTCCAAGGACCTTCTGTGAGATAGAACTGAGGCAGTGTATTGAAAAAGCAATGGCCATTTCTTTTACATCCACTCGTCATATAATGTCACCAACACAAAGAAAACTTTACTAACCGCTATTGGAAATCTGAGCGCTCAACACGGTTGGTGACAAGATTGTACACGGCGTCGGCTGAACGGAGCTTGTGCATGTGCGATTGACCTTTCGTATTTTGGTTTCGGTTAATTCTAGAATGGGCTTCTTGATTTCTTAATGAATCCTGAATCTGCTTCCTCTGGACGAAATTCTCGTCCCGTAATCGAGCTAAAGTTCCAGGGGGTGGCTGATGAGATGCATACCCCAACAGTCGTGTGATGCAATGGACAATGAGAGCTGATAGCAACTGCTGCGGCGTATTACAAGTGTTGTATGGATTTCAGGAGTAAGTAAATCGCGCAATCTCCTTTTTGTCTCACTTGAGTCAGACTGGAGCCAAGATTGACCTGGCCATAAGTAGACTTCAAGGTTCAGCGTAAATTCGTGACATCAACGGCATTAATATGCGCCCGATGTTGGCCTCTAAGGAGATGTATTGACCTTGAAGGTCTGTATTGCTAAACTGTACAAACTCTAAGCAATTTAGCCTAAGTATAAAAGCTTCAAAGGTGGTGTCACAATAAGCACAGGCATTGCCTTGCCCATCAGTCTGATTGATGCTCTGCATCGATCTTCACAATTGTCAATGCCTACATAAAAATACAGATCCATAATACTATTAATCAATTATGTACGAGAAAAAGTAAATGGCAGTGTCCACAACAGCTGAAGTACCTGCCAGATGTTGAGATTCCTTTGTAAGGGTATTATGGATTGTCATGGAATGGATCTTATGGAGCAATCCTTCTTCTCAATTCCAACATTTCTATTTAAATAGATCGAATACTCATATCAAAGAACCCTGGACGGCAGATCCTTGCGTTAGGTTGGCCGAGTATGCAAATATTATCTGTTTTGTTCCCACGCTGACCGATGTTTTCGGTGGCTGTCAACGACCAAGAGTTCCATAAAATGGGAAATGGGTAGCTCCACAATTGCTTCATGGTGTCATTAGACACCTCCATGATCCCAAGTCCCCCCTGACGCCATCGATAGTGTGCCATGGTCCATATGGCTTCATCCAGAGCGACCAAAGAGACTTCATCCACATCATCTAAGAGTCTCGAAAGGACTGTGTGGACACTTTTAACTAATCCAACATCAAATCTTGTACCAGGATGCATGAAGGACTCCAGTAACCTCTGATGCCACAGGGCACTGGCAGACAATGTATCACACCGGTTCTGCGAGACAGATGTCAAGCGCCCTGGATGGTTACGTACATGGAACTGCCAGAGTGCGACCGCAGTGACCACGGATGACAACAAAATGAAGAAAACCGTTGCCGCGGATAATACTTGTGCCGTTGCATCCAATTTCAAGATGGTTGGAATGACCTGTGGAAACAATAGTCAACAATTAGCATGTACTCCGTATCCTAAGGAGGGAAAATAAAGCCTCACATCAGAGAGAAGGAGACTGTGCTCATAGGCAAAGTAGAAGCTGGGCTCATTTGGCCAATCATCATCCATCAATATGCCAACCAAGTCCCTATGGACATCTTATGGGGATTAGCACTGGACAAGTTCAAATTTTGGCAAAAGCTGCAAATCATACATGTTAACATAAAAATTCCGTGGAACCAAATTACACACTCGGATTGGTATGGATACTGTATGGAATCGAACTCCAGAAGATGTGTCGGAAAAGTGATATAATAGTCTTCCAAGGATAGCCGTATCTCCTTCATGGTAGCACTTGACAGAGGTGCTCGAGTCGCCAATTTGAGAGGTCTGCCAATTAGCCTGTTGATATTTACACTACAAAGGGTTGGGGATGCAATACTCGATCAGAGGCAGAAACAGTGCAAAAAAGTCCTCCTGATTATTGCTCCTGCTGTTGGTAAAACTTTGCACAGAGCCCACGCCCGGTGTGGGAACGGACATTAAATTGGTCATGCTCGAGTACTGACGAATAGACGCCTCTGGGGTCATATTAAAATCGGACACTGCCGAATAGTGTAATAGGTCGAGTACCCTGAAACCTGATAAGATCTGCCCACTAAACAGAGTATGGATTTCTTACGCAGCTTGAACCTGAATCGCATGTCCTATGCTACAAACTGTGAGTGTCACCGGCTACGAATAAAAGCGAAAAGGCATGACCTTACTTGGAGATGGTGTCAGAATATTGTGAATCAATACAAGTAGCACTCTGATGTGTTTCGTTCCAGATGGTTTGCGCTAAAAAGTTCCATCGCAGTGATATATCCACCAAGGTGTCCTTCATAGCCCAGCTTACACTTGCCAGAAGCAAAGTTACAGATTGTCCCACGCAAATGTCGCGTGATTTCTAAGTTAATGTGGGGATGCATTTCAGAGCCTCGATTTGAAGGGAATCGATGAGCAGTTCATTCTGTAACCGGGCTTCCGCAGCAAGATCTGACAACTCAAACTCCAGAGCAATGGCGAGAAGAAGATACAATAGATCCTTGGAGTGAATAGAGCTGTGTAGGTTGAGGAAACCGACCAGAGGGGCTTCCGCCTCAAGGCCTAGATCTGCCAAAATCTGAAAAATGCCAAGCCGAGCTGTGGACGAAAACTGTGGTCGCAGGATGCGGGTGGCGACAGTCTCGTCCAATCCCAAACTATTAGTAGATCCCGACAATGGAGAACTTCCAGTATTCCCCACAGAGTCGTCTTGTAGACGCTTGCCGAGCGACGGTGATGTATCAGGTACCAATGGAAGGTCAGAGATGGCTGGAGTCGGCTCCAGATCATGCCGAGTATCGTCTGTGCTGGCATCTTGACCAGTTATTCCTGGGTCAACTCTGTGATTTTGGTTGCTATAGCCTTCGGTTTCAGCATATTCTTGTTCTTGTTCGCTCATCCCATTTGCCAAGTCCTCCAACATGGGTGACCTCTCACCACTAACCACTTGTGCGGTGCAATTGAGTTGGCTATCAACACCGGGGATCCCGGGTGGATTATTCTGCCTGTCGGTCCCTCTGACAAATGATTCGTTGGGAAGGTCTATCGGCTCTTCATTTTGGGTTCGGTGATTTCTCTCTACCCGCAACTGTTGCTGGGCCTCTCCAACATGATTATTTTGTCGCTCGGATCTGCTGAGACTTAACAAGAGGTTTGGAAGAGATTCGTCCGCGTGGCCGGAGGAGGGCCGTTCGTTCGGCGAAGGGGCAGACCCTGTGGGGGCCAGCGCTGCTTGCAAGACGGCGGTCTTGGGACGTGATGAAGTGGTGCTACGCGGGCGTCCCCTGCGTCCAGTCGGTCTCTTGTGCACGCATTTGAGCCCCAGGCGAGTGCAGCGACGACATGGGTTAGAGCCCTCGCATTGTGTCTTCTGTGGGAAGATCAAACATCAGCTCTCTCCGAGGTTCATCAGACAGGTGACACCATACTAGGGTCCAGCAGCGATCACATGCCCGGGCGGCAGGGAGGTTTAAGTTAGGCATTGCCGTGGGTCTAAGTGCAGTAAATGATATGATTGAATGTTTTTCATCCTGCAAGATGCAAAGTTCAATGCTCCAGACGCCGTCCTACTGCACCGCTTATCGCGTAACCATGCGTCGAAATGGGTTTAGCCCCAACGCCAAGCTGCTTATACCACGAAATTCTCCGTCGGCTATTTTCTCCTCGACATTTCCTTCTATCTACCCCTCACGTCCCTGGCTCTTCTTACTGCCCCACCCTTTGTCTACTCCTTCTGTTTCCGACTCCGCTCCTATTCCTTCTGTTGATCCAATTCTTCTAGATCGAGTCGGGATGATGACTCCATCATTGGATCCTCCCATCTGGCAGCTGGGGCTTTTCCTTTCAGGTCAGGATAGCCAGAGTTTACGGCGATGTATGTATTTATGCCCACAACTCTTGCCAATTTCCTTGTAGTAATCAATTGCCCGTAGTGGTCCGTCGTTGCAGGATTGCATTTACCGCCATTGACGAAGCCAACACCTCCTTGGTCCAGTTGCTACTCCCCCTGTGTGTCCAATGGCCACCTATATTTTACGGCCTGGTCTCGTTGTCGTATGGGCATGCGGAACGCTCACAACAAAGCTTCGAATACTACCAAATAGCTCTGCATGATTTGCGCGATGAAATCACAGCTGTAGTTGACGAAATGTCAGACATTAACAGGGTGCACAAACTGCTTGCGTCGTGTTTTCTTCTCGCCAACTTCACCAAGCCCCAATGCAACGATTGTTGGACTGAACATATTCGAGGCATGATTACCATAATACGCCTCGCAAATAAAGAGACATTGGCCTCCTCTGAACTCGGTTTATTTCTCATGGGCGGCTGCGCCATGTTTGATATTTCTGCGTTTTCCATCGGGAAAAACCAACTTTCAAAAGGCACGTGGTTATCATGGATGGTTTCGCGCCCGCAACATCGCCTTGATAGCAACTTTGACCTCCTCGAGATCATGACGGGCTATCCGGAGTCCCTGATATCCGTGATCGCTCATGTATCTGAATTTGCCGAAGAAAACGCCGCCCGCGATTCGCAAATGCAGTGTTCATCAACATACCGGGGAACAGACCCGACCTTGATAGATTGTGAGCAGAAGCCATCCAACCCAGGATCTTGTAGAACTGACCTACTAGTGCGACGGAGAGCGGTTCGTGACAAATTAGAAGTTTCCATTACCGCTTGGGAATTACCTCCTTTTCCTCGAGAGATGTCGCCCCTGACAAGACTCTCTCTTCAGGTGGCCTGGGAAACATTTCGGCGAGCTGTCTTGCTCTTTCTTTGGCGGGAATCGGGATTTCATGCAAATCTGATGACTCCGATCAGTCCCGATAGGGAACGCCAAAAGAATACATATGTTGAAGAGATACTATCCAATATTGAATACATACTCGGCTTGACAAAGAGCAGTGGCATCTCTATCAGTAACGCTATGTTATGGCCATTGGTTGTGGCAGGGTGTGAATGTGAGTGGGACTCGGAGAGGAGAGTCAGTGGCCTTCTCGACAGCATGGATGCGTCGTTCTCATTAAATCATGTTCACAATGTCAAAGCAGTTTTTCAGAAGCTCTGGGAGACGAAGAGGTTATACCAAAACGACCATCTCCATCGGGGCAACTCGGATCACATGTGAGCTTGGATGGCATAGCCACTGAGCTTGGAGCCTCTATCCTACTGTTATAATACCAGACATTTTTAAATAACAGCAGAAAAGAGCCATAATTGAGAGCTAGGCTGGGCTCGCATTTAATTACACACAGCACCCAATAGTGACGATTACCTTTGGTCATTTTTGCCTGTCGAGCATGCACATGTTCACGAGCCCCGTTGGGTAGGGAAATGGCGGCCGCAATAAATAGTATCCTACAGGGTACAACAGAAGAGTAGAAGCACATATTATGCAAGCTTTTGAATGCAGCGGAGCGTTGCCACTGGACAACCGCCGAGATATACATATTCAGGCATGGCCTTCATCTTGAGGTATCTCGGGCGTGTGGATGATCTACAGTTTCGCCTTAGCCACCAGTCCTGCAATCTCCTTGGATTCAGAATATGCCTCATCGAGTATCGCCTGCCATTCATAATCTATTTCTTTGAGCCTCTTTTCAATCTCGAAATAAACTGGTGGGACCCTCGAGTCAACGGGCTCCTTGTGGGCAAGTTGAACCAGAGAGCGGGCTGTGAGATATGCACGCGCCATCCCTGCCATGTGTTAGCTGGATGAAAACACAAAGTTTTCATTCCACTCCATATAAATAATGGCAGTTTTGGGCTTACCATGACCTGTGTACCCTGCAACGACGAACTGTCCTGAGCGGCCCGGTACTTCGCCAACGAACGGGATACTATCCCCGGTGAACCCCATGATACCGGACCAGGCATACCGGGTTGACGAGTTCACGCCCCAGCCTTTCATATATTTGACAGGAAAGCTTTGAAGCACCTCAACCACTTCGGGGTTGATAGTCGAGTCGTCTGAGTCACCGAGCGGGCCGGCAAGGGCTCGGGGATGCGACAAGTCGCCGCCGCCATAAATGAGCGGGTTGCCGTCCGAATGCTTTTGAATCATGTAGTCAAAGTCTGGGCCCCACTGGATTCCGGAAGTATGATCGAGCGGCTGGGAGTTGAAGTTCGCGCCTGGTTGGATAGCGACAACGTTTCCCTTTGTCGGCACAACTTTTCCGATAAATTCTGGGAGCAAATTAGAGACGTATCCGTTCGTCGCGTGATAGACTCGGTCGCATTCAATGTTTCCCTTGTTTGCCTTCACCTTCCACTTCAATCTTTCTCCTGGGGATACACCCAAGACTGGTGTGTGGGTGAAAAGCTGAAGCCCGTTGGAAATTGCCTTTGCAATCACATGAAGCACCAGCTTACGTGGCCAGAGGCTGTATGCTGGGTAGGAGATGGCGCCGCTAACTGTATCGAAACGAAATGCCTATAGTTTGCTCTTTTCAGTGCGCTTTTCACCACCCTGAGTTATGTTGAGGGTTACCTTCTCTGCCTGGGACTTATTGAAAGACTTTATGTTGGTGAGATCGCCTCCTACCTCACCTAAAAGCTTGAGAGAGCCAGAGGCAGCTATCCAAGCCTCGTCATTCATAAAGAAATCTACTGCGCGAGTTTCAATCAGGTCAATCTCTTTGGCTATTCCCTGTTCATGAATGTATTTCACAGACGCCATCATGTTGTCCGCTTCGAACTGGCATAATTTCTTTGCTATTTCTGAGCCGTAGCGTTTCTGGTACTCCACGAATCCTTTGTAACAATCGGGTTTGATATGACCTCCTGTGGGAACAATAAATTAGAGAACAATCCGCGAACACTTGACACCCAGTATGAGCTTATCTTATCAAGTAGCATCTTGCATACCATTGCGACCGGAGGCTCCGTTACAGACGCCACGGGCGTCGACCATGACGATGCGAGCATTTGGGCTCCGAGAAAGCTCCTCTTCAGCGATAATCGCGCCTGAGATACCAGAGCCTATGATCACGATATCTACCTCTGCAGGGAGTTCATCACCACTACTTGATAATTAGATTACTTGACCCCCAATCTTGGCCTGGAAAAAGAGCAGATGTGACCCACGAAGAGAAGTTGTGAGGCACGGCGCCTGGTTGACTAAGCCAATATGAATCCGTTGGATTTGGCACTGGAAGAGACGCCGGCGGATAGTGGGCCATGTTGTACCAACTGAGCGATAAATAGATTGGTGGAGAACATACAATGGCAGCTCATACGGCAACATTGGGACGCAGATGATGCTTTAGTACCGCGCTTCATCCTAGATCATTCGCACTCTCATCGGCCTGTCCCGCATTCATCGAGTCATAATATCCATCAGACTTGTATTGAATGGTCTCCGCCAAGAGGCACCCAACCTCATCTGGCAGACAAGCTACCAGAAATCCCCGCCGGCTATTTTATCGACCCCACCCCCAGGTCCCCACTATGATGCGATAGCATTAGTGGAACCAGAGTCCACCTGATTAGCAGGTTGTCACGAGGCGAGTTTAGCTCCCAAGCTAAGCCTCGGTGAAGTCTTCTCTGGAATCATTTTGCTTCGCTTCAGATAACATATACCAAAATGTAAAATCCCATTTCTGCTATTCAATTGTCGCATGACAGACTCACGCCACCCGAATATTGTGATGAATTGCTATGAAATTGTGAAAAACCTTGCAACAGCCTCAAATGACTCGTAGAGGAAGGCCATGGAAAGTTGCTTATCAATTCAAAGACCTTACGGGTCTGGCTTTCCCAAATATCTAGAGCGGAGATGCCTAATGAGGATATCAACGCGAGTGCGGGATTGAGGAACCTGATGAGTTGTCTGTAGTACAGGTTACTCAAGCTCGTATCTGTTATGAAGCTTTGTGGTGCAGCTTCTGCATATACGGAGGTGGTGGGTGGTAGGATGGTCTCTCCAATTAAATGTAGACCTAATCGGCAAAGGCAATTCTTCAATTCATACCCTTTAAATGCTACCCGTTATTTTAAACGGCTATCTCACTGAGAACTTCTACAAAGCGAAAATTTCACACTGTGTGGCCTTCCTCTCTTCCAAGAACCCTATCAATAGCCCTCATGCAAGCCAGCACCTTCTCCTCTGTGAGCCTTTGTCCCAGTACTTGCAGACAGATTGCACCGTTTTCATATACCTCTGGGGAGTCTAGTGTACCGGTCAAGTTAGTTGATGCGCGTCAACACGGTTCAGTGTTATTGTAATCACTCACATCTTTCACGGTTTCTGCGGTCCCAGTCCGACAACGGTTTGCCTTGAAGCTCCGGCATTGGCTTTGGATCCAGCTTAGGGTCAACTAATCCAACAGGCACCGTTGCGCAAGTCCAGTCGAGAATGTTCGAAATGGCTTCGTAGAGAAAATACTCCATCGTCCCGTGAGGGGGGGCTACATGACCCCCAGAAGGTAAAATGAAGACATCCACCGGCTTTCCATTCGTCGTCATGTGCTTAGTGTTTAGCCATTTCTCAAGAAGTCTTTGCCGGACGTTGTAAATCTTCTTCCCATGCTCCAACAATTCTTGTGCGGTCAAGGCGTCCGACGGCGATGGCATCACGAGTTCCCGGATAGTTGGCTCGGGCACTTGGGATAGTAGCTCCTGTACCATCTGGCCACCTGTGCAATTGAAAACCTTCGCAGCAATCTCCCAGAACTCCTCTGTGCCATCGAAAAGGTCAACCGATATCACATCGAAGCCTGCACCCCTCAGAGCGGATTCAACCTCTCGCATGCCACGTTGGATAGGAGGGTCAGGGTGCACGATTCCGTCATTCGCGATGAAGCCAAAGGACAACTGGCGAGATGCGCCTCGGGCCCTGAAGTGCTCATACAGGGATTGATCCCATGGCATGCGCACACAGGAGAAGTCCCAGTCCCAAGGCTGCAAGTTGAGCACTGACTTGGTATAAACTTCTAGCCCATCGATCGATCGAGATAGAGGACCAGCCACGCCGCTGATGAGGTGACTTGAGCTAGTGTACTTGGCCGAATGCAAAGGCAGGCGACCCTGAGACGGACAGAGACCATAAATTCCATTGAAATTGGCCGGTGTGCGAATTGAGCCCGCAATATCCGTACCGATGCCCAAGGGGCTACCTCCAAGTGCTATAAGCGACCCCTCACCACCGCTCGACCCCCCAGCCGAGAGTTCAATGTTGTCCGGAGTCGACGTACGGCCGAAGAGAAAATTGACACATTCCCCAGACATGAGGCCCTGTGGGACATTCGTCTTGCAGTAAAATACTGCTCCTGCCTTGGACAACTGCTTGACAAGGTCATCCGAGTCCTCCATAAGGGTATCCGCCAGTGCAACAAACCCTGTCGTTGTCGCATGACCTCGAAGGTTTATCACATCCTTCAGGCTTATTGGCAGTCCATGCAGTGGGCCAATAGGGCGACCGTATCTTCTCAAATAATCATCCAGTTTTCGGGCAGTCTGCAATGCCTCGTCCAGGAAAATGTCCGTGATGGGGTTGGTGAGGTGCTGGGCGATTGTGGCTCGGGCGATGAAGGCCAAGACCACCTCCTCGGCCGTCCATTCTCCCGCAGAAAGCATTTTCAAAAGAAGGCTCGGGATGGATTCAGTTATAGTTATTTGTCGCGATGTCAGATCACCACTCTCCTTGGGCCAATGTCTGACATTCTTGGCTGATAGTGAAGGCATCCGAGGGAGCGCCTTGCCAATGGTCGTGTTTGCACATACTGCAAACGTTTTTCTGCGATCATCTTGCTTCCGCGCAGCGATCTGCTCCCAGCGAGTTAGTTGCGTGTCTTCAGATACGGCAATTGTTGTCGTGGCGGTTGAAGTAGCCATCGCTGCCATCGAGTTCCGCACATGTATGCCAATTCTAAAGGCAGTAGAATGGCGCCTGGCTGTGGCTTTATTATTAAAATTTATTTACATTGCTTGGTTCCGCCATTTGTCAGGAACATAAACTACCAACTTGAGACCCCGTGAGTGGACAAATAAAAAGGCCCGGCGGTCCATTTTCAAGGCGGGACAATCGGGGTTCAAATTGTATGCGGCGTAACGATGAGACCCACATAATCAGAGCAAAAGGCAAGATGCCATGATGAGAGGCGACATTAAGTTCCACTCACCTATCATGCGCCTGCAGGGTCACCGCATCAAAATGGCGCGATACACTTTTTGGATAAGGCATCTTTTAAATCACTGTAGTTAGACCTCATACGCAGATGCAATAGCACTAATATTTCTAGCAATAAATAGTCTAGACACAAAACGCATGCAAATATGGCTTTCTGTGGAATCTTGTGGTAGATTCAAGGAGGGTCTCTGTCGAGGCTTCATCAACTCACTCGCTATGGAGAATCACAGCTTGGGCTTGAGCTTTTGAGCTTCCTTCTCCCTATCGCGCAACAATCGCCGCAATATTTTCCCAGAAGGGCTCTTTGGAATGGCGTCGATGTACTCAATCCCGCCTTTTAACCATTTGTAATGTGCTTTGTGGTCCTTGAAGTGTTGGTGGATCTCTGCGGACACTTCCTTGTCCCCTCTAGACTGGGCCAAGGAAGACTTGACGACAAATGCTTTGGGCACCTCTCCCGCACTATCATCAGCTACTTGCACTACTGCACAGTCATAGACTGTTGGGTGCGTCAAAAGATGCGCTTCCAACTCAGCTGGTGCCACCTGATGGCCCTTCAAACCGTTTAGTTTCGCTCATGGAGGATCGGATAGTATCGTGTGTACGTACCTTGACTTTGATCAACTCCTTGATTCTGTCAAGAATTACCAGGTGTTCGTTGCCCGAAGGCGCCTTTCTAATGCACACTTCGTCTCCAGTACGAAGCCAACGGCCACTCTCATCTACTATGAATGTTTCCGCCGTAGCTTTGTCATTGTTGAGATATCCAAGCGTGACGGCAGGGGATTGCACGAGAAGCTCTCCGGGCTTGTCATGTTCGTGAACCTCGTTTCCATCATGATCGATAATCTTAGCAGTCGTGCCAGGCAGGAGGCAACCCGCGGAGCCGAAAAACATATCATTCTCTCCCGTTGAGGAAACGACCGGGCTCGTCTCCGTTAATCCGTAACCCTGAGTAAGATTCCACTTTGGAAAGGCTGCTCGCAGAGTATCGGCCGTCTCTCGACCGAGAGGAGCTGCAGCCGAATAAACACATCGAACACAGCTAAGATCATACTTGAGAACCTTTTCGATATTTCTAGTCAACTGTATGATGATTGGTGGAACCTGCTTAAAGTTAGATACTGTTGATGCAGGGGGGGGTGAGGTAAAACGCACAAGGAGCAATTGCTCGATCCTGAATCTTTCCACAACTTTGAGAAAAGCGTTGAATTCGAATTTCGGGAGAACAACGACTTCATCTCCTCTATACAACGCCATGTGAGTAATAAAAACTAATCCGTAAATGTGGCTAAACGGCAAGAGACCGAGTTCGACTTGCGTAGCCACGCCGTGTTGCTTTCGTCCTACGCTCTCCAAGAGAGTGAGTTGCATGATATTGGCGATTACATTTTGGTGCGATATCATAACACCTTTCTTTGGCAGACATTAACACTTTATCTAAGCATATATGGTCGAGTAAACTTACAGGCATACCACTTGTACCACTTGAGTAGCACAAAAATGCTGTTTGTCTAGCACCCTGTCCCTTTGACCATCTTAATTGCGGCAAGGCCGGGAGATTCGAGCCCTCGGATACTAGTTCATCAACAGATTGTACTGAATCCGTCCTAGGAGTTCCAGGAATATCCATAATGAAGATATTGTTATCTGGAATCCCCGCACCCTGCGCGGCCTTTTGGGCAGTGCTGAAGAGTGAGGCGCAAGTAACAAGTACCTGAGCTCCTGAAGAACGCAACTGAGTCTCCAGTTCAGCAGCCGAGAATACGGCATTGGCAGTTGTTACAATGCCTGATAAGCGATGCACCGCGTGGGAAACTGGAATATAGTCGACCTGATGACAGTAAGTGTGAGTTTCCCCTGCGGAAGTATTGGATCATACCGAATTAAGAGAGAATATGCAGACAATCTTGTCCCATGGAGTTCCCGCGTTTGGCTCCCATTGCATGTGCTTGGACAGTGCTTTTGCAATAGACTCTACGCGATCTCGAACTTCGATTGGCGAGATCTTCCTGCCGGTGATGCCGCAGGTGAAGCTGGGCCGGCTTGTCTTGAAAGGCTGCCGTCCATATCGCTCTTCGTTTATGAAATCAAAAACGGGCACCGAATCAGGAGGATCTGGGCACGCGTCTGTCAATAACGAAAATCCGAGTCAAGTCGGGCAAAGCACAAGCCTTACCGAATGGCAACTGAGGCACCCAGGCCGGCGGTGTGAAGACCATACTGAATGCAGAGACCTTGGTTTCGGTCAGAGGCTCCTCAGCTGCTGCACCATATATTTTGGCTTCCAGTATCTTGTACACTCTGGCAAGTATCGGGGTATTTGTTGACATGGAAACCCCGTAATTGGGCTTTACCTCCCGACGGGTGCTGCCGGTCAAAGAACCGAGGCCCAATCAATGATGATCGAATATAGCAATCTAAATTCACCAAAGTTTACCAAGGGCCGCGCTTCAGCTCTTCTGTTCTGTTCCAACTGATGCGCCTCACGCCTTAGGCATAGTTTATTCATGATAACAGCCGGACGCGAGTGCCGCCTCCGAGGAGGTTTGACTTCCCTATTGGTGGGTTTGGTCACAAATCTCCACATTGGGTTCCCCGCATCTTACTAACCTGATCAAGACGCGTAATTACGGGCTAGTCAACCTCCTCCCTTTCTGAGGGGGCACAGAATTCCGACGGGCAATATTCTATTGGTCAGAACGTTACGCGAGATGGACACGTTGGAGGTGAAGTGGGACCTACTCACGGCTCGCCTCCCTATCATGCTTGGCTGGCGCCCGCCATAAGCCAGAATGAATATTCAATTGCCGGCTTTAGGTGAAGTGCTGTGGCGAAGATCCTTTTTGTTTCCGCCTTTTTTGTCCTGGTATCCTTGTCTAGGCTATGAGAGGAGGTGTGTTCGTTCATTGGGCTGGGTAGGCCACAGCGATGATAGCGGGGTGTTCGGACTCAGTTTTCATGGATGCCAGCTAGGTTGCGATAATCAGGTCAAAGAAATTTGAACACGAAAATGATGATGACTTTTATAGCATAAGGTTAGGATGCAGAACGAAAAGAGAAATAAAAAGCTAATTCTATGGCGGATTTTTAGTGATGCTAAGCTTCAATGAAGCATCTATTTTTCAAACTGAAGGAAGGCATTTACCCTAGACGAGATTGCACAATTTTGCTCCCTATGATTTTACATAAGCCCTTGTGGCTAATCCAGACTCATAATATAAGTTTAACATCTTGAATATTCTCGCGAGTGAGCTGTGCGATTACATTTTGATTGTAAGATGATCAGCTATCTCCGATGATCGATTGAATGACCAAGCCACCACTCAACCAGCCACACAACTGCACCATCACCGCAATAGTTTCCCTTTTTTTGTGTTAATTCACCATCGTTGTACTCGACATTGGGAAAGTTCGTCAGAGAGTGGATATTTTTTTAAACCCTAATATTGGAAACTAGCTTCCTATATAATAGAGGTAAGAGAGTATGGGTGACCGAAGTATAAGTGAACAATTTAATTTTTTGCCCAGGGAAATTGCAAGGGATTGTCCATTATGTAGACTATAATACTACCAATAAAATCTAATACTTCCTGTTTGAATTTGTTACGGAAGTTTGAACCCTAGGTTCATATGGATGGCCTTAGTTTGGGTATAAGCTTCAAGGGCAGCTTCACCAAGCTCACGGCCGATGCCGCTTTGTTTGATACCGCCAAATGGTAAACGGATATCACTGTCCTGGGTGCTGTTGATCCATACAGTCCCAGCTTCTAATCTTTCAGCGACACGGTGGACTCTTTCAGCATTCGTGGAGAATACTGCTGCTGCAAGACCATAGTGGGAGTCGTTGGCCAAGGAGATTGCTTCCTCTTCTGTGTCGAATGGAGTAACCGCCACCACAGGCCCAAATATCTCATCCCGAAAAATGGTCATCTCCCTTGTGACCTCACTAAAGACGGTTGGTTGGATGTAATATCCATTTTCATTGGTACTATCCGAGAAAAATGGGCCGCCACCTGTGATCAGCCGAGCACCTTGCTCCTTTCCAATCTTGATATACTCCAGAATCTTCGAATATTGGTCTTTGGACACTTGTGGTCCCTGGGTTGTAGTTTCGTCAAATGGGTTACCTACAACGGTCTCTGTTTCCACAGCATTCTTCAGGAGCCCTAGATACTTCTCGTAAATGCTGCGGTGAACGAGAAGCCTGCTTGTTGCCGTACATATCTGCCCCTGGTTGCTCATGATACCAAGATAACCCCATTTCGCTGCTTGTTCCAGCTCGGCGTCTTCGAATACGATTAAGGGTGACTTGCCCCCAGTCTCAAGGGTAATATTCACCATATTCTCTGCAGCTGTACGCATAATAGATTTGCCGGTCTGTGTGCTACCAGTAAATGCGATCTTGTCGATCCCCGGATGTGACGTCAACGAGTGGCCAGCCTCATGCCCCCGGCCATTGATAATGTTAATGACTCCTGGAGGAAAACCCGCCTTCACAACCAGCACTGCCAGGTGTAGAATGGAAAGCGGGGTCTGTTCGGCTGGCTTAATCACCACTGTGTTTCCAGTGGCAACGGCAGGCCCGACTTTCCATGAAGCCATTGCTATTCAAGATGTTAACAAGGAATTTGAATCGATGTAAGGTATACATACATAGGGGGAAGTTCCAGGGGATTACTTGAGCACAAACCCCCACGGGCTGCTTCAAGGTATATCCAAACTTCTTTTGGTCCATGCTAGCTTTGGTGATGGCAATGCCGGCAATCTTGTCGACCCAGCCAGCGTAGTATCGAAGAGTCGAGACCACCTCAGCGAGATCTTCTTCTAATGCCGCAGAGTATGGCTTACCATTATCCCAAGCTTCTAGAGTAGCCAAGATTTCTCAGTCAGCCTCTACTAGATCAGCAAGCTTAAAAAGTAAATTTCCACGCTCAACCGGTGCCATGTTTTTCCAACCCTTGTCATCAAAGGCAGCTCTAGCAGCCGTCACCGCCTTGTCGACATCGACCGTAGACGCAGCCTCGACTAAGGTAATTTCTTCGCCGTTGGAAGGATTGATAGTTGAAATATGGGTTACTGAACCATGGACGAACTCATTATTAATAAATAAACCCGTGTTGAGGGCTAGGGATCGGCCGTTTGGCGCTATGAGATGGCGAAGGGTAGTCATTTTAGGATAGAGGATTCGAGGTGATTGCTGTGTAAAAATACAGAACAGGTAATTGTAGATATTTGACAATTGTAGTTTAATAGATGGAAAAGTTCATCACAATGAAGCTCACCAATGGGAACGAAATACATGCAATCGTTCCACGACGGCAATAATTAAAAATCACCGGCGGCTATTAACCTAGCTGTACAACCATAAAGTGGGTCACACAGCTAATGGCCTGCCCCTTTGCAGATCACTTCTCAGGGATTGTGGGGATTCTCACACACGTTTAGGAAAGCTCCGTTGGTGAGATTTGTTTAACTAGGGCAAGGTGGGGATGGATGTTGGAATGGCGCTATTTGACATGGTGCCATTTGGCTTTTTGGGAGCTATGCTGTTATGTTTATAGATAGGTAAAAACCATGCTACTGGTACGGTCTCTTGTCGTAAACACACTTTTCTGTTTGAACTTTTATGAATCGATGAATTGCCATTTAACTGGTTTGCGAAGATGACGACAACCAATAACCCCGCATCATCTCCGGCGGTAGCAGTAATTAATGATGCCCCCCTGCTACCGAGACTTATCCGTGACGGCCCTGGTGTTTTTTCTGACTTATTTACATCAGGGTGTGTCGAAACTTCTAGAACCCCCCCAAAAGACCCTGCTAACCATTGCCCTCAGCCCTTCATCTGCGGCGCCAATTGTGTGTGGTATCTGGAACGCCGACGACACTGACAATGGTAACGAGTCTTGGATATCTGAATACGATGAAATGAAATATGTTTTATCAGGTTTGAAACTCACTTCTTCCATTTTGGCTTGTCTTAATGGTGCCACAGGCGAGTCTGTTTGGGAGGATGTCAAGTCGGGCAAGCGTGTTACTGCTACACCTGGCACCATGGTGTGGTTGCCAAAAGGTGCCAAAACAAGGCTTGTGAGCTCTCGAAATCTCATCACGCTATATGTAGAGCAAACATACCGGGAGGCTATTTCTAGCAGACTGTTGTCGCAGGCTTGGTTGATTAAACTGGACACCCTCTACGACGAGGTTGTCAGCACGTTTACCAAAAGCAACCCCTCTTCCAAGGTCCAGTACGAAAAGGCAGTCAAATACCTCCCAGGAGGAAACACACGCTCCGTCTTATACTATGCCCCATTCCCCTTGGCGTTTGCATCAGGCCATGGCTGCCACATTACCTCGCTTGACGGCGTAGAGTACCTCGACCTAGTATCTGAATTCTCCGCCACCTTCTTTGGCCATTCACACCCCGAAATACTGAATGCCGTACAGAGAGCTTCCAAAAAGGGCTTCAACCTGGGTGGTTCTAATCCTGATGAAGTTGAGCTAGCTGAGCAAATTGTCAACCGTTTCACGAGCATTCAGAAAGTTTGATTTACAAATTCCGGTACGGAGGCCAATATCATGGCAATCGGCCTCGGCCTTGCTCACACGGGGCGAAAAAAGGTACTGAAGTGATATAATGTAATTTAAACATCGGTTTCCTGACATTGACTTGCTAGATACTTGCGTTCGGCAACGGATACCATGGTGCTTTCACTCACTTTGGTGCCGCCGGCAAAGGCTTAAATTTGCCGTATGACTTCGTTGTGGCGCAATACAATGAAACCGCGAAAAACGACCACCTCCTATCCAGAGAGATTGGGGTTATTATCCTTGAACCAATGCAGGGAGCTGGGGGAATGATTCCCGCATCCAAAGAATTTCTACTGTGGGCGCGACAGGCTGCAGACCAGATTGGTGCGGTCTTAATCTATGATGAAATCATCACATCGCGACTACACATGGGCGGTCTTCAAACCTACCACGACGTTTACCCCGACTTGACCACTTTGGGAAAGTATGTAGGTGGAGGCTTCAGCTTCGGCGCGTGCGGCGGCCTTGAGGAAATAATATCCAATCTTAATCCAGGTCGTCTATTCCATTCGGGAACCTACAATAACAATACTTTCTCGATGGCCGCCGGAGTGGCGGCGGGGAAGATTATTAGTGCCGAGGGAATTTCTCGTGCTAACGCGCTCGGAGATAAACTAAGAGATGGTATCAATGAAATCACAGGGCGTCATCAAGTACAGCTCCTTAAGGCGACCGGCTTCGGCAGCTGCGTTGGCGTCCACTTCAACGAGTCAGTCACAGAGAAACTCAAAGACACTTTCTTCTTTTATTTGCTTGCCAATGAGATTTACATTGGCAAGCGAGGATTCCTCTCGGTCAACTTGACGCACGCAGAGGAGGATGTCAACTCGGTCTTGAGTGTCGTTGAGAGATTCCACCAAGATGTGCTTTTTGAGCGTGAAGTATGGTTAGATTAAATTATTTAAATCAAAATGAATGAAGAATGTTATGATGGATTTGGTCACTATCCTTTATATCACTAGGACGAAGAATTAATTCGACTCGCGCTCACCCTTGAATACGCAAAAACTCCAAATAAGCTACACCTCTAGATAAACTCGAATCCTTCGTTTCTTTCTCTTATGCAATTCTCGGCAAGCTGGGGACTGTTAAGCACGCAGTCTATAGAATATACGTTACAGAATGAAATCATTGAATCAGATAGTACTCTGTGTCGACCTCAGAGCTATGAAACACTTTTCCAAGACTGGGCTTGGTGACCAGGACAATCATGGGTCAAAATTATTCTCTCGTTGTATTTTACTGTTATAAATTCATGGTTGGAGTGATATTCCAGACGTTGAAACGTTTACATTCTGAAGCTTCCCTTATCAAATGTTGCAAAGAAAGCTTGTCGGAAACCATGCAGGTGCCGACCAATCCTCGTCACGTCCACCGTCCATATAATGTATGATTTTGTCTGTCAATACAGTTGAGCAAGAGAAGCACCTTCCCATACCTTCCCCATTATGACCGATAGACATGAATTCACCGGGTCTTTCCTTGAGCGGACGTCCAACTAAACTGGCGCCATTCGATGAGTATCCTTGAATACCGGTCCAATCATGCGAAACATCCTTCTTGGAAGGCAAGGTCGGAAATTGGTCTTCCAAGTTGTCATGGAGAAATTTGAACATTTTCTCGCGAGCTGCGTTGTCATTCATGATTTCTTCATCGTTGTAGTCAGCAATTTGCTCGACACCGGACCACCCGTAGATGAATGGGCCGTTGTTTGGTCGTTGCATTGCCCAGTGCCACATTCTGTCGTAACCAAACCCGCAATCTATTTGTTTAGACTGCGCCGCGGTGGGATTGACTGCCATCACATGGCACTTGACTCCAAAAACACCCTTGGTGCCCTGTACTGAGGGGAGAAGATGACTAGCCCATGCATTCGTGGCATGGACAACGATGCGGCTTTTTATGGGGCCCTTTTTAGTAAGTGATGTGTAAGTATCCGTCGAGGCATCATGAGATACGTCGGAAATAGGTGTGTACGGGTGAAGCGTGAGATTCGGCATGCATGCGAGGGCGTGATTGAACAACGCATCAACAAACTTGCGTGGGAAGAACGACCCTGACCTTTCAATGTAGGCAGCCCCATGCTTGGCTACTTCGGCGGAGATTTTAAACTTCTGGAAATGGTTGACCAGTGTTAGCGAGATCGCCTTGTCTGGATTGGTGTCGTTGTACCTCTTGCAATTGTTCGCTGTCCATGATGTAACTCTCCACTGGCATTCCGGCCTCTTTTGCAAATTTCATGTCAGCTTCAAGGTCTCGTCTTTCTTCATTCGACCCGAAGATGTTAAAGGTTCCTCCCAGTTGAAGATCTACTTCTTGTGGGCTGCTGATATCATCAACTGTCTGCAACATCATGTCTCGCGTAATTATGGGTAGCCGACGGAGTCTTATGGCCTCCTCAACGCCAAACCTATCGGCGAGGAAGTGAATATCATACACCTCAGGCCGGCTGACATGACCTCCGTTTCGGCCAGTAGCACCACTGCAAATGCCGCGCGCATCTAACACGGCCACCTTGAGGTCAGGCTTCTGGCGAGCTAACTGATACGCCACCACAGCGCCCGTGATGCCTGTACCAATAATCACTATATCAGCCTCAGATGGCATTCGTGCCTCTTTCCATTTGACCTCTGAATCCATAGTGTACTCTCCTATCCAATGGCTAATATGTCCATTCGATGAGTCATGCTCGGAGGGACATGGAGCTCGCGCTTCAACATCAACGCCAGCCTCGATCTGCTTGCGAAACTGTTCATATTCCATCCAAATTGCCATTGTGCCTTAGTGATAGATGAATGGTATAGAGGAACGGTTTGTGAAGATTTTAGAAAACTAAGAGGTTGTTGCTAGATGTCTTGCGTATGATGGGACGATGAGAGATTTGTTGTCATGCGCGTATGGGCTTATAACAAGAATTTGTTTCGTCTTTGCCTTTCAGGTCATTCCTGGAGGATTCGTATTATAGAGAGAAGTCTGGGTGCGGTATACTCGGCGAAACAAGCCACGGACATAGGACAACTGATGATGAGTGCTGGGATAAATTGCGAGCCCCGCAATGCACATGCCCCGCGTTCCACACTTGACGCCGACGGTGAATAAATGACTTGATGCCGTCGGACATTTTAGAATGTCAAAAGTATCTATCCATATGCTAGCTTCAATTGTACCGCATCTATAATTTCTCTGTTTATTGCCGATCACGTATTCTGGATAATATTGGCGTCAAGGTTGGCGCCCTCAATTGCAAGGTTGTATTGCGTTTCATCGTCCTGGGAAGGTGTGCCAAGGTCCACATAGCTTGTCAATGTCAGAGAAAGAAAAGGTGATAATTGATTAAGAAGAGTCACACAACATTTAATTGGGCCTACAAGAGCACTTAGGCCATCATTATTGACTTTACTATTTTATGGAAACTCGCCACAACAGTCTGGTTCCCAAAATGACTTTTCTTCCATGCAATACACTCCACTATTGTATTTAATCGAAGGTGGGCTTATGCCCATCAGTAAACGCATCTCGGATTACTCATTGCGCTGTAAACATCACTAAGACTTGACAGGTGCGGCAAAAGATCAGTGAGCCTGTTGGGACATCCTGACTTTATTCTAGCTAATGTTAAAAGTGTGCGAAGGGGCGAATCTGAAATAGAATATGTATTTTAAATTGACACAAGCGAATTAACAACTGCTCCAGGCGGCATTTCTTTCAATGTTCTGAACAAAAACCTCAAGGTCATCATCTAATGCTAACCAAATCGATACAAGAGTTATTTCCTAGCATCTTCCATGATCTTGTCCCGCTTCAAGATCATATTTTCTACAGCCTTGAAGAACTGAGGGTACCATTCTTGCGACCAAAGCTCTCTTGCGCGAGCATACTTTCGAACAGGCTCGTCTTCTGCTTCCGTAAGAAGTCTGGTTTTGCCATGGGGCCCCCAGACACGCCATCTACGCGCTAAATTGTACGGTTCCCAGGGATCGTTTCCGTACGCAAACTCCAAAAATGCAGTATTCATGGCATCAGCCACGGGCCTCTCCTCTGGGGTCATAGCTTCATACTTCGTCAGAAATATGCTGAGTAGATCGAGTGCGTGGTATGATTCGTTTCGATAAATGCTATCAGGGAATGAACATAGCTGGTCGAAGTGATACAAGTACGAAGGGACTGGATTTGACTCTGCAATGATGGCGTCGGCAAGAAGGATATTGGGGTTTCTCATGCAGACATCTCCGCAGATCTCCTCGGCGATTCGCATCTTTTCGCTGTGGTTGATGTCGTCATGAAGACCATAAAGTTCCACAACCCTGTCCACAGCTTGTGGTTCAAGAGTTCTGTGCATATGCTCTTTGATCGTCTTGACGTCCTCAAGCCACAATACATCACGGAATATCAAGCCTTCGTCGTATGTCTCGCTTGTGATAAACGATTTTAACCAAGTAGGAGGAGGGGCAACTTTGAAGGGAGCATGCTCTCTACCTTCTGCAAAGAACCAGCCATCATTGCAAAGAGAGGGAACTGTAATGAAGGAGGCAAAAATGTACTGAGTAGAGGATACAATTCTTTCATCAGACACAGCTTGGAGTCTTTCCAGGCGGTCTGGGGCATCTGTGGGAATATCGAATATCCGGAGCACCCTTTCGTAGAACAGCTCATGTTCTTCTTCGGAGTAAGACGTGAAAGATCCCATACTGCCGGAAAGTTGGGCTCCGCGGTGAAAAAGTCCTGACCCTTTACGGGATGCAATATGAGCTGCCACTGACATACCCCCAGCTGATTCGCCAAAGATGGTCACATTGTTGTTGTCACCCCCAAATTTCGAGATGTTCTTCTGGATCCACTCTAAGGCGAGCTGCTGATCAGTGAGAGCAAAGTTGCCGTTGCCCTGGAATCCATCCGTTTGTAGGTCTCGCGCAATGTCTTTGGAAGCAAGGAAACCGAAGACTCCCAACCGGTAATTGAAGGCGGCATACACAACTGGTTTGCCCTTGCGAACTGACTCAGATACAAGACGGTACCCGTCATAAATTGGGAAGTGCGACGATCCAAAGATGAATGCCCCGCCGTGTATAAAGGTGAGCACGGGGACTTGGCCACTGGCATCAGGCGGTATGGTCAAATTGATGGTCAAGCAATCGCGGTTGTTGTGCTCATCCGGAGAGTTTAAGTAAGAGTACGGGCTCACTGGCACCGATGAATGATTGGTAACCATAGACCAGGGTATAGGCTGCATTGCCCATGGTCTTGACCAATAAAGTTAGAATATATTTCCATTTTGATGTCAATAATTGAGAGCAAACATACCCCAGTTTCATTCCATCATGTTTGTTGTTTGGCCACGACTCGACCAAGGTGGAACGTGTCCAATTCTTCTTGAATTTCCCATATGGGATGCTGAAAAATTGGCGGACGCCATTCGGCCAAACATACCCATATAGAGTTCCGAGTCCGGGGAGTTCAATTGAAGTAGGCTTTGGCGTTGATATATCCTGACGCTGCAGGAGAATCTCATTATTTGTTTGAGTGGCCATGATGATTGATTTCTTGATGTAACAAGTATATTGACGAAAGAATCAAAGTAAAAATGGCTTAGTATTAATTTGGGAATGAATAACTACCCAGAACTGGATATGAATGGTTCTTTATACTTTTGCCAGTGATAATCATTAAAAGCTGCAGTGATATCGCGTAAGTTCGATCCAAAGTGGGTATAGCAGAATTATTAATGCGGGGAATGAGATCAATGGCTTTACCCCGGACAGGGACATCAAAGGAGCATCGGCTTCTCAATGAAGCTTCAGGGGTCAAACCATGGAGCTGCATGTATGACCCACCTAGCCTCAATAGTACGCTGTATAATGTCGAACAAAAGAATTGGCCGACGGCAAAAGATTAGCGAAGGCAAGCTACCTATAGCCGTTTCCATATGCCGAAGGCTCGTGAATCAAGCTGGGAGTAACGTTCCCGGCTGGTGTCTATCTCTCGAGGGTCGGATCAACCCAAGCCTGGGAAGGTCTCGATATGACAGTGAGCCCCAACTAGAAAAATAGCCGTCGGCTATAAACACCCAATGATAAGGAGTTGAGATTGATAGCATTTTTTATGGGCACCAGCCTTTTGCAGGGACGAAATGCGGGAAAGACTGGAAAATTCTTGAAAGAGTTTAGCGTCGTGAACCCTAAACGGGACTTATGCCTCTGCTATCTTGCACTTGGAGAGTGGAGTTTGGCTATCTAGACTTGATCTTTTGAGGGTATAGGGTCGCATAGGCACCTGGTCTGATCAAGAGCTAAAAGGGCACCATTCCCACCGCTCGGCACCCTCATCACCTAGTTGAGAGGACCATATTTCGTTTTTATTAGCGAATCTTGCCGTATTCATTTTGCCATCTACATTTATCTCAATCTTATATAATATTGACTTGTATCAGATTTTAAAGAAGGAAGAATGGCTGTGGAAACTGACTCCAATCTGCCAAAGAAAAGCACACCGGGTGAGCTGGAGCCCGATCATGACGTCGGAATCGGGACCATGGAAACGCTCGGCTACCACCAAGAATATCGACGAGTATTCAAGAGTATCGGAAACGTGGCTCTTGTTTTAGCTATGGCATCGTTAGTCTATTGGTCTTGTAATAACGCTGAATAAACCTAAAATCTTCAGGCCGCTTTCGGGCTTCATGATCACGGCCTCGTATCAGATCGTCTACGGAGGTTACTGGGGCCTGACGTGGTAAGATGAGACACATCCCTAAAACAGTAAGACGCGTGCTTATAATTTCTTAGGGGATGGATCCTCCCAGCAATTCTGTTCTTCCCTCAAGCTTTAGCGATTGCAGAATTAGCATCTTCGATGCCAGTCAACGGCGCATTCTACTGGTGGACGGCTGCCCTGGCCCCCCGCCACCTTTCACGACCCTTATCTTACATGCTTGGATGGTTCAATATGATGACAAGCATGACTTCTCTGGCCAGCTTTGCCTACGCGAACGGCTCGTCTTATTGCTTGCTCATATCATTTTTGAAACCTCAGTGGCATCCGTCTAGTGAACAAATCATGGCTATCTCCATGGGGTTTATCGTCTTTTGGACTTTTATGCACCTGCTAGGCATGGAGAAACTGGGATTTCTGTTCATGATTCTGGGTATGTGCATCTACCCTATCCTTGCATTGTCCCCAGCCTTATACGTCGTACAGCCTTGCTGGTGCTCGTGTTTTTCTTTGTTTTCATCGTCGGGCTTCCTGTCAGCCACGCGAAACAAGGTCGGCCATTTGCCGACGGCTCTGACGTGTTCGGCTCCTATACGAATTTCTCGGAGTGGCATGCGGGGGTGGCGGTCCCGTTTTCATGGTTCTGCGCCGCGTGGACTATTACCGGTTGGCCAAGCCCTGCATTCATCGCCGAGGAGACGATTGATGCACCTAGAAACACGCCAAAGTCTATTCTCATATCCTATTGTGCGACTGCTGGGTTGGGTGTCGTTGTATGCATTGTCACTTCCTTTTGCATACCCGACATGAGCGTTGCCGCGTCAGATCTATCGTAAGTGAGACTGCGCTATGAAATACAACTCCCTGCTTACACAAGTTAGCGGTTTTCCTGTGTACACGGTTGTTCTAGAGCATTGGGGCACCACCCTGGGAACTGCATTTCTCATGGCGAGCCTGGGTACTGTCGCGCTGGGGGGGTCTTCGTATATGTTTAGCGCTTCGTGTACGCTTGCAGCGTTTGCTCGAGATGGTGGGCTCCCCGCTTCTCACATCTTCTCGCGTGTCCACAAGAGGACCAACATGCCTCTAGCCTCATGTGGCTTGCTCACATGCGGTGCATTTTTGATTCTGCTATTTAGCTTGTCACCCAAGGACAGCAGCATCATCTACTCGCTGGCTGTCATTTCCGTGTTTGTTATGTATGCAGTTCCCATGATACTTCGACTGACAGCTGGGGAACGCTGGGTCCCAGGTCCCTTTGAACTAGGATCCTGGAGCATCCCTATCCACATGCTTGCCTTGTTGAGCATTGTGTACATGGTCATAATGGAGGCCTTCCCATCTACGCCTCATTGGACCACAGGAACATTCAACTACAATTGGGTGGTGGCTGTGGGTGTTTATCTTGCCTGTGTAGCAGCGTGGTTTGTTGCCGGTCACACGCGGTACAGAGGTCCTGATCTCACCTTTCTGGATGCTCGAATTCAGGATGCAGAGAGATCTAAGAATAAAATGTAATAATTTAGGATAAATACCCATATTAGCTGCTCAACTTAACACCTGGGAAAGAGTTTTGCCTCATACATCAGCTCTTCGGCTCGGTGCTGCTAACTATAGCACAATAGTGGTGTTGCGTATTGGGATCTACGATCACAAAAGCACAAATAGTTGCTCAAATCGATTGTATGAGGCAGAGGATTTTAAGTTGATTGTTCTGGCCAGGGCGAATAAGAAAGGCCAACCAAAGTTGTTAAATTCTAAATGATTGCATCTGCCTGCTGGCTGACTACCTTTGTGTCCTGCCCAGGCGCGGTGCTCCTGGGGATGCCAGGTCGGGCTCACAGTTTGTTTTTTATTCAGACATAAATAGTTGCTCAACAGGATCAATCAAATGCAATTTTCGGATGACACTTGAGTAAACAAAACAATTAAGGTTATCAATAAGCATTTTTGCTATAGCGCAGGGGGATTCAGCCCTACAAGCACAGCCGCAAACATGCTAGTCCGAAAGAAAAGTCGGAATAAACCTAACGTGCGGAGATCAGATACCTTAAACCAAGTGGAATTTTCATTAGAATTCCAGAGTTCTAGCTTGGAGATAAGCAGTGCGGTGAGGATCTTTGATGTCTGTTGTGTTGTTGATCACAAATGAGATTAAACTTGATCTTTCACATGATTGAGGAGAGCACAGCATGTCGGTTCGTATTCACAGTGTCTCTCTTGGAGTTGGCAGACCACCACGTCGGAACTCTAAACAAAATTAAGGCGCGCCATAATTTGGAGCATGAGGTGTGGTTGGTGTTGCACTCCGCGTCATAGTGGAATGGCTTGCAATGTTCGATCCCTGTGGCGCCCTAAGCTCGTATCGGAGCACGAGCTGAAATGCCGTGGTTGACGCGCCACAAAGAAAAACCTCAGGGCCCGAATTTGAGTGCATTCATCTTGGCAGCATAAAAATAATCATGTCTCAGACATATTTGGGAGGAGGAGGAGGGTGATCAAATGCCAATTAAGGGATATTTTAGAGGTTTAATTGTAGCGTATGCAGCGGTGTCCACCAGACGTGGTTTCTGGTGTACAAAATGGCTACTGGCAGACTGTCCAAGACGGTCATTTTCAGCCGCTCCTTAGCTGATACAGCTAGCTCTCGAAAGCCCTAACTCAAGGGCCTTCTGTGCCACAGGTGTCTAAAATTCAGCCAATTGCCGCATAAATTTGGGCGAGACATGATCTAGACCGGCCCATATTAAGACACCGAAAGACTGTACCATCACTACGCGAGTTGACGACAGAATGGCATAGAAGTTCGCATGCCATTCTTGCTTTGTCGTATTATAAATACTAGGACTGATATCGGTATTATTCGATCAACAGAAGTTCCATCCATCTCTGATTCACTAGCCATCTTGTAACCTGGATGGCATTTTATTGACTGTTCGACCCCATTCTGAAAAGCCAACTTTACAAGTAACCAAACACACATTTGCAATGCTGGGTTTCCAGTCCGCTGTTGGCTGGGCGTTGGCCTTCATGGCCGTGGCCAACTTCCCCTCTCTGGTCGCCACGGCACCAGTAGATGAGACCAGTGTGTCCCGTCATGTCGCTCCCCGAGCTGTTATCCCATAGGAAGCAAGACATAGATTGACATCCGCCATCTACCAATCCACATTCGACCAACTCGTCGGCAAGAATTATCGACTCAAATACGTCAGCGGATACACCATCAACAACAGCCCACGCTTCGCAGCCATCTGGGACAAGAGTAGTGGCTCCAGCTGGGTTGCTAAACACGGCCTGACTAGCTCCCAGTACCAGTCTCAATTCAACGCTTTGAATTCACAGAAATACCGACCTATCCTCGTAAACGGATACACGGTTAGCGGAAGCCCTCGGTTTGCTGTCATCTGGGACAAATCCTCCAGCCCCGGATGGGTTGCTCGACATGACTTGACATCGTCTGAATATCAGACCGCTTTTGATACTTATAGAAAACAGGGATACCGACTGAAGCATGTCAGTGGTTACGCATCAGGCAGTCAAGCACGCTATGCTGCAATCTGGGAGAAGTCTGGTACCAATGTAGCATGGGTTGGGCGTCATGGTCTCACAGCCGGCCAGTATCAGCAGGCTTCAGATCAGTATGTCGCCCAGGGATATCATACGGTCCACGTGAGTGGCTATGTTGTCAACAATGTGGATTACTACGCTGCCATTTGGGACAAGTCTTCAACTGGCCCTTGGGTCTCAAGACACGGCCTGTCTTCGGTTGGCTACCAGAATGAGTTCAAGAAATGGGTGGTTCAGGGATATCGCCTCAAGCTCGTTTGTGGGTACACTTTGAATTCCGATTCGGATAGGTATGCCGCAATTTTCGTCAAATAGTAGCGCCGCGTGGGATATCTCTTGATGGATAGAATACAAGGCTACTCATGGTCTTCCTTTTCTCTCCTTAGCTAATTATATATAAAAAGAAATTTAATTATAATTAAATAATTATAAATTAAATTAAAATTGATTTTAAAAATATTTTATATATTTATATATTTATATATAATATTAAAATTAAATATAAATAATTAAATAAAAGTAAAATAAATAATAAAAAAAAATTAAGAAAAAAAATAAAATTAATATATATTTTAATTAATAATATTTAATAAATTAAACATTAATAAAACCACTAAATAAAAAATTTTATTTTATATTTTAAATTTATTTTATAATATAACTTTTATAAAATTTTTTATCTTTTATAATAGAATATTATATATAATATTAACAATTCTAGTATCCCGAAGTTTACCCCGTGGTAGCTCAGAGGTAGGATCATTCAGGCTTGCAGGCGGCCGCCGCTATTTTAGGGCCTTGTTTCGCGACGCGATCCTTCACGCCACTCCGCCCTGGGCCATTTCGTCATCACCTGCAGCGCTCGTGTAGTTTAATGATGGATCATTTACACTCTACAACTTCACTCATGCTCATCCCGAAAAATTCGGCTGTATGTATGTCTTCAAATACTTTGAAAAGGGCTATCCAGTGAATCTTTTGGCACCTTAAAATGGTTCTCGACTTCTTCCAGCGTGATGATGGCGTCGAGGTGGAGAAGTCTCAGTGTGATAAGGCTGCCTTGGCGGATGATCATTGACAAGCGGCCTTGGACGGCAGTTCAAGAAAGTTCAACACCAAAGGGTTTGCTAGGGCTAGCCATTCTAATAGCTTGGCTTGGCTAGTTCTGAAAACGCCCGCCTGTAAAGGGCATCTCCTTCAATTAATCTAGAAGAAATGGCTCAAGATTCTCTAGGCGGATCAGCGGGGCCAGAATCCTCCAACCTGGGCCAATGGGCTGGTCTGTGCCAGCCGGGCTCCTGTTTCAACACTTCAGCCGCATGTTTCAAACGCTCGTCAATTAATTACGTCTCGTATAGTAAATTCAACCTTTTCCAGGATGTAAACTGCCTTCTCTCATAGAAATATATAATACATACTAAAATGGGCAACATCTCCGACTTTTTTGGTCCATCGTCATCATTCTATTTCTCTTCACGTGTTTTCAATTTCTACACTCCTTCTCTTGTAGTTGATCTACATCCACTCCTTCATTTCCCAATATGAGTCAATCCTTTTCTCTCAACGGGCTGTTGACAGCCGCTATTTTCGCACTGCCCCTAGCCTCCGCCCATCTTGCTGCCTACACTGATGGCATGTACTGTCCCGAGGTTAGTCTTGATACCTCGCTATCCGGTACCAAAGCCAGCGCGATGGAATCTAATAACTGGACAGAATTCTTACCAGGGATCCCTGACAAACTTTACCGACAAGAGCCATGTCGTTTTTGACCCTCTCTACGACCTCGAGTTTGATAGCTGGTATGTTTCTGAGCTCATATCCTAAGACCCACTTGGCCAAGAGCATTCCTACTGAACTAGGATTTTGCAGGTTTTTATCCAAGGGTCGCAACTGTCATCTCGCTGAGCCCACTGGTGTATGGGAGATTGAGGCTAACTCTCAGATCTCCGTTCCCTGGGCCAACTGGCAGAACTCGACTGGTTTCTACGCCGATGGCAAGGAGGAGAATGAGCGCCCCATCCCATACTCCGTGACCAACCCCGAGGTTGTGGCTGAGGGCCTTGTTAGCGACTCGAAAGGTCTCAACTCTCCCAACCTCCACGCCGCAAACAAATCAACCGCTGCTGGAACTGCCATTGCCATCGCTTATGTTGACAGCATTTGGGATGTCACCATGGAAAACTTGGTTGTCATTTCCATTGCTGGGGAGACTCCTTTTGAGCGCCTCGCCACGTACGAAATTCCTGACCTGGCTGCTTGTGAATCATGCATCTGCGTCACTGGGTGAGTCCCGATTGATCTGAACCATTTAATTTACACTCTTGGCCTGATCTGACTAACCGCGTATTCCAGATGGGTGCCGGATGGATATGGCCAGCAGAACATGTACATGGCCGCCCACAAGTGCCGCATCATCAACACCAACGGCGGCAAGAAGCCTAAGACTCCCAGTCTTGTCCCCGGAGCTGGTGTTGTTGGACCTAAGCAGATGATTGGAGCTTTCCAAAAGTCTGGAAACAATGTTGAGTGGACCCAGGGACAGCAGGTTCCTACGTACTCATCGCGCATGGGCTATATGAATGGTACGTATTCATGCATGCCTTAGATAGAACCCAGCGGCCAGTTGCTAACCTAGAATTGTAATTACAGATGCCCAGACAGACATTTTTGGCGACTCCGAGGAATCCGAATCCTCCACCCCTGCGTCTTCATCTGCCAGCACAATCGCGACTGTGGTTCGCGCTGCAGCGACAGCCTCCGGTACCCACACTACGACTACTTCTGTCAGCTCTACTCCTAGTGCTAAGGCAGGCTGCTCAGCCAAGCACCGCGGGAGGAAGCACCGCAGAGCCTACTAATTGGCTATGGAAGACGGATGTGATTTAGACTTCTAGATGGCAGTGAAACATATGTTCAATTAGACTTGCACTTGCACTTCCTCCATACTTATTTTCAAGTACTGCTAGGCGGTACACAATTCTCTTAATTTCTAGAGAATAAATTTAACAATATAGATCACTATTGATGTGGCATTTTTCTCATATACAATGGACCTGAATTTAGTGCCTTGGATTGATTTGCCTGAAGGGTTGTTGCGATTACATCCAAATGGGCCTAATTGGACATGCCAAATTGGCGTCTCTTTTATTTTACTGAGGTGATACTGAGGGGATGATTTGACGCGTAGACAGACCAAATTGCTGTTCAAATTTCTTCTTTCCCTAGACAATCTTTCCACCTATCTTTGACTACTTCCATGCGTGCAACTTGTATCACTATCAGATAGTAAACTCAGACAGCAAACCTTGTCACAACACGTGCTCATGTATTGGGCATTTTAAACCCCGGGTCTCTCATTGATTGCGGTGCCGATGATGTCCAAAGTTGCCTTGTGGAAGATCGTAGAGTTTTCTGCTATAGTACGAAGCACGTCTTCCCTTTGCTTCTTGGTGCAATTTTGGCTCTCAATTTGGTCCATCATAGCATATAGCATGGCCATATGAGCCTCGTTCTTGCCCATCACCTCTCGAATAATGGATTGGACCCGTTTGTATTCTCCGTCTTCCTCATTTGGCATGTAATTACGTACTATGGCCTGAGCCTGTGCGCGGTCGTTTTGGTTGCGAATATTTAAACCAAAACGACCCATGAGAGTCTTAGGATCTTTGTGGTTTTCTTTAATCCAATCTAACTCCTTAAGTGAGAACATTTCCTTGAAGACGGCCGCATGAATACCAAGATTATATGGATCATGGCCGGTGTGGTCCTCAGCGGGCGGGATTGAATCGGACATGAAGGCCCTTAAGATACTGCGGCCCTCTTCGCGATCCTCCTCTTTGTAAATACTTAGTCCATTGGCTCGAAGGAACTTGTATTCATTTCCATAGTGATGTTTTAGCCAGATTTTCTCACTAGTTGTCAGGCTCTTGTGAACAGCCACGTCAGAACCTTGAGATGACTGTAAAGCTGCGAATCGCTTCTGCTCATCCTCTGGCCACTGTACACTAAGCACATATGCATCAGACTTCTTAAAAGGCGAAGGGCCGACTTTTGGCCCAACCGGAGGGCCAGCGAGTCGAACTTCGGGTAGCCTGCCATCAGGCTTAAAGTAAGCCACAGCACAGCCATCGGAAATGCTGGTGATGGTTCCGGCGCTGTCACGGATTTTATTTGTCCGAATAATGTAGTCGTCTGAAATGCCTTGCCCAATTATATTGCAAAGAGCGTTGGGGACGTGCAGCACACGGTTCAGAATGACAGTTCCACGGGAGCCTGGTCCAGACTTGTTCGGGGAGCTTTTGGTTGGTAGTCTCACAGTACCAATGCCAACAACCTTTGATTTACCGCCATCAAAATGCATTGGGGTGACAAATGAATCAAAAGGAGTATAGTCATCATCGAACCAGGATCGATCTTTGGCAATGCTAATTGGTGAGCATGATAGGCAAAGCCACCGGTGTTGGGGGCACGCTTACTGGGCATTGGAGCAGTTGGACCAGACCCATGCAGGACATGCCAAAAGAGAGCTTTCATGTAGAGCCATTGCGATAATGAACTTTTTGGGATACTCAGCCTGTACGTCGCGAAGGGCACGGTCATAACATCACAGAGAGGGTTACTCGCGAGGGGTTTTAGATGAGCTGTCACGTGACAAAGACCAGCCACAAAATATGTCACACTCACAAGTGGTCTCAATCGCTTATACAGACGGCTGTTACGTAGGTCAGATGCCCGGACTAGCCGGCATCGGGATAAAGGTAACAAGAAGATAGTCACGGCCGCAATTAGCCCCGAAACACCATACTGAATAACACACAAGCTCGACTTATCAATCGGTTAACTACTGGCCCTGCCGGGCCCGGCCGATTGACCATCAAGGCCGAGTCATGATCGTCATGCCGATCAATTCCTAAGACCCGAAGCCGGAGGTCGCCTTCAACGGCAGCCTCCAACAACTAGCAATAGTAGCTATAAAAGACCTAGCTAGATCCCTTCCATAGAGAAAATCAAGAGCATCCAATTTAATGCATCAGGAGCCGTAGCTATCTATTGATAAAATATCTCACACCCAGTAGAGTAGAGATTGTCAATAGCCTAGCCTGACCAACGCGATAACGGCTAGATCCACCTGAACGGCTCTAATCTGCGTCCAGCACAAATTCACATAAAATACCGCCAAAGACGGTTTAAGGTCTATCTAACAACTACCGACCCTGCCGCCGCCGCCGGCCAAACGTGTCAGATAACAGTAGCCAAAACTGCCAAGGTACGGATAGCTTCAAACCTTAGATAGGAAGCGACGGAGGCAGAGGCTACCGACAACAACTATATATGACCTAGAAAGGCCCTTCAATGGACGGACGAGGAGCCCTAATGTAACCTGTGACCTCCATATTTAGTCCTGTGGTTTCTTATCCATTTTATCAATAGATAGCTACGGCTCCTGATGCAGTAAATTGGATGCTCTTGATTTTCTACTATGGAAGGGATCTAGCTAGTTCTCTTATAGCTGTTGTTGCTAGCCGTTGGAGGCTGCCGTTGAAGGCGGCCTCCGGCCTCGGGGTCTTAAGGTTTGATCGACATGACGATCAGGATTTGGCCTCGATGGTCAATCGGCCGGGCCCGGCAGGGCCCGTGGTCTATAGATTGATAACACAGGCTCGTGTGTTATTTAGTATGGTGTTTTGGGGCCGACTGCGGCCGTGACCATCTTCCTTTTACCTTTATCCCGATGCCGGCTAGTCCGGGCATCTGACCTTTGTAACAGCCGCCTGTATGAGCGATTGTATCACTAGCTATAGAGGCCACAAGGTTACATTTGGAAGCTCTTATCCTCTCAATTGAAGGGTCTATATAGGTCTCTTATAGCTTCTGTTGCTAGTCTAGCTGTTGTGCTGTCCGTTGCCCTGGCCGTGGTCCGTTGACCCGGCTGCGGTCCGTTGACTCTATTCCGGTCCGATGAACCTTATTCCAGTCTGATGCCTTTGAGGCCAGCCGCGGCAAACCCAGTAGCGGTTAGATGGTCTCATCACCTAAGTCGTCGTTATTTGTATGTGAATTTGGGCTGCACGCAGCTTGGAGCCTGTTGGTCTGATCTGGCCGTTACCGCGTTGGTCTGGCTAGGCTATTGAAGCTATCTACAGTGTGTGACAGATTGAGACCACTTGTGAGTGTGATACATTTGATGAAAGGGGTGGGCCTGGGTATTTTGCAGCTATTAATGGCTGGCCGTGGCAAACTTCCTCTATTCAGCTTTAGCAATGACCCGCTGAGCCTGTTGATCATGATAATCGCAACTTGATCTTGGTCATTTTGAGATCGGCGGCGGAAGCAGGGGACAGAAACATGAGGCACCAAATCAACCTAGTCAAAGATATCCTCATCGGTAGATGATATTTATTTTGGATGTTTTTATATCTTTGGATATTCAGATTTAAAATAAATAACCTAAATATTTTAATTATTTTCTTGATATATTTTTATTTACTTTATTATATTTTATTTTAATTATTTTTAATTATATATAAAATATTTAATTCAAGTACTTTAAATTATTATAAAATAAAACATTTATTATAAATTATTTATTATAAATAAGTCATTATAAATAATTTATTTAAATTATTTTGTTAGGGTGCTGATTTCGGTGTTCATGTGTCACACTCACACGGGGGCAACCGCGCCTCTCAGGGCCCCGCCGGACCTTGACCACAAGGCCCCGATGCCCTCAACGGCTAAGTCTAGTACGTATAGCAACAGCCAGATTGCTCTCACCGCAACCGGCCCCAAAAAGTCAGACAAATCAGGATAAGCGCTCAGTTGGTGAATCGAACTAATACAGACCTGTCCCAACGCGGCTACCAACACCATCCTCGTGCGGTAGCCGCCGTAGCTAGCTTTGGATAGCTTCAACCTAAAGGAAACTCCCCTCGGCCGACCGGAACAGCTCGTCACAACGGCAGCTATAAGACACCAACATAGACCCTTGAACTGGCAAGACAAGAGTTTCCAAATGTAGCATTGTGGCCTCTAAAGCTAGTGATCTTTTCTGTCCTTGCTTGCCGCAACAAGCCCTGGAGAGGAAATGCGGCTTCGTCACCTAAATTAGGATTATTTGGATGTGAATTTGGATTATACTACCCAGGCCATCTAAATAGTGTGATAATGTGAAGCTGCATCAAACCCAAATCTTGTGCATTTTCGTAGTCTCTGAAATGCTCAATTTCTCCTTGTTGCTAGAGATTAGGCAGACAAGCTGCATAAATGATCCTGTAATACAAGTCAATTGGCCCTAAATTTCCTACGAAACATGAATGCCCGGATTGTGCCAGTAGTCATGAGTACTACTGACTCAGCACATGACGCGGGCCCAAGAGTCATGTCTGCAGGATCGCTGACTCACCATGAAAACATGTAAAAGGCAGCCGAAGTTGAATGGGGTAGATGGAATATGGCTACAGGTGGCCCCCAAGGATACAAGAGCAGTGGCGATGCAAAGTTGTGGGTCTCTTGACGAATGGGATATGAAATTGCATTCAGCTGCTTGGCATTGCCAAGCGCAGCCTCAGGTATGAGCAATCCCAAAGGAACTTTGAGGGCATTAGATCGAGCTACGCCTTGTCTCGGATCCTCCAGCGGTAATTAATTCTCAGCGTCAGTCCGAAAATACACATGCATTGCAGGTCCTGGTTGGTTGTGTGACTTGTGTTGGTCGTGAAGTGTATGTGGGTCGTCTAATACATTCAAGCCTCTAGGCAACACTCGCGCCTTTGATTCGACGAAAAGCAAAAGCTGCGGTCGCGACAAACAGGATTCGAAACAACTAGAATGGTTAAACGTTCCGCCACCTAGGCAACATGCTCCGCAGCCATCACGTGGGGACCTTTGATACGAAACGAGGCATAAGCGCTGACACTATCGCGAAATAACGCCTTTCCGAGCTAAAGGTCGGCGCCTGTCGCCTGAATTGAATAGCGTCTTGCGCTGGAAAGTCTGGCCCCCAGAGTTACGATGGAGCTTGGCTGTTGGCCATGGGAGATTTAAGTTGGTGGCTACCCAGGGAAACTGAGCGAGTTTTGTGCCTTTTACAACATTTTGACTACATTATCATTACTGCTAGTTAGCAGAACATTGGAATTAGCATTCAAATCTTTTCATACATTTTTTCTTCAACTTCTCGCAATATATTCCAACTGCTTCGCAGAATACTCAACCCCACGACCGAGGCACTAGCGTCTGACGTGGTTCCTAACAAAGCATTTGAGCCAATGGCAATCTCTACTCCCTTTGATGAGGCATATCGGCCTCCAACGAAAGGAATTTTATCCAAAATTCCATCTTCATGGGTTCCATACGCCGAATTAATTCGTCTAGAACGCCCACACGGTGTATATCTGATATACTTCCCACATATTATCGGCCTTCTATATGCCAAGTCGGCGATGGCTGTGGCTATTCCAGCTTCCACGCTGGTACACCGGCTCGTCATGCTTTTCCTTTGGGCATTCTTCGCTCGAAGCGCTGGCTGTGCATGGAATGATACCGTCGACCAAGATTTTGATCGACAAACAGCCCGTTGCTGCAGCCGGCCTATTGCACGCGGCGCTGTGACCACACTACAGGGGCACATTGTTACACTCGTGCTCACCACTCTTGCATTGTTATGTCTTCAATGTATGCCACTTAACTGTACACTTTGCGGCTTCTTTGTCGCTGCGCTTGGTACAATATACCCGTTTGGAAAACGCTTTACAAACTTTCCGCAAGTAATTCTTGGAATGTCCTTTGCCACAGCTGTGCCATTATCGGCATACTCATTGGAGCTTCCCGCCTTGGCCCCGTCGTTGCTTCTCCCAACATGCAGCTTGACGTTCGCCATTCTTCTGCTAGTTGTTTTTTACGATATTGTGTACGCTCTCCCAGACATTCAAGATGACCTCAAGTCGGGTGTGAAAGGCATGGCGGTACTCTTTCGAAACCATGTTAGAATGCTACTAGCATTTCTCGCTAGTTTCATTGTCGGACTCGTCGCGGCCACGGGCGTCATGTTGAACTCCGGAATTTATTTTTTTGCCTTTTCTGTTTTCGGCTTGTCCACAGGACTGTTCTTGATTATTATGCTTATGCGTGATCGCAAATCTCCCAGCGTATCAAAGAATTTGGGCTGGGTATATATGATTTCTATTCTTAACCTCCTTGTAGGATTTGTTGGTCAGTCTGCAAATCAACCTGTTACTGCATAAACAGGTGTGATTGAGAAACATATACACAAACGCTATAAATCAATTTACATTTCTATTACACGCACGTCGGCAGCGAACCTACCACCTCACCTAGAATCTTGTCTTAAGCGGGAAATCCAGTGCCAACGTGATTCTTGCGAGTTATTCAGGCCACACACTGGACCGTCTTATCCCTACGAACTGTGATAGCATCAATATCCACAGCTAAACGTACTTATCTTGAGGCCATTACACCTCACAAAATATGACAAATTGTACGGGAGTATTTTATAGAACAAGAAATCATCTGGCTAAACTAACCCGTTGAGTTTTAGCGATTTAACAGTACGCCCCGTGATGGACCTTATTGCATCAATTGCACATAAAGGCGAATTAAACCTTCCTCAAGCCTTGGATGGCAAACCAAAACAGAGAAGATACAGCAGACCATCCAAAGTTCCGACAATAGCCACTGTTATAGCGAAAATACCGTTTATCTTTAGATAAACAAATGCTACATTTTCCACCAAGGCCCGCGTCGTAGATCTCCAAGCCTCCATCAAGGTTATATACCCCCGTTCATAATTATCATTCGACAGGGCTGGATCCAGTGACATGATAGTCTGTTCGTTACTCGGAAGAAGTGACGTCTCGATACGCACGAGTAGTGCGTTCGCTGGGATAACGAGAAGCGCTTGCAGGATTCTGAGGAATGCAACCAGAGTATATTTCCCTGTGCTAGTCTGAGCGGGCAGCAAAAGGCTGTAATCATCGCCGGCGATGTAGGAAATCGTGCGCTGTGCTCCCCCCTCGATTATCGAGTAAATAAGCATAGGGAGTGCAACGGCTTTGAATGTCTTCCCGATGGGCGCCATGCGCCTCCAGAAAGGCCTGGGGCTCGGGGGAGTGAGAATAGTATGCACCCAGAACGTGTGGAGTGGGATAATAGCCAGTGGCAAAAAGACTTGAGCTAGCAACCCCGGAACGAATGGGACCTGATCAGCCACAACGTCGGGTAAGCCTGTTACTATAATCCACGGAAGATACCACCCGAGTCCTCGACAGATTGAGAACCACTTCCGGGGCGAAACGAGCAAGCGAACCATGGACACGAGTGAGAACCTGGATACCGGAGGCCGGGCATTATTTTGGTTCGATTGAGGCGAAGTTCCATCGTTGTCTTGATCGGCATTTTGACCCAGTTCAAGGTCGTCTTTTCTGTTTTGCGGCGAATTTTCTTCGTTGCCTTGGTCGGCAATCTCTTCCAGGCCAACAGGTTCGTAGCTGGGCTCGTCTAGGTTCGCAACAGCAGCCAGGGCCATGTGGACATTGGCGATGGCATAAATGAGCTAGGTTGATAATTAACACTGAAAAAGATCCAAGATAAAGCGCTCACACTTACGACAATCGCCAACGGCAGTACAATGATAATGTTGAGGACCACCCAAATGACTGCAGGAATCGTTATCTCCATGGTTATGGTGGGGCGACGGCCGGTTTATCTTGGAAATGGTCAATCAGAGCGAAACTGGAATGGTGAGAATGGATTCTTAAGTATTCCAGCGATGTCGAGGCGCAGAAAGCTGTACACCTTCTTTCTGCCTTGCCGCCAGGATTTAAGCATGGCCCCAAAATGCGGGCTTAGTTTCAGCTGTTGGGGCAGTGCAGCCTGTTGGTTATGTACAGTATGCAGCTGTGCTGTGGGTCATGTCAGCAACAACTCAGAGTTATCGGTCGCTGTTTCAGGTATTTCAGCAATCGCCGGTACTCATGAAAAATAATCTGAAGCTGTTTGTGAGCCTTTGGTTATTCTAGACAATCGTTAATGCAACTGTTCTGCCCATATCTTTGGCTCGAGTTGTGGGTGGAAGTAGGAGGTAGCGTCACGGCCCACAAGCATGCGCTGTCCATGCAGTCAGTACGACTTGTTGGTTGATGTCAGCCTCTCTGCTTAAGGCCTGGCTCCACCCAGCCAGCATCCGCTGATCGTGTCCATCACAGCCGTGCACGCAAATCTCTTCAGGGTTGCCCCCTCAAGCCAAGAATTGGACCCAGCTCTGAGTGGAGCATTCTTGAATAAACCTTTATGCATTGCTGCTCAGGCAGAGAACAAACAACATCGTTGTAAGTGTCCACTACGCAACTTAATCACAAACCCAATGCATTCTCGTAAATTTGAAATTTAGGCATCCCCAGGCAGTACTCTTTCACCCACCAAAGACCAGAAGGCTAGTCTCAGTTTTCTTGCCGGTCAGCAACCCCAGCGTTTTATGCAGCTTTCGCGTGGTACATTCTGTTGATGTGTCTCAGCCTGATTTCCAACATAACCCTCAGCTTGAGCGTTGGACACTTCCAAGATTCAACTACAATATATCTGCACAACCGGGCGAGTCAATGTTTAGAAGCGATCGCATTGGAAGATCACGAATAACATCTTTTGTAACCCAAGTATTAGTTGTTTTGCAGTGCATATATTCTACACCATCCCTGCTTAATAGTGAGATTAAAATGTACTGCCTAAACGAAATGTACTCATTTTAGTTTCTTTTACTATTATCTTGGTACCTAATACATCATAGAAATTATCCGCATAAAGGAAGAGTAATGCTATTCGTACATATCAACTTTACTATTTATATATATGAAATTATAATTTTATTATTTATATAAATAGTGAAATAATTTAAATAAATAATTTATAGTAAATAATTTAGTTTTCTTTTCTTAACTGATTAGCTGATATGAAGAACGAAGAAGCTCCATGGTGTTCAAGTGAAAATGACAATATGACAAGACACGCAGCTATGTGTGATCCTGGGATAGTTGATCATCGCCATGCATCTCTCATGTCAAATATATCGATTCGACCTTAATCCTGAGTAATCACCATCTCGGCTACAGGTAGATGATTACGCCCCAGTTGCTCAACTTTATCTCATTATGTGACCTGATGTTAGTGGCAGTGTTTTGAGACGAGCTAAAACCTCTCGGCGCTCTTTGAAGTAGAAAATGCCATCTATCCGCTTGGTGCCTACTCCACCTGGCGCTAAGGCGAGCCTCTGAACAACAAGTCACTCCACTACGTCTCTATAATAATCGCCACCTCCAGCAGATTACTATCGCTTCACTTATCACATGCCACTATCACCTACTGGTGACGTAAAGACTGAGTGAGCGGGGTCGGCGATACAAAATTCCGCCTCCCCGCCCGCCAGGCAGCCCAAGACCCCGCAGACCATCTATACAATGGAATAAATGGTGTCCCTTAAAAACTGTTTTGGAGCAAGGAATATGCAGAGTGACTTGGTGATGGCGCGAAAAAATGACTTTCTTGCTCAGAACAAGTCGTATGTGTTGGCCTCCCAAGCGTTTCAAGAATCTGAGCTAACCTACACCACAAGATTGCTTGAAACAGGGGAGTTCTCCGATGTGACGGTCACATGTAAAGGGAGAATTTGGAAGTTGCATCAAGCAATCATCTGCCCCAGGTCAAAATTTTTCCAGGGAGCCTTTCGGGGCCAGTTCAAGGTATTTGAATCTAGTTATTTATTTCCTGTCTTTTCTTTTCCCTTGTAGTGTTGGCTGTGTTCTGGCGTTCCCTGTCAAAAGAGCTTTGTGAGTGACCCGCTTTGACCATTGAATACAGGAATCGACAGGCAAATCAATCGATCTCGAGGAAGTGGATCCAGATCTATTTGACCATGTTGTCAATTACTTGTACACAGGAGGTCAGTGATTACACAATCTTGCGCAAGAAGCCAGGACCTAGCTAAAAGATGAAAGATTGTGACTGGTATGACCTCAGTCGACTCACAGTCAATCCATTCCTCCAAGCCGCTCAGCTTTCTATTGTAGCTGATTACATTGGCCTGGAGCCAATGATTCCCGACATATGTACCTATTTGAGGGAATACTACACACCGATAGCAGCATTAGTTCAAGGTGCTTACAGGTATACATCTGCTCAAAGACCCAGTTCGATTGACGAGATCTCGGAAGGGTTTCTGGAAATGTACATTGAAGGTGCGCAAGTGGCATTTGACCACCCTGCGCCAGGTTTGGACCCGCTCCGAGCCACATTTCGGCAATTTGTTTCCGACACTGCATATTGCGTGTTGAGAGACCCGGTCTTTCTGGCAGGTTTGCGCGAATGCCCGACGCTGTCCCAGTCGATCTTGGAAAATCTATTTGCCGATGGATCGTCGTTCCTTGATATAATCCCTCGCGAGGATTCCATGGTTCCGCCAATGTGTCATAAATGCCACCAGTTCAACGCCTACCCATACACTTCTACATGGCTCGTGGAGGGCCGATTACATGGCCGTTGCAAAACCTGCCAAGAAGAGGTTGAGCAGTCCGATTCTTTAAGGATGCCATAGCCAGGAAAGATGGGACTTGGTTCCTATGGTAATGAATTTGCCGCTGCAGATTTGATGGTTGGATTTTGAGCTGCAACCAGCAGCATTGGATTTTTTCTTTATTTATTGAGTCTTTTCCGAGACCCCCTATCTCAATCATTTTTTCGGGTTACTTAAACTAAACTGCCAAATTTCTGTGAATGGAGTCTATGGGCTGTCAGTTACTTAGTTCTATGGAACAAATGTGCTGGGTGTTGCATTCTATTTCATCGGTGCATCATTCAAGGAAGCCGTTTTCAAACCGCGCAAAACCATCCTGTCCAATGGCATGGAGCGTAGAATCCGGACAATATGTACGTGCGTAAGTCCGAAAAAGGAGTTGAAGACTCCTCTTTGTCCTTAGTTGGGGTTTCATCGTCCCAGAATAGTGCGGCGCCCATAGCGCCAAAGTAATTTTAGTACGGTCACTTGGGGGTAGTGGTTGGTTTCGCTTCAAGCCAAAGTCGCTAGGCTTGTTAAGCGGCCGGAACCAAGAGATGCGATTGGCCATGCCGCAATTCATTGGGCGACAAAATTGACAACACCACAAGGTGCCCAATGTTCCAGGCCCTAAGAGAAGCATGCAAAAAGAAATCCGAGCGGTAAACAGACAAAATGAAGGTCAAATGTGGGGAAAAACAAAGATGGACTGCGCCGCGACGCTTGGATGGTTAACGGTGAACGCTGGCATTTTTTCAATTCCCGCTGCCAAATTACACTTGACACAGTCTTATCTTATTAGCGTCCAATTCCATCCCTTTGATCAACGCTTTCGCAGTCTAGCCTCCGACTGAATGTCTGAGTGGATGTCTGAGAGTGGCACTGCTTCAACGTCATTGCGTCCCGGGGGACCAATCATAGCCACAGGAAATAAGCTTTACTTTTTGTACGATAGCCGGAACCCATTTCGTATTTCATTTAAGTGCGTACCCAAATAGTGTGTGCAATGATCAACTAGCAACCTCCCCTAAAGGGATTCTCTGTGATATGGATCCGCGTATATTAGAGAGGCAGAGATCACAAAAGTACAACACACAAGTGGGTTATCGACAGACCAATAGGAAAAAATCCAGCATCGCCCTAGCTGAACGAAATTACCCAGACAGGGATCTGGCGTTGGGCTCTGCCGTCAGCTGACGGGGACAAGCCGAGTGAATTTCACGTGCCGCAGAGCCACGTACATACAACTGCCGTTCACCCATATTCGCGGGATTCACATGAAGGCCACAAAGTTCTTGCCCCCCTCCCCCCCAAAACCCCCACTGCAGTGTCCTGTTGCGGGATGCGGACATGATGTGCTAACGCGGGCTGCTCCAGAGCCTCAACCCAAGGCCTGTCTCTCCCTGGACGACGCGCGTGCCCCACACAGCCAAAATCTCGATTCTCCCCCGGTCCATAAAGCCGTCGCAATTTCGACTACTTTGGGCGCATCTATGGACTCTTCCAACGACATCATCGAGGACGATTGGGAACATGTCGCGCCCGAGCCGTCGCGGTTAGGTGTAGCCACGTCGCCTCGCAAGGATGACGCCCGTGTCTCGGATGAACTCAACCACGGTCTTGATGGAAGGCTATCTCTAAATTCAAACTCCCATCTCGCATGGACGCCTCCGCAGGTTCCCAATGAACTTCCTTCAACCAACGACTGGTCGTGGCTCAATGGGTCGTTCGAGCTCCCAGGAGAAGTGAATGGTCAGCACGACGCAAACCACAACTCTAATGCAAGCAACGCCCTTTCATTTACAGCTCCAGCCGACGCATCTTGGACCAGCGCTTCAGCCATCCCTGCCAGCCCGGCTCTATCCAGCACATCATCCTTTGGGAGCATGGACAGCGGCGCATCTCATCCCCCTCGGACAGAGCAGAAGAAGAAGAAGAAGGTCGCCAAGATGAAGTACAGCAATTTAATAGACGCATCAACACAGGACGCCCCGAGCGTTGGTCCCGTCGGGCGCCGGCAAACTCTAGGCCAAGACGGCACCACCCCTGCAAAGGACTCTCCCGACGCTCCGCAACCAAGACATCTCGCGTCTGAGCACGACGATCACCAGCGCTATGCAGAAAATATCGGCAAATTTCACCAGTCCAACTCGGAACATTCATCACATCAAATAGACAAAGAGGCTAATCAAGTGGTGCGATCGGACGCCGACGCGAAGGCAGAAATTGCGGGTGTGATGCAATCGCTTTCCGCCCTCGGGGCAACCAAGGGCCGCTACGGCATCGACAAGTTGCCACCTCTGGAAAATCTCTTTGATGGATAGGTTACAGGCCAAAATTCAACACAAAGAAACATTTAGAATTATTTTGCATGACGGCGCATGATTATGAGAAGCTTGGGGGCTCAGGCAACATAACTTTTTGGCAGTATACATTTTTAGTGTTTTATGATCGAAGCATGTGATTTTCTTCTAGACCATCTCCAAATATTTTACTTGAACAGCATGTCAGACATTTTTGGTTGTTTTTCAAGATCTATGACTGGAAGTACTTCAAATATACCCGATGATCCCGTTTTTAGGAGTGGCAGAGCCCTTCGTCTCCGTTTTCGTCTCAACCTTGGCCACAAGACTTCTGTATGTGATGCAGCCAGAATATTCCATCTTGACTGAGCAGCTTTCCCCTTCAATATATGCAGTTGGCTACAATCCAATCATCTCTTTGGTGTTGCTTGGTTGCTTGAGATCAAGACAGGTATGCGCAGGATAGAAAGCTGCTCGGGAACTCCATCGACCGCAGACATTAAACATCTGGATTGTTTGAACCAGCAATCATGGCATTCTTGCTGGCGCACTTATTGACAAATATTTTGCCATGCCTGATGCGCCTACGCACCAATCAGCCCGATGCTGACATCGACAGTCTTTGTCTCAGGGCGATCCTCTCCCCTTAGGTTCAGTAAGCTTAGTTGTTAGCTCCCGAATTTTGCCGGTCGAATGCCTAAGGCAGTTTGTACTGTATATAAAGAACCATTCGGGCCAAGATATGAAGATGCAGGTGTTTGCATTTCTTCCACGACTCCTAAACAGGGATATACCCAGTCAAAGATCATGCTCACGCAAGTCACTCCGCTCTGTAGAATTTCTACATGGCGTCGTGCGACCCAAATTAAGATCAAGACTATGATCGTTCCAGACCCCTCTATGTCCACTCCTGCTATCACATACTCTAGGCATTTATCTCGCTTCAGCCGCACAGCGCCAGCCACAGAAGTGGTCCAAACTCTCACAGACAATGGATGCGTTGTAATTGAGTCCATGTTTACACCCTCCCAGGTCTCCCGCCTTAACCAAAATTTCAATCTCGCTCTCCCAAAAGTTTTACCGGGCAAACCAGCGAATGCAAACACGCCGCCCCTTCCAGGGGATGCTGATGCAGGAGTCTTTGGCCACAATACCAAGCGTCTATCGAGCCTAGTGAACTCTAGCGCCGCATTCAGGGAAGAAGTGATCGACAATGATACCTTGCACAATGTTTCCGCGGAGATTTTCAAAGAGACTGGCGATTATTGGCTAAGCACGGCTCAGATGATCGAAATTGGGCCAGGAAGTAAAGCCCAGCCTCTGCATCCCGACGCGGCGGGGTGGTGGCCATTTTGGAGCATGGGCAGCGGGTGGACACCCGAATTTGCTGTGAACTTTCTGATTGCGACGACAGACACGACAAAAATGAATGGAGCGACGGGGGTTGTTCGCGGGAGCCACAAAATCAAGTATCCAGAGAAATTTGAAGATGAAAATTTTGGATTTTGGCAGTTTCCAGACGAGGAGGTTGAACAGATTGAGTTGAAGGCGGGCGACTGCCTTCTTTTGTCAGGGAGGATTGTGCACAGGGGAGAGGAGAATAAGACTAAAGACGAGTTTAGAAGATTGCTGAGTTGTACTGTTATCAGCTCGTCTCTTACACCAGAAGAGGCTCACCCATTGCTGTTGAAGGAGGAAATGGCAAGGGCTCTGCCAGAAAGAGCGAAGAAGTTTCTCGGCTTTCGAGAGCTTGCGACAAAGATTGGCCCTGACGTTTGGCAGAATCATCGAAAAGGTGGCTTAAAGAAAGCGCTTGGCTTTTAGCCATGTCCCTTGCGGGCTAGTCGACAAATCCACTCATCATTTTCAGTACTAGCAATTGGCTCCACGCTCTGTAATTGATCAGAACGTTGATGCTTTCGCAAGGAACACATTTCAGAAAACTCGTTATGTGATTATGATTAATTTGTCAAAAGTACAGTGGCTTTGATCCCAATTCGCTCTCAAAACTCCGTCCTTCTTGCGATCGCCATCTAAGCAGTCTTTTTCAGAACCTTTTGAATCTCGGTTTTATACCTTTCACAAATAGCCTTGCGGTTCAGCTTTTGTGTCGCAGTGACAAGGCCCTGTTACTCCAGTTAGTAAATCGCATGGCATCTAAAATAAGGGGAATCATACACTTGGTGGAAGCCACTCTTCGTCAGATATCACGACACCGGGAACGATTTCTGCACGAGCCAAGCCAGCACTTTTACCTGTGGCCTGCAAATCCTTTAGCACAGCATCGTAAACTCCCCTGTCGCGATACATGCTGTGTTCCTCCACTCCGAGATTTTTGGCGATTGCGGCAAGGGCCTTTTCATTAGGCATGATGACGGCGATGGGGAAGGAGTGGTCCGAGTCGGCGTAAATCATAATGTTGGCAACGGTATGGGCACCGCGGTATACAGACTCAAGTTTTTCCAGAGCGATGTACTCGCCATTCTGCAACTTGACCAGGTTCTTGACCCGGTCTATGATGCGGATATGGCCATTGGCATCGAATTCACCAACGTCTCCGGTCTTGAACCACCCGTCGGGAGTGATAGCCTTGGCGGTTTCCTCAGGATTTTCAAAGTACTCCTTCATGACTGGGGCGCCCCTGATCCAAATTTCACCTTGTGGGATCACTGCATCGGCAGAGTATCCGGTTTCCGGGACAGACACAAGCTTGACCTCAATGGAGGCGGCCATGGGACCGATAGAATTGGCAGTGTACTCGAGGGGAGCACCCAATGCGCCAGTTGCGCAGGTTTCGGTAAGTCCGTAGCCCGTTAGCATGGGAGCAAGAACAAGCGATATGAAGTTCTTGGTGCTGTCGGAGATACCACTGGCGCCGTTCATTGTCACTCGAAGCTGGCCGCCAGCCGCCTCTCGCACCTTGTTGAATACTATGCTGTCCAGTAAGCCTGCCCCAGGCAAGCCGTTTCTAATGAGGAAGTCCTTGCAGTAAAAAGCAGTCCAGAAGAACATGTTGGAAATGGCACCAACGGCACCCACCTTGTCCACGATGCCTTTTTTGACCGTCTCCCAAACTTGAGGGACGCCAACCATGACGGAGGGTTTGAACTCTCGCATGTCGCCAGCGCAGTTTTTGACAGATACGTCTGCTAGCGTTTTTGGGGTGCCATATCCGACAGTGCCGCCGACAAATAAGCCCAAGTTCTCCAGGGCCATCTCCAAGATGTGGGCAAGGGGCAAGTAGGCAAGGACCGAGTCATTCTCGCTAACGCATTCACCAACGCCACTGTAGATGCCGGCAACTAAAGGATGCGAACGTTTGGTCAGCGATGCCATTCACTCGTCACGTGTGATAAAATAATAATTAAACGTACCCGCAGCCACGAGCGACTCGTGCTTGATGCAAACACCTTTAGGCGTTCCAGTGGATCCAGATGTATACATGATACAAAACAAGTCGGTGGGGTCGGCTGGGTGAGGCTCAATTGTGTTCTCTTCACCAAGCTTGCGCAGCTCCTCGAAGGTGACGACGTTCAGGTCCGGGTTTGCAGCTTTAAAGTCGTCTATCTCCCCGCCCTCAATAAAAATGGATGACTCGTTTACAATGACTGTCTTGATTTGGGCCTTTTTAATGGCTTCTTGAGCTGTTCTTAGTAGGTGAGGGTCCGTGTAGATGGCACTTGGCTTGGTTTGGACGAGGGTGTGTTCAACTCCGGTCTCTCCGAGAGTGTCGTATGCTGTGACAATTGAGATGGACTGAGAGGCGCAGCCGTGGGCCATAGCTGACCAGTTTTGACTTGAAATGGTTATAAGAAAAAAAGAAACACGTGGTATTAGGGTGAAGAAGCGTACCTTGTGCTAGCAAAGAGATGCAGCTTGCTTCCGGGGGTCAGGCCAAGTTTGCGCAACCCGGAGCCAACCTGAATAACAACAGACTCATATTGCTGGTAGGTGAGAAAAGAGTAGCCAGACAGCTCGTAGGATTTCCACTCCTTTTCGACCTCGGTGAGGACACCATTGACATTTTTCTGGATTTTCTTGGTGTGCTTGTGAAGCTTGACGAGCTTGCGCGAACCAACGGCGTTTCTGGTGGGGTAGAGTCGGGCACCACGACGCACAATGTCGAAGATGGTGGAGACGTCTTCTGCAGGGCGACTTATCAGGCCATCCTTGGCCTTGGGAGAGCGGCGAGGGATTGTCTCGCCTGGGATCTTCTCGCAGCCGGGAGACTCGATTGTGAATGGCGGTTTGCGCACCTGGTGCAGGGGCATAAGGCCCTTTGTGTAGTCCATTGGCATCGGATCAGGATACGTCGCCTGATTGGGTTAGTGTTGCGGCGATTGATTGACGGGTGGGTGGGTGATGGTTGAAGGCAGTCTTTTCCTGGTGAGAGCGGTCGCGATGATGAGAAGTAATGCAGAGCAAGCAAGATATGCAAGTAGTCTGACAGTGCAGCTCTGCTCCAAGGATATGAATGCGGCTCTCTCAGCACCCAAACTAGCAAGGAGGTTGCAAGTTCGTGGCTCGGATCTTAGCGGAAATTAGACTGACGCCAAGTGCACTGATGCAAGCTTGGACGCACTCGAGCGTTTTTTTTTTTTTTTGGTCGTAGGCTGTGGGGCAAATATCCACTGCCTTCAGCGCTGTTATAGCAACCATTCCACTGTCTCATCCCCTACCATTAGCGCTCAAGCACCGCCCGTCACAGGCCTCAGCTCGACACACACGCAATCACACAGCCTCGGTCCCCAACAACTTTTTGGGCACGCGACCTAATGGGAACTCTCCGACACCGTCAGATAAAAACGTGGTCGCCACGAAGCCAATCGGAAACAAAAACATCAACGTCAGCCGCAACGTAAGTACTCAAATGGATAATGCAGAGCTTGGCACACATCAGACTTGGCTCTTCTCGCCATGCTTCAGTTTGTAAGGCGGATGAACAACAACACCGGATGCCTCGGTAACGTGTTCACAGGATCAATTCAGCCCCTCACGACCAAGCGGTCCAAGTCAAAAACAAAATCATGATGACATTGTTGGGAAAAGTAACAGCCATAGTCCGTACAGTTACTTAATCTTATGCCAAGCGTAAATCTTGGCGTGATGTGGACATATGACCATGTCGTGGAGTAGATTGTAGCCAGATGCATGATTTCTTTGTGCGGTATCCTCAAGACAAAACTTGCCAAGGCTGTGCTGTTTATCGTTGTTTGTGGCTGTGAAAACCTTATTAGCAATGCACTCTCAAGGCTCAAGGTTGAGCCTAGATACAAGAACCAGTACCATTGCAGAGGATAAAGTCTACTCTGCAACCATAAGGAGAAGGGCTATTTGGATGAGCACAACAACAGCAAAGGAAAACAATTCACCCGATGAATTATAGTTGAGAAACCTAGATAATTTGTGTTGTTCTATGGGCCGCCAAATTCGCAATAAAGTCTCAAAAGGGTTGTGGAAAGAAAGTGACAAGTATTTGAGTGAATCAGCAGAGATTCAAGTAAAAGCATTTTGGCGGATGATTTAGTGAGTGGAAATGCGCAACTCGATCTATTTTATCATGAATATATAACTCGATCAAATCAGAAGATGTCCTTGATAATAGTGACCGTGGCTGAAAGGCTTGGTGGCTGCTCTAGGGTAGTTAGTCCATTTGATCAACGAGTCAAGTCCACCGGCAATCTATGATGCTTTTATTCACTAAGAGCTATGAAAAGCGAAATATGTACGGTATAACTCTCAGTTTTACAAAATATAATCTCATATTAGTCCCACGATACCACATAGTTGGACCACGACTGGATGTACTTGTTCAGGCTGTGGGCGAATAGTCACTCAACAGAAGGTCGACAATCATTTACCGCTGATTCACAATCAAATCCCCTCCAAATCATGAAATCTGTTGATGTTCAGTTTACCTACAATATGAGCATCGGGAAAACAAGCACAAAGAATGTCAGGTTTTACCAAACACTTAGTTTTCCATGCCGGCATCTAATAATAGATAGCCGTGACAAACTCACCAGTCTCAACCTCATAGATCCGCTTTTTAGAGTATTTAACTTCCAGCGGCCGACTGTGCCAACGACTGTAATTTCTGGCTTGGTTCCTTTGATTGTTCATGGGCTTTTCACGTGGGCCATTCGTACTTTGCGGCACGGCTCGTGCTCAGCTAGCCAATGGAGAACTAGTAAACTGGGCTGGTTTGTTCGCTAAACGGGCTGTGCACGCTGCTAACCCCACTTACATCAGCATTTTACATTTTAGTCATCATTTGCTCGTGTTTGTGTCGCAAAACCAACTTGATTGTGATGTTGGAGTTGGTGTCTCATTGGCCACCATACACCAAGTCACCCCACATCGGCGCTGAGTAAACAGCTTACTGAGGGTTTACCCATCAGCACTTACAGCCTCCCTCATCCTTCGTGTAGTTGTTTTCACTGCTATATATCTATGAACTTTGGACTGAATTCAATGTGATATTTCCCATAAGTCCCTCTTGAATTTCCTCTTCACAGCATTCTCAAAACAAGCCACATAATGAAATTCATTTTCACTCTCGTTTCTCTCGCCACCGCGGCTCTGGCCGTTGACGTGCGTGTTACAGTATGGGAAAATGCCAATTACAGCACTGAAGGTGGCGCGTACAAAGAATTCGTCATTCCTTCAGCGGCTTGCAGTATGAAAAAAAAATCCTCTTTTGTGTGTTGAATTGAGTTGGTTGCTAACCTCATTCAAAACAATAGAAAACTTCAATGGCGCAGATGCTTGGTGGAACGACCGGGTCAGCTACATCCAAATAATCCCAAACCAAAGGTGTCAATTTTGGGAGTAAGTGATAAGAAAACGAGAAAGAAACAGTGGTGGAGTGACTGATTGCTGACTTTTTATCGTAGCGACTTGGACTGCAAGGGAGCTAGCTTGGTAGTCAACGCCGGTTCCGGAGGCTATGTTGGAAAGATCCCCGACAACCACAACGACAAGATTAGCTCTTTTGCTTGCTTCAAGTAGAAATATGTGCGACCAATTACGAACTGCAATGGAATTATATGTTTTAATCCTCCTCAATACCTTCCTTTTTCATTTTTTATTTCAGCTCTTTAGCCGTATCAATTTTGGGACCGAAAACAGGTCTAGCGCATGTCGATCTTGTCGCTTCAACTCTTGGCATAGATCCATCAGGGACTTCCAACCAACCAGCTACTGTCGTTCATTCATTTTGCAGTAGATGAAACATAAGTGCTGGATGCGCGCGATGAAGACTGGAGTCACCCTCCGATCTTACCATGGATTGGGAAAAATGTAGCGCTGACCAAGATTCGGCAAAACCAGATGCCCGGGCATTCCCGAATCATGTGCCTCGTTTAGCATGTAGCTGAAATCCCACATCGCGATGGAATAAAGGCGGTGGATAAGGTGGTCCACTTAAAGACCACGATTATAATTGAACTGATACCTCTTGGAGCTCCTTGTATCTCATGCTCTCTGTTGTCTTTATTTCGGGCTTGCATTAAATCACAATGTGGTTTTGCCGACAACTAGCAACAGGAGCGATAGTGGTCCTCTGGGCTTCCTCTGCAGCTGTTGGACAGACTATCATTGTCAATGGCAAGACAGTGGGTATGTAAATTGAAAATCTGTACTTTAATCGATCGCATCTGACATGCAGTGATCAGAGGCCAATCAGAACAATATCCCTGACGTGTTCACCACCAAATCGGGAGAATTGTTCTCCGATGAAGCGACCCAGTTAACAGATGCATCGTTGGAGAAACTGGCTAAAGTGCAACTGTCCAATGTTTCTTTGCTACAATTTGACAAGTCTGAGGCAAGCGAAAAGAACTCGACAACGGATCAGCCAAAGTGCAAGACTTTCCCTGGAGATCAATCATGGCCTAAGAAGGATACTTGGCACATGCTGGACCTTATCACAGGAAGCAATTTGATTGAAACAGTGCCTATAGGCGCACCTTGCTTCGATAACCTTGGCGTTTACAACGAGTCGCGCTGTCTAGAAATAAAGGACCAATGGACTAATTCGTCCCTTCAGTATGTCCCCCAAACCTGATAATCACTAACAGGAGGTGGCTCATAAATCTAACAGCATGGCTGATCCATCCTCCGTGATGTCTCCGCTGTATCAGGGTCTCACATGCCGCCCGACATACGACTTCGACAACAAGTGCACTATTGGCGGTTTCCCAGCATATGTTGTCGAGGCACGCAATGCTGCTCACATCCAACTGGCTATTAATTTTGCTCGGAATCAGAACTTGCGTTTGGTCATCAGAAATACGGGCCATGATTTTAATGGTCGATCTGTGGGAGCAGGTGCGCTCTCCATTTGGACTCACCGTTTCAAGGGCATTAAATTCTTCAACTCCTACAAGTCCAAGTCTTACACTGGTCCCGCAATCAAAGTTGGAGCTGGTGTCATTGTCAACGAAGTTTACCAGGCGGCGGAGGAGCATGGGGTCACTGTAGTTGGCGGCGAGGGCCTCAGTGTTGGTTTCGCTGGTGGTTATCTAGCGGGCGGCGGACACTCTCCGGTGACGCCGGTGCATGGACTGGGTGCTGACCAGGCAAGTCTTACTTTATGACAAAGTGAGGATAGTCTGCTAACGGAAGTGTCATTCAGATTCTGAGTATCAATGTTATCACTGCTGATGGTCGATTCATTACTGCAAATGAGGAGGAGAACAAGGACATCTTCTGGGCTCTCAGCGGCGGTGGTGGCAGCACGTTTGGTGTTGTGACGTCGTATGTGGTCAAGGCACACCCCAGGATCAAGGCAGCTCTCATGAGCCTCAACTTTAGCACGACCGAGACTGTAACCAAGGATGTTTTCTGGACGGCTGTTCGCTCGTATTGGGAGCTTATCCCTAAGTTCAACAAGGCGCAAAACTACGAGTATTGGAGGGTCTGGCATACTGACAATGAGACAATGACATTCTCCATGAAGCCCTGGTTTGCTCCTGGATACAGTCTGGACGAACTCAAAGAACTTGCCGCTCCAGTATTCGAGAGTTGGGAAAAGCTTGGGATTAAACCGACCATCGAGGCTTCCGAACATGAAAGCTTTTATCCCGCTTGGCAAGCCGGATTCCCACGAGAAACTGTAGGCAGGTCGTATTCGAAGACAGCCGCGAGACTTTTCCCCAGGTAAGAGATGGACATGCTCTGAATAAGAATAATGATAACTAATGACTTGCAGGGAGAATCTTGATCCTGAAAAGTTCAATGAAACATATGAGGCTATCAAAAGTCTCTCTGACAAGGGGGGCCAGCTCATCGGGTACGGTATCACTGGTGGCCCCGGACCGTATCCGGACAACGCCGTGAACCCTGCATGGAGAAATGCAGCTATGTTTGTCATTGCCGTAAACATTTGGGACGAGGATAGCTCTTGGGACGTCATCTCCAGAGAAAGCAAAAAGCTCACCAACGATTGGATGAAGCCCTGGCGTGATGTCTCTCCCGGGAGCGGGACATATGCATCCGAGTCGGATGTGACAGAACCAGACTTCAAGCAGTCCTTTTACGGCGAAGACAAGTACGAACGACTACTCTCAATTAAAGACTCGGTGGATCCTCATGGACTCTTTTATGCACTGCAGGGTGTTGGAAGCGACCGTTGGTATGTGACAGATCAGGTGGATGGGGTACCCACTCAAAATGGTCGTCTTTGTAGGGTATAGAGATACACTAGTCGCTTTGATGAACGGTTCGTGTCATCTGGACATCTTATTAGATAGAACTCAATCAAGCTACTACAGATCAACCACCTCTGCGTTCCTTTCCTTGCATCCTTGATCATGAACAAGGCTTACTCATAAGACCGGGGCTTGTCTCACTACGAGGCTCGAAGCAGGTGGCTACTGTCGCTGTTGGACTGAAATTTTCACCATTCTTCAAGTCTAAGGTGGATTTTCGGGATCGAGATGGCCAAAGAGCCCGATGGGCCGCCATACCGCGGATTGGCAGACGCGCGATATGCGATGGCAGTGGTTGCAGGGATGGCTTCAAATCGGTGCGTTTTTAGCGGATATTTGAAGCATATGTGCTGCAGCCATTTGGAGACTCTTCAGATCTGGTCAAAGCGTTGGTGGAATACAAATTTGATACTGGTGGCCGAAAGGCTTCCGAATGAACAATTGTGACTTCAGCCACGATAACGACACCAGACGTGGCCGCCTTGCATTGGGGCTATAACTCCGGAAAATTAACGTACCACAAGATGCGCAAAGCGCCGAGGTTAGCTTGTGTTGATATAATGCGAATTAAGGATGCGCTGCCTTGAAAGCTTTGGAAGCGCCGGCAGAGCCATCAACAAGAGAGGAGCTAAGCGCTTGCAGACTCTCACGAAGGCGCCAAGAAGGCATCATACCATCCATTCGGCCGGCTCCAGAGGATCTGACGTACGTTGAATGACGCTTTTGCCAGTTGTCATTGGCCAGGGAATATGCCGTCCGCATGATTGTGCCCTCGACGGGGCGTTACTGGGACCAACCATGCTCGTGGAGGTGTGCGGGGTTTGAAACAGCCCAACAGCGAGTCGCGTGCCCAAAAAGCCAGTGAGCGCATAAGAACTTTTGCGCGAGAGCGCCTAACAAGAGAATCGGACTTCAATGGTGTCTGGAAAATATTCCTCGGGCTTCAATTCACTGCCTCGTTGGACTTGCAGTTGGGATGCGGCCTTAAGTTGGGGCCGAGATCTACGCGGCGGTTGACTCCAGGAGAGGGTGGAGAATAATATGTACGTCATTGTGCTCCCACCCAGCACGGCAATTGACTTCTGAGGCGCCCAAAGGATGTCGTACCATTTTCCGTTGCCACCCATCACCAGAGTCCAAAGTTGTCTCGGGTTGGTCGCCTTGTTTCGGGCTACGGTGGACTTGTGGAGCTTAACATACCTACCTGACCGATACCAATATAGCAGCGGCTGTTTGAAGACGGCGAAGAGTTGGCGACTTAGATTACAAACTCATTCAATCAAATCTGGGAACCTGGCTATGTCGCGACAATGAACATGATCTGCAACTATCACAGCCTAGTGTAGGCATAGGCGCTAGTTTAATTCTATTTCAAGCCCGTTAGGCCCAAAAAGATTTCTTCTTTATCCCTGGGTTAAGTGCGGGTGGGGGCCTGTGTGTTCTCGTGGTGTCTGTTGCGACGCGTCATGTGCCGTCGTCGAGTAAGGTAAATGCCTGTCGCATGAAGAAGATGCGCCATCCCCACTCTTGCTGTATAGTAAAACATTCGCTGGAATAAGTGGCGAAGGCGATAATGCTGGGTGCAAATAAATCGTGCGTATTTTTACTATTGCACGACGAACCTTAAGAATCAGCCCACGCGCCTATCATCGATGTGTTGGCGCCCAAGTTTCCGTTGAGCGAATTATGGGCGTTCCGCAAGCCTAAAGTAGCCCTCTAAATAATTCATTATAAAACTTGTTCATGTCTTCGTACTGGCTTGTTCTCGGATCTCTGATAGACATGGCTTTTCTACTCTGCACTCCAATCAAACTCTTCTAAAAAAAAACAGAAAATCATTGTCTAAATGTCTATCAGAGTGCGAGAACGATCCAAACATTTGTTTGAAAAGCATGAACCATCGGATGACCCCCTAGATGACTATGAAGTCTCCGAGCTATCCTCCGACACCAGCAGCAGGGCCGAGCGCCCTGTCTCCGCCACATTGCTCCAACTCATATCTGAACGGGAGCGCGCGTCAGAAGAATTCATAAGAGCGGATCAAGCTCAAAGGGCCTACTCGATAAAGAAGCGAGCTACAGCGGGCCAAGAAGCATTGCAAGATGCGAAAACTCATTTCAAAGAAACGGCATCCCACTTAAAGCTGGCTTGCAAGGGGCTATACGTGGCCACCGCAGCCCTTCCCAGCCTGATCAGCGAAAATAACACTCAACGAAAGCAAAAGTCAGACGCCAAGAGACGAGAAAGAATTGTGGAGCAGCAAAGAAGGCTTCAAGAGGAGTTGGACAAGGAGATGGAAGAATAGGCAAAGCACGACACAGACACGCCGAACAGTATACGGGAATCAGGACAACATAATTTACAGTACATAAACCAAATGTTATTTTTATGAGAAATTCAAGATATGATCCTAGACAGTGAGATTGATTTGACCATCCCAAGAAGCTCTCTTGGCACCTAGCCCCCCGGTGTTCGCCTTGGTTCGGATCTGAGGATCTGGCTGCCCAAGGTGCACGAGCGGAGAAAGATATGCGCGGCAATATAATCGACCGATGCGCAAAATAAATGCATAGAGGATCTCGATGTGGCCTGGTGTGCCAAATATTAATTGAATTTCCTGGCTGATTCTTGAGGAGAATTCGGCCAGAGTGCGCCGTGTCCGAAGTCATGTGTAGTTCACTAGGCAAGGTTCGCACCGTGTTTGTATGCCGGTTCAGCTGCGATCATGATTTCAGCTGCCTCGTTAATTTAATGTTTTGCTACGATTGGCGGGATTTTAACGAGACCACTGACTATACGTGCATCCCCTGAAGAATCGTCCCGTGTGGCTTTATCATCTGCCGCATCACATAATTCTACTGCACCAAAACGTCATGTAGTAACACGGCTTTTTCTTAAAAAAGCTCGAAGAGATAAAAATAAAGAAATGAACGAATTAAAATAATCCTCTCTATAACCTATTTTTATTTCACCTATATAATATTTGAAGCTTGCCGGGAGACGGCAGAATAGTGTAAAAGTAGGACAACCTTTCAAGGACTGTACAATATCATAGGGACTTTGCGACACCAGAGACTTCAAAGCCGCTCGCTGTTGCACCTCTGATTAAAGAAAAACTGGGACAAATTTCTTGAACTCTGTACACCTGATTGCAGTAACTGGACAAAAGTAGAGGCCTTGTCAAACTTTATTCAAATTGTGCGCCAAGTCCCGGCCTTCGAGCCAAATGGAGACACATCGTAGCGGACGAGCTAAACAGGATGAATAAAGAAGGGGCAATGTAACATGCACATAAATTTACATTCGAAGCTGAGTAGGAAAACCCTTTTCCCTCAAAATATTGCGCACTCATTAAACAGGTGTTCACGGGGTGTCTTGGCACAAAGCTGAGTCGGAGAACAGAATAATTAAGGATAATTGGTCTTGTTTCAACACGGCAGAGTGGGGTGCTGTAGTCGCGTAGACTGCGGGTGAATCTTATATTTGCATCTCATTAATGTGTTTATTTTCATCAGATTGTAAACACCGCAGCTCTATGAAAGATGTCTTTGTCATTTGCATGCCACTGCAAATCTCCTCGGTCCTCTGAGAAATCAGCACATTTGAATTATATATTTCGTCTTAACGCAGTGCAAATATTCTTGGCAACACCAAAAATCTACTCAGAAAAGCGCATGTTTCAGCTTGTTGGGGGCAATTAGTCGCCTTAAACCCAACCCCCGCCGACAAACAAGCAACTTCTCTGCGCCGTGCTCTGCTGGTCCTGGTTTGTTTCAGAATCCAAAATATGGGGTTTGGTCGCTTATTCCACAATTGATCTGCTTGAATGGTGGAATAAATGTTTCGTGTTTGAGCAGGAGACATGGGGCGGGGATAGGCGCCCAACTGGGTTAGGCGGAACTGAGTCTGCGACATCTGTAGACGAAGATGCACAGGCCATTGTACCAGAAACCATTCGATTGCTGGGCTGGGTTGCATTCGTCTATTGCGTGCGTAGTCACTCTTTGGACTTTTATATACTGATCTGGTCCTTCGATTTCAAGCCGAAGACCTCTTTTCGCACGTAGCAAAGGATTGAGTCCTGCATTTACTTTCGTTAATTTTGGTGCTGGAACGCCGACATTCGTTATTTCTTTTAGACAAATCTTCATCATGAAATTCCTCTCTTCCTTTTCGGCCTTGGTCCTTGGTGCCGTGCAGATCACGGCTGCCCCTGCGCCTGGCGCACAACTGGCGCGCCGAGCCACACCCACTGTCTACTTCTGCGGCGATAGCACCATGGCCAAGGGCGGCGCTGCTGATGGTGCGACAAACGGTTGGGGCGAATACATTGGGGATTATCTCTCGGCTACTACGGTTAACAAGGCTATTGGCGGTCGATCGGCTCGTTCTTATTGGAACGAGGGTCGATTCCAAGCTGTTGCGGATCTTGTTCAGTCAGGAGACGTTGTCGTTATCGAGTTTGGACACAACGATGGCGGATCCCCCGAGTCGAACGATAACAAGCGCTCCGACTGCCCCGGCACCGGCACCGAAACATGCACATCGGATTCGACGGGCGAGACAGTGTACACATTTGTCTACTACGTGACGCAGGCAGCCAAGCTCATGACGAACAAGGGCGCCACTGTTATTCTCAGCTCCCAAACCCCAAACAACCAGTGGGAGACGGGCTCTTTTGTTGGAACGGCACCTCGCTTTGTTGGCTACCAGAAGACAGCCGCTGAGGGCTTGGCTAGCACCAGTGTGACCTTTGTCGACCACTTTCAGGCAACGAGCAACATGTACTTGAAGCTTGGCAACTCCGCCGTCAATGCCCTGTACCCTAACGACCACACGCACACCAGCCCTGAGGGCGCCAAGCTTAATGCGCAGTCATTTGCACAGGCCATTTCTCAAGCAATGAACGGCACGACTAGCTTGGCGACTTATGTCAAGACACCCATTACAACTGTGTACTAGAGTCTCCTGAAAGGAGAGAAAAGAAGTGTTGTCGATTGATGTATATTATTATATATTCTTGTCTATATAAATAGAGTTGAATTGTATTATGGCCTTCTCGTGTTCTGCAGTAATCATGTTGATCCTGTCACTTCACTGTCAAAGGTCAGGAATGAATGAGTCTTATTGATACCTTGCACTGTTTTGGACCTCGTGCTAATGTGTACTGTTTCCCTCTGTTGTGAGAAGGTGGCCTTTAGAGTAACGACGAGATGGAATACTAACCGATTCAGAAGAACAAAGGCCTTTTGAGAGTTATGGTGACCACTGAACCGTCGTAGAAATAATGAGCATTTGGCTCGTAAATGACCAATTAATGGAACTGAGCGACATGGTTTTCTTACTACCACCAAACTGTATGAAATGAGTAGTTGCATGACTCCGTGAAACCATTGGGAGCTGACCTTATAAATGTTATGCCATGGCTTGGGCCCAGATCGATTCATGGGCGCTTGAAGTTTTAATCATCCACGCTCACGTTTGCGGGGCTATGTGGGGTTAGCAACTACGTGGCGTGCTTGTTGGTGGAGGTGGACGGACCCTTAGGCATCAACCTGAAGGCTGCCTCAATCTATTTCTGACCCTTCTTCCATCGAGACTTTTTATATCGGTAACCATTTGCCCAATCTGTTAAAACCATTCCACTTACCATTTTACTACTTCATAAAATAGTAACATGATGGCCAAATATTGTTATGAAGCACTGGCGGGGCCGAGGAGCATACGATTGCTCCGCCTCTTGCCCTCCAAGGAAAAAGACGCACCAATTCAGGGAGAATTGGTGCACGATTCCTTGGATGGAATGGCCGAAGAGCCGCATATCTACCAAGCTCTATCTTATGTCTGGGGTGATCCAGAAAAAACCCATTTTATCTCTCTTCATAACTTGGCACAGTCCCGCCTGGATATAACGAGGAATCTATTCGAAGCACTGTTGCAGCTTCGACATCGCTCTTTCGAGCGAGTCCTTTGGGTGGATGCGATCTGTATCAATCAGGAGGATAAAGAAGAAAAAGATCAACAGATCCTATTGATGCGCAGGATCTATGCCCATGCCAGTTCTGTCATCGTTTGGCTCGGAGAGGAAGCCGATGAAAGTGGCCAAGCAGTAGAGCAATTACAAGTCATAGCCTTGAGAAGGACTTCAGACCCCAAACATGAAGAACCCATCGAAGAAAGAATTGTTAAATTTCTACAAAGAAATTGGTTTCGGCGCATCTGGGTAATAAAACCATCCTTTCAAACTTGATTTGAATACTAAGATGTCAATCTAGGTACTACAAGAGGTTGCTGCGGCCCGGCGTATTCATATTCAGTGTGGCAATTCTGCAGTTGATGGATATTTGTTTTGTCTGGCATTGGATTCGCTAACAAAATCTTTGCAAACCCGCCGAGATTTACACGCTTTGCGAAGTACAGTGGGATCTATCACATATCTTATGAGAGGATCCATTTTGAGGCCAAGTCAGCGAATATCGAATGCATATTCTGAGTCCATCTGCCCCATGAGCCGACTGGTAGACATGTTTCGTACACATGAAGCATCTGAGGCACGAGATAAAATATATGCTTTACTCGGTATGAGCTCCGATGATATGAGCGAATCCAAGCTATTGCCCGATTATAGAGTGCCTTTTACTGAACTCTTTGAGAGTTTAATAAAATTTACTCTGTCCAATACAGTATACATAGAGACTCGGAATCACATGGAAGCGGCAGTGCTAAATGTTAATGGCTGCGTCCTGGGCTGGATAGCCTCGGTTAATACCAATGTTATGTCTGATAATACACAACAAGTGGAGGTTTTCTGGAGATGCCTACTCCCATCCAAAAACTCAAGACAAATCCCATATAAGGCTCTTTGGACTATTCAAGCCTCAGAAACTCAGGTTCAAGCAGGGGATATTATCTGTCTAATCCAAGGCGCTTCCAAGCCTACTATCATCAGAGAACACGGCGACTTTTCAGTTATCATTATCATTGGAGCTACACCACCATTACAGATGGAAATAGATTGGCGTATATTTATCCAGTGGCCAGAAGTTCTTGAGAACATAGATCTGCCTATACGAAATTTCACCCTAATCTGGGATTGGAAATATTCTGCAGAGTCTCTATCTCAGCAATGCACTTATAAAGATTGGCTTAAGTCAAATAAATGGACATCAAAAACTGGAGATGAAGACATAAAATGTCTATTAGATGATGCTATTCGTATTTGGTATCACGCACTGATATTATTGGACGCAGAAAAGTTCGAGACAGTGCAGCGACATTTTAAAGAGTCGATGGCGCTATTTGAGAAGGTACTCCAATCAGCTGGTTTTCCAGCACCGACAAATAAACAAGAGCTATCAGAATTCTTCCACAAACTGGGCGATAAGTATCAAAAGGTGCCGGAATTACTACTTTTCGAAGATGAAATGGACCGTAGGGAAGTGCGGTGGTGCGTGGAACGAGCAGCACCATTTTCATGGGCCATTGATGGAGGCCATGAAGCTATAAGAAATTTGCTCTTTGAAATCGGGCAATTGGATGATCATAAGTGGACCAAGATTATCTATACAGAGGCCGTACTTAAATTTGTGGCAGAGAGGGGTCACCTTGATTTGGTTAAAAAAGTGCTGCATAGTGAGGTAGGTGTTACTGCGGAATTCACATCATCCAAAAACAGCGCCCTCGTGGTAGCAGCAGGGAATGGCCATTTAGCTATTCTGGAACTGCTTTTGCATGAGAATGCAGATATCAATACGAGACAAGAACCAAATGAAAGCACAGCATTAGAGGTAGCTGCAGCGGGTGGTCATCTAGCTACCGTGAAATGGCTCCTCAAAGAGAAAATAGATGTTAATGCAAAACCAACATCTAAAAATGGGAGGACAGCATTGCAGGCAGCAGCAGGAGGGGGCCATTTAGCCATTGTGGAACTGCTGCTGCATAATAAAGCGGATGTTAACCTAGCACCGGGAGAATGTGAACACACAGCATTACAGGCAGCAGCAAGAGGTGGTTATCTCAATATTGTTGAGCGATTGCTCATAGAGAAAGCAGATGTCAATGCAAAATCAGCATCTAAAAATGTGGGGACAGCATTGCAGGGAGCAGCAGGAGCTGGCCATTTAGCCATTGTGGAACTGCTGCTGCATAATAAAGCAGATGTTAACTTGGTCGCAGAAAAGTATGAACACACAGCATTGCAGGCAGCAGCAAAAGGTGGTTATCTCGACATTGTTGAGCGATTGCTCATAGAGAAAGCAGATGTCAATGAACCACCAGCAGCGGTCGGGGGGAGGACAGCATTGCAGGCAGCAGCAGGAGGTGGTCATCTAGCTGTTGTCGAACGGCTACTCTACGAAAATGCGGACGTCAATGCCCCAGCATCCAACAGGGGTGGAAGAACAGCCTTACAAGCAGCAGCAGGAGCTGGTCACCTAGCTATTGTTGAACGTCTACTCCACGAAAATGCGGACATTAATGCCCCAGCATCTAGACGTCATGGAAGAACAGCCTTACAAGCAGCAGCAGGAGCTGGTCACCTAGCTATTGTTGAACGTCTACTCCACGAAAATGCGGACGTCAATGCCCCAGCGTCCCAAGAGTATGGAAGAACAGCATTACAAGCAGCATCAGAAGGCGGTCATCTATCAATTATCAAAAGGCTGGTCCAAGAGAATGCAAATATTAATCAAGAAGTATTTGTAAACGATGATATGACAGCATTACAAGCAGCAGCACGTGGTGGTCATTTAGAAGCTGTTGAGTGGCTTATCCAAGAGAATGCGGATGTTAATGCAAAAGCGTCTGAATATGGAGGGACAGCGATTAGGTTGGCAAAAAAGGCTGGCCACTTCACTATTGTTTACCTATTACAACAAGCGGGAGCCCCTGTGAGAGACGAAGACCTTAGCATTTCACGAAAACGGTTATGGCTCTGATCTGCCAGGTTCAAGGTTTTAATTAAATTATGATTATAATACTCCCTAAATAAGTACTGTTAAACCTCTCTTATAGGCGATATGCATGTATGACAGGCGGAAATTCGGAAAATCAAAAACAGGGAAATTTTTGATTTTGGAATCATGGTAGATGAAAACAAAAGATTGAAGAAATGGATAAATCAAAGCATAAAAAGATCAAGCGCAGCGCTTGCTATCTATATTGAGAATTTGATGAAAAGAACCCATGCAGTTACGACGAGACTGGAGAGTACAGAAAGTCCCCATCTGGTAACTAACCGTGATGGCCTATGTCCAATCGGCCTGTTTACTTTACCTTCCTTAAGCGATAGCCGCCGTGTCTCACTCATGGAGAGATATCCTCCCAGGTATCTATCAACAACACACATCAGTAAGAGATTCATCCCTGGAATTTTGGGCATAACCATACCTTCGATCGAGTATACCATAAAATAGACCCAAACAAAATTCAAGAGCTTTCCATGCGACGAAAAAAGCAATGACTCTCTCGTATGTCCCCCCAGGAGTCATATCTTGTAATCTGCCAGCAATCATGTCCACGATAACACTACCGCAATTATTGAATGCTTTCCAAATACCAAGAGCTAATCCCAGTTCAATTTGATTCGGCACCATGAGAGGGATAGAAGCCAAGAAGGGCAGAGCGTTCATGGCTGCTGCTAAGGATGCAATGACCATTGCACCAAGGGCGTTGACATGACTGAATCCTATGAGGCAGTATACCAATATCCAAATAGCTGAGGTGATGCTGACAAAAAGCATTCTGTATCCAAAGAAATCGAATACACCACCGATGATAGGTGCCAAGACAACTGGAATGACCTGTTGAACGGCCGAGGTGTATCCGGCAATCTGGTCAGTGGAGCCTCGAGTCAGCCGGATAATGTCAGCATTGAGCCCGCTCCAGCTCCCAACTATGCCAGCCTGGAGGATCTGTGTAAGGACTACTAGCCAAAAGAATCGAGGCATGCGTAACAGAATCTTCCAGTCAGGGAGTGCTTTATTCGCGTGAGCAGGAACAGCGGGAGGTTCCTCATCCAATGCTGAAGGTCCATCTCGCGGGGCGGATCTTCTAGCTAAGTCTCTCCCAGTGGGTATTTGAGCCCATTCAGGGCGCGACCGAGCCCACCAAATGTAGAAGATATTCTGCAACAAGTTGACGAAGCAGACTATGGCGGGGATCCACAGTGCCCAGCCCCAAAACGCAGAAGCATCTTTCATTGGCACCGCGGTAGCCTTTGCCATCAATACTATGAGCTTTCCTGTTGATTAAACCGTTTTAGCAGTGCACGCGTTCAAAATATGAATTATCGTAGTGTCAAAGCCTACCGAAGGACAAATCCACGCCATACACCATGCCAAGCCCTCTGTGCTGAAACCAATGAGCTAAAATCTACCATAGTCTCTGGTCAGTTTGGCATAATCTCAAATCTCGCACCCCAAAGGGTACAAACCTTAGATGTACAGGACTCGATGATAGTGCTCCCAAAACCCATGATGATTCGGCCAGCCATAACGAGGCCAAATGTATCTCTGTTCGAACCTAACGCTGATACGACAGCGCCGATTAATATAGCTATTGAACAAGCAAGCGAGCCCCTAGATTTCGTGATCGTCAATAGAATTCAAATAGCATATAAGACTGACAGTTATTTCCTAGCCAGGATTCTTACCATTCAACCCCATAATAGTCTAGCGCATATCCACCTATGATAGGTAGGATTGTGTTCACGAGCGAGGTAGCCGCGGAAATAGCTCCATACTACTCATTATCAGTCTCGTACCTTCAATTTGATTGACAAAGACATTGTGCGTGCGTACCTGTGAATTGTTGATTTCCAGCTCCTTTTTTAACGTCGACTTCAAAGGCCCTAGAGTATTTTCTGAGAAAGAGGAGCCCACAGAAAGAAATACTCCACAGGCAAGGGCCGTCAACTTCCAAGACAAGGGGAAATCTTTTGGTTGGCTGGATTCATCGACTGAGCGTTTCTCAACATCCACAGTGGCATTCCCCTTTCCACTTGATGGTGCGGTTGTATCGTCGATACCTATGGTCAGTGGGGACACAGTACCAGTTGCTCCAAAAGCCATGGCTAAAATTATCCTTGTGGCTCTAATAATGACAAGATGGAAAGCTGACGGGAGAAGAAAGTGACGAGGGCGAGATGTTTATGTATGAGAGTTTCGGATGCCATAAAGATCTGATAAGATGCGATAACAAAACTAGCATGGCCTTAGGATAAAACAGGTCCACTTGATGATGCATCCCGCTCGCGTGTGGATTATCTCGGAGCTGGTGGCCCCCTGTCTGCATGGTTAAGCTTGATCCTCTCGAATAAAAGGTTCGATTCAACGTTTCGTTAGTGCAATTCCACTCTATTGGTCATGACCCTGGTGACAGCCGCACAAATAGACAAGGGTTACATATAGTAATCGCATTAGGTGTGGGAAGATCAGTCCAAGTCATCCGCACCTCCTTCCGTATTCCCCGCAGCTCCTCGTAATCTGATTGATAACTCGAATCACTCAGATCATTCCCACCCATGTCCGAGCTGAGGATCATTCAGTTTGTTCTGGAGAAAGATATCGCTCAATATTCATGGCATCATGCGCCATACCACTGTGCTGCACACCCTGACACCGAAACTGGGGATGCAAGGCCTGACAGAGCTAACTCGTCATAATTTGAGAATCAGAACTTCTAATTTGTCATTTTGTGACAGACACTGTTGTTATTGTTGGAAAATGCTACCATTTTGTTCAGGCATCAATTTCATTGCACCATCGATATCCCTCAGCCAATGGAGCATCATGTCACCAAAGTGTGAGTGAGGTTCGTACGACCAGGTTTGCGCTCCCGGATGATCCCTACCCTGTTGAGTACATCGCTCTCCGATAACGGCTGAATGACCCAGATCATGCCAAATCCCGCCTTTTAATTGTTATTGTGACGTCGCAGTGCTGTTATTTAATCCCAGTTAGCGCACATCTGCCAGGGTCTAGCTTCTCACGGTGAAAAAAAATTGTTCAAGACCAGTCTCACAGTGAGAAATTTGCACCCCCAAACAGAACCTTGTCGGCCCATGTTCCCCTGCCACCACTGAAGAATCGGCTTTATCATACGACAAAAAAAAAAGGCTCCAGTAGGACTCAAACCGATGCACGTTTTTTTTTAAAAAAAAAAACTGCCCGTTAGCACGAGGCGGAAACTATAAAGGTCCAGTGGTGGAAAAGAAACCGAAAAAAAGTTTCCTATTCGCGCACATGTATTTTTTGCGATCTGCAGATACAAGGCTATCCGCCTAACGCTTATGAATAATTTATGTTTTATTTCATATCGTTACTTACCTGATATAAAGTTCTTTAGCTTTTTTTTTTCCCTATCTGTTGTGTTTTATTTATCTATCCATTCATTTGAAGGGATTTTATCGCTAAGAATAAGAATGCCAGTCTGTGTGCGACGAGCAGGACTCAGCGAAACATGGCTCACCGTGACGTTTCTGTTTTCGTGTTTTCGTCGGCCCTGACGTTGTTGATGGATAAACAAGATCGAAACTGACCTATCTTCTTTGGTGGTAGTCGGGCTGTGGCTTATCATCTACGCCTCTTGATTTGCTTGAAGCTGAAACGTGCTGTCATCAATGGCCATTCGTCTTGCTCTAGTTTCTTTTGGCACAGCATGAAGGGACCCCAATGAGCCTTTTTCCTGTTGATGTGAGATTTGTGGAGCGGGCTGGCGAGAAAGACGAATGGCGGTTCAAGCAATTGCAATTGCGGGTCGGGGCTTCCCTTTTATGGCTTGCCGCACGCCGCTACTCGTTGTGAATGCTCAATGAAATAACAGGTGATCAGGGAAGATAACGATACCGACGGCCTGGATTGGTCCACAGTTGATAGTCGCAGCTTAGGTTTCAGCTGTGGCTGGCGAGCATTCAGATTTGGCTAGCTTGTCAGCCACGCTGTTCGATTATGCATAAAAATTAACGAATTTAGGTTAGTGACGGCACGTAGTTTGAAAAACACCCCATCGCATCCTTGATATATGCCATTGTGTGGCTTTTCAAGTCCATGTCCCCTCTGGTATTCCTGTTGATCAAGTAGAAGACTTTTATCGGTGAAGAGTCTGCAGACGAAACCTTTCAGTCCATGTCCAGCCATGCAACTTACCACCCAAGCTCGATGAGTAACTCGACAAACACCACGTTGGCGGTTCAAGAATACCCATCATGGCTCCCTGAGCAATTCAAAATCACCGCCTCATCAAACTGCCCAACTGCCGCCAAAGCCCTAGCCCACTTCGGCCTCTACAATGCCATCTCGATCATCACGTTCCTCGTCTTCCGAAACATCTACTTCCAGAACCTCCTCTCCCGCAGTCGCGTCAAGACGCTGAAACCATGGCGATGGTTCAGCCCTGTAGGAAAGCTCGCATTCCAAATCGGCGCTCAAGTCGCAACCGCTTACCTCGCTCGAGGCACCACCAAAATCGATCCATGGCGAATTATCCAGCTCTGGGCACTTCGACCGAGAACAACATGGTTTGTGGGAAACTTTGCCCAAATTAGGCAGAGATGGGGTTTCATGAATGCTGCTCTTTCCAGCATTTTTTGCGAAGTCTTCATTTGCTCGCTATGCTGCGTCTTTGTCGGGCGCATCATCGCAGCCGCGTTGGAGCATCCTCCGGGGCCCGACGAACAGTTGAAATGGTACAGGATGGTCCTCTACACAAGTTTCGTAATGCTCGTATCGGTCGGTCTTGAGGTGATGTGGGCTTTGTATGTAGTCATCCGTACCCTGCAAGTTGGGGGCCGACCGGAAGCAGACGACATGGACTCGCTGAAGTGGATTGCCAGGACATTCGTGCCCGTGACATGTGCATGCAGTTGGATCATTTGGGCAGCATACTTGAATGCGACCGAGGGTACTTACTGTCCGGCGAAAGTCAAGTACATAGATCTTGTCTGGGGGATTGCGCCAGCCGTGTCTGATTTGTTCGCCAGCATCACTGAGACATACTTGTAGCATTGATACATGACTGCCTGTTCTACATACGGTGCTTAATAATTGAATCTATTGCTACAGATATGCCCTCTGGCATCATTTGACCCGAGGATGCGGCTTGGGTTGAAATCGCGAGTCGTCACTAGTCATTCCGGCCCAATGATCCGACGCAGCCAACGAAGAGACAACCTATGCCTCCTGTTCGATATGCGCTGTTTCAACAAATTTCCTCAAATACGCCTTGCCGCCGCCGAGGCTTTCTTTTTCTTGCCCTCGGAGGATCTCCAATCATATCACGGCTCGGGTGCCTCATTGAACGCCACTTATGATGGGGTGGCGGTCTGGACTTGAAGAACGCGGGGGACGAAGAGCTGCTTCCTTGGCTGGTCGCATCAAGATGGTGATGACCCACTCCCTTGCATTGGCCTCTGAAATAGATAAGTGAAGTACTGGCTTAAAGCAGCGGCGCACGCCAGACATCTGAGCTCTCAAAACGATTCAGCTCCTCGTAGCACACATATCTCGCGCACATTGTATCCAGATATCATGGCAGCCAAAGTGGCTCTGAGTATGGCCACTGACTACCAAAACTACAAAAACCCATCCATGTTCACCAAAGCGGAGCACATAGAACAGATTTGGCCGCTATATGACTTCTGGGTCCATGCGTTGGAGACTGGTGATTTGAACCAGCTCCCGCCGATCGATGGCTTTGCTTTTGATGCTTGCTTTATTATAGCAAAGCGGAGAAAGAAGTATTTCTGGGACAAATATAATTCGGTATACATGCATCCAAAGATCATTTAATTTGATTTCCCAGACTATTCTTGTGCTAAAGAGCTCTTTTTGCTGACCAACATTGCATGTAGAATAAGGAAGCAACAGCTCACAGACTGTTGTCGCCTGTACACAATGTGCTTCTTAATATCATCGTTCCGGGTAGAAACCAGAACCAAAAAGCCCTTAGCCACCTTGGATACATAATACGGAATCTGTTTGCCGACATCGTCAAGAAGCGGACATCTGTGCCCTATCCTCATTTGAAAGCAGCATGGCCACGGAAAATTCCTCCGCGCCTCGCCAACTTGGGTCTGCGCGAGGAGTCCAAAGTCATGCACGACCTGAATCTCATTTTTAGGGACCTGGGGGTCCGGGAAGCTGGAGCCAACGAGACTCGGGTTTGGGACTTCATTGCCCCAACTGCTGCCGCGGTCGGTGTCAGAAACGCGCGAACAGTCCTTACGAAGCTTTTCCCAACTTGGGGAGTAACCCGCGCCAGGCCAACGCTGAACCGAGACGTTATTTTGTGGCTGCATACCATGGACGAACGGGAAGCGAGGCAGTACATCATTGCTCTCGCTTGTATAGGAGCTTGGAGACCGGACTTTGCATGGAGTCGCATGAGTGACTTGCTGTGCCAAGGAGCCTGGCCGTGGCTAGCGGGTTATAACAAAACGTATGCCAAAATTATCTTTTCCCTAATGGCTACTATTTGTGCAGCGGTAGACATGGGTATTTTCTCCGATTTGAAGCCTGAGGTAATGGATAATTTGGCTGCTTGTCTCGTACCTCGACACCTGGGCTGGCCGTGGAGGTTGAGAACCAACCAGCGATTGACTGCCGAGAAGGTCAAAATATCAGCCGTTCCCGCTTCCAATGTGAGTCCACCGTTTTCTTTTTGAGACAGTGCTAGACTAATGACGATTACGATAGGATGCGAGCGAATCCGGTGAGAATAGCAATGCATCACAGGCCAACCAGCTAGAAACCAGCAAGCCATGGACGTCGGCTCCGTTCAATCAACCCCCAAGGACTGCGTTGACGAACCATATCATCATGGGGTCTAAATGCAACCATGGGGCCGATCTCATATGGGCCGGGCGTGTGCTCGTTGCTCATTCTATGCAGGAGGTTGTGGCTAAATTGGCTAATACCGATGAGATCACTGTTGCATTGACTCGAGGAGATGAGGCTGCCCGCCGAGAAGTGGAGGCTTATGCTATCAGCCAGAAGATTGTTTCGGTGAAGAGGCACGACCAGCAGTGTATTTCTTGTGCATGCAAACTAGCTCATGTGGTGTCTGCGTTGCTGGTTATTCTCTAAGCTTGCAGGGAAATCGGCATCATCTCTCAAATATGTATCATCAAATCCTGCAAGGTAATTCTGTGAAGATCAAGGCTCTGTACCTCATGATTCTCAGCAAATAGATTTCCACCAGTGACAGCAAAGCAACACGTGTGTTGGTTGGGATGTACCAGTGTCGCCGACGCTATGCTCATTTTTCAGCAATGTTCTGGTCATTGCGCGCCCCACGTAAACCCACGACGCCAACTCTGAGAAAGTCTACATTTTCATCAATCCTCTTCCGCAAGGCGCCAGTGGCCAGTTCATCAACATCCCATGACGCCCACACAAAGCGCCCATGTAGGAATCTTGCCTCTTTGCTTGCGGCCCAGACCGCAAAGCTAGCAGGGAGCTCAACTAGAGTTCGTCCATGTTAGTGGATAAATTTGTAGTGACAAGGGGTGACGCCTTACTGTCGTCGAACGGAAAGTCTGTCTCGGAGAATCCCATGCTCTTGAATGCGTCGTTGTAAATTACGCCTGGATGAAAGCTTACAATTTGCATGTGATCGGGCGATACATCCTTGGCAATCAGCTGCATGAGCAGTGTTCCAGAGTTTTTTGTCAATGGATATCCAGGATTGCTCGCCGTCACAACCAATTGCTCTTCATAAAACATGTTGATTCCCTGCGTTGCGATGCTGAGGACAGCCTGTATCGTTGGTTAGAGGGCGTGGCGGTTAATTGAGAAGGGTTGGTTACCTTGGGCCTGTCGCCAGGCTGCTTAGCAAAACCTTCTACCATGTCCAAGGGCCCGCGAACATTGGTCTTGAAGGCTTTCCAAATTCTCTCTGCTCCGGCTTCTAAAATTGCGTTTCCAGAAGAGAAGTCTCCGGCGTTTGCCACCAAAATGTCAACAAAAGTTCCTTCCTTCTGGAGGTCTGACCAGAGAAGCTTGACTGCTGCATGGTCAGTCTGATCATTTACGCGCGCAAGAATGGTTGGTTCAGAGGCAAGCTTGCGAGCCTCAGCTTTGAGATTTTCAATGGCAGCTTCTAGAACTTCTTTGCGGCGGCCAGTGATGATGAGGGTAGACGCCCCAGCTCGCAGGAAGCCTGTAGAGATGGCCAAACCGATGTTGGTTCCTCCACCTGTGACGAGAACCGTCTTCCCGGCATGGCTCAGCTCAGGTCTAGAAACGGAAATGGACGGGTAGGGTTTTCGATGGATAACCTTGGTAAAGTCGGTTGTGTTTTGCTTGATCAAGAGGTGGATCAAGTCGGAAGGGTTGTTGGAAGCCATTTTCTGTCGATGGTGCTATTTTGATACAAGAGAGCAAAATTGATAATGATTTATCTAATGGTGTTTCAGAAATTGAAGAAATTTTAAACATTTTATACCTTGATTTACGGTAATCTTGGTCTTGTCTGAGCCGATTCATTTCTAATCTGGACTCTCAGTTCGTGGTGGTGGCCCGCTGTCAGTGTCCGCTGCGTGTGGATCCAGTTTGCGGAGCGCTAACTTGAGTTGGTTAGGTGCCCACTGGTTGCGCAGCGCTAACCTAAATAGGCTTGATCAGTCCGCATTTCATCGTGTCCGTCAGTCTCGTTTCATCGCTGGATGAGCATTTGACCAAAAACATGCAAGACACCATCTCTCGTAATGGAGCCCGGCGAACTAAAGGCGTGCCATGCGTGTGCAAGGGCCAAGAGAAAGTGCGGCAGAGAGTTTCCGTCGTGCAGCCGATGCCAATCTCGAGAGCTTGAATGCATCTACCCTGCACCTCATCCTTCGGGCTTCATTTTCTACGGCGCTCAGCAAGATACACAAACACAACCACAATCACAAACATTAATGGCATCTTCAACCGTCACAATTACAAGCGACTTGGACATCTTGCAGCAAGAAACACCATCAAATTTGGACCTTGCTGACTTTCCCGAACTGTGCACATCTTTATTCGATTTACAATCTGCCTGGTTTCTGACATCCGAATCTTGGTCTGTTGCACCACTCAAGCTGACCAATCTGTGCCCCGTGTCCAAGACTGCGGCACTACAATACGTTGACCAACTGCGCACCTGGCTTGCCGACTGGGCAACGAAAGGGAGCAATGCTTTTATTCACTCTCGATTATATCAGACGCGACAACCGCTCTGCATCCAGGATGCATTCACAGCTCTGTCAAGCTACCTTGCGCGAACCCCAGCCACTGAAGACATGGTGCTAAGCATCATTGGATCTCGCGCCGACTCCCTTGTGAAGCGCGCCAAAGATGAAACGCCGTGTCCAAGTGACTGCTATGCACATTTGAGCCGCGTGCATGCCATGTTTGTCTACTCAATCTTGCGCCTTTTCGGCGACGATATCCGCCAACGCTATCTCGCCGAGCAGCAACTGCCAGTGCTGCGCGCTTGGGCAGACGAGATGCTGTGTGCTGCGCGTCGTGCCGCCGACAGCGGCCATTTACTTTCGCCAACCAGCATTGATGGTCATTTTGGCCAGCCAGTTGCCCTACCGGTCGGAAACGTAATTAAGCAAGAGGAGGCATTCTGGCATGCGTGGATTCTCTCCGAGAGCATACGGCGCACATGGGTCGTTGTGCAAATGGTGTATGGCATTTACACCACCATGCAACAAGGCGTTTCCGAATGCCCTGGGGGACTGATGCTAACGACGCAGAAGGGGGCGTGGGATGCCGCGACAGCCTTCTCGTGGACAAAATTGTGCGCGGAGAAGAGCATCGGGTTCATGAGACGTGATGAAATGGAGCGGCTATTAATTGAGTTCAAATCAGACGACGTCGATGATTTTGGAAAGGCGTTGATGGAGTTGGACTACGGCCAAGAGAGGGTCGAGATGTGGCGCATGAATGAACATGGTGAACAAGGCAAACTGTAAAAATCCAGGTTTCACGATGCAACGCTTTGCCAAACTCGCACTAGCCCATTTCTGTAGCAGACATCATTTGCTAGCACAGGGGTCTTGTCAGCTGTCATGGGGCTGTGCTGCTGACGGACCAGCAAGGCTCTTTTCGTAGGGCTGTGCCTAGAGCAATACGATTTTCTCCCGTCATTTGTCTGCCAATTGGTTATTCCAACTGTTATTTATTTTTCCTGCAGGCACTGAGACTTTGGCTACCGTTTGTTGATCAGGCTTGCACTTTAGTGTGGAGCCTAATACATTGACCAGTCTTCCGGTAGCTCAAACAAACGCCTGCACGATAAAAAATATCTCAACCGCCAACTGTCACAAGAAACTAAGCTTCATCAAGCACTCTTACCAATCAAAGCGCTAACAGAAACGTTCCTGTGACCTCGGAGCAATGCCTGTATACGAGTACAAGCCTATTGACCTGGCTACAGACGCCATACGACTTATTCATCTCGCAAAAGGATATGGAACTGACCCTATATATTGTCGCATGTTCGAAACATTCCTGTCCGAAAGTGAAGGAGTCACCTACGAAGCCCTATCCTACACATGGGGTGATCTTGAGAGACCTGCCGAAATTCTTCTCGACGGCTGCAGCCTACCTGTGACAGAAAGTCTCTATTCAGCCCTGTGCAGCCTGAGATCATCTCGTAGAGACCGCCTACTGTGGATCGATGCAATTTGTATTGATCAAGATAATGAAAAGGAGAGAGGCCACCAGGTCGGACAGATGAAACACATCTATATAAACGCCGAACATGTCATCATCTGGCTGGGACCGAGCAGCAAGGCCACCGATCTTCTAATGGATTTTACTGTGAAAATCCATGACAGGGCAAGAATTACTGACGAGAACTGGCTTACCTTCTCAGAGTCATGGGAAATGGCCTGGCCCATAATGCACCATGGTTTGGACGATGATCTCAGAGAAGCTCTTTCTTATCTTTTGCAACACGAATGGTTCGAAAGGGTTTGGGTTATCCAAGAAGCAGCGAGTGCAAGAAGTGCATCCATAACCTGTGGCCAAAAGTCTATGTCAACGGATATATTCACTCAGCTTCCACGGCTGTTAGGCATTATCCCTGATGGGCATATCCAAGCTATTCTAGATATTATGCCTGGAAGTCACCGCAAAACTACGTGGTGGAAGGATAGCCGAGATCTCTTCACCTTGTTCAAAAAGTTTCGTTACAGTAAAGCCACAGACCGACGGGATAATCTCTACGCATTGCTAGGTATTTCTTCAGATGCCTCAGACAGTTCCGTTTACCGACCAACCTACGAGAAATGGATACCAGAAGTTGTCATGGATTTTATCGCATTCGCCATATTTGGGAAGACTGTGGATTCTTCAGCGCCCCCACTGCCGCAATGGACGTTTGAAGAGATTGACCAGATCCTAACACTAGACAGACTACGCCACCAAATATTGCACTGGGCCATTAACAATCAAAAGGAGGAGACAGCAATTGCGATCATATCGACCAAAAAAGTCGACCCAAATTGGATATACCCTGCCTGGAACAAAGTGCCTACCGAGGAAAGCATTTTGACACTTTCTGCTAGGAACAAACCACTGCTCAAGTTTCTGCAGCTCTTTCTAGATGACGAAAGAGCAAACCCAGACGTATGCGGTAAAGAGGGCCGAACAGCTTTATCTTGGGCGTCGGAAAACGGGTTCTTCGAGACTGCTAAAATGCTATTGGACAGAGGAGCCAATGTAAATTCAGTGGATACGTATGACGGAACTCCATTGAAAGCAGCATTGTATAACGCACGCATGCACTTGGTAAAACTATTGTTGGAGGGCGGCGCTGATACAAGCTTCAATGACAATGTGTTCGGGACACCATTGATTTGGCTATTAGGGCCTGGATATCTGACATTGTTTGAAACAAGCACAATGAACGACCTGGGCACATGGATTGCTCCGTCTGTAGAAATGGTTCGACAAGAGTCCATCAAGTTGTTCGAAGCGGTTTCGATACTGCTAGAACAGGGCGCTGACACGGATGCCAGGGACAGGGAGGGGAGAACGCCGCTGTCCTGGGCATCAGGAAATGGGCTTTTACCAGCAGTCAAGATGCTCTGCGAGCGGGGCGCTGATGTCAATTCGCCCGACGTCGAGGGCAGGACACCGCTCTCCTGGGCCGCCGAGGCAGGGTTCTTGGAGGTGGTCAAGATGCTCGTGGACTACGGCGCTGTGGCAAATGCAGAAGACGACCTAGGCAAAACGCCACTGATTTGGGCAGAGGACCGTTGGCATGAGGAAGTTGCCGAGTTTTTGCGGAGCACCTCCTCTCCCGCGCATCGATCTCTTCAGCATACAATCAATGCGCTCTTGAGCTCGACGATGCCCAGCGCTGATGTGTCAATCCAGGACTCGCTGCAAGAACTGCTCAAGCAGGAACAATACAAGCAAGCAATGGAAAATTCAATCAGGAATTTTGCTTCTTCACACTTTTAGGATAGATTCTTGTTCCTCGGCGTAGAGATATTCAGGGAATGGACTTCAACCTGTCGAATACATCGCTTGAGTTTAATGACGGAAATGTAGCGCCATTACAATGACTTCAATAGGATTTCGGTAGCTCGAAATTTGCATTTTAAACCCATTATCTTATATGAATCTGAAAAGGCCACGAAGGGCAATTTGCTCATCATTTATCGTCCTATAAGATTCCGGCTATTGCTGTTGCAATTGTCGCTGCAATTTGTCTCGCAGTCATACTCATAGTTCCTCCGCGAACAACTCTTGACACAAAGGCAGAGGCCATCCTGTAAAATGTTAGCACTCTTTGTTTTGCACGTGTTTTTGCAAACGTGTTGGGATTCTCGACCTGTTGTTCAATCACTCTGACCCGATTTTTCCAACCTAGCCTCCGAATGTCCTCCGGTCGGGAATGGGCAAAGGAAACCCCGATCAAGGCCGACACGATAAGAATTACGGGCTTCATGGCAAAATTGCTGATGGGTTTAAATGCGTTGTGTGTCTGATCAATAGTTATAAATCTCTGTGCGATGTACGGTGATTGCACGAGGGGCGATTGCGGAGAGTAGAGACGACACCATTTTATAGTATTTGATAGCTTCACAGCCTATACCGTTGATATCACACAGAAGCATCGGCCATGTTTCATTTCTGTGCGTGCCAAGCGGGTGATTGCGAAAGGGCCGAGCTTGCCTTACACATTATCACCAGTCTCAAAATGTCACATTTTCTCATCAAACCAGCGAATGGCGAAACTTATTGTTCCAAATTGTCTGGTTATTGTGTAAATATTAGAAATTCTTGCAGGATGCCATGCAATTCGAGAAGCAAGGTTCCGCTCCCATACACGACTCCCCGCACCACAATGGACAGTTCGAGAGCTGTCAAATGTTAGCATATTCCTTTGTCGTAAGACGATGCACTTCTTTACATGTGGGTCGGGAAATCCAGGGTTCTGGGGCCCTGTTGGTTGAGTCGGAGGCTGAGGTGCCTTGGGTATAGCTGCGGCCGAAGCCGATCCGATCAAAAAAGACGTAGTAATGAGTGCAAAATTCATTGTATTAATTATTAAGAATTTTGAATGTGTGATGTAGTTGGTTGGTATCTTAAAATAGAAATGTTGAGAGACACAAGAAAGAAAATTCAGAGGGCAGAGGCGGCACGTTTTAATACTCTTGCCCAATTGATACGTCTGCCCTAGCTATTCATGATTCATGATAATTTAGCAAAGCTATTAGACAGGTTTCATGTTTTGCATTCCATCACGAATTTGTTCGCCCACGCCAAGTCGTTGATGGGGAAATGGCCGAAGTTTCTGCGGACACATCACATGGTCTCAAGGCGTCACATTCTATCAAATGGACAGCCAAATCTGCGGCTGAATAAATCGCTGCAAATTGTTTCTATTAACTTAATTCGTCGCCTGCTCGTATTGGCAGGTGGGCGATAGCGGTAGAGGCTAAGGAATATACCCAAGGTTCGTCCCCACTTGAAACGGTACTTTCGTTGGCAGCATTCCTCGTTCTCTCTCATCCATTCCTTGTCCGACACTTAACATGAGCATAATTGAACCGGCTTATTATTTTTCAGCTTGAATCGTCCAGCCAGTTCCACTCGAACCAATCTCCTTAAGAGAGATCATCGACAGCCCATTGCTCTAATGGGATAGCACAGGATCGCACCAAGCCTTAGAGTTGATCCTTTCCGACTGCCGACTGCCGCGGTGCCGGAAACCCGAAACCGCATGTCTCAGACCAGACCTCAGCTGTTGATCGGGATCAATAGCATTGTCTCATGGAATACGGCCATCTCGTATCCAATGTTCGTCTTCCAGCCTCATCTTCGACGTGCTGCCACCCCAAACCCCGTCGCTGGGATCGACTTTTGGTTCGGAGTAGGGCATTAGCTCATAGTAAATAGACAGATATCGAAAAAGAAAAAGAAAAAAAATGATTGCCCCAGCGTGGCAAAACCGATCTCGCCAAATCAGCCTTATGGAATGCAAATGGCGGTAAACACGTGGGTGCTGAGTGGGGATGAGCTGTTGTGGGCCTAAATAAAAATTTAATCCTGGTTTAAGCATTGCCAGGAGATTAAAAGGGCCACCATCGTTCATTGTTCAACCAATCGAGTACGACTAACCTGATGTTTATTTTCCCAGCTCCAGTTAAGTTCTGCTGTTGGATCGGTACGAGCCGACGGTTCAATACCGAGACCCCACTAATGACAAATGTTGCCATATGCCCAGAACTAGCAATCCCCCTTTTCACATAGATAACCTTGCATGAGGCCATGTTTCTCTCATTCAGCACCATTTCCTTTTAGTAAAAATCCTGCAGAGAACATCCTGCTTAATAGAAGGGGATCCCCTGACTAGATGCAATGTCTTGCACCTGTTCGCATGAATTTTGAAAGTGATAATAGCCAGTGCTTTTTTCCCCAGTGGCTAGTAATTAAGAAGGATTTCCAGCGCGTGGATAAACAATCATAGCGCCAGCAATCGCGGATGTAGGATCCGACGCTGCACGGATGGCCGCACGCTTATCCCCGACCGAATGGAGAATAATAGACGAAGTTGCTGCTGAATCAGACGGGCTGTGACCCCTGCCACTCCACACTGCCTCGCGACATGGCCCAATTGGATTTGGCTTGCAAATTTATACTACCCTGACTTTGCAGTTTTTATTTAAAAAAGAAATGCTTACCCATCAAGATGGGTAATAAATCATCACCTATTGCAGTAATGTCCGAATCGAGATTCTACCACATAAACCTGCTGCGCCAAAAATCTTGGCACGTCAGATTTTATCTTACTTTCAACGACCGTTGTAATGGACTCGCCATCGGAAGCCTCCTCGTCCCGCGAGAGCAGCCAGGAGGCCGAGGTTGATGGGATCGCATCCGAAATATCGCGAAGGATTTATTGGCACCAAGCTGTTCGAGCCGAACAATGTCAAATTCGAAAATCTAAACAGCCATGCGAAGCGAGCTACGAAGCCAACAGCCATGGCGATATCTCAAAATCCGGAGCATATGTGGGCGATTCTCCTCCCCTACGCGTCAAACAAAATCGACTTTACTGGGCTGTAAGACGGGCCCGATGGCGTCGGGCGAAGCCAGATTGACGGCACGGTGGTAATCGACGAGCGTGACATGAAGCAAGTAAGGGCTGGTTTCTTAGGACAAAAGGACGATAGTGGCAATGCCATGAGCCGCGGCATAATCAAGGAGGAGGAGTCCTACCATTTCGACCCGTCATATTTCAGCGAAGATTGAGCCTAACGGCTATGCTGATATCATGCCAAACCGGTATTTACGACCTTGCGGGATTACTCTCGAGCACAGCCTTGGTTGGTTGTGAAATTCCAAACACCCAATTCTTCGATCGAGTTGGCCAGCTCATTGAAACTAAACGCAGGATGAAGACAAACTATTACTACAACAGTGACTTGGACGTCGTTGCAGAACTGACCTTCAAGGACTCTCTAAACTATGAGGTAAGATGGTATTTTCACTATTTATCAATCTACCATGTCACTCACATTGGGGATTTTCCGATCAGGTTTAATCGAAATATTTAATATTCGAATTCGCCAACGCTGAGATGGCGTGGGTGGTGGTAACCGAGGGTCGCCATAATAAGCGTCTGATAAGGTCAATAAAAGTGTCCGGCATCTCAACAGAACTAAGAAAGTCAGATCTGATAGGTCTATGATTTCTTCTCCGCAAGAGATCCACTGCTGCAGGAGCAAGATTAGCGAAAATGCCCGGTATGCCATCTACAATAACTTGGGCGCTGAAGAGCACGTCATCAGCAAATATCACTCCTAGTTTTGTGAGGATCTGACCGACAGGTATGAAAACAAAGCTAGAAGTCGACGGTTTAAGTTGGGAATAGCCGAAAGGGCATTGTCGTCAAGAGTGTTCAGAGGGTCATCTGGTCATCAACCAGTTGTTACGCTATATGGCCGGATGGTTCATCCCCATCACGGTCAAATTCGCTTCGTGATTTTTGAGGCGACTGACTAGCATCTGTCATTCTGCCACCTTCCCTGTGACGGGTTCTGCACGCGGTGCTAGGCCTTTTGGTTCGCAAAGTTGATCACGGAATGATGTTGTATCAGGTACAAAATGGTGCTTTATTTTTCAATGCAATAGCGTGAACTAACAATTCTATAGCCAATCCCATTGCAACATCTTCTTAATGCGCGGGAGTGCCAGGAAACCCGAAATGAAGAAAAGAAGAATTCCACCCAAGCTTTTCGCAGCATGATCTAAGGCTGCCCGCAAATCAGAATCGTTTAATTGGGTCTGGATCTAAGTATCTCTCGCATTTGGGCCAACGCCTCCGTCACTGTGGCTTGTCGAACTTGCTCGCGATCGCCAGGGAAATGGAAGGGTCCAAGCGCCCAACTTCTTTCAGGTGAGGCAATACCAATAAAGACTGTGCCGACAGGCTTGCCATCCTGCGTATCTGGACCGGCGACACCAGTGGTGCCGATGCCCCATGTAGCTGGGCCATCGATGTTGGTGATGTTACGGGCGCCTGCAGCCATTTGCTCGGCAACATCCTCGTGGATAACACCGTATTCAGAGATGAGGTCGGCATCTACCTTGAGCAGCTGCTGTTTTAGTGGCGTCGCGTAGGAGACGACGCCCCCGCGAAAGACGGAGCTTGCACCACCAACGGATGTGATTGCTGCCATGACACCACCTCCGGTCAATGACTCGGCGACACCAATCGTCTCACCAGCTTGCTTCAGAAGCACAATGACATCGCTGGCAATGTCACGAAGAGTCTCTGTGGTTCTCTTGGTGTACTGTAGTTTAGACGCCATTGTGGCTATTTAGGTGTGAGGGAGAGTAATGGGTCTCGGTTGCAAATTGATGTCGTTCACAAGTAAATTGTCTTGGACGAGAATAAAAAACCAGATTGTGAATCCAAGCTTGGTTAAAAAGCGAATCTACACCTATTATTTATGCCCATCTCACAATAACAATCAAACTGTCATTGTCATCTTTGTTGTAACAAGGCGTTACCCAAGGCTGTCCCTAACCTTGCTCATTGCCTAATTGAGTCACCGGTGTCATGTCCGGGATACTCAAACTAATCGACATGAGACAAAGAAAGCCAACGGAAAAATCCGAAACCAATAAATACAGTGTCAGGTGCTAGGGTATAAACGTGTGTGACCGCCAGTCTTACTCTTCCTTAACTTCTAAGCTGCCTAGGGGGGGCGTTGCTGCCTAGATGTAGGGCTTTCATGACTATGATCTCAGGCTGACTTTTTTGTGGGACTCTAGGACTATGAAAAAAGATTTTTCATTTGCCGACCGCAGTCAGAAATTAGCACAAGCCACTCACCTTCTAGCGCGGCATCTCGTGTTCTTTTGTTGTTTAGCCCTGCGAGTCGAGTCCATCAAAGAGGGGTTCCACTATGAGTTAAACGCGTTTAAGCCTCATTGAGTCACATTTTACTCATACTGTGGTCTCATTGAACAAAGACTTCTCATAGAATACCCATTTAACTTTGGTACTACTCTGACGGGTGAGATCTAATGATTAGCCATGCGCATGCCACATCATGGCTGGACGCTGTTGTCTCCCCATAGACAATAACCCCACCAGACCCTCAGGACAATCTATAGATCAATCTTCCTACAACCTTTCCACTCATCATTTCCTCAAATCCCTCATTTATCTTGTCGAAATCTCGCATCTGGTAAATCGGCTTAATGCCATGGGTATTGGCCACCTCCAAGCTGTCCCGCAGCTCTTCCCGATTGCCCTGGTTCGTTGCTGTACTCGATCTTAGTAAAATCAAGCCCAAGGTACGGAGAGAAAATCACTCACGGATAAATTGAATGCCTGTCACGACCAATCGCAAAATGTCCAACGGATACGGCTTGGACCCGACTCCAACGGCAATCACTTGACCGCGGTTCATCGTGATATCGAGGGCCAGGTCATATGCTGCATTGGCACCCGAGATGACCACGGTCGAGAAGGCCCGAATAGCGGCCTTGTCTATAATTTCGCTCGAATTGAAGACTTCGTCGGCACCGCACTTCTTGGCTAGCTCCAGTTTGTCATCGGTGATGTCAACTGCAAGGCCACAAACGTTAAAAACTCTGCATTAGCCAGGCGAGAAACCTTAGTGTTGACTCACAAGCTCTGACAAAAAAGCCCATCGCCTTAGCATACTGAACAGCAAGATGGCCCACTCCACCAACACCGATAATATTGACTGCGGTGCCTCCCGGCTGTGCCTTAGTGACCTTATGCAAAGCTCCGTATGCAGTTACACCCGCACACAGGAGAGGTGCAGCCTCCTCGTCTGTCAGACCATCCGGGACCTTGACCGTTGACAGAGGGTCAGCCAAGCAATATTCGGAAAATCCTCCATAAGGCACGTCGAAGCCGACTTGCGTCTTTGAATCGCAAAATCGATGACCACCAGAGAGGCAGTCCACACAGCTTTCTGTGCGTATCTCAGCAACCGGTTCATTTCCATTAGGGATTAAAACTTACGGCAGGTATTTGAAGAAGGCGCAAAGCCTACTCGGTCCCCAACCTTAAATCCGCGAACTCCACTTCCCAGCTCCTCTATTATGCCCACAGCTATTCATGAGGCATGATTAGTAAATCGCCTGCTTCATTGAAGGGCCTAGACCTTACGTTCATGGCCAGCGCAGAATGGAACCTTGGTCGGCACCGCATCTTTCAGTGCGGCCACGTCGCTCATGCATAGGGAAGAAGCCGTGATTCTAACCAGGATTTCAGATGGGCTGGGGGATGGTACAGGGACCTCCAATATCTGCACAGGTTTGTGGTGCTAATTTGTTAGCTCCAGCGACTGCCTGCACTTCTCCCCCTGCAACTTCGTTTTCATACCTCGACCACAGTCGCGGCCCGCATCATCCGTGTATGCCCGTTCATATTTATTGAAAAAGTAAAGTCGTTACTGCCGTGTTTTAAGTCGTTATTTAAGTGTTTAGTCAATAGACGTAGCTGTGAGACGTGATACGCCGGGGGTGCGAATGGCGCGACGCTGTCTATTGATCATGCAAATGCTAATAATTATTTGAGTTATAGAGAATAAATTAAGCCAAGCAAAAATTAGAGCCTAGAGAAGCTCGAATTCCGATGAGTGATATATGTTTGGAGGCACTTGCTAAAGTCTATCCGCTCGGAATTCAACACCCTTCCCACGGCTATCGTCGGTAATTCGATGCGTCCACAAAAAGACCGATGCGGGAAACGCTTTTCCGCCCGTAGACAGAGTTATGGCTGTTTTTCCGCAAAAAACAAAATATCTTTTCCTGTAAAGTAGTAGAGTAGCCAGTGGCCAAGACTCAGCCCTGCAGCCTAATACTAGGATGGCGATATTTCCGTTGCAGACAACTTGACCAATAAAATCATTGAGATGCGAAAAATACCAATTACCTATCGAAAATTCTGCAAATCTTGGTTTTAAATCCTCCAAAAGGCGTTCATGTCGCTTTAGAAGGGCAAGCTGCAGGCTGTTTCCACCAAACAAATCACTCACTAATTTCGGCATTTTATTCTCATAGCCTAGCATCAACATCGCATTTAAGCCTGATCGTTTTCCAAGCCATTCTTCGCATTAGTTTCCATAATTTCACGCTACTGAAAGGACTCTTCAAGATCCTACAGGAAACGCTAGCTTACCAACCTTCCGATACTACTTGGGGGATCTAGGGGGTTCAGTACCAACTGTTTCTTGCTGTCCCAACTCCGATGCCAATCTCAAGGGAATTTTGGCACGTCGGAGGCGGCTCCCGACTCAATGCAAGCTGATAAATGCAAAATTCCGACAAATTATATCAATGGAGAATTCATAAATTCCGCAATCCCATTCTGGGCGTTGGTTCTTGGTGCGTGTTAGTCAGGTGGTGATCTGAACTTAACCCGGTTGGGAAACATTTTGACAATTTTTGCATGAAGCTGCAACGCTATCAGATAACACTTCGAGCGACCCAATAAAATATGCAAGGATAGGATTGGTAATAATAGCTAACTAGATCTGTAGCACCCGGAAACCAATCAACATGCCGGAATAGCAAAGCTATCGCTTGAATCTGAGATAGAGTTCATCATGAGATCACGACGGTAAAGATCGCGGGGTTCAAAATCGCATAGATTTTCAGTCTTCCGACTTCGCTGCTTGCAAAAAAGGCGGTGGCCATCCAAATATAAACTGTACCCAATTCCAGCATCCATCAGTGTTGCAACAAGTGTTCATTATACCTGATAAAACTTGAACTATTTTCACCAACAGCCAAAATGAGTGACTCTTTTGAACTCAACTACAATCGGCCATCAATCTACCAAGCCAATGAGCCTGGCACAATGCTCCATGAAGGCCTCCGTGAAATTCCTGAAGGGCGTCAAGAGTTTTCTTTGCCCCCTGCCGATAGAGGGAGAGATGCCTGGCTATTTTTAACGGCCAGCTTTTTCCTGGAAGCGCTCGTCTGGGGTACTGTTCAGCCATGCATGATTCGGCATAACAAGATGATATTGACACTGCATCAGGTTTTCCCTATTCCTTTGGTGTGTTCCAAGATTACTATCAAACCCATGAACCCTTCGCCGAGTCTTCTGGGATAGCTACTATAGGTACTTGCGCCATGGTGGGTGAGACATGAAACCCTAATGCATTAAAGGATTTACTGAGCAATTTCCAGGGCATCATGTATTTCGGTTTTCCGTTGGTCATTGCTCTCCTACGACTCTATCCTAATGCTTTTAGATGGGCCCCTGCTGGAGGCCTCCTTGGAATGTCGCTTGCACTCATCCTGTCCTCTTTTTCCCGGACGGTAGGCCATCTCATTCTCACGCAGGGCGTCATGTATGCGATTGTAGGATCATTTTCCTATTGTCCCTGCATGATCTGGGTCGAGCAGTGGTTTGTGCAGCGCCGTGGGCTCGCATTTGGCATCATGTGGTCCGGCACAGGGACCGGTGGCTTTGTAATTCCACTGGTCCTGCAGTCCCTGCTAGAGACTCATGGGTTCAGGACCACTTTGAGGATTTGGGCCATTGCTCTATTTTTGATGGCCATTCCAGCTGTTTACTTGATCAAGCCCAGAATGCCTCCACTTCAACAGACAACTGCACGTGCCACTATGCGCAGCATTGGGTTCATATTTACGCGAACATTTATGCTGTATCAAACAGCTAACATCATCGAATCTCTTGGATATTTCCTGCCAGCCATCTACCTTCCAACCTTTGCACGTTCGACTCTGGACGCGAAGCCATTCCTTGCAGCTCTAACCGTCATTTTGATCAACGTGTCGAACGCGATAGGAGTAATGATTATAGGTTTTTTGACAGATCGATGGCACGTCACAACGTGCATCATTATATCCACCGCCGGGGCTGTATTGGGAACCCTATTTCTCTGGGGGTTTGCGACAAATCTAGCTACGCTTTACGCCTTCTGCGTTATCTACGGGCTCTTTGCCGGATCGTATGTGGGTACATGGCCGGGCATAACCCGCCAAGTTACGTCGACCTCCTCAGCTGGGGAGTCGGTCGGCAGTGGCAGCGGCCATGTTTTCGATCCCATCATGGTTTTGGCGTTTTTGACGGCTGGCCGAGGCATCGGCAACATCATCTCTGGGCCACTGAGCGAAGCGCTTCTCAGAGCAGCGCCGATAGGCACACGCGGATCAAGGACCTGGGGAGGTGAATATGGGGCTGTGATTATTTTTACTGGCTCGACAGCCTTGGTTGGTGGAGCCAGTTTCCTCTGGAGGAGATTAGGGTGGATTCGATGATTAGCCAGTCTTAAGAAAACTAGATTGTTTTTATTCTGTTCATTCATTGGTTGGCGCACAGTCCAGAGGTTTGGGGAGTCAATTTTGTCCCCACAGAAATTGTGAATTTGGAGACTTTGCCCACCTTACAAGAATGAATATGTTCTCCGTACATGGTGTATTAATGGTGCAGTTTTAAATATTGAGTCACGCCGTAGAGATTTTCTTATGACTATATGCATTGCTCAAAGAGAAAGGATATGGCAGCTTTGGCGCATTTGAAGCTGGCTGGACCTGTGTGTACGTTGAGTAAAAGGAAAACAACAACCAAAACATAACATCTCAACCTCATATTAAAAGGTTAACAGCTACACTATGGCACTGATTCTTAGAATATATTTAATTTATATTGCTATGTATTCATTCTTTCATTTATTTACCTATTCTGATTTTTCTAGACCCCGAATACCAGCAACCCGTTTGGCCCCATTGTATAGGGTAGCCTGGCGCTGGGTAGACCCCAGACGCTCAACGCCATTACACTGGAGTATGGTGAACGAAACGTGGTGGTGCACAGCTCCATTTCGCACTGACTTCGGCAGTTATATTGATAAACGTAATCCGGGTCTGAATGATTCTATTGGTCTCCCAAGTTCTTTTCTTCTAGCCCACCTCGTCCAATTGCCCGAGGTGAATACGAATTCCTGGTGCACCGACTGGCTGGAACCCAACGTGATTCGGCCGATTTGCAAAGGAACGAGCACAAGGATCTGAGTGCTCTCCTTCGCTGTTTCGCTTCACGAGGAAACATGTCCGTCTTTGATCTGATTCCCATCCTCGCTCCGCTGCTCTGGGTTAAATTGTGTTTCGCACGGGAGATGCCCGTGAGGCACGCGCTAATGCCTCAGCCCACATTAGCGTCTTGCTGTGACCGTTGTTGCAGCTTGTGGTGGGCGGGCCGTTCGCTGATCAACCTAAGTCGCTCGTCAAACCCGGAACCTGAACGAGGGGGCCTGCATGCTCGTCATCGACTGACTGGACTGAAATGGGCCGATTCTTGCTGTACATAGCATGCAAATAGAATTTTGGGATTGAGCTTTGGCCGTTTTCTGCGCTGTCGCAATTGCAACGGTAATCATCACATCTCATGGGAGGGGGACAAGAGGGGTCTGGGTGGGTTATGTTATGAGTGGGCTAATCTTGGCACAATCCTTTGGTACAATCTACCTCGTAAATCTTTGCCTGCCGGGTTCCAGGTTGGCTGGAAACATGTTGGAGAGAAACGGCAAAATATTTTTATCTGCGGGAGCGACCTAGAGGAGCCGGAAACTCGCACGGGAGAAGCGGCTGTTTACATGGTGACATGTTTCATTGGCCATTCATTGGGCGACTCTGGGTGCTTTGAAGAATCGTGGGGTAAATTTTGAGGAGCGGGCACGGCCTCGGGGGCTAACGTTTGCATCGGGGGCACAGCGGCCAGTATTTTAGTCCTTCAGCCTTAACTAACGTGTGACTGCACGCTATGACGCAACTCGCCTTGTTTCAGTGGGCCAAGGTCCAAATTACCACGTTGAAGAGTGCTTCAATTGTGAGGTCGATGAGTGTTTTTTGGGTTGTTTACTTTGGAATGCTGGTCATTGTACTGAAACGACTTCAATTGACATGGCCCAGCCCAAGCCGATTTCCAATCATCACAGCAGACACCCCAGTGACTAAAATTGCAGGGCTCAACTGGCATCTCTCTACAGAAGCCTCTACACGTTCCATTTGGCCGCAAGTGCCCTTCTACTCCAAATCAAAGGAACACTCATGAGAGCTGCAAAACCAGCGCGACCGCCATCGTAAGCCGATCGGTGCACTAGCCTCGACGTAGTGTGTTTATTAAGGACAAAATATGGGGACCCTAACCGCAATAGATTGAAGCATGCGTTAGCGCCATGGCCTGAGCACCGCAACGCTGACAGGGAATAGGTTGTGCCAGCTGCACGGGCTGCAAAGGCGTTAAGCTGTGTTACAGCTTTCTGTCTGATCTCCAAGCTGCTCTCGGCATATTTCTGCAGCTACTGCCTCGGAGGCTTCGTTAGCTTTCACCTCTGGTCATCGGTTCGCTTCTCGATACCGAGCATTAAAAGGTCATTTTGACCCATGCTGTCGTTACATCGCGCCTGATTTTTTTGTCCTTTTTCTGCTTCTTTCACTCGCTTGTTTCGCCCTCGGCTTCACTTCATCCCTCTTTTCCCGATTCTCAGCTGGACTGGGAGGTGCAGGCCGTGCCTACCCACTCCTTCTACTATGAGTATTATTTGACTGTAATTTGTCCAACTTGGATCACACACATTGTCCTGTCCTGCCTGGGGTCGCAGACAGCAATTCATTTTTATCCTCCTCTTCCCATCTCTTTTTTCTCTCTCTATCTTAGGCATGATTATTGTCACCACTGTCATCACCATTGAGATCACGACATCATGTCAGGCGCCGACGGTCACAAGAAAAAGGGTTCTTGGTGTTCTTTCCTCTCAATCCTTTGCGCGCCCCTCCCTTCTGCAAAGGAGGAAGAAAGCGAGAAGCAAGCGCCTCACCCTGCTCCCATTCGCAACCAAGGTCATTCATGGCCCGAGAACAGGGTCAATGAAAAGCGTCTGTTGACGGAAACACAGGGGAATGGCCGCCGGAACAATGTGATTTGCAAGGAGCCGCCATATCAACCTCATCCTTTCCCCTCAGGGGAAGTGAGAATAGAAATCCAGCCAGCTCGGAAAGCGAGCATTGCCAAAGCTCCAATCCACCACCTTGCATCTCATTACATATCTGAAAAGAGCCTTCTAGAAACCTCGAAACAGTACCAGACAGCTCGTTATACAACTCATCACGCTTCCGAAAAGAGTCCTTTTGAGACCCCGAGCCCACCTCAGGTATCTGGCTATGCACCTCTCTACACACCCGAAAAGGTTATTCTGGAAACCCCCAAACAGTACCAGAGACCCCGTCAGGCATCTATTCACACACCCGAAGAGAGGATCCCAGAAACACCCAACCAATACGAGGCACCTCGGCCTCCGCCCAAGCCCGACAACCCAAACCGCATCATGCATCATGCATCCAAAAGTGTGACCGACCTTCCCATTCGAAAACACGGACGCAATAAGAGCATTCCGAACATTCCATCCCATCACCGTGCATCCAAGAGCGTTACAGACCTCTCGCTGCAAATCCAGGCATTGACCAAGAGTTCCCCACCTGCGAAGAAGCGACCCAAGTCCCTTTCCGCAAAAACTACCGGACAGAAGCTCGTCATCTCTGCGCCCATGAACTTTTGTCATATTAGCACAGGTACTCCCTCCACGAGGCCTGCATATGTCGAAGCAGTCGATATCCCACCACTGCAACGTCGACCATCCTGCCCACAACTGGAACTCAATTTCAATCCTACCCCCTCCAAACAGGAAAAGAGGAAGGGTATACGGTGTGAATCGTTGCCCCCACCTCCTAGGATTTGGGACGGACAAGGGCGTGACTCGCTGGGCTCACTGCCCTCACCCACATCAACCATCGGATCGGGACTGGGCCACAGAAGATGGACCTCCACTTCAAGCCTGGTGGATACAAACAAGAGAGCCCCAGAGCCAAATCCTCTTGAGTATGAGCGAAGCTTTTCATCTATGTCATTCCATTTTCCACGCAAAGCCACCGACTCACACTCTGTGATTCATGAAGATGAAGACGACGAGCCAGTCCAACCAACCGTCCGTCCCCGCCCTCGAGCCATGACAAACCCAAAGCTGGATAAACCCAACCAGCACATCGCGACCATGATCAAGATCGGAATGCCCCAGAAGCCAAGCATCAGCAACGTCAAGCGACGCAGCCTTTGCATCGACTCAGACGTTGAGTGGCCACGCACACCCGCGTCCAAGTCACATGCTGAGGCTTACAGGAACATGTCTCTTGGTAGCGCACACTCCTCGCAGCTCCCACCTCTTCCATCGCCTATGCTTCCGGGAGGGAGAGGATCAAAAATCCCACTCCCACCACCGCTGCCTCCCAAGCTGCGCCCACAAGCAAAAAAGCGAAAGTCACTGTCTCAAGTTTCTCACTGGCTTTTCTCAGGGAGCCAAACTAGCCTCGCCGTTCCTACGGACCCAGCCACAAACCTCCCGCCCACGATGACCATCAAGGACATCCTTCACGAGTATGCCCTGCTGGCCAATCTGCACAGCCGACGCCATAGCTACGGCTCAATCAACACCGTTGCCACCGGGAACACCGATGACCACCGTGCCAGCCTGTCATCTTGGTCACTGAACAGCTCGTCGGTCACACCCGGCAACGAGTACTACATTCCTCGATCACAATTACCTCGCCGTAGCCGCATGTCCTCTCCGCTTGTTAACGTCGGGCGCGCAGTCTAAAACGAACGAACAAATGATACCACCTGGTTTTATTCTTAAGTGTATTTATATTTCCTTTGCCGAGCCTGTAACAAGGCAACTGTTCACAGTGTGCATGTCGGTGGTTCACTGCCATTGCTCTTCTTTGGCGGTTTTTTGTTTGTGCACTAAAGGGGCGAGAATCCTCGACGCCTACACAACTGAGAATGTTGCAGCAGAACAAGAAGAAGGCTTGTCGTATATAGCGAAAAATATATATAAGGGACAAAAAAGAAAAGAAAAAGCTTTTATGATGATTAAATTCCCAGTTTCTGGTCGGATTATTTTCAATGAACATGTGACGAAATGAACATGTGATAACATCGCCGAGATCCTTAATGCATGTATTACATACACATGTGCCTTCTCTTAGTCTTCCTTTTTGCCCGTTTTTGAGATTCTTTTGTAGGGCCTGTTTTTGCCTGAATAACAAAAGTGCTGTAATCGTTTTCTGTGAGCGTGAAAGGCATATCGACTGTGTAGCTGATTAAAAGTATTTTGACCCGTGCGGGGCACTGTCTTTGTGCTAAGGTGTCAAAGAGTTGCAAAATCTCGGACGGCCAATGGAACCTTGTTGCACCGTTCAAGGACTTGTCCAATATTTCCAAGTCAAGAATGATGTATACTCTTCTCTCGAATTCGGAGATGATTGCCCCTAGTAATTGAAGCCATTGCCGCTCTGTAAAGCCGTCGTGGAAACGCAAATGGTTAAGTAGCATTGAGCTTTCCGTTTGAAGAATTTCCTGTAATTTTATTGCTTGCTTAACAAGGTACTTGATAATACCGATGGTTGACGTATCGTTCAGAGCTATGTTTTCATGAGGCGCCTTCATCGCAAATAGTACGGGAATATCAGAGTTTCTTAGTTGCTTGATCATATCTGAACAGTATGCTCGTAAGCTTTGACGAGAGCTGAAAGTGCCCTTGATGATAGATATGCTTGAACCTGCCGAAAGATCCCAGCCTCGCAGTTTTGGCGAATTTAGGAATCGATTGGATAAAGGAGGGTTCCGGTGTGAAAACTGTCGGCGACGGCTAATTTGCAGCTGTTCCAAAGTTGTGTCGGGGTGTTGTACATCGATATCGGATATCGATTGCATGATTTGCGAGAATTGCATGGAATTCAGATGTTGGTTGGTATTAACCATTGCAGTCGATTGTACTTTTTGAGTTAGCTATCATGAGATCTAATGTTGTGAGCGATGAAAATAATTGCCTTACAACTTAACTGAGTGCTCATTTGTTCAATTCTTTTCTCCATATCGTTAATTTTTGAATGAAAGCTCGGGTTTACACTGACGACTGTGCCGATCCGTTCTACTTTTTCATGAATCTGCCGAAGCTCCAATTGGTGACTGCCGTCCGATATCAACCGCACCGTCTCACTACATTCGGCGATAGATTCAAGTATGTCATCGTACCTCAGTTCAACTGGTTGCGTGATGCTGTGTAATACGTGTTTAAAAGTTCCCTCCTGATACCATTTATGCGCCCTTGTCAGGAAGTGAAGGATGTGGATGTTTAGTTGTACAATGGCCATTTTCATGCGCAATGTTGGGTATAAGACGGAGGCTAGCTGGACTTGCGGTAGCAAATCACCGATTTGTGAGAGAGCTTTAGCCAATTTACTCGTCGCCTTTTCATGATTGATGACACCCTAGAATTTGATTAGGGGATGTGCCTTTGAGTCGAGGCCCTCAGGATTGACAATCTCTTACCACAAAGAGGAACTTCATTGCGCCCCAAACAAGTGAAACGTATTCCGGGTGATGTTGTACCATGACATCCAAAATAGCTCCGTAAAAATGGACCTTTTGGGAAAAGCTTCGGAGATACCTTTTTAACTTCGGATACTTTTGCTGAGACTCATACTTTGCTAAAGAAGATGTCACAGCCTCCTGAACATCTTTGAGGCTATTGGACGACTTTACTACATTAATGCTGTTTTTACTTGAATTTAAGTCGACAAATGTCGTTTTGGCTTCTTCAAAGGCTTGATTAAATAGACTTGTTGGATGTAAATGCGTCAGACTGGTGTTGGAAGCTACTAACAGAAAATTAGAAAACAAACCTGAACTCAGGACCTGATACAGGTATGTACCATTCCTGTATTAGTTCGCTGGCGGTATAATCGGGGTTCATTGGAATTGTGAGTAACGTAACAAACTCAATCTTGTGTGGCCAACGCTGAGTGTGACTATTGCGTGCCTAATAAACCAGCACTTCTTGTGCCGAATTTCTTTTTCCTTTTAGACACCGTTGCATAAATAAAATACCAAATGGAGTATCTGTTGAAGATAAATCATGAAGTAACAACCGTATCTACGGGCTGTGGGTTGACCCTGTTCTTGCATTTAGTTTGAGTTGGCATAGTAGGGTTGCATTAGGCATTCTGATGTAGTGAGAAAAAAAAATGTCAGCACTAAATCAGAAGGGTGTGAGATATTTTCCTGGTTTTACCATGAATGTAACCATTCAATGAGGCGCCTCATAAGGCAAACAATCCATTTTGCAGCCTGGACTGCGTTTGCCAAGCTGGCCGGGGCGGAATGTAAGCTGACGTGACCACCCACTATTGGTTCTACTTGCATGGTGTGTACGGCGACCCATTTCAACAAATCCGCCCACAGAAAATTAAAATTCCCTCTACTGCCTTAATACTGCCTATTACCCTATTATGACATTCGATGCGTCAAAAAGTGGCCATGGTTCATGTTTTGAGAACACCCACGATATTGAACTTCTTTAATGTACCAGACATTTCAGAGGAGCAACTCGACAACATTGACCAACTAGATCTTGACGCTCTTCTGAGAGAAATATTTGATCCGAAAGCCAGGTTGAGTTTGAATACCTGTCATTCGGCTTATTGGGCTCTCCATAACCAGTTTGCCCAATTCCGTATCCCTTGCGATAGAATACTTGGGGATAATGACCTGAGCCCCCAGCGGCGCAGAACGTCATATTTTCAACAGGCTGAAAATTTAATTAACGAAATTTCAACTAGTTGTGAGAGGCTAGTGCGCTCCTACGCATCCTCGTATCCGTGTAAGCGCAGCGATCAATTAGTCTCCGAGTTTTGCCAGCTACTACGAAGCTTGGTCCCTGCCTGGAAAGATATTGCAACCGATATCTTTAACGATTACTTCAAAGAAAGAGCTCCCCATTTCATCATAATCAAAAGAAAAGAAGGCGTATTACCTCACTTTAGACCTGAATCGTCTGATGGAACTCGCAGCAGTACTTCTACCTCTGAGACAGTAGATAGTGAAGATAGCGACGCTGAGGAGAGAGAGGCAAAGGAGAAGGAAGAACGTGAAATAAAACAGCTCTCAAGAAGGTTAGAGCGTCTTTGGAACCATTTTACCATATCAAGAGATAGGACATCTGCCGCCGACACAGGTCAGGAGCTTTTGTTTCTTTTCCACGTATCAGGCCTGGAATTCAAAGATCATTTTCACCAGCACAGTAGCAATAAGTCAATTAAAATTGAACATATACGGATCGGAGGTTTTGCATCAATCAACAATAACGGAACCCAGAGGAGCAGTCAGAAGCGATTCCAAGTCACGAAGAACTTTAAACTCCGCCAGTTAGCCCATCCAACCGCGTCTGAGGATCCTAGAGGCTTCAAGATGAATAAAAGAGGTATAAGAACGAAGAATAGGCCTTCTAGTTCCCATAAATTTGCTAATTATGTCTTAGACAGTATCTCATCGGCAATTCGAATGTCAGCAGATGCAAAGCCCAGTCGTGACCAGGGCGCAGAGGATGATCAAATGGCCATGGCCTCAGCCGATGGGCCATATCATCATTTGAAACAAAGGATTGCTCTGCTAGAAGATGAAAATAAGAAGCTGAAAGATTCGGAATCAGGAGAGCAGAAATGGCAGGTCTTGCATTTCATTCAAAATGGCCCAAACCCACCTTCAGCTTATGTGGACGAGCCGTCTTGGACGATGAACAGGTTTGGTCCAAGCTTGATAGCCTATCTCCCCGTTATGGATGTACAGAGATTCCTAGAGAAAAAGGAGGAAGTGGCGTTTTTAGTCAACAGATACTATTTACCGCATGACCAGAGCGAAGACGTTCTTCGGGCTTCGCGGTCGAAAAAGCCACTCCCATCTGCCCAATGGTACAAAGAGACAATTTCGCTCAGATCTCAAGAGATGCTGGATGCAGTTCGGGCATTTTTCGACAAAATACCTCGTTTTACAGAAGACTTCCCAGACTTCGATATACAAGAGCACATCCAAGCACCATATCTCTTCTGGTATCACTATCGGTCAACTGAGGTGTCGAAACTGGAAAATCTCAGTTCGGATCAACAACGGCTGATACGACTGCTCACAGGATGGATTGAAAGCCATTACAAAGATATTTATGACCTCGCCGAGTCCAATATGAGTCGAGGTGTCATCACTCAGGAAACAATGCCTTTTCTGGTAAAACCGGGAGATGTCATGGTATGGGAAAAGCAAGAGGGAATAAAAGCCGCCATTTCAAAATCGTGGTTATGGGAAGAAAATCACATAAACCTGCGCTGCAAGCCCCAAGAGCGAGAATGGAAAGATGGGGTCACACCTAAAGCTCTGAAAGACAAGTTGGAGTGGAGCTTGGACACCTGGACGTACGAATACGACGGCAGGCTTCTGAAAAGTCAGGAGGAGACTACAATCGAGTTCAACGCAAACTGGCTTGACGAAGAGGTTAAGATCAGGAGCCTGAGCGTTTTCCCACTACGATTTGCCCCAGAAGAGGTAAAAAATACACTTGAAAAGCGAGGAAATACATTTTGGAAATGCCGGTATCGAAATATCGTTTCGTACGATGATAGGTCTGGTATTTATTCGGTGAGAGTTCCCAACCTCTCCAATCATCCTGTTGGCGGTTTACTAATTATGATGCTGAACCAGAGCGGAGAAAGATTTGTGGTGGATTTCCAAACTTACAAACAGCTCCATTCCGATTCCCTCATGTTTGATAAAGTTTATTCTAACCTCCACAACGAAGAGTGTGAACTCATGAGTTCAGAAATGATGGAATCAAATGAACCGCCTCCTATTCCAGATATCTTTGTTCTCCCCGGTACCATTCCCGGTTACGATCTGAGGGGTAAAAAATGGCGTGAGTAAAGTCCCATATGAGGGAGAGTATGGTTGATGAGACAACTGACACGTAGTAGTGGACCTTGATGTAGACCTCATAGAAGATGTGATTTGGAACAAAAAGTCGTTTGATCATCTTGTAGTTGATACCGACACGAAAGAGCTAGTCCAGGCATTAGTCATGCATCAGATAGCAAGGGAGAATAGCACAGACATCATTGACCGAAAAGGCAATGGGCTTATTATGCTACTCCACGGCGGGCCAGGTACCGGAAAGACATTTACAGCTGAAAGTGTCGCTGAAATTGCAGAGAAGCCACTCTTTCGTGTCACCTGTGGCGATGTCGGCACAGATCCAGAGAAAGCTGAGAAGTATCTCAATTCTGTCTTGCATCTTGGAAAGACCTGGGGCTGTGTCGTACTCATTGACGAGGCAGAAGTTTTCTTGGAACAGAGAAGCCTGGACAACCTTGAACGCAACGCGCTCGTCTCTGTTTTCCTGCGGGTGCTGGAGTATTACGAGGGCATTTTGATCCTCACATCGAACCGAGTTGGCACCTTTGACGAAGCATTCAAGTCGAGAATCCTTCTTTCGCTGCACTATGACAATCTGACCCAAGGCCAACGGATGAGGATCTGGAAGAACTTTCTGCGCCGCCTCAAGGAAATGGAAAGCGACACGATTACCGCATCGAGCCCAGGGGCGACACAAAATGTCACACAGAGCAGTTTTTCAACAGTGGAGACGACGCAGATCGACTTCGATGATGTCGAATGCTATCTGGCAGAGCTCTCGCAGTATGATTTAAATGGACGACAGATCCGAAATGCAATCACCTCTGCGCGCCAGCTGGCCATGTTTAGAAAGCAGCCCATGTCGTATCAGCATCTCAAACATGTCATCACCGTTTCTAGCAAATTCGACAATTACTTGAAAAAGGTTCAGGAGGGCCAGACAGCTGATCAGATTGCAAGGATTGATGGTATTCGATAGGATATCTCGGGACGTCATGTCTTCTTTGGTTAATTGTCGCTCTTATGAGCGCCTAGGAATCAGATCTCGTGAGAATGTTCGTTAGTGTAACGTTCAGCTAGTTAAGGCACAGCAAGAAACAAGATTTTGATTTAATTTTCATAGACTGTAACGTTCATTTTAAGCTAAGCAGGAAAACTGCATCATTATTAACATATGGTATCTGGAATGTACTGGGACTAAGTTTGAAACATGAATCTCGGATGCCCCCGGGCGTTTGAAACAGTTTGTGCTAAATGTCGCCTCCAAAGGCGGAGCCACCTGCCTGCTCATCAATGCCAATGCTGTTGTCCAGTCCACACACGCGAAAGACGCTCTGCGGTGTTATGTCAGCGGGCAAGCCAGGCAATCCTTCAGCCTTGAGTTTTTGCATGCCCTCTCGCATCGCCACCAAAGCGGGACCTAAAGTGGCAAAGGGGTAGATGATCATCTTGAAACCGAGGGCTTTGGCCTCTGTGGACGAGATGGATGGCGTGGCCCCGTGCTCAACCATGTTCAGCAAAAGTGGCCAAGGCGCTAGGTCCTCGATGGCCTTTTTCGTCATCTCACGCGACGTGATGCCCTCAAGGAACCCCACATCGGCCCCCGCCCCCTTGGCCGCCCGCAGACGCGCGACAGCCTCGTCGTAGCCCTCCTTCTGCAGCGCGTCTGTGCGGGCAATGATGACAATGTCGCTCTCGATGCGGTGGCGCGCCTGCACTGCTGCGCGAATGCGCGTGACGTAGGTGTCTCTGTCGACGAGAATCTTGCCGCCCAGGTGACCGCACCGCTTTGTTTGGATCTGGTCCTCGATGTGGAATGCTGCCAGGCCGGACCTGGCGTACTGCTCTGTTGTGCGAGCAACCATGATGGGTCCACCGTAGCCCGTGTCGGCATCCGCAATGACGGGGACTGTGGGGACCAGATTCGCAATCATCTCGCCGTTGGTGCGCATGTCATTGAGCGTGCAGACGCCTAGATCGGCTTGACCGTGTACCGATGCCGCGGTCCCGGCTCCTGTCTGATGGAATGTCAACAATGTTGGTCCCATCCTAGTCAGTGATTGAAAAAAAAAAGGTTCAACGCACCATGTACAAACAGTCAAATCCAGCCTCTAACGCGACTCTAGCCGACAGACCATCGTAAACTCCAGGCGCAACGACAAAGGACTCCGGATTGTCTAAAGTGCGTCGCAAGGTTGTTGCTGCTGAAACGGGAGCCATGGTCGCAGTGAAGCTTTGAGCAATTATATCTCTGGTTGGGATACAGGAGTCACAATCGCAAACCAAGTAGATACTTATACAATATCCAATCTACTGTTTTCCTAATAAATAACCGAGGATTTTCTCAACCGAGATCATTAAAACAAGGCGTTAGAGTCCGATCTCGGCCCCGACAGCCTGGAATCAAGAAGAGCATAGCATGGATGGATACAGCCGGGTTAATGACGTGTGGGTCATAAATCCGGAGCAGCTCAGCCCCAGTCGGCCCGAAAATGCCGGAACGCTCGGAGGACATTTATACCTACCAGTTGTTTGGAGCCAAGACCAAAATTTGGGTTATCTTCTTTTGTAGGCTCATAGAACAGAAAAGTCCTCTATCCTCGCCGTTCATTAGCTACACTTGCGTGGATAATTTCACACTTTGGTACATGGAAATGCAATTCTGACATCCAATTTTAGATGGGCCCAATTCCCACTATCCATATGAACGAACGACTTGGCTAATATCACTAATTCGGCTGATCAATGTAAACAGCCATGGGAATAACATTGCCCCTCACCTTAAAATGAATTTACCCACAAAGCGGTTGATGTACTCTGGTCAGGAATATTGAGGCATAGGTCAAATCTGCCCAAATATGTTACTTAAACTATCAATGAGAATGCATCCAGAGCTAACATAAAGAGAACACAGGGACAGGTGGTAGCAGAGGTGCTGTGATGATGGGCTGTGCATGCCCGTGGGCAATTTGGGTTTAAAAGATAGATAGGTTTGGGATAAGCAATATATTAAGTATAGCCTCCTCTGAACTTTACTCTAAAATAAAATGTAACTGCCCCTGCCACCTGCGTCTTGTAATAGTTTACTAAAAGACTTCCTATATAATAGATATTGTTGCTTGGTCGCCTCTGTCGGGTTTTGCAGAATGCTACCACGCAGTGGATCTTGTGAGACAGGGATTCGACCGTCTTTTTCTTCTTTTTTTTTTTTGTAACATCATTTATGTCTTCCCCATTGGCAACCCTTATGTCCAAATAATTTGCTTGATTATTAATTGGAGGCCTTGCTGCTAGGGTTGTCGCCCAAGTTGCGCTTCCACATTGTGTTATGGTGCAGGCATCATTCTTGGTTGTTTGGTTGTCATTGAAGGGGATCTTTGCTCGAATACCATGGATTGGTTGTAGAATTGTTGAACCTGTCGCTGTGGAGCAGCTAGGGATTTACAAGTTAGGTTTTAGCGTCTAAGTTCCATGATGGTTTGTATTTTCTGAAAATAAGATTAGCAGCAACAGATAAGATCGAATGATAGTGGATCCTACATCAGAGTCTAATGCTCTAAGAAATGGGTTTATAGAACCTAAAAACTCCCTCAAGCCCGATTCTAGTTGTGCAGGTGATCGCCTCCACTGGACATGCGCCAGAAACTAGAGAAATGACGAATCTATCATTGACCAGGTTTGATGTCAGGAATTCCCAGTATTCTATATGTGTCATATCTGTCAGATAGGATCCGCTGCGTTTAAGGTTGATGGCATTTGTTAGTGTTTTGGCAGCAATCCTAGGCTCTTCTGCGATTGTAAGTTCTTTGCGTTCTTGCAAAGCTCGAATCTTTCTCGTAAGACTCTTATCAAATTTCATAACAGAATCAACTAGATCAAACAGATTGTCGTCATCATCTGATTCGGAGCCTTCATCAAACATCTCCATTGGGATGATCACTCCCCGTCCCCCATCTTCCGTATGGTATAGTTCAATCTGTTTAGCATCCTTTCGGATAATATGTACGTCATCTGGTTCATTTTCCGCGCGAATTGAACGTGCCTTGCGCAAGCCTCGGGATCTTATTGGTTTGTACTCTGAAGGGGGACAGTGATACTTCTTTCTGTGCCCCTCTAATCGTTGCAATGATGAGAACAGTGGCGGATATGGACAATTCGGAAAGTCGCATCGAAAATATAGAACATGGGACATCTCATGACTTCGTAGGAGCTCTTCCGACTCGAACCCCAATGTAGCACCTGAGCATGATCTAAGTCTGCATGTGAATGACGACTTTCGGAAATTACGCTTGAATAGCTGGAATTCTTCATTGGTAACATCATAATAACTGTCCATGGCGATGAGAGCTCTAAGCGTTCGTTGATATGATTCTAGTATAGCCTCAACCCCGTGATTAGAGGGCGGGCTGTATCCTACCACGTTGGCCTCAGATGGGTCTGTAGGTGAGATTAATTGATAAGGACACTTGAGGTATTATTTCGGGAAGGATATTCCAATGCTTACTATGCTCTTTAAAGAATTCAACCTCAATAGTTCTGAGAGACCTGCGTGCTAGTGAATCTTCTACTAACCTATACAATTTCGGATAAGATTGAAGATATTGCAGTCTGGCATCTTGTAATTGAGAACGATTCATGGTGAATGATTCATTCGGGCGCCACCAATTACTAATTTGATCTGCAAGCTGGCAGGCAAGGGAAAACAGTCGTGAACTCGCATTTAACCCAGTTGTTGATGTCGCAAGTGAAAGTATATATTCAGTCCAATATTCGGAGGCGTATACATGTAAACCATGTATCCCTTTTATTACGCGAATGCACTTGGTCTGCTCTGGACATGGGGATTGGAAAACTCTCGAGCCGGACAAAAGGCAAGAAATGCTGGCGGCTCCATGTTCCCAAAGCGCATTTTGCTCTCGGATAATAACTTCGCCACTAGCGGTTGTCTGTAGAAATCTGATGGCGATATTAGCTTCAAAGCTTTCTTTCTGAAAAATTCCTTGTTCATACTCCTTTACGGACATGTGGATGAAAGCCACTGTTGTGTCACTTTTCTCCTCAATTAGAGATGCACACATATCTAGCATATACTGGGGCACAAGGCGTTGAATATTCGAGTCGCCGAGATTAAAAGACACCGCCGATAAGAGTTCGATTCTTTTAAGTGGACGCTTCGCAAATGCTATCCAGCCGAGGACACATCGGATACGGTTACAAGATGTAGAGTCCAGTTGAGCAAGAATTTGTGTCAATATCTGCCGATAACTGCCAAAAAGAAATTAGTTTCAGTGCTTCTAGAATGCAATGGGCAGTAAATTACAAATCGGTAAGCTCTTCCGGCATCCTTTTCACAGAAGACATAATTTCTTCGGATGTGATAAATATGTTGCGAGATAGCTGGTCCAGAACAAGCCGGGCGTAAAGAAACATTCCTGAAATTCCATTCCATATTAGCACGCCATGTGGTGGGTTAATTAGACTTACCATCGGCTTTCTTCGCTATCGTATATTGAATTTGTTTCAGTTTGTCCTCGCCAAGGTCAAGCTCATAAAAACGCCTGTGATGTAATCGATCCAATCTTTGGGAAACATAAGTCTGAATCGCATTCTGTACTGCCTCTGCTTCTTCACTCATCGATATGATCTGTTTTTTGCGGAGACGGTCGAGTAGGTTTGACGTAGTCCGACTTGATACTAGAATCTTGCAGACGATGTTCCTTGGCTGGGAAGGATTTGCAATGCGATTTAATAAGAACAACAGCCTTTGCTGCTTCTCTATTTGACATTCATCAAATCCATCAATGAAAACCCAGATATATTCGGCGGTGTTCTCATTGGTGTGGATTGACTTTAAAAGTATTTGGAGGATGTTTTCCAAAACAGCCACTGTTGGAGATTTCTTTCCTAGAACAAACGCTTCGTAAACGTGGGCGACAAGCTCTTCGTCCTTCCGCATGAGTTGAACAAGTAGTGACTTCAGTATCTGCTCATAAGTTATAGAAGACGAATATAGGCTGCTGCAGAAGTGACTGATGGAGAAACACTTTGAAATCTTCATGAATTTGAGCATTTGAGCCATCAAAACGCTCTTTCCAGACCCGGCTGATCCTTGGAACCATAGCACTGGCGTGTCAGGTCTTCTCATGCACCAGGACTTGAATTTGGCATTCTTTTGAAACCACATACAAGTCCCAGGGTATTCATCTCCCTCAGTCGAGATGGATTCAAGTATTCTCAGTTGATCAGATTCGTCGATTTTCATCCAGGATATGATGGATTCCGTCCATTTTACAGTTTCCTCTTGTTCGGATTGTTCCATCTTTGCAAGACTCTTATCTCTCCAGTCGCTAATTTCATCACGTATCCTTTTGGACTCGGCTATATTAATGGCGTTTGCTTCTTTGTCCACTAGTGCATCATGACGTTGCAAGTCCTCCAGAATATTGCCAAAGCGCCTCTGAAAGCGGCCCCATGACGTGAGAAATAGAAGCCTCCAGCCTAAGTAAAGTTTAGTTTTTGAATAAATCGGAAAGCCGTCCGTTCCTCACCACTCCGACGAACAAAGCAGTAAGCGTGTTTGTGAAACTGGAGAATATCTCCATAGAATGTCGCCAATGTCTGTTGAAAGTTCGCATCACTTGTGAACGCTCTGTTTAGTGTAGCAAATCGCTTAAGCGAAGTGGCAATGCTGGCATAAGCTTTTATGATGCGCTCAAAGGCTTCTACATACTCTGAAGAAATTCGCAAAATTAGGGAAATCGGTGCCCATATCCATGGGAGGTAAGGTGTGCCATTGCATAGAATATCCACTACTTTGGAGTAGTGTTCTAGGCCTTGGAATAGCGGCATTAGACGTCGCATGGACCGAAGCTCCTGTCTTGCCGCAAGCTGTTGTTCGATTTCAAGACATTCTTGCCTAACGTGCTGAATGGTGATGTCACTGAAATTCTCCGAGTCCCCTGGGGCAATTGTTTGGCTGAGATCTTGAAAAGCTGTTTTGAACGTCTGCCGTGCAAGGGCTGATACAACAGGCGCAAAGGGCATTGTCAATAAAGACTATCGCAGCTAAATTCAAGCCAAAAACATCGGAATATGGAGATTTTGAAAATAGGATGTCGCTGAACCGATTTCTTGTGAGCACCGAAATGTGACTCAGCCACCGCCATAACAACTTTTAGAGGGCTGCGCCATCTAGCCCCAATCGCCTCACCCAATTGACGCATCAATCCTGCCGTAAATATGGGGCATTTTGCCTTGCATTTTGCCTTGCATTTTGCCTTATGGTTCGCCTATGTTTCACAAGAACATGCACTTGCCTTTCAGGCTCACCGCCGCCAGCCCAACCAGGTTACGATGGGTTTCGCTTCCAGCATCCTTTCCTGCCCGGTTCTTTCTTCTATTCAGCTTGCGTTCTATATCATATTTTAAAGTCATGCCCCAAAAATAAACAGCAACCAGCATGGACGACCTGCACCGCCGAAAGCGGCAGCGGATACTTCATCACCCAAGTTCAGACTCATATCTGAGTCCTGGTCAAATCAACGAGACTGCCTCATGCATTCCCGTTACATACAATCACGAACCAACACGCCATCCTGGGCAGAATCTTCCAGTTCCCGTTCCGCATGGACTGTATCAGCACAGTGGGCTCAGAACATATCCACAAATTCTGGGCCATGAAGGTCTTTCTCGGCACCAAGGATGCACAGGATTCTTGAATCCTCAATTTCCTCAAATCGGCCCTCATTGGCTGTATAATATTCACGCAGAGGCTTCGAATTCTTTCCCATGGTTTTTAAACGTTTCTGTACTGCCTCAGGTTCCACCGTTGACGAATGTTACCTTTGAGGCGCAGAATGCACAACTTTTACCACACTCACCTATTCCACCTATGACAACAAATAAAGTTGACTCGCATGCTTTGATAAATTGTGGATTAAATGGAACATCTACCGCTACACCCACCACTCCGGTTGTGAATGATGTGAAGGCACAAAATACGATAGTCCAATCCGAAATTGTTTGCTTCGGGATGGTAAGATGATTTTCTACATATTCCATTTATCTACGAAGAAATTGACGTTTCTAGATCCACTCAATACCTGGGAGGTGCGAGCTCCGAAATTGTGATCGCACAGTCTTCGAGTTCACTGTGCAGTTTGAGTCCTCTACAAAATTCTGCGCCAAGGACGGTACGTCTTGCAGCGGCCAGATTTCTTCGGATTATGGCCAATTAATTCTAGGATTGACCGAAGAGGAAGCACTCGAACTTCATGTGTCATGCACAATCATCGGATCGGGCAGTGGGAGTAAATCTAAAAATACGCTTCCAGTATTAGATTCCAGTCTAGATATCACTTTATATGGGCCTCTTGACCTTTTTGAGGAACTCGGGGTCTGGCTAGATGCGCATGAGACTTTTTTGCAGGATCCAAAAGCATGTCATAGGCACGCTAGGTACTGTAACCCTCAACGCCTTTCATCAGAGGACATGTCGTCATGCCCCTTTGTTCATGACATAATCTCGAACATGAACACGGGCCTGATACTTGAAGAGATTCTGGAAGATTCAGACCTGCTGGATATTCTCAGCAGTCGGACTGATTTACCTGAGGCTTCACAGCCATCTACAATCCAGACAGCTCTCAAAAGGTAGAATTATACAACCTGATGTGATGCAATAGTATTGACTTTGAAAGGCATCAGAAACAAGCCCTTACATTTATGTTACGTCGAGAACATGGCTGGGATCTATGTAATACATTTGCAAAGGATGTGTGGAAAATACTTGACATAGATCAAGGTAGCGGGTAAGTAATCCAAGGCTATCATCCCAACCACCAACATGGCAGATATCACATTTTCTTATGATTGGCTGTTTTACTGATAAGATGATAGATTTATAAATCGAGTTTCTGGACATTACCAAGCAGAACATCCTTCTCAGTTTTATGGTGGAATTATTGCTGATCCAATGGGCCTTGGAAAAACATTGACAATGATAGCCCTAGCAGCGACTGATGAAGATGAGCATCCAACTCTTCAGGCGCCAATAGCATATGACGGAACTAAACCGTATGCTAAATCAACTTTAATTATTGTGCCACCACCACGTAAGAAAGCCCCTGGCGATTCTGAAGACCAACATGCTGATAAGGATGAAGTCTTGGGAACATGGATCGAACAACTGCACCAGTAAGTTAAGTTGAAGAAGGAATCCGAAAGATGCTGACTATTATGCAGACATGCTGTGCATTGTCGCCTTGCTCACCGTGTTCATCATGGGACTTCAAAACTTAATAGTGTTTCAGAGCTTCATGACGTGAATATAGTCTTGACCACGTACCATACTGTATCCGCTGAATGGGCCTCTGGGAGAAATCTTTCAAACTCTTTTCTATTTTCCATTTGCTGGCGCCGGGTTATCCTTGATGAAGGTGAGCAGAGCCCCAATATTGAGTAACACGAACATTCCCTCACATATTCAAGCACATATGATACGAAACGCGAATGCAAAAATGACCCGCGCTGTATGTGCAATTGATTCTATTTCTCGATGGGCAGTCACCGGAACTCCGATACAGAATCGCTTAGGTGATCTTGCGTCACTTTTAAGATTCATCCGGGCCTACCCATATACCGATTCAAGTTACTTCGAGGCCGACATATCCCTTCTATGGAAACAGGGGCAAGACGAAGAGGCTGTCAGACGATTAAAACGTCTCTCTGCTTGCCTCCTCCTTCGTCGACCCAAGGGTACTGTTGAACTCCCAGCACGTCGAGATACACTGTGCTCGGTTCAATTTAGTCGTGAAGAGAGGGTGTTGTACGAAGAAATAAGGCAGAAAACGATATCAAATATCGACGAAGCCCTCGAGGCCAACTCTCAAAAGTCCAGGTCTGGAGGTTACGTCAACATCTTACAGCAAATCGAGTCTATGCGGCTTATTTGCAATTTAGGGCTGCATTATTCCGCAAGACATCAGCTATCAGATATTTCAAGCCACATAAACGATTGGGCGGATGCAGCTCAGCAAGCCTTTGATACTAAACGGCAAATCGAACCAATTGTTTGCTTGCAGTGCGAATCTGCTTTGGAGCTGGCTGAAGGTTTCTTGGACGATTCAATCTCCAAACAGCATATGCCCCAGTTCTTTAGCTGCTTGAGATTCTTGTGTAGCGATTGTGCACAACGAAGCAGCAACAGGCGGCATGTGTTTTCGTGTGGCCATCAAAGGTCCTGCCCTGTGGCCCCAATTTCCACCTTAACCAGTGATGCACAATTAACCCAGCATCAACTAAGCTCACAACGGATGAACTCTTCAATTAAGCTATCTTCCAAGATTAATGCACTCATCACAGATATTATATCTCAGCCTCCAGATGTAAAGTTGTAAGTTGACTATTTGCGAAATGGCAATATGAGGCTTATACTTGTTAGTGTGGTTTTTTCGACTTGGAAACTTACCCTCGACCTTATCAAGGCGGGATTGGACAAAAACAACTTGAGCAGTGTCCGATTTGATGGCGGCGTCCCGCAAAAAGAGCGACAAAATATTGTGAGCGCGTTTAACACAGATCCAAGCACGCGAATTATGCTGCTCACTTTGGCATGTGGTGCTGCAGGGTAAGTGACATGCATTGAAAAAAAAAAAAACTGCGAATATTGCTGACGATGCTTGAGACTCACATTGACGGCTGCCACAAGAGCTTACTTGATGGAACCGCATTGGTTCGTTCTTTTTCTCCTACCCTATTGCACTTCAGTCTAATTCTTTTAGGAATCCGACATTGGAAGAGCAAGCTCTTGCAAGGATCCACAGGATTGGGCAGACAAAGGAAGTCACTACAGTGCGATTCTATATTAGCGATTCATTTGAGGAGGTAAGCATGATGAGCTGTGTGGCTGAGGGTTGTAATAACGTTTTGTAGCAAGTCATGAAGCTCCAAAAGACCAAGAAGCATCTCGCGGGGCTTTTGTTATCCCCTCACGATGGAGGACAAGTGGATGAGAGTCTTGGAGGACTCCACGTAAGTGAAATCACAATATTGCAGTTGTGAATTGGCTGACACAAATATTTCAGAGTTTACGCGGATTGCTTTAGGCAAGGTGTTGCTGGGCTTAGTTTCTTACACAACTAATTATGCAGCCACAACCAAGAGTTACTCATTGTGCAGGACTTAGTGAGTAGGGTTATGCAAGTTCAACCGCAAATGGCCAATAAAACTAGCAAATTTCATGTATGACGTGGGTCAAAGCTCTTGCATTGGTAAATTTGTGCATGCCCCGCAACAGTCAGTTTGCAAAAAGCAAAACAGCACGCTAGTTTCCTGTAAATATCATGAGTTTTCAAAGTCTCTTTTGTAGATGACGTATATCAGAGCCTTTTGTGTACGTATTGTCTTGCCCAAGACAGCGATCTGAGAGATAAAACACGTATTGCCTCCATGATCACCGTGGTCATCTAGCCGACCTGGTCCTAACCGAACCCACCAAGCCATTCGAAAAAGCGTACTATCACTGATTTTAATCGCGCTATGGATAAGCTTCCCGAAGACGTTTTGGTCCAAATCGCTGCGCTGATCCCCAGGACCCCGCGCCGGCGCAAAGGATCACGCGAAAAGCCGGTGCTGATTCGACCAGGTTTGGCTACCTTGTCGCGGGGTTGGCAACACGCCATCGAGCGACGAACTAGACACGTTCCTTAGTGCCTTCTCCGAGGAACGCGGCGCGCACCGCCGTCGTTTCGTCCAGAGACTCGATCTTGACATTGTCCTAGATACCTACAGTAAAAATGCGTACGCGCACTACAAGACGGATAGGGATAGAGCGGCCAACAATGAGGAAGCCAGCCTCGCCGCATCTACTTTACTGCAAGAGCTGTCCAAGTGGCCTCAAGAGCTGTCCAAGTGGCCTGCAGACCACGACATGAGCCTTGCCTTTGACTTCTATTCGCCATCGGATCCGCCGCTGGAGGACGAGGAATCCTACAGGAACCAGCTACGTCGTCATCGCTTAGTTCAACGTCGGGAAAATCGCAACGATCTGGAGTACAAGCGGTACAAGTACTCATACGTACAACTCTCAGGCATTGACGGCCTGCGTGTTCCCTGTGTTAGTATCTTTAACTTGGAGTCGGGGTACGGGTTCCGCCTTCTCCAACCGGATAGTCAGGTCAAACTTATAGCCGCGTTTCCTAATCTCATCTATTTTACCTGGGCTTTCTTTGGGTCTGGAATATATCTAGCGCTTGACCGAAAAGTGCGAGCTGAGCTTGCATCCGCCCTCCAAGGCTTTCAGCTTTCACCGGCAACGAAGACAGTCGAGTTTCACATGCCTGGGCCTTTCTGCAATCGCTACAAACAACTTCCGGGCTTGGCCACTATGGAATCGCAAGATGGTGATGCCGTGTGTACAAAGCTACATGAAGCCATTGGAAGTGACAAAATGCCATTTCTCCATATTCGAGCTCAGATCGACCCGTCTTTGTTCGGCCGAATCCATTGGGAAAGAATTCACACTGGGAATTTATCAAAATCATGACGATTGACTTCGACCCCGTCACTCCATCTGGACAGTGCTATTTCAAGAGCTCACGACGTGATGAAGCCGCTGGTGAAGCCATCGAGGAGTCTCAGCCACCTCCCAATACATCGTGCTTTATTGCGCCAGGGTACGGTAGACTGGCCGATACGAAAGCTGCACTCGAATTTGGGCATTGGCTGGAACAGGGAAACCGTACTTGGAAGAGACCCAAGCTGAGTCGCGTCAATGAAGAAGTCATGGTGCCCATGCTTGAAGCTTATGCCCGGTGCCTAGCGCATATGCCGTCCCTAACCAGAGCGAACCTATCCGTCGATCCGTTTGCTCATGAAAATAGCTGGTCCATCTCGTATTATGTCCCCCCAAAGTTTGAATTTGTGCCAAAGTTCAACTTTGACTTTCCGCCAGAACTCCAGTTCAACGTCAAGGGGCAGCGGAGGGGACAGCAAAAGCGACAAGCTAAACCGTATGATGACCGGGCTAGCGTCACGTTTGAGGTTGGAAGCTAGAGGGTGAAGGATCACCTACTTCAACTGTTCCACCAAGTTGGTAAGGAGCAGCACGGGCGTGAACCACTCATCAAATTTATGAAACGCTAAGGATATGTTTGAACCTATTGCGATTGGACATCCACATCTTTTGTAAATCATTATTATTAAGTTTAGATCACCATTTATAAAAATGAAAATATTCAACAGCCGCTGATTGGACTGTCGTTTGCTCCTGTCAGATTTGGTGATCGATTGACTGGGGAATTAAATCAGAATGGCTCTTTAGACGTTCTCAAAACGGATTTGTCCAGAGTTGCAGGTCGGATGTTCAGCAAGTTCCGAAAAGGTTTAGTGGAGAGTAGGCTCAAGCCATTGGAAGATCTCCATGCTACAATATACGACAAGATTGGAAGCTCCAAGTTCATTGTAGTGACAGATGACTTCCAGGCTCGGCGAGCACGACTTAACGACACTTCAGACATCTTTACACCTGAGGAAAGGTCAGACTCGCTTGGTGACTTGGTCAACCATAACAACAAAAGGACCTTTTCATCAGCTCATAAACTACACGAGATTGAAGAAGCCTTAATGAAGCTGAGAGAGAGGGAAGAATACCAGCTTCCATATATTCAATGGAATGGCGTAGAAAGGTCATATTGGCAGATCCACAGCGCCCTACTACTGGTACATGATAAGATCTTCCGGATGGAACAAAATTACTCTTCAAAAGAGGAGGGATGGAACCGCTGGACTTTCTAAAACAAAGTCTGGCCGGCGACACACAAGCAAATGAGTTTGCCGCAGATCTCACCCAGGCACATTTGTTTCCGCTCAATGACTTTGAACTGCATGGTCACGGCGAGGACCCTGAACTCAAAGAGGCTATAAAAAGGCTGTCCCTAGCCAGGCTCAGACAGCTATAGCACGATCTGCGCCGCGCCAATATCCTGACTGAAGTGCGCCAGTCAGCAATTGAGCTACTGTATTGCCAAATGCAGGTCAAGGGTAATATATTGACTCAGTTCAACCTTGAACAGCGAATGGAAATAATTAAAGAAATGATGAGCGTAAAGAACCTGTGGTGGCTTGGGGTTCTGAAGAAATATTTGAGTGAGAGAATTAAAAACATGCTGGGGAATGATTTTACGACGCCTGACGCTCTGTTCGAAAGATTGGTCAAAATCATACATGATAGGGGTGGCTGCTGGGAACTTGGAGATGTCCTTATCATGGTGTATTTCGCAAATTATCCACTTCATACCCGCCACCTTTTTTCAAGGAAAATTGGGTACAGGGCATAGTTGGTGTTCATATTGTCTTATGGGTATCCAACTTTCGCATTTGAAGTGGGTTTCTCCAATATCAAGCGTCATTAAGTCACATTTGACGCCCCAGTATAAGGGATTTAGGAAATCTATTGATCCTTTACATCTGCATAACTAGATAATTAAGAGTCGTACTGCGTTACAACGCACTCCTTGAAATACTTTCCCTCACAACATCTTTACCATGTATACAACTGAATTAATCCAAAATTAGTTTATTGACTAACATATGAATCCATAAATAACAAGTAAAAAAGTAATTCTACATCATTAATTTATTTTATTTGCATAATATTTACTACTTACTATGGTATTCCAAAAAACAAATGCTAAGCCACAAATAGAGCGTGTACAATGTTGCAGGTATTGTATATGCATCTTATCCCGCTTGTCGCACAGGCGTGATTTGGGTCAAGGTAACATTAGTACAACAAAGCAAGCTCGGAACTCGCAGTTCTCGGGACCCGAGAAGGGGTCAAAACAGGAAATGGTCAGATTTGAGTTCTAAGCACGGCCAGTATGACATGTTCCCCTCTTTCATTTTCATAATAGGATTAGCGTCTTTCGGCACTCGCGATTCGCGGAGATCCAAGGGGACTATGAGACAAAAGTTGGTGAATTCAATAAATTGGCAGGTTGATACCATGCAGCTTGATCGCATCCCCCTCATTCGGCATATTTCCAAGGCTATTTACAGCAAAATCAGATCAACCCATTAAAAGCAGCTAGCACACTGAAATGGCTCACAATGTTTCAGCAGGGGGTATCCCCGTTATTATTGTTGGCAGAGGTGCTGATGTTATGAAAAATGTCATGACTGCAATCAAGCCAGAATACGACAGTAAGTCTGTCTTCATCATAATGCAACCATGCTCCCAAGCTTTGCCTTCTCCTTCAATTTTCAATTCGTTAATCCTCGACAGCTGTCCACACGTGCCTTGAAGTTTCGACGGCCATCGACGAGATACCCATAGTTCTCTCGGGTTCTCGCGATATACTTCCAGCGTCGGATATTGGCACAAACATTAGTCGCAAACCGGGCGAGGCGCGCCCGTTTCCTAGAGCTATTCTGATTGGAGGCGGTGTTTCACAGGAGGAATATGAGCAAATCGTGAAAGAAGTCAAGGTAAAATTAGGACAAGAAGCACCAGGAGGAGTACAGTGGCTGAAGGCGACGCGGGAAATGTACCCGAGCGACCTCCCTCCAGGCGAGCCACCAATCGATTTGATTATTGGTGTGGCGAAGAAGCTATTCGGAACGATTGTCTAAGGGTCACCGCCGACCTTTTATCGACGTGCGACTGAAATTGCGGGATCGGGGAACAGGTTCTCTGTTCGAATCATGACAATTCTATTCAATTGAGATCTGGTTTCGAGTTCTACCGTTTTTATCAAGGGCGTCCTCCCATTATGGAGCGAATGTTACGTAATCCTGTAGCCAGACAGCGCTGAGGATCTAATGGGAGTCAGACCCACAACAACCCAACACATATTGATTGTACTAGGCAGCACCTAACTCTGCATAACCAACTTCTTTACCGCCTCACTTCCACTTTCCAGATGAATCCCAATGAATCGTGGTGTGCGCCCGAGCTTGAGCCGGATCGAGTCTGGCATCAGCCCGAGGTCATCATTTACAACAACTCTGTTTTCCCTCATGTTTCCTGCACTGCACACGCCTACGATGTGGCAAATCGCAGATGGTATGAGCTGAACGTTGATTCAGTTGTGCGTGATGAGGATGACTGGATGGCAGACCTCATTACGAAACACATCACCGACTTTTACTCTGAAAACAAGACTTTGCCAGACTTCAATGTAATAAACACCACCAGACAAGGCTTCCCAACTACCTTTGAAAAGAAACCAAACAGTCATATTGCTAGACGTATCCGAGGCAACTTTCGATATAATGGCAGCGAAGCCTACGCCTTGCCCACCACGACGTTTGACCAGATCAAACAAAAGATTTATTTGAACCGCTCACTGGACCGATGTATCTGGAATGGACTCGATTGTGCTTTCAAGCGCATAGAATTTGAGGAAGACCTGAGCGTCATTGAACGAGAGGTCACTATCAGACAACAGTTGCTACGGGCTCTAAAGGAGGACCCCGTCCCCGGCGCAACGATGCAATCGCGCTACTGCATACTTCCCATTCTCGCTATAGTCAACAAGCATGCTGAGACTGATGAAGTGTTGGGTGTTTTATTTCCATACGGGGGAAAGAGCCTAGAGGATTTGGCCGGGGGATATAAGTATGGTATGGGCTACAACAGCGACGAGGAATCAGAGGAAATTGATGAAAGGGAGGTCGGGTTGCAAGATTTGACTATCTTGCCTGGATCCAACGCGCAACCCGAGCCGATGCCACTTCTACCAATCGCAGAGACTCATTTGCAAGGACTGCTGTCGGCAATCTGGGAGCTTGCGCGTTCCAAAGTTCTTCATGGAGATATTAATGACAGAAACACCCTTCTCACACAAGACGACGAGTTGGTGATGGTGGATTTAGGAGAAATTGCACCTAATTACAAAAGTGATGCGTACGCTCTGGGAAAGATGTTTGATTGGGTGCTTGAGCGCGTTGATTGGGATAAGGCTGCGATTGAGAGAGCTCGAACGCTTGCGACAGGTCTCCAAGAGACTCCATGACCAATTTTGTTAGATCAGCAGACTAAATATGTCGCCAAGCCTTGCCAGTAATTAAAATTTTCTGTTCTGTGACCAGTGCGCAGCTTCTTGATCCCTGCTGATCGCCACCTTGATGGGGAGGATACCCTAAAGCAACAGTATCTTGTTTGCTGCAAAGCTTAATTTTCATATTCACCCTCACTGGGATTTTTATTATCTTCTCGTCATCTAATTAATGACACAAGCCTATGACAACCTTAATCTCGTGACAACTGTGTGACTGATCTCTCCATCTCTCCTCATGATGCGACTGTGCGAAGCACGGCAAACTCTAGTCCTTGCGCGACTTGAACTCCTTCAAGGTGGATCGCTCGTTCCTTTTGTTCACAGTTGTTCAACCTTAACTTAATTTATGCCAACAATCTTTTATGCAGCTGCCTTGCACACATTCTCCATCCCGTCTCCGTAAGTGCCAATCTTAGGTAGCGAGGCACTACGGCTCGGCAAATTCTGCCACCAGCCTCCTTCACCGCCCGACCATTCCACTATAAAAAAGCAGCTCGCCTCCCCCCAGTTTGGAATTTTTCTCTTTCTTCTTTAGCTCTCTTTGCCTTTTGGCTTAGATCAAGTGTAGTATCTGTTCTTTTCAGTTTAATCTCTGAAAGATGTCTAAGGGCATCAATCGTGATTATTCTTATTTTTGGATTTCGGATGGCTTCCTCTGTGCTTGCACACGACGTCGTCCATAGTGTCCCTGGTATTACACTGCCTCCAGGTGACGCGAACTACACGGGCTCGGTTTTCATTGTTGACTCAGGCTTGCTTGGGCTGCGAAGAAGATTGTGATCGGCTAGGATCATGCATGATGGGCCATATATTGGATACGTCATAGTTGTGGCTCTGTAAGTGCCACCTTGAACAGCCTAAACTGAGGAAGAAAGGGGTCGGTACAATTTACAATTCGTATGAGAATATTTCTTTGAATATGTTGTAGATATTTTGGTATTTATTTTCCTGGCGGCTGGGGCGCTAGGAAAAAGTAGATATTACAAACAGCTCCGTACTCTAGCTGTCCGATGTCTCTTTCAAAACTTGGGTATCGTAGGTAGAATCCATTCATGGGTGAAGCATCGTGATGGAGAAAGGCCAGAAAGTTTGTGAACTCCGTTAGCACCATCAAGGCAAATTTTACTGATGCATGAACCCGGTTGGCTCGACCATTGTGTTGTGTACGTAAATACCTTTTTGAGCTTTGAAAATTGTCTATATAACATGGATTTCTGTCTCTGACTTGCTCATTCTTTCTCTCAATTAAGGTGTTAATTTAATGCCTTCGCCATCATCCATACAAGGTTACGAAACCCGCCGCGCACTAAAGAAATTTAACACATCGAAATCATTTCCATCATGGCGTCCTTGTCAAATATGCCCTTGGAGCTTAAAACCACCATCTGCCAATTCCTTTGCGACCACTGCGTTGACGACATGAATTATCAGTTTTTGCCTGATAATCCAAGTTCAAGCAATAAATATATACTTAGTGGGGCTCACTTATGGGAGGGGGTGGGAACTCATTAAGGTCAGGACCAGGTTTCCATGTATGGGAATCGTGCTAGTTCCGTTAGAATACGAGAACATGCACGCAGTAAGATATCAGGAGCCAGATGAGCAAGAATATTCATTTGTAGTTAGATATGCCAGTACTGTATACCAAACACATTTGTTTTAGTCTTTCATAAAGGATTAATAAATGTTCTATTATACAACCAAGCATTCCTTACAAATTCCGCGCAGCGATAATGGTAATTCTTCCAAATATAAACAGAATCATGTCATTTCCCCATTCAAGTATGCTTTGAGTCCTTGATCCACAAGACTCTGAGATAGATGTTGGTGTATCATGTTAATGTATCTGCTGGAAAATGGCATCAGTAGCCTGTGACTTTCGAGCATCCCTTCGTCGTATAATTCCCACTCCTCCCCCACCTCCGTTGCTGAACTCGACCCAGAGGTCCCGTCTGAATGGGCTGGAGACGATCCATCTCGGCGCGCACGGACAGTCCACTGCGACCAGATAATGTTGCCGTTGGGGGCCGATACGCGAAGGCGAACGCCATTGGGCACACGTCTATAGACGGCGGGCCATTGCTGGGGCGCGATTAGACCGGGGACAAGCTCGTACCGCTCCAGTACGTGATAGGTGCGCACGGTGTCGTCCCACGGCCCTATAAAAGAATCATTGGCGAGAGATGCAGGGAGAGTCGGGATCTCTGTGTAGCTGGTGATGGAGATGTTGTGGTCCAACGTTGGAATGTACCTCTGGATCCAGTTAAGGAACTGCTGAGGCGGCAGGGCGCTTGGAAGTGGAAAGGTGAAGGAGAACCGATGTTGTTCCCGCATTAGTGTCTGTAGGAGCAGAGTGCTATTGGCTGTCTGCGGGTGCAAGGTGAGCTGGAGAGCTGGGATCGGCCGCTCCAACATTCAGAAAAGCTGCGATGTTTTGATGCTAGACGCGGCGAGCCATTTCTTTTCAACTTTATTCATTCATGGTTTTTTGCCTGTCTGGAGGCGATAAGAGCGCTAGCCCCTTGCAGTAAGGGCAGATAGCAGAGAGTGCTAACAAATTCGGTAGAATCTCCGTCTGGCCCTTGAAATGAAGAGCGGAGAGGTGAAAATGACCAGGCCCTTGTTCGAAACTGCCTTATTGGGCATGGCTTGGCTGCTAGTGCAAGCGCTATGCAAAGAATTCCAAATTCTCAGGTCCATTCGCGGGACTCCAAAGGAGGCTTGGCAAATCCACGTGAATTCGAACTGTTCTGAGACTCAAATTGGGAAGCCATCCCGTGCGCTGGCGATGGATATCATTTTGGAACGCGCAAGCTGTCACTCTCCCGATCAAATTTCCCTTTGTATGCGAAGATTCTTGGGAGGTGACAAAAATGGACGTAAGGCTAGGCCATTGAATGAGGAGAGGCACATGCCAGCCCCATATCTCGACTATGCTTAACCAATCCAAGTTTAGCTTGCGACCGCTAAAAATAACCCGCGAGGTCACTGACCAAAAACACGAAGGAGGAAAAAGCACATCTGAGACAAGAATTTGGAATTTGTGGTCATTTTCCCAGCCCGATAATAATTAGGGCATCATAAGAATCATGCTATACTGACACGTGTCTATGTGTTTTGTTTACTGCACCTATGTGCATCGCGTTCTAATGCACACAATTAAGAACAAAATCTGAGTACAAATTCAATTCTTTCGATTCTGAGCCAAGTCAGATCCTATAGCAACTGGTAATTATATGATGAATATCTCTTTTTATTTGTTATTGACAAATAAGAGTGCAGAATCAACTGAAAGCTCTGCATCTCCTTTGATCCATATGCTCGAGATGGTTCGCTCAGCCGCAGAAGAAAAATAAACAGCGTAGCATCCACACGATCAGGTTGCATAGACTAATTTTTTTTTTTTTTAAAAAAAAAAAAAAAACCAATAACAACAAAGTGGGGAGTTGTATGATCTACGCGGTAGGACCTTTTTTTCTTACAGGAACGGGAAAATACCTCTAGGCGAAAGTTTTAAATAATTTTGGCTACTATTTCCTGCAAATCTCATCACATCTTAATGCCGTAATAAAACCATCTGCCCCACCAAGAAAGCTGGATGCGAGCCAATCTCAGTCAAGCCTATGCTACACATATGGCGATCCCAATTCATTCATTTAGCCTCCGCCGGGGTCTGGGCTTCCTTCAAGAAACCTCATTCCTGTAACCAGCTTGATACATCTGATAAAGGCACAGGGTTGAACACGAAAAGCCACTATCCTAAAACTGGGATAACTTATAGCTATGGGGCATACCCAAAATTATGATTGATAGTTGCCTTCAAGCCAAGACGCCGTTGAAACAATCTGGGACCAACCATAGAATGGTCCAAGTAATTTGGGCCCTAGAGAACTGGGCAACACGTTGCTATTGAGGAGAAACCAAATGGCAATGCGATACTAAAAGGTGTCCCACAAGGGCCTGAACTAACTAGTTATCCTGTTGGATTCATCACAAATCGAGGTCCAAAAGAGTGGGTCTCATTAGGGAACGAAATCGAAACCAGGAGTCGAAGGTATTCGTCCATGGCAGGATGGTGACTTAGGAAGATTCTATTTGTTCTTGGAAAGAGTGCAGTTGCAGCTTGCATGAATAAATAGTCTGTGGATTTGCCTTTCAGCCGATATCCCAATCACGACTGTAACGCCACCGTCTGTGGCATGATTGTCTTTGGACAAGGTCCAAATGACTGAGAACACCATGTGCAATAAAAAGCCGCAATTGATGCATGATTTCTGCTCGTGGACTACATGGTTTTAACATAACCAGGGTTGCTTCGCTCAGACGTAGTCGATGCAAAGATTTGTGACCATCGTTCGTGTATGGTAATTCCTGTCCTTAATCACGCTTCCATCGTCATATCTGCCTATTGAAAGGATTATGCGGTTTAAATATGCAAAACTGTAAAATTGAGGTGCTATGGCCTTCGTTGATGTTGAAGATCCACCCAAAAATTCACCTACAAATGCGTTAGTTGCCACCTAAACACATCGATTTCAGATAGCCAGACCCACTTTGACAATATATTCGTATGTCGTATCATGATTTTCTGGGGCACATGAAAAGCCTGTTGATCTTCATGGCTGTTATCATCCCAGTGCTGTTTCTCTGTTCCCAATGCGGCAGATCGGCAGGGGTGTGAAAATCGGCGAAATGTTGGTTGAGATTCAATCGTAACCGCCCCGGTAGATGCCTTCGTGTCGACGCTAGTCATAGAAAACACCTTGATCCTAGATGCCGACTTAGCTGAACTGTTTCAGAACATGCACTAGCCGATTGCCATTTGAGCAATGCGTTGGACTTTCGCTTGGACCCCGAGGTTTTCATCAGGTTCAGGTTTCTGGACTTCTGGACTGGATGCAGAAAAAAAAGTGAGACCGCATATTTCTCTTTACATCTTTTCTTGTGTTAAATGCACATCTGGAAGGTCGCTTATGTCTGGTAAATCCGGGAGGTCGAGGCTATTATAGCCCACCGTGCATGCTCCTCGACCGCCTGACCCTGTGCCGTATGAAGCGTCTCCGAACATTTCTGCACTTTCCGTGCTCCCTCTTCTTTTTGTTACCAAATAGGTCGGAATTCTTTTCCAGGTCGCAGATATGATCGGCAGCATTGGCCGTAACGCCGGGAGTGCCACCACGAGAATTTGGGTTGCAATCTCCGTCGATGCAATTAGATCTGCCATTCATGAGTATTTTATGACCGTGAGATGATTCGATAAAAGTGTTTATTCTTACACGTTGTGAATGATGACAATTGCATTGCTGAAACAACAAACCGGATTATACTGGCAATCACAGATACCGCACCAATCGCAAGAACCGATATGAGGGCAATTTTCTCCCGTCGAGGTGTTGTTCTTAACCTTCTGAGCATTCCGAATGGCAATGCAAAAACTAGTATAATATTGAAGATTAGTATTTAATGGAGCAGAGTCGCTCAGAATTTCTTACTCATAATCTCGGAAAGAATACCAATCGACCAGTTAATGTACAAGGTATTTATCGCGGTGAGCAATGAGCACTTTGGATTAACAGCCCTAGAATGTTAAAAACACAACGCTATTAGGATTCGGTTCCAAAATCTATTGCAGAGGATGTCTGAGACAGTACATACCAGTTTTGTGAGATTGGCATCCCACACCAGAACAGATCCAAAAATCCGGCAATGCTGAAGCCGACTACTGTATACACGGTAATGCAAAAAAGAGCCTTTCTCAGGCCATCCTCGCTGATAGGAAACAGCTCGTTATAAAATGCTAATAAACTAAATCTGGGAAAGTAAAAGCCCATATCGAATACAATGTCGGCGGCAAACAACCACTTTTGAATCGGTTAGGTTCTGCTGTAAGTATGCATTCGTGCACTCACTTGCTGGAATGACTCATCGGCATAATTGCCAAATCCTCCGTTGTTTTTGCTGAATGAGTACGTATCCCCGACAACAAGAGTGAGAAAGGATAAGAAGGCGAGGACGAGAAAGATTTCAGAGAGCCAAAATGAAAACAGTCGCTTCTTTGTGCGAACAAAAAGACGGATAACAATGACCACCATGCATATTGAGATTAAACACCACTCGACTGTCTGTAAAAATGTTAGAGGCGGGTCATATAGAGACAGATATGAAGCGCTCGACATACCAAATATTGTTCGACAGTAACACCCATGTTCTTGGCGACGGACCTTGGAAGGCGAAAATGAGGGTGTACCGTCGAAAGCCCAATGACCTGGCGAGATGAGGAGCCAGACTGGTCAGGTCTGCTTTTCCCCTTATTTTTTTTATTTTATTCTTTTATTATTTTTCTTCAGGGGCTGATCTTTCGCTGGGGGTAGAGAAGCTTATGTGAAAACCTGCCCACAGGGCGAATGGGCGACCCGGGGATCTGGCCACAAAGACCGAAAACAGACCGCCCCAAGGTCTAATCCTAGGAATGTCCGGAACCTTTCTTGGAACAGGTAGCCGATTTTGGGATGGCCACGACCGATTAGACACGGTGTGAGCGCCCTGTGATGGTTGGGTGGGACGATAAACTTTTTAATCGGCCGATTTAGTCCAAGGCTTTCATTCCTGTCACAAATCTAAAGAGAGAACGAGGCCCTCTCCATGGGTGTCTGGGCTTTTGAGGAGGGCTCAGAGGTGTCCTGATTATGAAGAGTAGCTATTTATGTACACGTATTCACTCTCTTGTCTATAAGATGGGTCAGGGCCCGGTCTGTTTTTATCTGGATGAGTATTTATGGACTAATTTAATGGAGGCTTTAGCAAAATAGAGTGCAGATCTAAGACATCACCCAGCATCTAGACTGAACCCACGTGCCGAATAAATGGACAATTTCAGTTTAGCCATTTGCGACATCTTCTCAGCCCATCCAGGCACGACTGTCACTTCAGAAATTCCCCGATGAGTTGTATTCTCTTACCTTTCTCTGCGGTATCATCCGTTATTCAAGAGTGGTTGCCACACGGCACACTCACTTGACCACCGAGGCCGACCAGAAACGGAGATGCGCAGCAGGCTGATGAGCCTGACGTCACGCCAGCGACATTTTGCGTAGCCGACGTCCAAATTCGAGATGTTTTTGAAGGTTAGACCAGACCACAAAACCGCCTAGTACGTTTACCGGGAGCTTCGCGCCGCCACAACTTAGGCGTTTCCCACAGCCAATGTGTGGTGGCGTGGCACATCACCGGAACAATATTCCGCACTGGGCTTACCTAAAAGACGTGCAGCTTGACCACGGAATTGTATGTCTAAGCAGCCATGTGGACCAGGTCGTGCGCGTAGGGCTGATGCGAGCCGGATCAATCATCACCGAAAAGATGATGACTGAGCAAGTCGTCATCATAATGTCATATACACAGTGATAATTAGGAGCCAACCTAGATTCCGTTTCTGGCTCATCACATGCAGAGGTAGGAAAGTCCTAGCTTAGCTGATGCCATTCATCTTAAGGCAATTCTGCTTGGTCAACCTAGCGATGAGCACAGCTTGAAAATACAGAATGCATAGAAATTCTGATGATATCCTGAATGGCTCAATAATCTGTGCAATAAGATCGGAAGTGATTTGGCCGGATTTATTCACGTGGGTTTCGGGGTGGCCATTAACCTTTACCCTCCAAAACCAACACAATTCAGTCAGCTACCAATCACAAACCATGATCAGTACCGAGGAAGGGGAAAGGCACTAAATTCGCGTCTACACTTTTACGCTCCGACTGTTCTGATGCATATTGGCCCTCCAATGGTGGAAATGGGTCGTCAGATTAGTGCTACCCTAGAGAGGCACATGATGTTTGTACTAGAAGAGGTCAAGAGCGGGTTCACATTGGGTCTTGAATGTGATTGACAGGGTATCAAAAGCCTTAAATGAAAATAGAGAATGAAGGAGGAATTGGGTAAAAAAACGCCAGCATTAAGTCGGGCGAATGTAATTCGTCATGAGTCGAGAGTGTCATGTCGGGTTATTTGATGAAACCAGGACCAAACAGTCTTAGTTAGAGTTACGACAGGGAAAAACAAAGATATTATTAAACCAGCAATTAAAAGTATCCGATTCACTCCAACCTCTATGTAGATCGGGCTTCCAGCAACCACAAAGGCGGATCTCCAGTAGTCCTACCAGTACATTCAGCATCTACACACATTTGCAAGTTGCCGAACGCAAATTGTCTACCTGTCAGCCCGGGCCCGTAGTGGATGTATTTGCCAGAATTCGTTATGATTGAACTCATCCCAGATCGCGTTTAGATCCTTCCAGTCTACGTCCACAGCCTGGAGTGCCATGCCCTTTGGGCAGACGGCTTCCAACGAGGGGGCCTCTGGAGTCAGCTTTACCATGTGGAACATGGGAGCACTGGATGATGTAGCAAAGGCTGCCGAGAATGCTTTGAAGTCATCATTATTAGGCTTCAAATGTTCCAAGCCAGTGATAACTGGAATATGAGCGCCCGCAATAGCTCCTAGAGCATAGCCCAGGATGGGCCAGAATGAATCGTCAGCGCCTTCGGGTGGCCTTACTTTGATCCAGACAGATGCAAGGCGATTTTCGTCAACATATGCTCCAGCCTTGGGCGCGCGGCCAGTCAAAGCAATCAGAGCTTCAAGCATGTTGGGGTTTTTGAGTGTCCTTACCTCGAATACACTGTTCGCGTAGAAAACGGCATTCAACTCTCCCCAGGTGATCGAGTCGCCCAATTTCGGCGCGGTCCAAGTAGATATGGGGCACAGGTGAAGGCCACTTTGTCGCCCATGTCGACAAAGGCCTTGGCCAATTCATCGCAAGCCGACCCGAACTCTGCATTGACTCGAAGAGCGCGCCAGCGCTTTTGATCAACATATAAAGAATTGATAGTGGTAGGGACCTGGAATCTGCCGCCCCAATCACGAGGCCTGTCTAAAGGCAACTGAGCCAGGGCCATACCAAGCCCCATCTGTATGAGCTTGGCTTCCGCTCATCAATTCTCGAGCTCCCATCATGCTAGCTATTCGAACGATAATTTTCAGCGATACGGCGGCTGCTCTGCTAATTGCGCCGTCCAACATGGCGCGGTCGGCATCGGTCAGTTGAATGTCGGAAATAGCGTTAGCAATGGAGTTCGCGCCATTAACAGTGAAGCATGCTTCTAACGAAGCATCCGAGACACTTCCATCTTGGATGTGAACCGCTTTGCCGTCCCAACCTAGAATTTGTTGAAAGTCCTCGCGGCTGAGGGTGGCCACGGGGGCTGTTTGGTCAAACAAATCCTCGGCGACCATGACTCCAAGAGTAATGATCTCCTCGCGTCGCTCAAAAACCAGCGCTTTGGGACCCAAACCGTTTAGAATCAGCTCCATCATGATGACGCTGCCGCCGCATGATCCTCTACTCCCAGGTATCGCCAAAATGGTGTCCCCGAGGAAGCGACCGCAGAGCGGATGGAACCGATTAATGACCTCTCCCGTTTGGGGATCAACACCACCCCAAAAATTTAGCTCAAGATCAGCCGCCAAAAGAATGGCCGAGGAGCTGCCAGTCACGTAAGGGGTACCATAAAAGATGTGCTGGGTTGGAGTAGCTATCTTCGCAATCCTCCACACGTAGTTGGCAGCTGATAGTAGACAAGAGAGCCCAGAAGCGTAGTATCCTTGCAAGAAAAATATGTTTAAAGAAGACCCATATCTATATACCCGGCTTCTGGGAGGAGACTCAACGGGAACCGGATTGGCCGCAGCATGCCAGGCGGGTTGAATCCGAACACTAATGGGAAATGAAAAAAAGGTTTTTCGTATTATCGACTGAGCCAACGGGGAATAAAGGATTAGTCAAGTCACGATTCCACTACCAGATTCCCCGCAGTGCCATAAAAGTGCCAATGATAAGATAGCGATCGGATGTAGAACCCGAGGGCGTACATCATACTACGACTGGTTGGGAAAATTCTATGAGAATGTGCGGGGTTGGTCTCGGATGCGATTAGATAGAGACTATGCAATCTTAGATCTAAAATTGGTGGACCTGCAGCGCTAGATACAGACATTCACACAAACCGAGCTTCCATTCGGCAAAAAGTAACTGCCGAGATTCGGGAAGTGTTATGTGTACAGGTGACCATTTGACTTGCTGACAAATTCCCTTCTGTTAAACATTTATCAGATGCAGATAGATTAGATCGGGAATATCGGGTGGATATCATTGTACTTTGATTGCAAAGCTCGAGAAGTCAGGCTCGACAACCGAGATCTCTTGTTAAATACATTTGAACACACATCGGGATTCTCGGGTTCCTCGCGGGGGTCGCTCATCCAGGCCCAAAATGATGATTACATCATCATAGACAATTTCAAAGTGCCTTGATCTTTGTTATCATCATCAATATGGGGAAGGGCATATCGTTCAACTAACCATGGGCAGGGTGAACTCCCCGAGCCCTTCAAGAATGGATATAAAAGCGCCATGAATCTGGCCAAAATATGCTCCAGTTGGATCAAGTCTCCAGCACATATATTTTATTCATCAAATATCATTTGAAGACTTTTATTTCGATCATATTGCCTAAAATGTCTGACATCAAGATCAAGAGAATTGATGTTTTCCAACTCGACATGCCCTACTCGGGAGGAATCTATTACCTTTCTGGCAGGCGCGAATATCCCAGCTTTGACGGAACATTTGTTTTGCATCACAACCGACAATGGACTCGAAGGCTGGAGTGAAAGCACCCCGTTTGGTTCCACCTATATCGCTTCCCACGCCCTCGGCGTTCGGGCAGGTATCGCCGAGATCGCCCCAAAGCTCATAGGACTTGATCCGCGTAGGGTTGATCGCATCAATGACGTTATGGACGATGCGCTTGTTGGTCATGCACACGCAAAGGCGGCACTTGACATCGCATGCTGGGACATCCTGGGCAAGTGGACTGGGCTCCCGGTTTGTGAACTTCTCGGAGGTCGCACCGACCTGAAACTCCCAATCATCACATCGCTTCCTGTTCGCGGGCCGGAAGGAATGCGGGCCCTCGTTGATGAATACCGACAAAAGGGATCCAGAGGCTTTTCTGTCAAGATCGCTGGAGATCCAGTCACCGATGCGGCTCGGATTGTCGAAGCATTCAAAGACAAGAAGCCTGATGAATGGTTCCTTGTTGACGCCAATGGGGGAATGACTGTTGAAGGAGCCTTGAGAATGTTGAGGTTACTACCCGACGGCCTTGACTTTGCCCTCGAAGCTCCCTGCCAAACTTGGCGAGAGTGTGTCTCCTTGCGATGAAGGACGAATGTCCCGATAATCTATGACGAATTTGCACTTACAGAGGCTTCCGTGGTGCAAATGATTGCGGATGATGCTGTGGAAGGCGTTAACCTCAAGATGCAAAAGTTTGGTGGCTTGACTAAGGCTCGCCGCGTCCGCGATATTTGCCTGGCTGCTGGTTATGTCATGAGTGTTCAAGACACGTGCGGATCCGACATCGGTTTCGCGCCCCTCGTCCACTTGAGCCAAACCATTCCAGAGCGCTCGTTCCGCTGCGTTCTTGCAAGTCGCGACATGCTTAGCGTCAAAACTGCCGATGGAGACCTCGATATTGTGGATGGTTATGTTACGGCGCCTACCGCTCCGGGTTTGGGAATCACTCCTCGATTGGACGTCCTTGGAGAACCAGTGACTAGCTACTTTTGAAGAACAGAAGTGTTGTAATACGCATCGCAGGGTCTATTAGCAATGAGATATATTTATTTTGATACTGGATTCTCGATTCATTTGACTGTTATCCACGAGTTGCTGATATTTCCCTATGATCTTAAGTCGAAGGAAAACTCTAAGTCTCTCATTTTTGCCGTGACGACCGTTCTATTCACTTCACCGAAAGCTATAAAAGTTACTTCTCGGTTACCATGTATTTCTGTTTAAAATTCTCCCACGGGAAGATCGGAAGCGAACCCGATCCGGTTCAGCCGAGGAGCATACTCCGATTCACGTGCTTACGACGTGATACAACCTTCTTCCTGCATTAATTTCACCCGCACACAGAGCATTATGGAAAATTCCGATGCCGGAAATTCTCGTCTTGAGTAAGTTGCACACGCATCGGTAAGCCAGTCAGCAGACCGACGCAGGTCAGCGGGTACCGGCCATTTGGGTGGTAGCTGCTACCACACGCACCATGAAAAATGCATGGTGGCGCAGAGACTGCACTCCAGCTCCTATGCAGTGCTTGAGAACGTAATAAAACATGACAACTGATGTTGAATATTTAGATCCATAGTTCCGGGTTTGTTTCTGATTCTGGGACAGTGGACATTGTCTTTTCTGAAATCCATTCCAACAATTACAATTGTGGTTTGGGGGCGTTGAATGGTTCATTTTACTACGATTTTTCTCCTCTTCTTCTAATTTTTGCTATTCTAATGAATAATTCCTCAACAATACTTCTATTATTGACTCATATTTGTGCTTCTAAGTCCCATCATTCAGTTAAAACATTCACCCATCTGGACGCCAACGCCGTTAGAGCTTATTTCTATGGAAGGGATAGTGTCAAGCTCGCATGTGTTTATATTGAATGAGCAAGTGCCAACTTGCTCCACCTCCATGCCTCAGGAGCTGGTTGACTGAACACCGTGGCCCATAAGAGACACTATGGTGGCCTCAGCTCGGCTCGGCATTTCTCCTTTGTACTCCATGCATAAGACACTTAGCGGTACTCGCGTACCACTGCCTCCAATTACATCTCGCGGACCGGGATTTTACTCCAGTATCGGCGGCTTGATAGGGATAAAGTGCGGGGGTATTCGGCCGGTTGCATTAGCGGGGGCGGAAAGTTGTGGTTTATCCTATCCCAAGAATCATCTAGCGGCATAAGCGGCAACTAGAAATGGAAGGCAACTGATGATTAACAATCTAACTATTGGCTGGCAAGCATCCTCGCCATTCCAAAGTACCATGAAATGCCGTCAATCATTCGCGTCAAAGCTAGTGAGATTGCAGACCAGTCTATGGATGTACCAGCCCAACTGACGTGTTCGCCCGCAAATGTTTTTCTTTCAACAGCAAGGACCAACAGAACACTGCGAAATTGAACTGGTGGGGAACTGTGGCTCAGGTACTAGTCAGGCCAGGCATGGATATGTTGTCGCACGGCATATATATGACATAGCTGTTGCGGCAATTATCGATCCTGAGGCAGAGTATAAAGGTAGTAAATCCTCTCGGTCTGCCGGCCTGCCAACTCCATCCATCGCACGTGAAGCAAGGCATACGATTTCGTACAAACCCTGACAAGATGCAAATCAGCAACCCCAACATCAAGACGCTATTCGAGACAGTCGAGCAAAAGTTTCAGGGCACCAAACTAGGCGCCGACAAATGGTATATCGTCACCATTGCGGCCTTGACGGGCGGGAATGATCAAGAGCTATGCAGAGATCTATACTTGTATCTCATCTCAAAACCGGAATTTTCTACCTCAGAACAGAGACAAGCTTTGATGCGACGGCTGCGCGAAGCTTTAGTCAAGTCCATTGGCATTGTTGGAGTGTCTAAGCCTATGGTGTCCATCATATCTATCAACCAATGCGAAAGGGAAGAGGACAAGGATCGAAGCGTTGCGACGAGGAAGGGCTGGGAGTGCAACGACGACACTCTTGAACGCGGCAGGGCCTGGTTGGACAAGCTCTACACACGCAATGCAGAGCCCACGCTCGGCCTATTCGCCGATCACGAGGACTTTGGGTGGATCAGCCAACACATCACCTACGGACTGTACCTAAGCGACCGCCAGGTCTTGGACGATCTCGACACGCAAATGGTGGTGGTGCCCTCCATGATGATCCAGAATCTCAAGAACGCTACGCACTGGCATCTCCGGGGGACCAGGAGAATCGGCGTTTCAAAGGAGGATTTGGAGGTGGTTTGGGATTCCGTGAAGCTGATTGCCGACTATTTGGAATTAAAGCTTAACCGAATCCCGACCGTGGCGGAAATCGAGCACGACGTGTAGAGAAATGAAGAATGGAAAGGTCCGTGAGACGCTATTCATGCCGTGTCTCAGTTGCATTGCAGCTTTGCAAGACGACGAGTCATGAAAAAAAAAATTGATCTATCTTGGTTCATCTCAAGTGATTTCCTGTGGAATGACTGTTTCCAGCATTCCGACTCAGCTATTGAGTGACATATGAACGGAGAAGTTGTGAATCGCAAAGATCACCACTATGGCTTCATCAACGCAAAAAGCTGACGACGCTAGCGATCCCCGCTTTCTCGTCTCATCGCTCGTTCCGTCACGTGCAACTCAGTCTGACACTACCCCTTGCTGCGTCTGGCTTATTTGCTGACATTCCAAATTAACAATTTCCTCACTCATTTTTCCTATTACTGATCCAGTTTTAAAAGAAACATCAATCAATACATCCGACCGAGGGCTGTACTGTAAGCATTTGGATCTTGGATTTGGTATCTTGGCCTGTGGTTGGAGCATCTGCAGCTTACTAACTCCAAGACACCACCAGCCGACCGTCCAACCAGCACGCTATGAGCTTTGTACCCACCATGACAACGCACAAGGTTGCGCTTTGTGGCCTGACTGGTGTCTGCTATCTGGGTGGTTTTAGTCGCTTCACTCATGGGCGATTTACCCCAGCTTTTTACCAGTATCAGCTCGACCGAGCTCCCGATGATGAGTCAACACGCGTCGTTCCTGTTATGGACGTTACTCTTGGCACTTTGCTCATTTTCTCAAAGACTAGAGCTATCGCAGCAGCTCTCTGTACTTTCTTCCAAGGAGTAGGAATAGCCATGCGTATTGGAGACGGCAAATCTCCAGTGACGGATCTTGCGCTTGCTTCCCTGGCTGCTTATGTGACCTGGTCATCCATCTGATTGATTGGATAAGTTAAATAATGGTAATCTGGCTCGACTCAGTGAAAAGACTTGATTTTCATGAGATGAAAAAAAAAGAATATTGGGAATAGCAAACCCGCAAATCGAAATCTATGTGGTTCGACTTACTTTTTACATAATTGCGAGAAAAAGCCCACACGCTTCTCATAACGCAGCAAGCATGGCTTCCCTGAGACGCTGCGTTAGAGGAATGGCTACCATCCGCATTTGTTTATGAACCCAAGATAGATTTGTCGCACCAAGGGCTACTGCTTAGAGCGAGGGTGTACCTATACATAAGGGGATAAAATATGTGTGATAGAAAATGGGATATTTCTTCTCTGCATCGTTATTTAAATAGCCTGTGGTTAAATATATAGCGAGAAAAAAAAGAAGTTTTAATGCGTCGTACGGAACTCGAATCCGTGCCTCAACTTTTCACAATGGAAGAGTTGAATCCTAACCCCTAGACCAACAACGCTTTTAGATGCAACGGAATAAATCGCATGGCCCTTATATTTCTCACGCAAAGCATAATGATTTTAAATTACTCAAAGAATGCTGTCACAATTCCTGAAAGTTTGCAACCTCTCTACGTGTCCAGACAGCTCAACTAGCCTAGGAATAAATAAATAAATAAATATTAGAAACAAAATCCATTAATTTCTATAGTTCCTTTCATCTTTTTGTCTGCTTTTTTCACTACCGACTTTTCCTGCAGCAAAGAAGAAGGGGCATTGCACGTTGCACAAAAAAAACAAGTCGCCCCTGGGTCGAGTTTCTCCTCTGCATTTCATGTCCTCTTTTTCTTTGCAAAATTAAAGACACACCAAATCAATTAAATATCACTGACACAAGATCAAAGCAATACCAATGGAAAGTCTAGTTTATTTCTATCAATGATTTCTGAGCACTATAAATATACCAAGTGGTCGGGCCACGCGGATCATCCCTGCACGCTCGCCAGATACTCTTTGCCGAATGGGTAATCCGAGTAGCCCACGGGTGACTTGGGGACGTAAAATGTATTCCGATTGTATGCATTCAGTTCCAAACCCTCCTTAATGCGATAGACCAAATCCGGGTTTGAAATGAAGTACCGACCAAACATGACGATGATATCCCTGTCGGGATATTGAGAATCGACAAGCTTGCGCGCCTCTCCTGGTTTATAACCTCCAGCGATAAGGAGAGGACCATTCCAAAGCTTGTATGCAAAGTCCAACCTCTCGCTGCAGTCGCTGTCATCGCTACCGGAGACTCGCGGTTCGACAAGATGAAGATACGTGAGATTTGCGCGACTAGCTTTCTTAATGACATCCGAAAATTGAGGGACCGGGTCCGCCATTCTCATTCCCTGAAATGCACTCCAAGGGCTCAAACGGAGCCCGACGCGTTCAGGACCAACGGCGTCAACAATAGCCTGCATCCCTTCGTTAAAAAAGCGCGACCTGTTTTCTATGCTTCCTCCGTACTCGTCATCTCGCTGGTTGCTGACATCTTGGAGAAATTGATCTACAAGGTAACCGTTGGCAGCATGGAATTCAACCCCATCAAAGCCCGCACTAATGGCGTTCTTCGCCGCCGCGGCAAAATCTTGGACCGTTTGCTTAATTTCAACAACCGTCATCTCCCGAGGCGTTGGACCGTCTTCCAACGGAATAGCACTTGGCCCCAAGATCGGAAAGCCTTCTTGTGCAGCTATATCGGGCATTGCTGCACGGCCCATGGCAAACAGCTGGCAGAAAATGAAGCAGCCCTTGCGATGGATCTCATCGGTGATGGTCCGCCAAGCTTCAATTTGATCCTGGTTCCAAATTCCTGGCGCATTCGGCCAGCCACCGTGATTTGGAGATATTATAGTCCCCTCGGCGAGAATCAAGGTGCCGGGCACTGCGGCCCGTTGACTATAGTATTCCTTCATTAATGGTGTTGGGACATGAGCGTCGGTCGCCCTGAAGCGGGTGAGTGAGGGCATTGCAACCCTATGCTTCACTTCGATGTTGCCTATCTTCAAAGGCCTGAAAAGACGCGATTCGGCCATCGTAATGTTGTGGTGGTTGGAAACAGAGAGATCAAATGTTGGAGTGTTTTGTATTGCCAAGTCCTGAAAATTAAGGATTGTATGATGGAGGAATGAAATTTTCTTTGGGTCACACGCGGTTGCTTTATAGCATCCAGCCGCCCCCTTGAACGTGATTTCAACTGCAAGAATCATTTAGAACACGAGTAGATTACAAATATTGAATACTGAAGGAAAGATAGATCCAATTTCAGGATTGAGGTTACTCCAGGTTAGGAAGAGAGATGGTTCTGATCTAGGTAAAAACATACTTCCCATTCAGGCACAGACATACTTCCAAATATAGTATAGTGTCTGTAATAGCTAACCCTGTTCTAGCATAGCGACCTGGCGCTAGATGAGAAAGCGGAATGGTTGATTTTCAGAGTAGCGAGCCACATTACTAACCCTGGCTTGGATCTAACTTTTGGCATGGTTGATTGTGCAACGAGTTATGTTTTATGCAATACAGGAACAATTAGGTAAACACAGTGCACAAATATTTATTATGAATTATGCATACTGCTCATTTTTCCGTTTCCCACCTGTGACCTTTCTGATGCAGAAAGATTTCAGGGCATTATTGTGATAATCCGCTTTCTAATATGGATACCTCTTCCCAAACCTCTTTGACTTTTGGCAGAAAGGCGATTTTTGACCAGATGAATCCCTCTAGAATCTCAAGCAATTCCAGCCATGATCCATACAGGCCGATAAATCTGGACTTGTGGTTGGAGCTCAGGAGCACACTATATTCTGAACGAATGCTGCTTGTTGAGGAAAAAGCGCTCCCAACGTACAACAACCATACCAACACATCAGGGTGATCGTCCCAGACGGGATCCTCGCTTGTTCGCTGTAGCCGACGAAGCAGTTGTACCGAGAGGTGAGACTGTGAACGGAGATTAGTCTCCTACAATCCTGATGAAAAAGAAAAGATTTCTATGCAAGAGAGAGGCATGAAATGACTCGTTAGGGACGACTTACAGGAACGATTGAGCCAGGCCAAAGTTTGCAGCGCAGAGTGGCAGAGCATAAGTACGCCCCGAGACGACAGCAATCCATAAAAGACGAGACATCTGGCCAACCCGCCAGCTGAGACTGAATGGATGCTTGTTGATTGTCAACTTGTACCATCATCAATACATCATCTTGTCCAAAGCCGCCAGAGTCTCGAGTGCATTTTAGTGCATGTATGTCCTTCAATACCTCAACAAATTCGTCAGTTAATAAATGAGATATTCGATGGAGCCTAGGCGGCAGTCTATATGCATTCGGGGTGAATGGATCTCTTCTGTAGTGCAATTCCGCAAACGTTGTATGGTCAACTATTCGACTGGAACCTGTCATGACGGAAGAATTCAAGTCTTGCCTGTTCAGAAATGTTAAAATAGAGGATTAAGAAGGGTGCTTTGTTGCTTGCCAGAAAATCGCACGCTTGATGCCGTCAGTCAAACGGACACCTTCAGCTTGACACACATGAAGCAAATGTTGAATTGCGTTCATATGAAGCTGAACCTGGAAGGGCATACTGAGGCGGGTCTTTCAAATCGTGGATTAGCTCTGTAAAATGCTGGCATTGAGAAACTCGATAGATTAGAAAAAAGACGTGCATACCTCTATACCAGCCACTAGAAGAATAGCCCCGAGCGTTGATTCTGAGACTGCCATTTTTGGAGAGCTCATGCTTTCGCGAATATTATTTAATGCCTGATTATGATATGTGAGGCATTCTTTATTGATAGCTCCGGTGATGGCGAATGCAAACGTGAGCATGGTGGCATTGAGAAGAGCAGGATTATCCAGACCCGTTTGGAAGAGTGAGCGAAAGTTTCGGAGTACGAGTTCATCTGCAATGCTGAATGTGGGCTCAGTGTCATTCAGATTCTTTTCTGCGCAAGTTAGCTAATTGGAACAATGTTGTTTGAATCATCGAGGGAAAGCTTACGTCGACTGAGCCATGACTGTAATCTGGATGAATCTGCAGCCAGCATTCGAAACGGATCAAATTCAACCCTAGATGCATAGAAAGAATGCAGGGTGGCATTGTTTTCTTGCATTCCTTTACTGACTAGCCTACCAGAGTCCTGTTTCAAAACCGATACCTTAAAATTATGCCCAGACTCTTGCTGAGCCTTTCGTTTGTTTTGCAAAGCCACTCTAACAGCATGCGACCGAGCTAATCGCTTTGTCTTTCGATCCGTTACGCCGTCTGGGCTTTGGATAGAAATAAACTGAAAATCGCCACCTGGTGAAATGAGTCAATGCGATTATGCTCTTGAGCATTCTTTGGGCACTTATTGTTCTTAGCCGCAGGACCAACTACCTTTTTCTGTCATTTTGACATCAAACCCTTTGATTCTGCTCTTAATGGCAAAGATTGGGCGCCAGGAAGGAATTTGGACTCTGCAACGCAGTAGCCACTGGTTGTGTGAGAGGTTGATTTGGGAAGGATTCTTGCTGACAAATCAATCCAGACGATGGTTTCTTGCGGCAGACAAAATAGCCACCCTTGAACCGAGAATCTACCGATGATTGTAAGCTTGGTTGAAATAAAAGGCACCGAAAAGCGTTGAGGGCATATTGAAGCTTCTTTTCCTACGAGACAGAGCCTCTAAAAATGGGACACGTCCGACACAAGTAATTGTTTGCTGCGTGTTAGAATTAATTACGATATTTTGGCCTTGTTTAATTCAAGGTATGATCGAATAGTTGGTTTAGTATGAGAGCAAGCGTTGCACTATTTCCTTGAATACGCAGAGCATCATTTTTTTAACAGATTAAAAATCACTATGCTAGCTACATATATCGGCTGATAAATGCTTGGATGATTACCTAGATGTTGTAAAAGAGAAGAAACCCCAGTAAAGGAAGACCGGTAATCTTCTCTAGTATACATTAGAATATTGTAGCAGTTTGATTAAGAACTATATGCTGAATCACCTATGTATTTCAGCTCTTTCCATTGCCATGTATATAAGTCTCGAAAAACAGGATACTCGGATAAATGCTCATCACCAATAGTTGTACAGGCCGCTTTTCACCTTATTAGGGTGAGTTCTTTTGTCTATATTTAGGCCTTAATTTGGCTAAATTGTGGGAATCCCTTGTCCATGTACCTCTCCATGTTCCGTGGGAACCTAAGTACCAAGAGGCGACCGGATTCACAACCAATAGCAGCCATGTGATCGGTCACAAGAGAGGCATGAGTACCACCGCCGGAAGGGTCAGGGCGGTGTTCTTGGGGTATCCATAACACATTATTGCCGTTGTACGTTAACCAGGACCTCAGTTTGGTAAAGCCCCAGCCACTAAACTGGCACGTCAACCCAGAATCTGTAGGTGAGTTTGGAAATTTTATGATATCAATCTTGCCTCGACTCGTCTGGAGAATGGAGTTATTTGGAAATGATATCTGGTTTGTATAAACCGGAAATGTGTGGAAGCAAGCTGTTTCTAAACGGAACAAGTGTATTGTATCATTTATTGTCAGGGCAAATGATAGTTCGTTTGGGGAGAAGGCCATGAACCGAGCATAGTTGGAGTCTCCAGGCAGAGAAAGCACCAATTGCATGTTGCCAGCTGTGATATTCAAAATCTGCAGTTCTGTACCGCGCCCAGAGAGTGTGGATATTGCCAGATATCGGGATGTGGGGGAGAAGACGCAAGACAAAGAATCTTGGCTTGCCGACATATTTAAATCCGATCTCATCATCAGCAAATTCCCCACAATTGAATCCCAAAGTTGAAGGATATTGGTAGTGGTGTATAACGCGACAAAGCGACCGCATGGAGAAACAGCATATGAATGAATAACATCAGGGCACTTGACGGCGCGCTGTAATAGACCCGTGGCAGGGTCCCAAAGATAGATTGATTTGAAATCTCTAAATGAAGGGACAGTTGCCAATACCAAACTTTCGGGGTTGGATGAGAATTTGATGGTTCCATAAGTTGCGATGCAAGAAATTGTTGTCATATCTTCAAAACGGTCGAGTACCTGCCATACGGTGCCGTTGAATGCGTCCCAGATACACACTGTACCATCATTTGATTGCGATGCAATCCACTTGCCATCGTCTGAGCAATTCAAAGATACAATGCTAGGACCCATCTCCATTGAAAGCCCTTGCATAGCTTGTTGCACATCCCAGATTCGAATGTATCCCCTTCCTTGGACTGCCAGGAGCCGGCCATCTGAGGAGAATGCTAGAGAACTGGCTGATCCTTCGAGATATTTCAATGGCTCAAATGTTTTTCCATCGTAGATGCGGACTCCACGGACTTCTCCAATTGCCACAAATTGACCATCTGGAGAGACCCTAAGAAAGGTAGAATAAGCAAATACGAGCTTTCCCCACCAACTAATGGTTTGTTGATCCATATCCCACTTCCAAAAGTCTCTACTCGACATAATTGCAAGTTGACGGCCGTTTGGCAGGAAAGAGGCTGCTATATGGCGGCACTCGATATCGTTGATAACATGCTTGGATCGCTGGCGTTTGTCCAAATCGAGGACGTCGATAGATATTTGTTTGATTCCAGAATTGACAATTGCCACGCAGCGTTTAAAAGAACACCAAGTGATCGCGGGTCGGAACGCCCGATAGTCAAAAGGATTATTCTCATGCTCGCAATAGAGCTTGCCCGTTTTAATTTCATATACCCGCACAATGTGATTGTTAATTGCTAAGAGCCATTCGCCACAGGGAGATATCTCAATGGCATCAAAATATATATCAAACATCCAGGCGAAGCATTTTGTGGAAGTGTCCCATACACCTGCTTCATCGTTCTCCTTCGATGTAATGGCCAAGTATGTGCCATCAGCAGATGGGATGACATGCGGGGTTTTCACACCAATGGGGTGTCTGATTCGATGTGTTGTTCCATCTTTCAAATTCCAGATCAGCAATGTGTCCTCACCTTCCATTGTGACGACATGCTGATTTGTCGGTGAGAACTGGACAGTGTGGAATGGTGACTTAGACTCAAGAACTTGTAGACACGAACTCCAGTATTCATTTGTTGTAAGTTTCGTGGGTATCCACTCCGGTTGATACTTTGAAAATGTCTGCCGTATGAGAGATTGTGTTGGAGCAAATAGTAACCCTGAAGCATAAATCTGAAGGGGGTATTCTTCTATAGCGGCGCGGAAGTACCTGATAAAGCGGCCTGCGTCGCAAAGAAACGCTATATGCTCTCTGCAGTTCCCTAAACCTTGACCAGTCTCTATAGCTTCGTGCAATTTTGACATTCCTGCAGCCCCTATTGATAGCTCCTGATTGAGGCTGAGAGCTTCAAGCCAAAAGAGAAATTTCTGTACAAGAAAATTATGCACTGTACCTCCGTCATGTAGACAGTCGCTGCATTTTAAATGGTGGGTCGTCGTTTCCACCCGATGAGATTCATTAAAATGTTCAATCCAAAAGGTGATGGAGTATCGAACATCTGAGAGTTGATTGGGAGTTGGAATAGCGGTACGCGCTTCATCAATATGAATACCGGGGTTGACAAACCCATAAATATTTCGTTGAAGAACCTCCATAGCTTGAATTGATCTTTCATAGATTGTATGATGAACAATTTCCATGCCCTCCGGAAATAATTCGTTTGATGCACTGTTAAGCAAAAAGTCTTTTGCGGATTGATGTATGAAATAGATGACATCATTTCTTATGGTGAGAAAAGAGCCACAGTCGTGAATGATTTCATGAATGTACATTCCGCCGTTGTCGATTTTCTCCAGTCTCAAAATTTCGGTTACGGTAATTGGCCGGTACACAATCGAAGTAATTGCCAAAACTCTTCGATAAAGCTCCACACTTGATGACTGGCGAATGAGCGTCATCATTCGCTCATATAGAGCATCTAGACCGAGAGGGAATTTGTGAAGGTGAGCTAAGAGTTCATAACCTCGACACTTGCTCAGCTGTTGGCAGACCAAGGCCGCCCAAAGGAATGTCCCCTGAGCTTTAGTGAAGATGGTGTTTTGAATCTTCGATTTTATGTTCTCATTGCATTGTTTCTGTACGGCCAGCTTGCCCACTTGGTAGCGGACGTAGAATTTGACGGCTTCCGAGACCGAATATTCATTCAGCTCAAGGGATAGATGTATATTTTCAGAGGCATGACACATCCATTCCATAATTTCTGGCCGATTACGACTCGAGACAATCCATTTGACCTTTGACTTTGTCGCAATGATGAGATTTATCAGGAATTCGAGATCGGTTACGCACTCATCGAGAGCGTCAATGATTAGATACGAGTTGTACAAAGCTTCGGTATTTAACAGCTCGGAGAAAACCTTGGATGTGGTCTGAAAAGAGTTCCAGTGATCCTTGTCTATGCTCCCAGTGTCGTGTTGCATTTCCCTTATCAAAGGCAAAAGCGATCGCTGTTGTTTGGCTAGAAGGTAGATGAGGCCACGCAATACTGCAGCAGCATTATTAAGACCCGAGTTTGTGGCCTGACAGAAGAAGTACGACATTAAGATATTACTATTATTGTCCCCGAGCTTCGTTTCAGCTTTAAGTTCATTGATGATGCCACACAGCAGCATCGTCTTGCCTTTTCCAGGATCGCCTTTTACCCAAAGGAACTGGGAGTGTTCATTCTCATACCACTTCTTGAATTCGACATTTTGGAGGACCCATGAATATGAATCTTTTAGAAGTCCACCCTTTGTGTTTTCAATGCGAGCTTTGTCCTCTTCGGGATCCGTGGATCGTAGATTTGCGAGACATTTGTTGTTCAAATACTCACTATTAGTCTCTAATCCCGATGGATAGTAGTTATTTCCAATGTGCAAACTCGAGTTCCCGCTCAGGTGAGCTTCTTCGAGTGAATTTGAGGCCATATTCCCCGGAGAGGAGACGATTGAAATATGGCCTGATTCGACGCTGCAGCCTCCCGGGAACGGGCGCTAAGCTGGAGCCAGTCACTGAGGATCGAGTTCACAGGTGTAATCGAAAAATTGAAGCTCTGGGAAACCTACTCAGATCGAACTGGAAAGGCAATATGGATGGATGAGGGAAAATGCTCGACCATCACTTCGCAGCCTGATGCTGCGTCAGCAATGGAAAACCCACCATACCGAATTAGGGATTGCGGCGTAAGCACACTCAATCATACCCGCCAATTTCTACCAAACGCCCATGCTCTTTGCAAGCCTGCTGCAAAATAAACGCGGAAAGAGCTTGGAGATGCGAAACTTCACGAAAGTTTGGTAAATAAAGTATTTACAGAGACACATTGAATTCCTCTTTTGTCCTATTCTCTCTGCCACCTAGGGCGTGAACGAAGGGGCCCTTTTCACTGCAGTACCCTGCGTTTCACACCTCGCAAGCTAAATGCCAGTTTGCGATCCGTGTGTTTCTTCTAGCCAACGAGATAAATAGTCGAGGCGACCTCCTCGCCCCCATCCTCATCTCCGCAGTGGGAAAAGTTAACCGCAACATGAGTATCTGCAACAACTTATAATCATGATTCCGGTTACAATTATTCTTGATAAATTGAGACAAAAGAGTCTCCATGCGCTATTCAAGACTTGTTTGGGTTCACTCCCGTTCAAAACTTTCTCCATGAAATTGTTGCTGAGGCTGTCGTAAAACAACTTCATGGCATTTTCTATACACGCATGGTTACACGTTCACCCGTCTTCTCAACAAAAATTTTAGTTCTTTGTCGAAGTTCCAGCCTCCAGATACAGCAGTCTGCCTTTTCATGCCACATACATTGACGCGCCCAATAATTGATCACATGAGTAAAGAGATAGACAGTGCTATGGTTCATGTGACACCATCTAGGTCAACACAGCTTCCATGCAGCCAAGACCGTGCGACCTTAACCACAGACAGGCCAGATATTGGATATCAAACCTCGTCGTCAGTAACCCTCGCTGATTATCGCCACCTTAAAAGCCTGGTTCGTGGTGTTCAGCGGTGCCTGTAGAATTGCAGAGTTCTATTTGTTGGTGATGGTTGTAAATATTAGTCAATGAACAGTTTCTCTAACCAACTTGAGTAATAGATTGTGAAGAGGGTCGCCTTGGATGGTATATTCGAACCACACTGAGTGATTATATGTCTGGAACTAACACGATCGGGCTTTTTATAGGTGCGATACTAGATGACTGGACAATTTAAAAGATATTTGATGACCCGCAACGGTGTCAAACTGCATTAGTTAGTTGATAGGACCTATATCTATTCATCTGAAGCACATTCGCCTGATGTTTCTAAGGAATATTATCTCCCATGACTTTTGCTCTTCGTTGTGATTTTTAGATATTGATATTGGTTGTGATCTTATCTGACTCCATTTCTTTTCTTGGCTCAGGTTTACATATTGGTCTTTCTTCTTCCAGCAAGGTTCTTACTTTTCAATGAGCCAACGAACTTGCCAAGTGTCTCGCTAGTACCGACAGAGTCAAGTATCTCAATTGTTATCTGCCCTTTAAGATTTAAAGAGATTGGGTCCCGCTGTGAAACATCTCAACCCAAGCAGAGTGATCGCAATTCCCCATTCGGCTAGACCAATGAGCTCTACATACCCAGCAATGAGGCGCCAAGCGGGGCGAGGCTTATCAAGAATGGAACCTCCAAGGAATTGGCATTTGACTCCCAGAGTTCGCCGAGAGTTTAAGGTGACATCCTTGTCAAGGGAATCCCACGTGGCTTTCACTGTCAAAAAGACATTTCATTACTCAAATAATCGGAAATTCGTGGTGGTGGCAGTCATGGGGGTCCCTTGACAAGAGTGCTGTATTAGAGCGATGTTTCCCAAGTGGTCTTCTTAGCTGGGTCAGACCGGAGTTCTAGTATTATCCTTGATACGGGAGGTTAGTTGTTAGGGTTTTGGCATTAATCCTCCCAATTGGCTCTTTTTATACACGTTGATTTCTAGCATTGCGATGAATGCCTGGCGCATAGTTCCATAGAGAGATGGGTTGGTTGCAAGAGTAGGTGTAGCCTATTCAGTTCTGTCGTTGATTGTCCCCACAGCTGATAATGGCACCCGCAGATCAATTTCGGAAATAACACACCGCAACAGCTCAACCAATGCGCGATTTTATGCGGCCGCCGTCGTGAGCGGGCCCACTATCCCCTCAGAAGGATGAACCCCATGATAAGGATTATTGCTGTCTGATTCCGGGTGGAGCCGGCCAGGAACTCGGCTGTTTGTTATGAACCCGAACGATTTTAAAAGAAAACCTGGGCGACGATCGACCTGGGAAGACGGTTTTAGCCATAGGTTAGATACTAATACGGGAATAAATAACTGCGCTTATCCCTTGAAAAACAGTCGACTTACTCATTCAACTCAGCAGTTTTCTCAAATCGCCGCGATGCGCCTATTGCCAATCACTATCGCCACATCCAGCCTAGTCGCTGGAGTGGCTGCAGGCCACGTTGACACTCTGTTCCCGCGTACGTCGCGCCTTGATATCGATAATCATTGGTACATACATTCTGATTTGTTTTAGTACCCTTGTGTAAGGGTGTAGACATTGAAGACGCCACAATCAACACCCTGCAGCAGTTCATGATCAATGGCAAATTGACCAGCCGTGACTTGGTCACCTGCTATGTTGCTCGAATTCAGCAAACAAATAAGTAGGCAATATGTTGCATCCGATATGTGGCAACAGTCAGCTAACCGTAAATCACGAACCAAGATATTTGCATTCGGTCAGCGAAGTCAATCCTGATGCTCTTGCTATCGCGGAAGGATTAGACGAAGAGAGAAAGAGTGGCAGAATCCGTGGTCCCATGCATGGAATTCCTTTTCTGGTCAAGGATAATTATTATACGGACGACAAGCATAATACTAGTGAAGGCACACTAGTACTATTAGGTGGTAGATACTCATCTGAAGCCACAGTCGTTCTCAAAATTCGCGCTGCAGGTGGTGTGCTTCTTGGGCACTCGACAATGTCTGAGGCCGCAGATCACCGCGCGACTGTCAACTACGCGAGTGGATACTCCAGTAGAACGGGACAGACCAGAAATCCTTTTAACCTTACGCAACCTACCGCTGGAAGTAGCAGTGGCTCTGTGGTAGCTGTTAGGACTAATCAGGTTGCAGTCGCGCTTGGATCTGAGACGTACGGGTAAGTAAGAAAAACTCATCCTACCCGCTACAAAATTATTTTGTACTGAAGTCAGACATAGTTCTCTTGTACACCCTTCTGCACAGCTGGGCCTATATACGATTAAATCAACTCCTGGATTACTATCTCGTCATGGTGTCGTGACAGGAAGCTACTACCACGACACCCCTGGCCCTCTAGCTCGATCCATCAAAGATGTGGCCATATTGCTCGATATTATGAAAGGCTATGACGGTTACGATAATCTCACATCTACGGCCCTTGGCCATTACCCGGAGAACGGATACACTTCTGAGATTGTCAATAAGCATGCGCTAAAGGGCATGAAGCTGGGCTTGCCATGGCATCCTTATTGGGCTACTAATGCTGTACGCTCTGACATCCATCACCCCCATGGCATGATTCCAAGTCTGATTCTTTGATCTGTATAGCATATTAACAGTCCCGGTAACCGAGAGGTATATGAGAAACGCGTCAGGGAACTGGAAGCTGCTGGTGCGACAGTTTATAACATTTCGGTAAGTGCATTCCATGTCATGGCCCTCATTTAGGAAGCATTTACTGAAGTAAAAGGCACAGGCAAACCCCTTTTCGACCATTGTCAGCCCATACGGTGCTGGCCACCCAAGTACCATTCCTGCCGAGTTCAACCATGCTATCGCTTTCAACACGCTGCTCGCGGTTGGATACGGTGAGTGGCTGCAGAACTGGACGTTCCCTGAGAACGATGAGCGCCATGGTATGAGCACCCTCGCTGAGATGGCCGAGTGGAATGATGCCCACAACGAAACTACCGGGTCACTTGGCAACGGCACCTGGTGGTGGGACACCAAGTCTGGGCAAGACTTTTATGATGCGGGAGTCTTGACCAACGGCACGCTTGGTACCGCGTTCTGGACCGCATTCGGATGGGGCCGCATGACTGCTGGAAATGCCATCGACATTGCCCACGCCTATACCCTTGAGAACGGAACCACCATCGAGCTTGATGGCCTGCTCGTACCCAACGGACGTTCAGGGGGCTATAGTTCCGCATGCGCACCCCTCCCATCTTATGCTGGGTACCCAATTGCTGCTGTTCCTATTGGCATGGATGGATTTTCTACTCCATATGGACTGTGTGTTTATGGCAAGAAGTACGGTGAAGCGAAGCTCGTCAGAGTCGCGTCTGCCATGGAAGACTTGTTTCGCTGGAATGAGAAACCCTTGTGGTATAACTATGACACTGCCACAGGCCCTTGGCAAACGCCTTGGCCCGGCTACCAATGCTCTAGTAGCAGCCTAGAAACTTATGCGTGTGACAAGGCGTAAGGAATACAAATGAACAGGCTAAGTAGATGATATAACTATAACCGTAATTGATTTGCAATAGCGAAAATGGACAATATAGCCTACATGTGTGAATGACTTGATGGTGACTCTTGTAGAATACTCGTTCAGAAGTCCTCATGAACATGGATACCAGGTAGTACCAGTCGACATCTCACAAAAATAGGTCTTGTTATCGGCATCAGATTCAGCTTCCTTGACATATTCCATGACGGCGATGCTTTTCCTCAGGGGTCTTGAGATGACTAGAAGAGAAAATTCGCTGCATCGGTATGTTCAAGGACCTAGTCTTACCACTTAGTCACCGTATGATAGGAAATAGTTGGCCTCTAGATCGGCCATATCGTGGACGACTGCAGAATAGTTGTTCGCCTCGCGTGAAGAGTGTCCCCAGGAAAATCCAAGAATCTAAGAATTGACAGTATGAAACTGTTGTGTATTTTAGCCAAAATCAACGAGCTTTCGCGACACGGCTACGTGAAACTGAACAGGAAACGCAGGCATGAATTGGAGAATTAAAAACTATATGGAGAATGAGCAAGGAGTCTGAGCGTTGCTAATAGAATCAGCAGTGTCTGGTAATCGCACAGGGCAAGTCAGATACTTCGCGCGCAGCCACAACCTCCTATCCATTTTAGACTGAGTGGTCATTAGGCCACCTAAAATACGTCCAATATTTATTACTCAAGATGCTTCTACACTATTCATTTTCCCAATTGGGAGACAAGAGTCTAAGAGGGGGGTTGACGGCCTGGCCCTTCGGGGTGTTCATCGGCTGGATTTATTTCCACACTCAACAAGATGCAGTCCCCGCGGCCAAGCGATTAGACCCGCATTAGGTCTCCCTGTCTGATGTCACGTTGCAAAATATACTGTCGGCTGCCATTTACCGGCTGATCAGCATTGGCTTCGATGTAAAATGGGACCCCATCTTGTCGAAGTCAGGTGTGTTCTCAACACGAGGCTACAGCTGTCGGGCGAACCTCGACTTGGATACGAGGACTTTATCATGTTTACGCGTATAGCTAGATTAGGTCTCCATGACCAGGACGGTCCGATTTAGTGATGACAGTTGGGTGGATACCACACAGTGATACTGAAATATACGCCCGACAGGACATATAAGTTGGCTTTTAAGAACACCTGTCGTTCTATTACTAGATACTAACAAGGGTCGTTCTGTAGATAAACTACGACTAGTGCCGTATAGAAACTGGAGGAACAGCAAGCTTTTTCAACAGTTGTCGGCAACACCGAAGTGCTATAACTAATTCATACTGAAATTGATCCCTCACTAGCTTTGTCCTTGCTAAGAATGTAACTCCTCGTTAGGGGATACAGACCACATATTCGGCCCGAATTATTTGCGTGAGAGTTTGTTCCAGCTATAGTGTAAAGGCGGGTAGGACCTGTAAACTGGGGAAGAGATCACAGTGGGGGCCCCTGATGAGCCACCTTGCAAGGTGGCTGTCGCAGCAAGAAAAGATGCATGAAGATCATCTATAAGCGATGACAAATGGTCAAAAGGGGTATTTGATCTTGAACATAGTGATTCACCAAGAAGGATCCTATGCCTCAATAGGTAAGTTTTATCCTCTGACAGCTGCATTGATTGCAAAATAAGGGAAATGAAGGGAGCATTTGTCTCAAAAGTTGCGATACGTCGTAAGCGCGGACACAGCCAAGATGAAGTGTAACCACACCAACAATGCTCCGAAATCGTCTTGGCGCAACGTCATGCCGCAGATCCCCTAACAGCCACCGAGCTAGCCCGAAACAGAATGCTTTTTTTTTTCTTACAGTGGGGTTAGCGGTTTTCGGTGCAAGTCATAGCGGCTCTTTGTGCCGAGAAATGTGGACCACGAGTGCGAGTGCGAGTGCGAAGGTAAGCGAAGCAAAACATCAGGTATAATGGACTATGAACATCACAACAAGTAGAACAAGACAGAAAAAATGTATATAAGACTTGTAATACCAAGGCGAATAGGGTTGAGAAATCAGCACACCCATCACATCACACAATTGAGAATCCTGCAACATGAGAACTGGAACGTTATTTCACCTGAGCAACTTGGTTGCAGCGGCGTGCGCCTCTCAAAAGCAAGTGAGCGTAGACACAGACAGTGCTTCTTCAACTTGCCTTCAACTGAAGAAGACTCACCCAAAAATCACCCTCTTACCTGAAGATACTGGGTATACCAACGAGACAGAAGGTAAAAAGATCTTTGAATTCATGGTCCATGAGTTCGACTAATCGTATGTTTAGTGTCGTGGTCGACTAACGCATGGCTGAAACCCGCATGTGTCTTCATGCCCAAAGATGCTAAGGATCTCTCCTACGCGGTCAAGACTTTCAAGCGCTCTGGCACACTTTTTGCCATGCGTGGTGGCGGCCACATGCCAATTGCGGATGCTGCTAATATTGATTCGTCTGGCGTGCTCATCTCCAGTTCTAATCTCAACACCCTCGAGTTCAATGACGACAAGAGCGTTTTGTCGGTTGGTCCTGGTCCCAGATGGGGAGATGTATTCACTTACATGAACAACACTGGTCTAGCCATTGTCGGTGGACGCCTGGGTGCTGTGGGTGTTCCCGGACTCCTGCTTGGCGGAGGCATGTCGTTCTACAGCTATGAGAAAGGCCTGGCGTCTACAAACGGAAACATTGCTGGATACGAGGTAAGAAGGCAGAAAACATTGCTTTAAAAAAAAACACTACTAACGATTTTAGTGTGTTTTGGCAGATGGCAAGATCGCCGAGGTAACGGCCAAGAACCAATACTCTGATCTCTTCTGGTCGCTTCAGGGCGGTGGCAATTCCTTCTGCCTGGTCACCCGATTCGACCTCAACACATTTTCGTCCCCCAAAACCATGATTGCTGAAGCCTCATACGGCAATGCCGAGGCAACAAGACAGGAGTGGCTGGGTTCAGTTTTGGATTTTGCCCTCAACGCGGACAAGGACCCCAAGGGAGCCATCACCCCAGTGGCTCGCTTTGGAACCGGCTACACCAAGCCCAAGTACGACTCGACTCTCTTCTACAACGGAGATGATCTGTCGCCTGAGGTTCTGAAAGATTTTCTGGGAGGACGCCTGACGCCAATCGTCAATGAATCGACCACAATTCTGACACCCAGCGCGAACGGAACTGCTCTCAACGACTTCCCTCTCGCCAACTACGGCGCCATGGTACGCTCTGCCTTTGAGGATGGCGGTGCCTCGTACGGTTTGCGTCAGAAGTTCCACGTCGTTCCCACTCTTGCAACCGCTGAGGCCATGACAATTGTGCACGACACCTACTTTGCGGCAATCCAGGAGCGCCTTTCAAACGTCACCGACTTTTTCACCGGTCTTGCCTACAACCCTGTCACCAAGACGCTCATCAAGGCTGTCAATGCGGTCCCCGGTGCGCTGCAGGGAATCGAGGAGGTTCCTGCGTTCTGGGTTGAGCAGAGCTGCACTTGGGGCGATGCGGCAGACGACGAAGTCATTGAGGAGTTTTTCAAGTCAGTCAACAAAGAAATCTCCGCCAAGCTTGAGGCTGCGAACCTTGCATCCAAGTACACCTTCATGAACGACGCCGACAAGGATCAGGCCGTCTTTGAGAGCTACGCTGCAAAGAACCTCAAGAAGCTCAAGGAAATCAGGGCCAAATATGACCCAGCCAAGGTCTACACTGTTCTCATGCCTGGTGGGTTCAAAGTAGATACTGCGTCTTGTTAAAATTTGATGCAGTAGCTGTGAATGAAATTGCAACGGACTCAAAAGGGGGCTATGCAGCCCGCTGGTGACAAGGACGGTGGATCAAACTAGTGTGGGTGGATACTGGGAATCAGATCTGGCCCAGTCGATTTCTAAATGTGTCCTTCAATTCGAATGTGTCAAATTATAGAATATTTGCATTTACCAATAAAATTTGAGCCGAGCTATCATTTCAAATCTCGCATTGAATTCCATCTGTAGTCAGCGGTTCTTTTGCCACAGGTCACCTCGTTCAATACATACGATAGGGAACACGTGTAGATATATCATTCTCGCGGCATTCAAATTGCACAAGGTTGCAATGATAGTGGTAGAACAGACTACTCAAGACAGGGTTGGATGCCTAACGTTCATTCGACGCGTAGGCTAGGTCATTGTAGTTCATGGCTGTGTAAGTCGACAGTGTGTGTAGATCAAGCGTGAAAATGGATGCGTGGCGTCATTTATTCCGATATAACTAACTTAAAAAATTTAAAACACACAGATCTCCAACATGGTTCTCATTCAACTCCGAGATAATGATTCATGCTTCTTTTCATTCGTTACTAATCGGGGGCGCGTCGCGATGACACGCCACCCTAGACATGCCAAGGCTTGGGAGCGGATCATCATGGGTGGGGAACAAGGACAAGCCAGTCCTAGCGCTGAGGCAGTGCTACTGACGGCGGATATCTCTACATTTTCGATCTCCTCCCTTTGATGCCCCTTTTGAGGAAGAGTTAGCGCCCGACACTGCTTGAAGCACCTTTTTAACGTACACATTTGTTTTGTTACAGAGATGAAGCCTATGTGTGATCAAAATTTCTAACAAAATTTTGAATTGACGCTCATGGAAAAATTCGCCCTAAAATATATTTTCCCGCTTTTCTAATGGCTCCTACACAGATCGAAGTGACTACATTATCAGTCCCATTGTAAATTAATTTTGCCCTCTGCCGAGCCCGCGTGCTGCCAAGAAACACTCACATTGCTGAGTCAGCTCCACTTTTTCCCTCTTATTATCAGGGCATCCTCTCAACACATTTCTCCTCTGTCAAGACTATCAACGCGAATTCGTCAAAACCTGACCACCGTTCATCCACGTTCCCGTCCCCATCCCCATCGCCGGATCGGCCAACCCACCAATCATGCAGTTCGGCAGTGCGGTAGGAACTGCGTGCAGTTCCTTCGCTATCACCAACATTGATGATATATTTGTTCTTGTCACTTTCTTCGCTGAAGCCTCCACGAACAAAAATTTCACCCCTCTCAAAATCACACTCGGTCAATATGCAGGATTTACCGTCATCATGGTTATCAGCATGATTGGTTTCGGTGCCGCGCTCTTGATCCCTTCGGAGCCTATTGGATTTCTCGGTCTTTTGCCCATTTGCCTGGGTATTTGGAAAGTGTTTGAGCTTCTTCCAAACCAAGCAGAGGAAGAAGAAGTAGAGATCACCAAATACGCGGGGTTCAAGACTGTCTTCCAGGTGGCAGCCGTTACCATAATGAACGGCGGAGACAACATCGGCACATACATCCCGCTGTTTTCGCAAGCCAAAGGTGCGGAGATAGCGGTATATGTGGTAGTGTACTACGTTTTGCTAGGAGTATGGTATCTCGCTGCGTACTTGATCTTGCGAGAAAAGCACATTTTGCATCTAATGCAAAAATGTGTGCACTATCTGATACCTCCTCTTTACGTGGGCCTCGGTATCTTTATTATCATCAAGTCGGACTGCTATCCATGGTCCATCGAACACATCAACGATTCAACCTCTTCAAACCTCGGCAAACCCATCATTGCGGTCGTTACAACAGTCGTGCTTTTAGTCTGTATCGGAGTCATGTCATGGTTCAAGTTGTTCAAAAAGAAGTCCCAGCCAGCTATCGACGCTCAAACCTCCCCGACGCATGAAGGCGCAGTAAATACAGAAAATTACGAACGCATCAATGAAAAAGAGCAATCTAAAACAATAGAAGCAGAGCCGGCCACGAAAGACCTTGAAACAGCATTGAACGATAGCCCTACCAAAGCATCGGATGTGCCAGCTGGATCACACCGTTGAGTCGCTGCCCCATATGACGACAAGAGTAGCACAGTTCACCTATTTCAGAAACACCCATTACATAGAGAATAAAAGCAAGAGAAACCCACATTGTTGGGAGATAGTTTGCAGACTGTAACTTCTTGTTCAAAGGCTTATCAAAGATCTTATCATGGAAGTTCCAAGGATAATACTTTTTTATTGATTAATTGTCATGTCTTCGCTATGGTGAATTGAAATCAGAGAGACTTGGCACATCTCTGAGTTCCTCGTGTGGTGACTTTGGTTCCGATCCTTGCCAGCTTGGCCCAGTACTGTTCGAACCAAATCGACGCTTGTCATCTGCGATGGGTCTGTTCTTGCTTACTTTTAAGAAGCTGGGAAGCTTTTTAAAGATAGGGAGCAAGGGCCGCAGAGCGGGGAGAGCCACGGTTATTAGTTGGGCTGCAATTTCGACTTGTCCAAGTATGTCTTAGGGTGCTTATCAGCATATAAAACCCGCCAGAGTTCCACGGTCCAATTTCTTACAATTATCATACGTTTGTATTGCCGAGACAGAAACAGAAAATCGAGTAATGCTGGTCAAAATTGAAACGAGCCCCAGAGCAAATATCCCGCTCAAGGCAATTTTCTCTCTAAGAGGAGTTGACTTTAATCGTCGCAGCATTCCAAAGGGCAATGAAAACACTAAAGCAATATGTAAGCCTCAAGGAACTTGGAACCATGTCGAAACCCATTTCTTACCAAGCAGTTCTGCTACAATACCAATCGACCAGACAACTTTCAATGAATCTGTGGACACCAAAAGCGTACACTCCGGATTTTTAGCCCTTTCAAAACAAATGAAGTGTCAGATTGGAAGGATAAATAGAGAATGTTCATGTCAAATATTCTGGATTAGCATACCAGTTTTGTGAAATATCAGATCCACACCAGAAGAGGTCTACGAAACCTGAAGCCAAGAAGGCAATCAGGTTGTACACCATGACAAAGTACAGGCACTTCCTCAATCCCTCCTCAGATATAGGGAATAGCTGGTTGTAAAAGGCTAGCAGGCTAAACCTTGGAAAGTAAAACCCTGTATCGAAAATGATGAAGGAAAAAAACAGCCACTATCTAATTAGCTTTCTGTATTCTTATCCCAGTTAGAATGATTAACTTGCCTTTTGAAACTCTGGCGCTGCGTAGCTCTCAAATCCAGCACCTTTCTTTGTAAACGCGTAGGTATCTCCAATAGCTAAGGTAAGAAAGAACAAAAATGCAATTATTAAAAATATTTCGGAAAGCCAGAATGACCACATTTTCTTCCATGTGCGTACTGCAAGGCGAGTGCAGATAACAACAAGAGAAGCTGCGATTAAACACCACACCAGTACCTAAAACGATGTCAGAAACTGGCAATATGATTGGGATTTGGAGGCTTGTACACACCAAATAACCTTTCGCTGTCACGGCCATTTCCCCCCTGTTCCTGCTACCTGGTGAAAAGAGGCTCAAGAAACAAGTCTATTAAAGCTGGAAGATAAAACTGGGCTCGGGAGGGTTGGTGTCACTTAAAAGGGATCGCCATCCCTCTACTCCACATGTAACTATTGGCGACACATGGGAGTTGACGTCTGGTAGAAATTTGTCGATGTGGGATGAAGTGAACATGCGTCCAGATCTGTCAATCTGACAGCTGATCTTAAGCGCTGAAAGCGGGTGGGTCCAGTTATCCTTGGTATGGTGGCTTGGGCTAATCAGTTGATCGACTGGTGGCTGAGTATAATGGGCAACAGTGCAAACATTACGCTTTGGAAGTTATGTGATATAGAGAACTTTATTGCCACGTCGTTTGCCACGAACTGATGCATTGATAGGAACAACAAAAAAAAGATATTGTCGACCAGCATATTGGGTGTAAGGAGCCCTCAGCTGGGCCTGTGGCCCAGTTCTACAGGGTAACAAGAGACTAAGACTTAAGCGAGATGGATCAACAATTAAGGGGAAGGACAAAAGGAGGCAAAAAGAGCGAAGGAAGGCTTGTTCTTTGGGTCACGAATAATATGATTGATGCCTAACAGTAGCTGTTGCTAGTTCGCTCTGTAGGCCATTGCCTTGTTTGTAAAAACCGTTATGGATCATCTAGGGGACGAAGTGAGAAGGTACTACCTGCCCAGGCCTCACAAATTAGCTGCCGCGCCGCTATTAAAAATGTCAGAGCGGCGAACTCACGTTCCAATCGTTGTTTTCTTCGTATCTACGTCTGGGCATCGTGAAAATTTTCCACATTGAAATAATGGCCCACAAACATGCCTATTAGGCTATGGAACTATGCTATTTCTGAGGACATAGTTTGCTCTAAAGACGCGACTAACTTTAACCAGCCCATCGATGAACACTAGTCGCACAAGAGTTTTTTTCGTTTCGTGTTCTCCTCCTCAATTTATTCAAAACTCAATCTTTGCCAATATTATATAAAATAATTCACAATGCCAAAACTGCAACGGAGATGAATATGAAGTAAATCAATTCAGACCACTGTAGCAACACCACAATCTATCTAGTTGCACCTATGTGACCATGTCCCCTAGGGTACTACCTGATCAATCTACCAACGCTCTATTCAAATTATACTATCACGTGTCGGATTTCTAACTCTTACTTCTTTCTGGTTCTCTTTAATTTGATGTTGTGCTTTGCCGCCGTTGTGCCGGAGACGGAAGGTTACCCTAGAAGGATATAAAAGATATAAAACAGTATTTATTTACAAAAATTTTCTAGGAAGATCCTGTCAACATTTTGATTGATCTCGGATCCCGCCGAGGCGCACGTGATCGAGATCGCTCGCACTCGCACTCCTGAGGTCCAGGCCCAACAAGGGTGGATATCAACCCCCACACCAAGTCAAATCAATTACCCAGCCATCGAAATGTTTTTCTCTCGTCTCTTGGAGCACTACATCTTATACTCAGAATTTTTGATTTTCAAGTATTTCAAATACCTGGAAATCTGTACTCTGTTCACTTCACCTACATGGTCGACATGGCGCAAGCAGCAATGCCGCCTGTATGTGACCAGATTTGGATCATCCAGGGGCCAGAGAGGCAGAGAGGCACCTAGCCCTACCCGAAACTGTAGATATAGGTTGTATCGGTAGACCCGACGATGGGCAGGGATGCCGACCTTTTCCTTAAGCATAAATGCTGCCAACGCAACGTTGAGGTGGCATTTGGCAGGCTAAATTTCACCGAAACTTTGAATAACCTTGTAAAGGGCTGTGCTTTTTTTTTTTTGCCCCGCGAGGCCAGAACTCTTGGCATGTATCCCGGGAAGTGGGAGCCTACCAGAAATGCAGAGTTCTCCCTAGCTGCCGCACTGATGGCCTTTCTACTGGGCTGAGGGACCGTGAGCTTATCACCACCAAAATATCGGACCCACAGTACGAGTGCGAGAGCGAGAGCGGTTATCATTGCCAACAAGCAAATATTTCAGAATCTAATGCTGGGTCAAATATAAATGCACTTGATGGAAGAGCATTCGTATCATTTGCATCAATCAAGATTCCCTTCATCTCTCTACTTCCTTTTATTTGTTTCGTCTTTCCTCGTCAAACTTCCAAATCCTTTCGTTGACCATATCCTCCAAAATGGGGCACGTCATCTTCAGCAGCCGGGCTAAGCTCCCAGTTCATTTTATCCAGGTGGTTTTGGTGCTCACAGTTTTGATTCTTTCCGTTGTGCGCATATTTAATCGAGCCCCGGGTGCGCCAAGGAGCCGAGCCAGCACCATGTCTCTGGGAATGGTTAGTCAAATCAGCTATCCTAAAAAACACAAACCCAAGAAGTGCATCTAACAGTGTTTCAGAGCGCCAAATCTCTCGTCATCCTGGCTTATGAGATTTTAACTTCACATGTCAGGGCTCTCAAGCGATTTGGTAGCTTGAGGGCATATCTCATTCTGAATGTGATGGAAATCGTCTTTTGGGCTGCCGTTGTGTATTTGATGATTACTTCAAACATTAAATTCTGTGTTGGTATCAGCTGTACACTTAGCTGGGTTATTGTCCCCATGGCAATCTGCATGAGGTATGTGGCACCTTTCACCAATTGAGTGTGATATGTCTAACACACATCTTTGTTCTAGTCTTTTGGCTGTCTATATGAGCATCGTTTCCTTCCTCGACTTCCGCTATTTCAAGCGCAACGGGGTTGAGCGTGGCACAAAGTACACACCAGGCGACTCCATCGAAGTTGATTCCGTTGAAAAAGACGTCTCATATCAAAGGCAAAGACCTATTCCCCGTGAATAATCCAATGCATACGCGGAATGGATTATAGATAGTCAGGCGACGCTGCGAATTACTGTGGAATAAAAAGCCTAGGGTTTCGATGGCCGAGGAAAAAGAATGCTTTGGTGCATGTCAATTATATGGCACAGGCAGTCTTCTCGTGAGCTGATTCGATTGTCGGTTTTCCTTTAATCATTGTCGCGATATAGTAGCATGTCATTTATAGGGAAAAGATTAAAGAGGGATACGGGTGCTTTCTAGCGTATAGACTTAGAAATGTGTATAAATTTAGCAAAAATCTCATTTGAGATCTGCAATTGAAGAGGGAAGCCTATTTTTCAACTAATGCGCTCAGAGAATAATGATGCCTCGAGATATTGCGGAAGTTGGATTAGACAAGAGAATAAAATAGAAGACATCATCCTAATCTGAAGAGTTTTGACCCATACACTCGTCGCCTAAATAAATCTTAGGGAAGAGCGGGCAGAATTGTTTTGAATGAAAACATATCGCAAATCGGTGTAGATCATGATTAAGCGTTTTCATTGGCCAATCCTGATTTTGGACGCACCAGACAGCTACATCATTTCGATCTTCACATTTGCCCTGCTTTGGCTTATTTTTTGATTACGTGAGAAATTAGAAAACGGGGCGCAGCTTGCGTAGCCTTTGGCATTGAATGTAGTGCTGATTGGCACCTTTTTCACGCCAAGGAAAGCCAAGCCATCCCAACTTGCCGTGATCCGAGTATCCAAGATTTCGCGCAAAATAAAAAGGGCTCAGTGCACTTGCGGTCACTAATATTCGCTCATTGATGAATCGGACATTTCCGATATGGGATTTGTGCTACTAATTGGATAGCCAAAGCTGTAAGCATGGTCTTCATCTTGGAGACGTCTCGAAGTTGAAAGAAATGCGGCTCGATTTTCGGATCTCCTAGATTAGGTCCCTGCATTGAGGATCTTTTAACGATCGTATATGAGCAGTGAGGTAATGCATTGAAGGATCTGCAAACTTTGAATCGTTGACAATGGCTTATAACGTAAACCAACGTCACAAGCCAATTGCGAAAATTTGCAATTACAAGTTAACAAATGGCTAATAACCCCTTATGATTGTGTTGAGATGACGATAATATTGGGTGCACCGGGTTTCCCAACCTACCACTTTGTACACCTGATTCCTTGAATGCGCCTTTTATAAGCCAATAGGCTGGTTTTAAAGTTCATCCTTTTGCCACGTACGCCGCACATGCTTACTTGATATTATTGCTTTTATTCGCACATTGTTTGCAAGAAATCTTGATCGAATACGACGCGCATAACGCAAGCGGGGTGGACCTGGTTGGCTCCCGCCTGGACCCCCGAAGGCAACTAAACAAGGCACTCTCACGTGATAATTGGATGTCCATCTCATATGACCCTGTTTTCTACCATGCCTCCTCCACTTGAATCCCCCTCCGCTTACGTTTTATCTTTTCCCCATCTCTATTCGCATAGCCTATCGAAATGGTGAGCAGGCGGAATTCAGCCGACTCGATGTTTCCGTGTGAGGTCATCCACTGATAAGGTGAGGGTAGGCTCAATCACTCAGCGCTAATCGCGCTGCGGAGCTCAAGGAAGCATTTTCTGTCTTTGTGAGTGGCTAGGTTACCACACGACCTCTTATGAATATTTACTGACAACCATTGACCAGGACAAAGATGGCGATGGTGGGTAGCACAATGTTCACGAATGGGCTCAGCTAATACTGTACTCACCAGGTGAAATAACACCCGCAGACATTAGAAAGGTCATGCGATCTTTGGGACAAGAGCCTTCCGACGCCGAATTACAAGAAATGCTCAAAGAAATTGATGTTGACAAGAGTGGCTCCATCAGTTTCGATGGTAGGCCGTGAAATCTCCCCATGTACTACCGAGAAATGGCTAACAGGTGAAGAATTTCTGACCATAATGATGCGAAAGTCTAAGCATTCAGACATACAGGAGGAGCTTCAAGACGCCTTCAAGGTACATTTTCATCAGCCCTTTGGATTTTAGATTGATACGAGCCTTTTTAGGTCTTTGATTACGACAATTCAGGGACCATCTCGAAGGATGAGTTGCGCCGGGTCATGGTTTCCCTCGGTGAAACTCTCACCGACGATGAGATCAACGACATGCTGAAAGAAGCTGACAAGGACGGCGATGGAACAATAGATTGTGAGTCGATATCCTTTTTTTTTTCAACGCTTTGGAAGATCTAACATACTTGCAGTTAACGAGTTTGTCAACATCGTGTTGGAAGGCACTAATTAATTCTGCACACAAGGGTTGCTTATTTAATATTCAATGAAGCCAGTGATGAATTGTGTTTAGTAGATGGGATCAGTCAAGCATGTATCAGATAATATCATCATTTTTGACTTATTATTGCCACTGTGGTAATCGCATCTATAGGCAAGGCAGTCGGTCGACTTTGATTCAATCCAGGCGAATCGATTGTCCATCGCAAATTTCGGCCTGGCAGTGCTAATGACCAGGCTGCATTATTCTCCCTTCCATGGAAAATCAGCAGATCAGATCAGAAATTTGGATCATGCGCAACACGTGGGGACACTTTTGCTGTGAGAGGCTCCCATGACGTAGTGGGCCGGTGGCTGTGCTGGGGAGATTGCGTATGCATGGATTGAGTGGGTTGGTGGCATCCTCAGTGGGCGGCCAAATGTGACGCAAGACAGCGAGGCTAGGACTTCCCCAGCCTCAGATGGTGCCTAACTTGTACCTTTTTCTTGGGGTTAATTTTGCTGAATTCGTATTTAGTCCGGAAATGAGACCGAGCGCGAGCACAGAGGGTGATGTTCGGATGGACCATGCCGATATATTAATGCGGGCGGGTCGTCGAAAGCCAACTACGGACCCAACCAAGCACGAGCCCAAAGCCGATATCCGAGAAAACACGTTCGGCAATTTCTCAGAAATATTTACCTGTCTTCCCAGGAGAATTAAACTAAATTATTGGATGAATCGCCTTGTAGGGCATCAGTATCTGCATGCATGTTCTTGCCTGCAAGTTGATAGTGAAGGAGCCTGCTGAAAAACATTGGTACATTACAAGACACCAATACTACAGTGACGACGAACATCATTTATTACGCTGCCCAACGCTTCCCAAGATCAATCTTAGTGTTAAAAAACAGTTCCATCGCTTCTTCCCTCCAAATGTCCGGCTGTGTATAGATACCATCGACTGCACTAAAGACTATATTTGCTGGATCCCTGTCCGAGTACACTGGCCATTCTGCACCCAGCCCATTTATTTGGTGGTGGTTAGGCGACCCCGTTGCAGCAAAACTAACCCACATTCGGCCCATGATGTCAGCCAGTTTCTGGTATTTCCTTCTCAATGCCGCATCCGAAGGAAACGGATCAATATCCCATCCAACGGCATCCCTGTTTCCAAATACAAAGGCCAGTTCTTGTCCGTGAGTGGCCCCCAGCGTTGTGTCATTTACGTTGGCCGTCGGGGTATTGAAGAAATAGCTGTAGCTAGGCACCTTGTGCTGTGCCCATACCTTGTTTGCGTACCGTCGGCCACCTCCCAGCAGGAAATCTCCAATCCAGAGTGTTGCTCGGCCATAACCGGGGCCGTACTGGGATCCAGGGTTCGCAAGTACCGTTCCCAACCCCGCATCGCTGGGATTGTCGACTTCGTCCTGGTACACTCGCACCCAGGTCTGCAGCACGCCGTTGGGGATGGTAAAATCACTAATAGTGCCTTTCATAAAATTGAAGAAATCTTGGTCGGTATTTTGGGGGGTCGTGATATCCATGAATGATGTGCCCTCATTCCTGTTTACCCCAATCAATAGAGGAACCTTGCGAAATTGTCCGCTCTGTAGTAGCTTCGAGCTGCGCTGGGGTATCAAATCGCCATCGACGATAAAGTACGGCCGCACTTGGAGGCTGGCTTGCTTCAACAGCTCTGTTGGTACAGTGTGAAGACAGGCAAGCCCATCCTCCGCGTCAGAACATCCCACCGCCTTCAATACCGTGTCGTACTGTACCTCTCTTTGAGTGGCGTTGGGAAATGCGTACACGGAAAAGGGCCCGCCACTTTCCGCAATCGCTGCGTGGAAGAGCCCACCATCTCTTCCGCCGTGAGACAAGAGCTGGAATCCTATAGAACCGGCACCGGAAGATTCTCCCATCAGTGTGACTCGCCCGGCATCTCCGCCAAACTTGGCAATGTTTTCCTGAATCCACGCTAGGGCTTGGCGTTGATCATGTAGCAGCAAATTAGTGACACCTTCCTTCTCCAATTGAGAGCCCAAAAGCGCGCCGAAGACAACCAGGCGGTAATTGAAGCTGACAAAGATGATGGGCATCCCCATTTGTACTGAGCTAGTAACAAGGAACGATCCATTGTGCCGACGGTCATTAGCGCTGCCTTCTAACCAGGCACCGCCGTGGATCCAAGCCAGGATAGGCAGTGTAGCGTCTTGATCAATGCCGGCTGGACGGACAATGTTGATGTGAAGGCAGTCCTCGCTCATGATTCCTGTGGTATTTTGGCTGAACCCTGCAAGACCGAGTGAATTTTCAATGCACCATGGACCGTATTCATCAGCAGCTCTCGTGCCGTTCCATGCCAACGGTGGTAGGGGCTTGCGCAGGCGAAAATTCCCCATTGACGGTTGGGCGAATGGGACGCCTAGGAAAAAGTCTTGATGAAATTGCGAATTATATCGGCCTTGCAACGTGCCATTTTTAATCTCGACGATTGGGTCCTGACAGTCCGATGGGCCGGAGCCTGGGTTCGCGGCTGAGGTTGTTAACAGCCCAGACAGGGCGACGTAGAGCCCTTGTCTCACTCTCATGACTTTCTTTGGAAGCACAACCGTCTTCAGAGATTGAAATGCAAAAGCCTAAGTGCAGTTCAATTTCTCTATATAAGCGAAGTTCTACTCGCAAGTTCGGGTTTCCGGGCTTGATTTTCGCCTCGATCATGACAACATTCTCTTGCGCATTGCTTCAAACCCACGGATTCCGCGGGGGCCCACAATACCACAAATGGGTATTTATCTTGAAAATCCGGATATAGTTGATATAAAAAACTATCTAATGAGCATTCCCTGTTGACTATATGGTAGTTGGAACACGGCGAGAGGGGCAAAATTAGTGGTCTGAAAAGCCTTGTTACCACGGAAACAGACAGTCTCCCCTTTCTCTGGATTCCAAATTCAATCATGCAATGTATGGCGACGACATTTAATTACTGGGCATGTTTTTCGCATTACAGCTCGATTTTTCTATCGCATGCAGTAGACATGGTCTGGCATAATCATGATCTAAACGATAACACTTGAAAAGAAAAAGAGATTTCGTTCAAAATTATTTCGGAATAGATATTATATGATATGGGGGCATTTCTGCCTCGCAATTTCATCAGGCCCGTGCTAACATCGACACTTTAGACTCTTTGTGCAACTCTGAGAACCGACGCTGTAACGTCTAACTTCGGTGGCAACATGGGGACTAGAATTTTTGCTATTAGTGAGAAATTCCACGGAATTAGGTCCTTTGGTACGAGGTCGTTCTCGCGAGCGTAAGCCAGTGCTTCGAGAACATCTGCTGCCTCTTCACTATCCCACATTCCTTCTCTGCGGTTAAGGGTACGTAGCAAGTTTACACACTTCTTTTGAATGCCAAGGTCCGATGAATGACTCGCAACGAAGATCAGAGGAGGGACAAGCGACCCATCAAAGGCAAAAGTAGGGATCGTATGTAAAAGACGGGCTTCAATCACCGCTTCAACTCCCTGTAATATCCGCGTGCAAGATTCCAAAGGAAAGAATTCGTGAAGAGTCTTCGCTTCCATGTAGGTTATCATCATTGTCTGCTGCAGCGACACGACCAAGAATTGGTACTGGGCTTTCTGTGACAACGATTTGACATTAACTTTCTTCTTGAATTGCTCAAATTTGTAGCTCCATTCGCCATGCCACAATGCCAAGTCTAGGTATCTTTCAGTAAAATAGCCGTCTGGGTTTTTCGGGGCTATCCGGGGTTGGGATGCGAGGGAATGTTGAAACTCTTGTTGCGAATGAGAGCGGCTGAATCGGACGCCTATTTGCATCTGGTAACTCCGGAGCGATCTTGCAGCATCATTGACTGACTCGACTGGTTTTGACGGATCCTCCAGGGGAGGTAGAGTGATTGAGGTAGATTTGGTCCCTGGAGTAGTACTATATCCGCCAAAGGAACTGATTCCATGCCCGATGCTCGCCAGCAGTGAAACGACATCTCGGTGGAATTCTTTGCTTCCAGTTCCCGTTGATTCCCGCCTCGTAGCGTCGTCCCGATCGTCTTGTGACATGGACTCAAGAAGTGAATAGGCGGCTTGTAGGTGCTGTTGAGCCTCCCTATACCGCCCATGGATGTTTTCTATGCAGATGAACACAACGCAGCAAATGAGTATCACATCAAATTTCCATATCGCTTCTTCTATTGTAAAATCCTGGATGTGTCGTATGGCTTCATTGCGCTGTTGAATGGAAAACGCGTCCAAGGGAGTGAACAGTTCAGGGTTTCTCCCAGTCCTAGGCCATGGTTTAACTGTGAACAGCTCGCTGTGTTTGTATTAGATGAACAATGTGCGATCAGAGACCGGCCATCGTCTGGTCTGAACCATCAATCATCACAAAGTCCAAATCGAATAGAGCTACACACTTTCTGAAATAAAAAGTCGTATTGGGGTTGGGCAGGATATTAAGTGTTCCCGAATAAGACACTGTCTCTGGATGCCTGAAATCACACCCCAGGATGACCTTGAATACGTTGACTAGTATCTACCAGCTAGCTATCGCTTTGACTCACAAGCCCTGGACTGCAGAAACGATGTGGGGTTTGTTTTAGAGTCTCAAATTATTTTCAAGCACATCCTGATTCAACAATCCTCTCTTAGTGTAAGCCATAGCACATTTGGACCTGTGAATAATATTGAAGGAATCCGAAAACTCTTTACCATGTGCTCTTCCGTTGCATGTGATTCGCGGCCAATGGGCCAAACAAGGTAAAATGACTCATTTCACACACGAGCTAATCGCTGTCACTAAATCAAGGCGGCAAATCACGACCAAATCTCTGCACACGATGCTCATAGCAACAACAAAAGCTTTCCATGATTTATTGTCACAGCATGCCAGAGCCCAGTCGAGCTTCAAGCCTTCCTATGCCAATCCACTCTACTGTGACGGAAATACCGATACCTAGCTCGGATACTAAAAAGGCCTACGCTTCCATTTCGCCGTTGCTCTTTTTTTCTTTTTTTCTCTGCGAGAATTTTGGGCACCAAAGCTAACTGTGTCCCAGACATGTTTGTGCTGTTAATTGCCGAAGTATGACCATCCCATTCGCCTCGTGTGATTTACCGTCCAGCACAAACCGTCTCGTGCCGTGTTGTGCCGTGTCTCGGCCTGTCATATTTAGCTATGCCGTGCCGCGCGACAAGCAATAATAATAAATAGTTTTGATTTTACCACTTAATATCTCTGGAACACTGTAGTGAATGTAAAAAAAAAAACGGTTCTGATTATTACAAAGTATACTGTCTGCTTCGCTGCCTTAGTCAATCGTTTCGTTTCATACCTCCCTAACCCCTCCACAGAAATTCCTCGAGGTGGAACATTACCACAATGGAAATAAAAGCGAGAACAGCGATCATATTTTTTGCGATTGCCTTTGCCATAGATGATATGCTCGCCCCAACAAGATTTGGAGATGGTCATCCCAGCGTGCCAGATCGACCCAGTCACACAATGAATTCTTATCGCGTAAGTAGATTAATTCGATGCATTAACAAGCTTTAATTCAAGTCTCATGGAAATAAAGTCATTGTAAAATTTTCTACTTGCTAATGCGCCACAGCCTTCGATCCCTGTCCTTGATGCTGTGCTATCTGTGTTAAAACGCCACCTTGATTATGCATGGTGGCCATCTTTGAACATTGCTTTGGGGCCGATAAACTTTTCAGTATCGCATGAAGGCCTCAAGAACGCCCCTTTCGAGATTTTTGCATATCAAGTGAGATTGATCTCCAACTTGATAAAATCGTTTATACGCCGCCTCGGATATGGGAGGCAAATCTGACCTGTCGTTCTGATTAATTGCGAGACTAAATTCGATCCCGTTACACAGGGAGAAAATCAAAAAGAAGTGAATCCATGAGAGTTCTGGAGCAGCGCAATCATTCAAAAGCAATAAATTCGCCTTTCCGAGTTGACATATTTTAGGCGACTGTCACGAGAAGTGCTTTGGTTGTCTCTCAGGAACGGGAGTGTTGCATTAATAGACGTGGAAATGTTTTCAATTCGCACCACGTTCTTGATGTTGTATTTTAGTACTTAAAAAGTTAGAGGTCCTTTCTTGAATGGGGTCTCGTTGTGGTGATTACAGGCTTTGCAGCATTAGACTGAAAACAAAAGTATTGTAACTCGACCAGATTATCTAAACATATCAACGCGAGAGATCTTTCTTCTGCAAATTCAAGTTATATTGAGTAATAATCAACGCCACTAGTAAACGAAGTGTGATCCTTTTACATGAGTCGAGGAGAGAAGATTCCTTAAAAATGATGACAAGAGTGAGGTGCAGGGTAATTTAGTAGGCGAGGTGTGATGAGCTGGCGTCCGGTCAATCCTCGTTAAAAAGGGAAAACAAAAAGAAAAAGAGACCAAATGGTTGTAGAGGACGAAGAAGTCAGTGAATTTACCAATATAATACCTCTCTATCACCATTTTCATGTGTCATTGAATGATTTTACTAGTGGTAATAAGAACAGAGCGCGGACTAGGGCATTCATTGCTTTGCGATCAGGACCAGTTTCAGTAAGCACTCATGCAGGAGTTTGCGACAGGAATATCAGCTGCACAAAAGCTAAATATCCAAAAGTATTTGTAGCTTAACGTGCTAATCAAGTAGGATGCCAAGCCTTAATCGCTAGAAGGTAACTGTCCGTGCTGGCCTCGCTGACCAAGGCTCTCGGCGGCGTAAGCCTAGGCGCCTATTTGAGATACACTTCAGATGGCTCATTTTACATCATTTTCTGTTATAAACATAATCCTTCTGGGACTATTCTGGGTATATGATCGTCCAACCGCCTTACAGCGTTTCCGACAAAGTTTAACGAAATCCAATCGATCTCCACGATCAAGTTATAGAGACGAAGAGACTGCGGGTCTGTAGAACCATGATTGGCGACGAGGGAAATACGGCTAGAAACCGACACTTTGGAATTTCACTTTGCTGTGTATGTTGTAGGCGAATATAACAGTATTGTGTTGGACTCTTTTTTTCTTTTTTAAAAAATAGGCTTCTGATATTGGACTCTTTTAGTCATGTTTTTCTTGTCTGTTGAAGTACCTTTTGTTGGTAAATCTTACAATTCGTTTGAACTCTTTCTTGACAAAGCGTGCCCTTCTGCGTGGTGACCGTGATTTTGATATCCGCCTAAGCACTCAGAACCAGTGGCTAATCATAGAACATTGGGTAATAGAAAAGTCCATATAATGTATATATATTGAAGCTGAAAAATCAAGCCGTTATAAAGTCTAAGGAATGAAGTTCTCTATGTATGAAGGGGATATATACAGAAAGTAGAGTTCCCATAGTTCCCTGAAGTTTCTATTGCTGTAAAGACCGTCCTGATATACATTTACTCTCCATTCAGACCCAACCCAGTCTCCCTCTCAATACCCAGATAGCCGAGATGTACCGCGAACATCTTAGGTGTGGTAGATGCCCCAGGTGAGGCTGGTGGAGCCGGTGAAATAGCCGGAGCAGGAGACCACGCCCTTGGCACCAACAAGGCCTTCCCACTCGAATCGAGAAATGGAGTCGTTAATGATATCAATGACATCCTGGTTTCCCATAACAGCCACATACTCAGGCTTGTCCATGATACCAAAGGCGCAGGTGCCATATGTTCCGATCACTCGGCTATCAGAGACAACCCAGGTGCCGCCGCTTGCAATGTTGGTGGCAATTTGGCGACAATCAGAAACAGTAGGAGAACCGCCAGAGCTCTGGTTCACAAAGGTAGAGTCACCACACTTGTCCTCTCCTCGCTTCATAAGAGGGTTGGCCTCCTCCTTGGGTGTTGTGGGTGCTGCGGCGGCGATGGCCAGAAGCGATGCAAGAGCGGTAAGAGTGGAAAACTGCATGGTGATGTGTTCGAAATATCGGTGTGATAGATATGGAAGGTTGATGAGGTTTGTAGATTGAAGAATTTAGTAGATGGTAGTAGACTGTGAAGAGTGTTTGAGTGAATGAAGAGCGTTATTTCATCAAGGGCATCTTGTAGTTTATATATCTAGAGAATGTTATTTTTGGATTTTGTCTATCTAGTAATTGCACAGTATTTGATAGGTCACTCGAATCAGCTCACAATCAACTGTGCCTTGTTACATAATTAGAATCTTCCCTTTCCTCGTTTATTTTGACAAAACTGGCTGTAAGTCACCTCACTAGCTAACTTTCTCATATTCCACTTCTGTAGGCAAAAGAGAGGGTGATTTTGTGGATATCAAGCATTTCGACTAACCCTAATCGGTATTCTCCGAAGTGGGCTATGTTACTTTCAACTACTGTGCCATCCGTGTATTCTCGATATGGAAGTGCCCGAAGTGGGCCTACTTCGCTGGCACCAACCCTGGTTACCCAGCCTCAGGTCTAACTGTGGTTAGACATTCGGGTACTGCCGATTCTGCCGCTGACGCCACGGTTTGAAACTGAAGCTATAACCACTTCTCTCAACCATCAATTGCATAACTCGTGCATTCATGACCGCCATAACCAGAATCATCCTTTCATAACCTCTCAATAACTCTTTTGAAATATGAGTTATTTGATTCTGATTTAGCAAACCAATACCCAAGCCCATCGGTAAACGTGCCTGATCTGGGCTGATTTCAGATCTATTGAAGAGGAACACATTCATTCTACAGTAACCGACAAAGAATATTCCCGCATGACTTACATGCAGAGCCATAAATAAGGCTGACAACGTCCGGCATCGTCAATTGCCAATTACGGTAATCGTGATGTTTTTTTGGCCGCCCCGCCTCCTCCTTGATCATTCGCTCTCGTATCGCGCCCCACAACTTACATTGCAGCTTGATCCTTTACAAGCCTTTGCCCAGGCTTGCCGGAAGCGGGACCTAAAACTTTCAACACAACTGGTAGCATGCTGGACGTGCCCCAGAAAACCTCGATCGTCGTTTCTGCTAGACCAAGTAACGTTACTAGGCTAGCAATCCCAGACAGGACAAGTTTAGCGAATCATCAATTCCAAAATCCCATCAAGATGTAATGCCGCCAGTACTACGCTGAGAATCCATTAAGGTACGCCCCACGCGACACCAGCCCCCCATTGGTAGCAGCGACCTGCAGGGGGACGACCAGGGACAGTTCCTATAGTGGGGCTGGATTACTGGTAAGATCGTAAACGCGTTTCTCAGGCGATGATAGAGGCAGTGCTTTTGAGATCATTTTGACTGAAATACTCATAAACTATTGCTTTATTTAGCCAAGCGGAAGCAGAAGGCGTAAGATGAGCGAGTCGTACAGTCGCAGTGTTGGATATTTTATGTTGCGCATTCCAATTTGTACGCATCGATTCTACTACTTCAGTAAATCTGTTTTGGATTACATTTCATTGACACAACGAGTTAATTTAACGCATAATTTACCATAGCAATCCCGTGGCTTTATCGAAACTACAACTTCCAAGAAGCTCCAGGGATGTCGGTCTACTCAATATTGGTACCGCTCTGTAGGGTAGCATTTTGAAGACAGTTGAGGTAAAGAAAAATGATGCCCCCCCCCCCCAGTTTCACCATCATTCTGTGACAAAGGTCAAAGTTGTGATTTTCATCAATTTACCCAGGTTAATAATAGAATACCTAAACACTAGGGGTTTGTTGATCTTTGTACATCTTGTCCAAAAAAAAAGGGTTATGTGGGTAACGACGATCATCTAGATACTGCCAACTCCTGGATCAGCTTCAGTATCCACGCCAATGGTAATGTATCCAATCATGCCATTCGTAATATCTTCGCCATCCAAGGGAATAATATCAACAATTGGATTGTATCCTCCAGCGCTGTCTTTCGGGAAAACCGAGTCTGCCGAGTTCAACGTGCGGTTAATTTGGGTGTGGCTAGAGTAAGGTTCCACCGCCATAATCTGCTCGGACACGGTTTCATTGAAATAAAGCTGGCCAACAGAGTTGAGATTTCCAGTGCGAACAGTGCCATTGGAATGCAGAACGTAATCGGTGAAGACTGGGGAAACATTATTAGTAACAGAACACAAAGCACCATCGAGGATCTCCTCACCTTGAACATGTATATGAATTGAACGACCAGTGTAAAAGCCAGGGAAATTAGTCTTCATTTCGAGAAGTCCCTCATCGCTCGAAGGCCACATGCCACGTAACCAAGTAGTATCATCCGTATGCACATCAGTCTTCCCAATGACAAAATCCGAAATGCTCATATTCATTTCTTTCAAGAGAATAGAAAGATCGGTATTAGGATCACGGCCAGTAAAACTTGAGTAGCTGCCTGTAGCATTGCAATGCCAGAGAGATACCAATGCATTGGGAAGAGGTTCGCATGTGGCCATATCCAGCAAACCAATATCAAGAATAAGAGGAACTCCAGCTTGATGTTCGCGCATATCCTGGCGGAGGGTCTGAGACCTGGGCCAGTAATAAGGTCCAGATGTAACATCCGGACTCAGGACGCAAGTATCATTCTGAATAACGTCGTAATATGGCGCCTCAGTGACAACTTGATAGGTAACATTGCCATTATTGCCCACAGAGCTGTCCGCCAAGGCACGTCTTATATTGCTGCGTTTCTCATACCTCTTTTGGTTGAGGTTTGCCACTCCAGCAGCACATCGCTTTGACAGATCAGAATGACGTTTGAGTAAAGTAGGCGACAGAGCTGGACCATGGGCAACAGCTTCAAGAGCGAAAATGCCAACGGATATAATGTTGAGAACTTTCATGATTGTGTTGGTGTCAAGAGATGAAAAGCTGTATAGTTTTCAATAGAATGTAGTTGGAAGTGAGATGATACTTCCATCGCCGCGGCCAAGCTGTATTTATATTCATTATGAGCGTTCATGAACATTTATCAGCCACTAATATCCTATTTTGTGGGACGGCTTGAACTACGTAACGTAAACCTAGAGCAAATTGATGACGAGGCTTTTCAATCTTGGTGGATCTAGGATCCCACCGTAAAGTCTTGTTCAAGATGTGGATATGAACGCTTGGTGTTGACAATTCTCGGGATCGACCTAACATCGGGAGCTAAGAAAACTTTCAGCCGCATAGCTTGATAAGGTTTCGTATGGCGCTTGGACCAAAAGGCAACTTTACAATTGCCGTTTAGCCGTTTAATTTTGAGGCTGTACAAGGAAGCATCTCAGACAATTCTTGACTACCAACAAACCAGCAAGGGTATTAGAGGCTAATTTTAGTTTTCGGATATACATGAATAGATATGACTGTCTCATCCGATGCGTATGCAGCTGTTAGAAGTATATTCAAAACAACCCCGATCAATATCTCTGCTATGGGCATGCGTAATATACCTAATCTCATTGGTCGGAAGGCCTCCATCAGGATATCGTTCCGTTCTTTTACATAATAATAGATCACGAATCTCAGCATGGACTTTTTCCTTTGCTCCACACAAAATTTCCATCCTATTTTAGATGCCTCTTGTATGAACCGGATCGCGAAAGGGATAATCATATACAAGTGAAGGTCCATGCAATGCAACAGAAACACTCCGATAGAATAAAGAAATCTGAGCCTTACGAACTAAAATTATGTACCCGTCTTGGAAATAAAAAGGAATGAGAATGTTATGATTGACCCCCGACAAGCGAGAAATATCCCTCAAATACAAAAGGCAAAATATCGAAAACAGGTGCTAAACGAGTGAAATGATAGGAAAGTGGAGCAGTTGGCTGAAAATGCTTCTAATCAAAACACTGGAATTCGGTTTATCTGATACAATACGATTCTTTCACCATCGTTTGTTTTATTTTCTTTCAGTACCACATAATTGCGTGCTGTATACTTACCCCTGCCACAGCCACCGGGGCAAGATCGGAGCATAGCCATATGGCACGCACGCCTCGTAGCATAACGCTTTAAGCTTGGACCGGAGAAGCCGGGGCAAGATCGGAAAGCTCCGGGTGCGTACAGGCCCCATTTTTCTGCGCAAATCATGTATTTCAATCATCTTCTGGCCCCTGGCTCGAAGTGGTCGTCTTTTAGTGCGCACTTATCCGAGGTGATTCCTCAGACCAGGCGCAATCAAGCCTCTTCTCCACTGAGGTTCTCCGACCACCTCGCAATTACGGCAGCCCGGATCAACCCGATATCGCTCTGCTTTAGGCTATGAATGTGCATCCCATATCAAATAACGAAGCCATTCCAGTCCTGAGGGATAGAGGTCACGAGCTAAATTCATGAGATCGAGGCCAGAAGCATTCGCTAACTTCTCAAGCCCCTATCATAGACGTCACCAAATATTTCACTAGGTTTTAAATTGGAGCAACCCAGCCCTTCATTTTCATGTGGACAAATTTATTTTCGGATTCCGTACGGCTGTGAGTATGATGGAGTGGGATTGCTGTAGGCGGGCTGCGATGAACGCCACCTACGGCATTATGAATCAAGTCGCGTCAAAATCTGCCCAACAGCATAAAATTAATGACCAGCCCCTCCCAGTGTGCAGAACATGGAGCACTAACTGAAAGGGGTCCACTTGTATCGTATAAAAGAGATCAATATGCAATGGATACCTTAACAACTCTTGCGCATTTCATAGGAGGTGAGGCCTGATTTAAAGCCACAAAGGGCATAGTTCGATAAACGTTAAACACTGTATAAGATGTATAAGACATGACGACAATAATGGTCCTGTTGGGAACCATTCCCACCAAAGTCATCCTCATTAACCGTTGATTGGTTCTTTTCTCGGATACGACTGCTTCCGGCGATGTGGGAGGGTAGTATTGACTGTGGAAGATGCTCTGGAAGACGTCTCATCCAAGGTTAGGCCCATTTGGTGCAAACAAGGATTTTTCGCTAATATTCCAAATCAAATGCTTGAGACCATCCACTTAACATACTTCCCTTGCAGTCACTTCTCAAGACAGAGCCGTACCTCCACCGTCTATAAGTTTGTGGTGACGGAATAATGGCAGATCTTTGTTGCTTCATAATTGCTCCCGATGGTTCACATCGTAATGCGAGCCATGGCTTCCCGACTCTAGGCCCAAGGCTATCAAGAGGGGTGGCATTTAAAATTCTGCGCTACGCTTTTATTCGTTCAGCCGTGGAAGTTGAATCAATAATCTTGCCGAGATCCGTAGCTATCCAATACCCCGCAATGTGGTTACCCCAAACAACCTATTTTAAGAATCAATCTGTCCTATAAAGAGCGCCTATTGCAGCCACGATTCTTGCGAAAAGTTTAGTTCGCCTGCTAAATTTCGAGAGACATCGAGAAGCCTAAAAATAAAGCATAGGACTATTTCAGTTATGCTTCGTCCAATTTTAATAGTTCATTGTAAGGGTTGGTCTACAGCGCCTCCTCACTGTGCAATCGTCATTTTGATGTCAGAATAGCATGCCCTATCATTCCAACCAAACACAATTTGCAATACTTACTGGCTTTTGTAATTATATAATAGCCTCTGCAATGAAACAAACACGCCTGCTCTCAAAAGAATCCACCTTCCATTACGACCAGCTTTCAAATATTTACCTCAGTAAATTAAGCCGATTACACCATCTTCATCTCTTCAATTGTGTAATCCATTTTTATGATGCATTTCGCCTCTTTTATTCTCTCCCTCCTTCTCGCTTCCACTGCCTTGGCGGATACTCGCGCCTACACAAGCGATAGTTCCAACATATTCCCAAACTTCAACAGCTACTCCGACTGGGCTATTTGCAAGGGCAGAATTACTAAAACGCGCTTCCCCAATTTACAGGCCCCTAATAAAAATGGTGGCTGTGTTCGTTATTTTCAGGGGATTGATATGACAGGCGTCGTCACAGAGTTACACTTCTTTTTCAAGGATGGCTTCAAGACGGCTTGTGATTGCGTCGCCAAGTGCTTGGAACAGCCAGAAACCTGTACGAACTGGGTTTGGAAGCACACTTTTATGGCTGGGGATGGTGGCAGGAGATCATGTACTCTATACAGCAGTCCCAATCTGCCGGAAGGCGTGACGCTTGCTTACAACACGGCAAAAAGTAAGGGTTTTGCGCCCTTGCAGGTTGGAAATAACCCACAAGCGGGAGCCCCAGCACCTCTTACATTCTTGGATGCAGCAGGAACGAAGCCCGATAAGTTTGGAGTGAGTGGCTTCATTATGCAGGATCAGGATGGGCGGCAGTTCTGCTAGGACTTGTAACCGTGGGGTAGGGCTTGTCTTGGTGGAAAGTTTGACGAGCTGGCATCAGGACCAGTAGTTCGATGATGATGCAAGTGTATGAAATTTGAGACTGACGAATTCCTCTAACTATTTAGGTGCGGGGATAGATTACTTATTTTACTATACTCAGTGAAGTCAATGCAATGAAACAAAAAGAAATCAAATGCATGAAAGCGTGCATAATTACCTGACTATTAATTGACAATAAAACAGATATTTTTACTTCATCTTTGTTAATCTTAGGACATCTACGTAATCTTTCCTTGTAACCAAGACATTCCATTGCCATCAGCTGGAGTTTGGTTCATGTAGAGTCACTTGCTCAGCCTCCAGATCTGATGCACGAGGTGACAAATTGCGGTGGAAGGATTCATCAGTAGTGAATCCTAAGTCGCCTCTTGCAGTACTTTCGATGCCGAGCTCCTTTTCTGGGACTTCACGGCCATTGTCTGGGCGATAAAGAACTGGATGCTGTGGGTCAAGTAAATTCAAGGATCCCAACAGCTCTTCTTGGTCAGTTATTGGTATATAGTCCGTGCAGCCCTTCCATGTTCCTTTCCCCCATCCAAGTGTTTCATGAGCGAGGCGGTTTTGCTGAAGCGTTTCGTTTGTAATCCACTCAAGGTGTTGATAGGAAGATTTAGCAAATTTTTCTTGCTCACCCTCAAGACTTCCAAGCTTGCGTTGCTGCTGACGCAAAATATACCCAATCAGAGGTTCCATGGTGAAGGATAAAATGACGATAAGGAATCCGAGGATATATGTAAAACATAAACCAAAAATGGAGAAGGAGCCAACTTTACTTGACAAGATTTTCTATGTTAACAACGTTGCTCTAATTAGCCCCAGATCTTCGATAACAGCAATTTTCATGTTGAGATGATTTAGACAGGGAGAGTGACAGGAACGGTGTTAAAGTTGTATTCGGTTTCAATGCTGCATACCTGGTTCTCGCACATCTCCTTTTGGTGCTCATTGATTGGTGTAAGGAGGTGAGGTAAAAGCTCTGGCCGAGTTGTTCCCTTTGCTACGGTTACATATGCTGTCTGCAAAGATGCAAGAGATGCGTTCCAGATGTGAGTCATTTCTATTTGCCATTGGTTATTTGGGATGGGCCCTTGGACTCCGGTGTCGAACTTTTGTTGTGACAGCAAAATAGATGTTCCCAAATTGCTCACTAAAACATAGGGCCTATAAGCACTGGTTTGGAAATTTACTACAAACCAATGAAAGCGGCTCGCTGTCCTGGACATGCCTTCAGCTCCATTTGCAGAGCGCATAGTAGTCAAATTTGCAGGATATTCGAAAATCGGCGCTGCACCGACAGCAGCATCAAGATAGCTTCCCAATGGTCCACACTTTGAGTTCCTCGCTGCTTTGCTGCCTCGGCAAAATTGAAACTGGTTGACACAAGCTACTGGAGATGCCGCTTCATCTTTGGCATACACTCGACGCGTCCCAGTGGTACTAAAGAGTGCCAATGTGAGATCTGGTGTTGTGGCCTCGTACCAAGGATCTTCTGTGGGTAAGAGAAATCTCACCCCGTTTCCGGTCAGAAAGAAGAGTAAGGTATCTCCATCTTGTCTTTGTAGGCTCTCCATGGGTTCGAACCCGCTCACCATGCCATAGCTCCCGTTATACACAAAGCCACCGAAAGCCCTAAAAGATTGGGTATCAGCGCATATAAGCTTCATCGATTCTAAATCGAAACTCTACCTCAGGATATAATTGTTGTCCATAATATTTTGACCAGGGTCTTTATATTGAGTACTCAATGCCTTTACCTGGTATGTATAGTTTTGAGTAGTTGTGTTATCCACTGATCCAATAGCAACAGATCCATAATTGTACCTGGTGTAATTTACATCTGAGGAATTCACGTCATTGATATACCCTTCTGTTACGATAGGTGCGCACTGAAAAGTCGTTTTGAGACGTATTCGGTCCTCCTCTGGAGCATTTAATCCAAGGTCTTTATCACTATCAATGATAGATTCGATCAATAGATTGGATCTAGTGCTTTTGCAAATAGACTCATTTTTAAATGGGCAACTTGCAGTATAGTTGATTTTCGAAGGAAGAGTTGGAGTGACATATGTCGCACAGTCAAAAACACCGGAGCCGTTGCCGGAATAACACTGCTGCGCATAAGTAGCCGCATTAGATGTTGCCTGGGCCATTAATGGTACCATAATGTCCCATTCATCTGGTGTATCGATTCCGAGAGATACCATGCCACAATGGGACCCATCGACAAGTACGGTGCTACCAACACCAGAAGAAATGGTGGAAGAGAAGCCTCCGGCGATGACAAAACCAGCAAATGTCAGAGCTGACAACACAATTACTGGAAATATATGATGCAGCAGACCATTTAGAGTTCTTCGCCACGAATAGTACATCCACATGAAAGAAATAAAAGCCGATTCGGCGGATGTAGAGTTGCGCAGGATAAGTTGGCGTTGATGATAGAGTCCGTTTTGAGGGTTCATTTTGGAATAACTCCGGTGAATCAATAAACATAAAATTCTCCAAAATCGAGTTCCGACAAAACCGACAAAGAAGGACGTGAAAGCAATTAATATGTTGGCGTTGAATCGCGTGAGCGTGAGGATCGACCCGAGGACACGGCCTCTAGACCAATCCGTCCACACACCGAAATGGATCCCGATTTCGGATTCAGCTGCTGATGACATTTTCGAATGTGCGCAGTTAGGAACTTTGTAGTTCAAATTTGAGGGAAAATTGACTATTTGATGATGGTTTGCTTTATTTCAGTAGACCCAAGCCAAGATCGCGCGGGGTGCTCAAGATCTTTTATTCAAACCAGGCACCGGGACTATGATTTTTAGGAAGGTGCATGTCTCTGATCTGTTATCGGCCCTGATGTCATAGCCCGCGATTTATGCACCTAAATACTTAAGTCTATTCTCTTAGCGTGGCTGAGCTTTCAGCTCTCTGAGGTCGACAAAATGTGATTGGCAGTGTCTCTAGTGTGCAGCAAGATCTACGTGTCCATGTTCTTGCGACCGCCATCGCAACCACTCATACAAAATTACAATGTCTGATCATCCAATGTTAGTGCGGATCTGAGCCCTCAGCGTAAGGCAGAATTTTCCTTTTCAACGTGCCTTCGCGCTTGTTACAGCTCCTATTGGGCCAAGCTGCATCAGAGCTGAGCATCTCGGTCCGATCTAGTGTGTTGACCATATAGAACCTTGGGGCTTAGCTCAATCAATTAGTGGAAGACTCCCGTGGAGTTAGGAGGTATGTTTGGTGGGCCCTTGTTTTAGGCAGAACGGTATGCGAAGATTCAATTTCTCTTTAATTTTTATTTATCTTCTAAAACACCTTTAACATTTATCATTAACCCTTTATAAAGGGTGCTATAGCATTATTACTAGGCTGGCATTTCAACCGCCTTGTGGTGTTCATGATTCCCAGCAAGTTCTATCACAGGACCATACCCATCAAAAACCTTATGGTCAACTCCGGTCTTCTCCATCACAGGCGTAGAGTCGAGTTCCGAGTTGGATTTTGGCTGGGCCTTGGGTGCCTCATATCCTCCTTTGGCTGCCTTTCGTTTGCGGTACCATAACCAGTAAACGGCTCCAAGCAAGGCAACGCATGCCACTCCACCAATAGTTCCTCCGGCGATAGCCCCAACGTTTGTCGAGGATTTGGAAGATGAAGATGATGAGGATGATGAGCTTGATGACGAGTTTGAAGAAACAAATGCTGCCGAGGCCGAGGAGACAGCTATAGATGAAGTTAGTAACCATATTCAAACTGGATGTCTAAAAACCAATATAGTCGGGGGTTTCTTACCAGAACTAAATATTTTCTCTACGTCAGTGTTGCTCCAGTCCATGGAGTCGAGTCCACTGTAATATATTAGCTCTAAAGTTCAATAAATCCGGGATCAGCGAAAAAGCTTACCCGTCCTCATACCAAGATTTGATAGTCTTGGGGGTCTCGTAGGCCTGTGCATCTGGGTCGTAGGAATCACTCCACTCCCAGTTCACTAGATCAAAAACACCTAGTCCCTCGACCCAGGGGTCGACGGTTCCGTAGTCCCACTCCTCCGAAAGACCACCCACGCTAATCATTTGGCTGTTGCCTGCGACCGCGCAAGCGTGACGCAGACGTTCGGGCGATGAGATGCCAACATCGAACCACTCAAAGGCGGGTAGCGATAGAACATGGATATCGCTGTACGTGCCCGCACTTCCGTGCACTCCGCCGTAAATATATCTTAACATCATGTTAGCGATAATTGCAATGCATGAGCCGTGTCTAAGCTTACATGTCATAGGTGTAGTTAGACTTTACACCCACGGCGCAAAACAGCTCTCGGTTGTCAGGCACGTCCCCCGTTGCCTTCTGCCAGTGCCATTTGTTGCTGATGGGGTCGTAAAAAGTTATATTTGACATGTCGGTAAACGTGTCATCCACTCTAGCAGCTGAGGTTCGTGTCGTTGTCTCGCCACCCAGCACAAACACCAGCGGGTTTGTGGTAAGAGAGGTCTCACAAACGGCCTCGCCAGAGACCCACGAGCCATAAGGAGAGTCCAAAGCTACTGATGATTCGTTGGCCCAATCTTTGGTGGTCATATTGTATGTCAGAATGCCGGGGAGGGGCATGCGAGCGTTGAATACGGTCGCATTGAGTCGTTCATCCGAAGCACCGCTGCCATACCCTCCAACATAGTAGCCCATACCATCGCAAGATGCTACGCCTGCGCTCGCGCCACTGTAGAGGTCGTCGAATGTGTCGGAATTTCCTGGCGTGGAAATTGCCCATGTGCCGCCGCCCTCGCCGTCCGTCTCCATAGCCCAGAGGTGAATGGACTCGCCTACTGTCGTGTTGCCTCCGGATCCATCTCCGCCCCACCTGTACATGGTACTGTTGCCATCTGACCAGAGCCCCAGATTGTTGATGGGTACCGGCTCGGATTTTGTGATCTCGTTGAATTCGACGGAGGAATTAGACCACGCTGTATTCAAGGGTATCGAGAGGGTGCTTTTGACTATCGTGCCTGTCAGTAGCTGATCGGTGAGCCAGCATGGTACAGAATCCTACGTGTTGTTGATCCGCCAGTCAACTTTCGGCTAGTGCTGTTGTACACCGAATATTCACCACCTTCAATGTAAAGGTAGTCATCTACAACGGCGACTGGTGTTGAATCAGTATCTTAGCGCCTATCGGCTGTGGTTGAAGTGCTCTACTCACCCGCATGGAGGGCTCGTCTAGGATAGTATTGATCCGATGTCGAGCGAGCCCCCAGCTTCGAAGCACCTACAGGTCCAGCCAAAACCTGTTGAGGCACTAGCGGAAGCGTCAGTAGGAAGGATGCTACTAGTCCTTGGAATGACCCCATTTTGGCTGTGTGAAACTTCGAGAGAGGCAGGAACACCCTCGACGAGACAAAGGCGGGATCAACATCAACAGAAGCAGATGTGGAAGGTGATCTTGGTTATATTTCAAACAGTTCCCCGATCCTGGTTATACATCATTGGCTACGTTTCATGGGGCCCCCGGGTGTTGACTCGTCTCTCCCCTGCTGAATCTGTACTAGTGCTATTCTGATCATTACGCGTACCGCTAGTCGAATCCTACCTTCACTGTGGTCCGCTACAACGTGTTCGACAGCTGGCCCGTGGCACCCCTGAACACAGCACCCGTCCACAGCTAGTCGTCTATATCGTATCATATATCGTGCCGTTGCCGGGAATTGAAACAACTTGCCGTCCCGGAAGCAATGGGCCGTGCAGCCCGCCAGAGCGTATAGAGTCACATGATGGTCCCCATTGATCAGCACGCAACGTGAAAGTTTTCGCAAAGGGACCCATAGAAATGCCGATGAAAATTAAATGAGCAAGAGAAATTTTCTATTCGAGCTCCAAATCCAAAGGCATCGCCATCAATTCCAACACTATAGAAATCATCAAGTTTGGGACTTCGGCAACCGACAGTTCGCAAGCCGCGTGGTCCCCTTCCTTCTCCAGCAGTTGGGGGCTGGAAATGTCGGATCCCCTGGATGAGATCATCAAATATGCCGCGAATCAGGACAAATTCTGCACTCCCTCCAGGGATCGCAATCCTTTAACGAAATGAATGTGCACGTTCAAGGCATAGGGCTGACATCCTACCCACAGCACCGGGGCTTAAAAGTGGGTATCTATCCCAACCCCTCGGACTCCCAAACCCGACAAAGCGTTGGCCAAGCAGCCTGAGACTGGAAAATCAGTCCAAGTCGTCGAAATGGGTTAATTGATGTGGATAGAACTGAATCCTTCGCAGGTGGCGGTGCCATACTGCCGTGACACTGGAGCATTTACCCGAGCGGCTATCAATGGATCGATAGAGTCCAAGAACTAGTCCTCGAAACCGATGGTAGATTAAGGCTGAGAGATGTGTTTGTCATCTTGATCAGCCGGGAATGTCCTCGGAGGTTAGTCTTATGTCTCATCTATCAATACAAGGACCATGCCCGGTACCATTCGCGAACAAAGCGTCGATTCAGCGTTCCATCTAGGCAAATCGTAAGTAATAGACCGTTCCTTCACAATCAGCTTCTAGGATGGTGGGGGCCAAGAGTTAACAGTTTTAGTGCACAAAGTACTTCAACTGTCCCGTTTACGCCTTTCCCGCTTTGGCATATGCAAGTTTTTGCCGACGTTGCGATCGATAAATGCCGCTAGGCTACGTGATGTCTGCACCGCCCCCGGGCTATGGCCGGTTGCCCCGCAGATATGCTTTGCCGAGCTATATTTGAAATGGTGGAAAACTTACGATGATTGGGGGGAAAAGTACAAATCCATACAGAACGATCTATTTCCTATTTGGTAGAGAATATTCCCTTTAGGGCGGATGATCAATTGAAAACTAGGCGATAGGGAGCGATAACCTAACCACAAATCCCGTAGCTGAATAAAAGGAAGTTGAGGTCAACCAGACACATTGTTTGCGTCAGGCCAGTCCAGCAACGCTTTTTGGCAACTGAAAGAGATTGAACCCTTCTAGAAGTAAATGCAACCATTTTCCCAGGATACCCTTGTAGAAAATATGTACCTGTCTGGAATGTGCATGCAAAAACACGTGGCTGACCTCACGCTGTCCTGGTAAGTGGAGTTGCTCTACAAGTGGGAAGAAGTAAGCCATCAGACTTGGCGCTTAGTCACCATGCAAACAAACCAGACAGGCGGGTCAAAGGGCGTGTATCTGAAATATCACAGCTTCTGGGTCTTTCCACATTATAAAGTCTTTTAGTGTCAGTCTAAAGAAGTTGACGGGCATGGCTAAAGTTTACTGGCATGGCGATTTGTTGCATCGGAAGATGCCTACTCATCTTTTGCACACAAAATCTGACGTATTTTCATGAGATTGTAAAGGATGTCAATGAAATTAATGAAATAACAATGAACAACCAAATCATGCCATCAAAGAAATGGGAGAGGCGACTGAAAATATGGCCACAGCCATTTGGATCCACTGGGTGTGTGGCTTTGGACCGAAGGTGGAGCACTGGGGATACTTGAGTAGACCATTTCAACAAATTCGGATGGTACTTGATGTTAATTATCATGTATATCCGAGAATCTTGGATGGAACATCGTAATGCATCCTCACGGATGCCTTGTGGGGCTATGCCAAGGCTTCATAATCATTCAAAAATACCTCGTTATCTTATCGGGGGGCTGGCGCAACGGTAGCGCGTCAGATTCCAGACACGGAATTTCCTGAAGGTTAAGAGTTCAAATCTCTTGTCCCTCATCTTTTTTGGATTTTTCCCATCTTTTTTGGTCTTTATTTTTTAATCAACTTACCTCTGCAACTTTGTTTTCCCTCTCCCCAGACGAAACAGAGATGCTAGCCCATACCCCTTGGTCAAAGGCAGGGGCTAAAAATCCCAACGCCCACTTCTGGCTACAACCGTTGCACTTTTACCAAGGCACCAACATTTTTTGACAACATGAGCCCCCGACGAATCCATTACCGCCAGTAGCTGGCGAAGTAGGTCGTCTATCAACAAGGCACAAGGTAGAAACCGAATCTAAACATAGGCTTATTACAGTCATCACAGCCTCGGCCAAGAGATAATTTCTCAAATCCGCATGGATAGTGTTTAGAGTTTCTTAGTGGGCTATCCTACCCCTATTAGCCGTGTCGGGAAAGAACGTAGAATGGTCGATAAAGAGCTACCAAACGCCTAATCCTTCTCCTTCAGTGTAGGAGATTGTTCAACCAAGTCAACCAATGAACAGGAAATAAAATGAGAGTCAAATATTTTTAGATCATATGCCGATGCACACTCTACTAAGAAGAGCATCCTTGCGCTGGCAAATAATGACTTGCTGCAACAACTGACCTCCTATAATGAGAAGCATCAAACTTATTTAAGCGGCTCATTCATAACTTATTAATCACTAGGTGCAGGAATATGCCAGTTTAACTTGATAAACATTTTACTTCATTGATATTATAGCGCCAATAGGGCTCTTGCTAAACAAAAGCGGCCCTTACAGTAACCAACTGCGATATTTTACATCCGATTTAAATCCATTATGCGTTATACACGAGCTTCTCTCCGCTGACCTTGTCCTGCTCCATCAGCTTGAGTCCCTCGAGGATTCCTTCCAGGCCACCTTCCATGACCTTAGGAGGGTGGGTCTTAATCTTGCCCTCGCCCAACAGCTCCATGGCCATGGGCCAGAAGCTCTCTCCAAAGGCTTTGTCGTCGAGGTTGGCGGGGAACTTCTTGTCTCCAAACAAGAAATCCTCGCCAAACATGGTGTAGCCCAGGGTTCCGCGAGATTCAACATTCTCGCGCTTGATGCCGACGGCGAGCAGAGCGTTGTATGTGCCTCCCTCGGTGGAGAGCGCCTCGTCGCAGAACTTGGCCGTCGCCTCGAGAGAGACAGTGTCAAACACTAGCTTGAGGTTGTTGTTGGTGTACTTGCGGATCTCAGCAGCAGCATTAGCATCGCTGTAGTCGAAGACCTTGTCGGCGCCGAGCGACTTGACGAGATCAAAGTTTCGGGGCGAGCAGGTTGTGATGACCTCATAACCTGACAGCTTGGCGAACTGAATAGCCAGGGTTCCCGTAGCAGTGGAACCGCCGTAGATCAGGATCGGGACAGGCTCATCGAGGGGTCGAAGTGGGGGGCTCAACTTGAGGCTCTGATATAAACCTTGGCCAACGGTGGTGATGCCCACACCAAGAGTGGCAGCCTCCTGGAAGCTGACGTTGTCTGGGATCTTTGACTGGACGTCTCCCTTTACCACAATGTACTCGGCAAAGGCACCATCCTCAGGCTGAACGGCATTACCACCGTGGGCGAAGCCGCAGATACGGTCACCCTTCTTGAAGGGCTTCTTGACGTCCTTGCCGACAGCCTCTACGATGCCTGAGTAGTCGCAGCCAATGAGACATCCGGGAGGAGAGAGATACTTGACGTGTTTCCAGTCTGTGGGGTTGAGGGCGTAGCTGACTGTCTTGACGAGGATGTAGTCGTCACGGAGTTTGGGGATGGGTCGGTCAGTAACCAAGCCAGCCGTCTGAGGGGCGGTGACGACGATTGCCTTTTGCGTAGCGGCCATTGTGAATTTTTAAAAGTTAATTGACGGGTTAGAGTTTTCCTGTCTGGAGGGGGTTTTCATAACTGTCGAGGACGTGCCTGGCCCTGAAACTATATATTCCATCCCACTCGCAATTGACCGCCCGTGCAGCCTGGTGGTGACAAATTCAATTCCAACTGCCGAGGCCTGTGTGCCAATTTGTCATCATAGCACGACGAGCCAAGATGGACTTGGTGGGCCATCAAAGCTTGAAGCCGCGGTTCTATCGGGCTGATGGCCGGACTATATTCCACTTCTGGTTAGCAATCGGGCGATTATGTGGGACCGTGGGCCACCGAAGAAGCCGATGTCACGGAGTCCGCACACGTTTTCTTTATCCAAGGCGGCGGATGTGCTATGCTGATGGCAAAAAATAGATTGACATCTATACTTTGGGCCAGAAAGGTGGCCCAATGATGCAGGATCCCAGTCATGTTCGTCTGAATCGGCGTGGAAATGACATCATAATCCCGGTTTCCCTCGGAGGTTAAACCCTATCCCCGGGTCTCTCCACTAACCATATTGTTTTCTACATACGGCAGGTTCTAACAATGTATGAGTTGCGATTGTAGAGTTGTTATTCTGCCTCCTTTCCCCTGTGTGATGCCAAAGACACTTCTCATGTCCAAACCTTGCCAAGACATTCGCCATTCCAATGCCGAAGTTTAGGCGAAGTTACGTATAGCCTAATATACAAGGCTGCAACAAACTTGAGGTGGGGCACATGCTCCAGACTCAACCTCGGGATTGTTGTTGCTGACATTCCTCTACACCTCTCATTCAATTCGGTTCTAAATCAACTGCTATTCTGCCGCATTTTAAAGACTATTTCCTATTTATCTCGATAGAGCCCACATAATGAGTGTTGAAACAAATGACCTAGATCACTTCTCCGGCATTTCCTGGTGCCTCCCACATATCAACCAACCCGGCACCACCGCCATAACCTCCCCGAGCTGTATCCGAAAACCAGACGGAGAAGACGAGCTTTTCGCTCATACAATTCGCACTAGATCTACCATGCGCGCTTTTTTAGCAATCTACAAAACCCCAGAACCATCTCAAACAGAACTCATTAATGACGTCAAAAGCCTTGTTACCCTTGAGCCTGGGTTAGCCAGCTGGCCAGGTGTTTGTCACGGCGGCATCACGGCGAGCATCATTGATGAAGTGCTTGGGCTTATATTCCTTCTGAATCGGATGCATGGTATCCTACCAGAGGGAATCTGCATGACTGGTCAACTGAACGTCAAGTTCACTCAGCCCGTGCCCCTACCCGGGACCTACTTGTGCCGTGCGACAATTTCCAAAATTGAGGGAAGAAAGTTTTACGTTGATGCAGTGTTTGAAGATGAGGGTGGGACGGTACTAGCAAGCGCAGAATCAATTTATATTGCCCTTAGACCAAAGCTATAGTCACGAATTCCCTTCTTGCTGAATATATAATATTGGGTCCCCAAGATAAACCAGGTTCATCAACACCAACCCCCATTTCGAAGCAAGTCCTCTAAACTCCGACTTCACTACCTGTAATCCGTCTGAAATCTGCTGCAACATAATCCCAGACTTTCTTGGCTGTTCCATTGTCTCTAAACTCAGCTAGCAGCTTTTCAACTGCTGGCGATGCGCTGTCACTTCGATGGTTGATGGAGTAAACTCCACTTCTGGTCCGCCCATCGCTTCCCCTGGCTTCCTCAACGCCATTAACCAATGGCACGCCTGCGGCATCCATTCCGTCTTGCCCCGGCGTAAATCTAGCGCTTGTGGCCAAAAATAAGTGGCGCTCGCCAGCTTCGACGGGTGGGATTGAGATGAACGGCTCCAGCAGGCGGCTGATGCCGACAATGATGTAAAGTCCAAAGGTCCATTCAATGTCGCGCATGATGCCGCTTTTGACGACTCCTGGCACGTTGTGGACGAAAGCGACGTCTGGGGCCCGTCGGGCGAGTTCCTCTAATAACAGCGTCTGAATGGAGGCGGCCTGATCGCGATACTTTCGAAGCGGGAAGCCTTCTCCAGCGATGTTTTCTGTGTCAATTGGTCCTTCACAAGTCGCTGCTAAGACACTGACGACGCGTCGAAGAGAGGATGCGTTTTGCAGAAGTGGTAGCAGATTCAGGATGAAGCGAGTCCGTGAATGCATACTCAAACTGGCGGTAACAGGAAGCCCTTCGGACGTTTCTGTTCATAATGAGACTTGAGTTCCATAAAAACGATGACAAAAGACATACTCGCGCTATAAGCCATGGATCCTTGGCTTTGGAAAAGAATGTTGATGGCCGTTTCCTTGCTCTTGATTTCCCGACAGACTTCATCTACGGTTTTCAAGAGGCCCACATCGGCCTTGATAAAGATGAATTGGCCATTGGGGTTGAGCTGCTGGCACTCATGGATGATGCGATCGGCAGCCTCTTGAGACCGGCCGATGATGTAGGCACGAGGTTTAACCGCGTATTTGGCAAGTGTTTTGACTGTGTATTCGCCGATTCCGCTGGTTCCACCAACAAATATTGCCACAAAGCCGCTTGGGAAAGCGGATGCGATGCGCTCATTCGAGACTGTGACTTCAGTGAGGGCAACCATGTTTCGTGTGGTGTGTTGTCGTTGACTTGGAAGACAGGACATCGGGCTTTGAGGCGCTGGCTGGTCGCATTTTGTATTTCTGAACGTGTCAAGACCGGGAGATTGTTGCGGTTCTAAAGTCCGAGCCAATGGCTGAATCTTGTCAATTCACAACAGCATCTGCGGTCAATCTTCCAATCAAGATTACTTGGTGTTGCGATTCGCAGTTGATGCGCTAAACCATTTTTGGCGATACGAAGTCAAGATGGAAATAGTGGAGCCATGCTGTTCCTCTGGCCTCATCCTTAGCTCATGGTGGCTTGCCGGATTTTACGGACTTTAGTGGCATCAGTACCTTGCTCCTTTGACATCCTTCATCAGTCATTATTAGCTTGACACGCCTGTCTGGAAGAAAATCGACGCGAATTCGATCGGATGTATTTCCCCTCATGGCGTCAAATAACAGCTTACGGGCCGGTGCGGCGCCCTCTTTCTCAGACCTGACCCACACTTTTATCCTTTCGTCTCCGCCAAACTCGAAGCAGGCCCTTGCAGAGATCCCCAAGGCCTTGGCGGTTGATCCCCACAGACATCGACGAGCTCATCAAAAGTCTAGGGCGGGCTGCGAGAATTGCCGAAGGCGACGAGTCAAGGTGCCTCAGTTGTGTTCGAAAACCAATCTAGGTTCCTTAAGCTAATGTCACTGTAGTGTAATGAAGAAACACCCTGTGCAAGTTGTGTGCGACGGGGGGAAAGCTGCAAGCGCACCGCAAGAGCTCATAAATCGCCCTCCATCCCACCCACACCGACACAAACCACCACTCTGAGCCCCCAAGCGATAGACCCTGTCGTGAATTTGCATCACCTCAAATTATTCCACCATTTTCAATCTTGCACCCGCCACACGCTGTTGATGCCTTCTCAAGTCTGGGATTACGCGCTTCAGCTGTGCTTTGATTTCGACTTTTTGATGAACACCATCTTGTGTGTGGCCGCTCGCCATCTTTCCACCCTGCTGCCACATGACACGGCATATCCGATAGTTGCAGCTAGACACTTGCAGCGCAGCCTTTCGCGATTTCGGCAAGCTTTATCCGAAGATGCTACCCTAACTTCAACCAATTTCGATGCTTTCATCGTGACCTCGAACCTAATCCAGTACGAAGTATGGGCCAGCGCAGACTACATCTCTGTTCGTAACAACGATGCAGAATCAACTGGCCCGCCACGTGACCCTATGTTTGAATTCAGTTCTGGCCTGAAGCAAGTCTTTCTCAAGAGTGTTCGAATCAATCCGGAAAAGCTGCCAGCATTAATGCGATACATGCGACACAATCCACTGCACCTGCTTGTCAGAACTGCGCAGATCGGCACAGACACGTTGGCCAAGTATCAGGACTTTTTCTCCTATCACCGTCCACTCAATTTGGAACTTTCCAAAATACCTCTCCCGTATGCGCGAAGCAAGAGCCCCTTTCTCGCAGATGTGTGGCAACCTCACTTGCATGAGCTGTCGGGACGACCTGATCCGATAGCGGACGGGTATGAGCCTGTTGTCAACCGACTGTGCCTCATACTGTCGTTCTTACCCGAGGTACAGACGACTGATTCTGTTGGCGCTCTTCAATCCGTGTTGGGGGAATTGGCTAGGTACATATTTTCATTCCCAGTCCAGTGCTACGGCCATTTTGCTGCCATGGTTCAGAACGGAGATCCCCACGCGACGCTGTTAATATATCACTTCTACCGTGCTGTGAAAATACTGTTATGTCCAGTTGAGTATTGGTGGGCTCATAAGCGTGCAAGAAGATTCGAAGCAACTATCAAACACTGGCTACTGTTGAATGGGGAACCAGTGGATGTGGAGTTTAATAAACATTCGATTTAAGGCAGGAATTGCCAAAATTAAGTTTTGAAGATGCTTCGAAGTGTACGAGGGTATGTACGAGGTAAAGCAATTGATGCGCTTTACACCTAATGATTCCTGATTGATAACTGCTCCATGAGCTAAAAGATTTGTGATCTAACCTCCAAGGCTAACACATGGATTGAGAACCTCCAGATGACCTGAACCTGGCTACTGTGGGGCAATTCGTGCAATCAGCGTGGCCATATTCTCTTTGCGACGACAAGCTGAATCCTCAGTGCGTCATGAACAAGTCTGGTACATCTTACGCGACTCCCATCGCGGCTGGAATAGGTGCATTTTTGCTGCAGTATGCGAGGTTGCACCTATTAGAAAGAGCGGCACGTTCGCTCAGGAAAAAGGACAGGATGGAGGCGGTCTTGAAAGAGGTCGCTGAAAGGGGCTAGAGTTACAAGACACGGGATGGTTATTATTATATTGAAATAAGTTTGGAGAAGCATACTCTGTTTGGAAAAGAGAAGGATTATATTGACTGCCAACTGGAGGATATGCTACGTAATTAACATTGCACTATATACAATCCTTTGGGGTATCGAAATTATCGGCAGAGTAATATCTCATTTGCATTCCTTTGCCTTGTAAGTTCACCAATAACAAATGCCGAAGCTAGGCGTAGATAAATCAAGGACGTTCGGAGTTTGGGGACATGAAGAGAGTTCTTATGAATTGATCTTGAGGACGTCGCTGGCTACATCGGACAATTAGTAAACTTGATATATTAACGCTTAACTCCAAATATTCCTAAGTCTAAAACCTTCCTGCCCCATAATCCCAAAAATGACTCAATCACTTCGCGTAATTAGTTCTACCCATCTCAAACCCATCTTTTACAGAGGGGTTAAATTCTACATGATTGTCTGTGCGAAGACCGTTCAATACCGGCAGAGCTGAGGTGTTGCTCATACCACGACTGAAGCGATTGTAGGCAATAAATGTGCCCTGATCGCCATTCACGGCATTGGAAGGTGCAGGAACCTGCATGGAGATACGGCGCACTTCCTTGGCATCATCTCTAATCGGCTTCACCCCCATGTACGAATAAATCGCGTTGAGCAGAGGGATTGACAAGCCGTGAACAATGATAGAAAACAAAACTAGCCAATAAACCACGGGTTTCATGGCTCTCACTAGGTTGGTCTCTTCCTCATCACCCTCTCCAAGCTCTGGGAAAAGATGCATCGCGTGCTCCACATAGAAAACGGCGCCGGCACCGATTGGGCCAAAATACCCCATGAACAAGGCTTCCTTGATGTTGGTGCAGACATTCGGCATCAGCTTGTAAGTTAGAAGGATTGAAGGAATCCTCCTGAAGAGAATAACCAGCACACCTAAGCCTACTAGACGGCCGTAGGTGAGGCCAGTGATGTCCGGATCGTGGAAGTCGGCCCATGGAAGGACAGCGCCAATGTACATGAAACCGCCGAAATTTAGAAGTACGTCCACACACGAGTTTACTTCATCATGTCGCAGTTCTGTCTCCTTGAGATAGTGGCCATCCCAATTGAGAGCGCACCCGGCGACGAAGCAAGCGAGGAGGTCATCGGTCCCAATAGCACCGCAAGTGCCCACGAGGAACAAACCGAGGGCCGTGGGGAAAAGTAGGTACGATTCGTTGTCAACCCATTTCCTATAAGAAAATTGCATTAGAAAGAGGTCTCGGATGTTTCTACTGTTCTATTTTTGTGTGCATCATCACCAGTGTAGCGACGGGAGACTAACCTTCGGAGAGCGAAGCGAATCAGCTTGCACGCACCATATCCAACCACAACACCGTAGACCACTGAAAGAAGGACAATATAAAGCCACGTCTCCAGGATCCAATTCTTCATGGCCTCGCCTACACCGCCGCCGAGACGACCAACATCTTCAGATCGGGTCATCAGTGCGTGTGAACTGGCACCACCATGCTGAGCTGCCGCAGCAGCGTCGCTGGAATGCCTGATGAGATACGTGGCTAGCATGAGAAATGGGAACCCAAAGCCGTCGTTTGCGCCTGCCTCTGCCGAAATTATTTCTCGGAGCGGCCTGGCGACGTACATGTCGGCAAAGGGTCCCTTGGCGATGGCCTGAGATAGGATCGGGTCAGTGCATGTTACGCAGGAGCCGATGACGAGAGCAGCGAGAAATGTGAGCTTTGGAACCGTGGCCATGATGCAGCCTGTAGTGCAGAGCCACATTATGGTCATGATGGGCAAAAGACACATAGCCATCTCCTTCCAGCGTGTCCACAGATATTTTTCTGGGAGCTGATAGCCGGCGATGACCAGCTGAACTCCGATCATGACTCGCGCGACACCCTATGTAAAGCGGTTAGCCATGTGATTCAACGGTTTCATGGCAAAGTGTGCGCTTACTAGGGTGATGGCGCCCGTTTGACCGGGCTCAGCAGAACCCCATCTCTCACTGTCGATGAACTTGGCCGCAATCGGTCCAAGCAGGATGCCGATTGCTACGGCTGGCACTGTAAGGTAAAATTCTGGCTTAGAATCACAGCGCTTCAAAGGGTTGGAATTATGGCAATGGAGGAACTAACGAGCTTCTCCGAGGTACCAAGCCTGCTTGATCTTCACGGATATGATGCCATAGAGTACAGTGAAAGTACCTATGAGTAGTGTCAGTTTTGTGTGAGGATACGGATGCCTACGTGCGGCAACATACCCAAAACGCTGAGCACAATGTTCAGCTCGCTCAGACTGAGAGTCGGCATGCCTGTAGTTTAAGGGAAAAAAATAAGGAAATGTGTGGAAATGAAATATGATTAATGGCAGGCGGTAGGCAATGCAATCAATTATGAAGCCGCCGGGGCTCAAAATGCTGCGCCAGTAGCGGAAAAAAAAACCAGCGGGTCTAGATTGCGATCGACGACAGGGGCCTGGATAAAAAGAACCAAGTATTCCATAAGGGGGCGGGCGGCGATACAAGACCAGTCCTGCATACAACCCAACCAAGAGACGCAGGAGGAATAGATGAGAAGCGAATCATCCCGAAAGGATAGGTTCAATTGATATAGGAAAATGCAGAAAGGTCTAGATCCTTCCCATGAGCACCGCTTTGAACCGCAGCTGGATGGGTGCCCCCTTGGCGCCGGCTTGGCACCAGCTTGGCAACTTCGAGTCTTCCAATGAGACAGCGGTGGCACTTCACATCCCACACAAGTGGCTTAAAGTCCATTGCACATCGAATCTCTCCGGCACAGGTTTCACTTGGCACAATGGAAGATCCCAATTACCGGCCATGCAGCAGAGGGCGAGTGTATTTTTGGATGCATACCACCAATGAGTGAGGAGCTGTCTGATACAGTTGCAGCAAACACAGCCGTCGGTCTAGACGTCTTGGCTGTTGCACAAAGTGATGCGTGTGCCGTTGCCTTTGTTTTTAGCACGCTCGCTCACACGCGTTTGTCGTCGGTCGGGTTTGATCATCACCGTTGGTTGCCTACCACGGTTGGCGCAGGATCCTGCGACGGAGCGGTTGCGTAATTAACATGGGATGGAAATAAAGATAAGATTAGAGCCCTGACAATGGACGCAATGGCTGCCGTGCCCGCGCTCCGCCCCTCTCCTCTCCGCTCCGCCAAAGGGGCGCACCATGTCACTAATGTTGTTCGGCGTGGGACCCTAGTGTTTAGCGCCCACTAATTCAACAAATCGTCGTCTGCTTGGCATTGCGAGGTGAAACAAGCACTTGGTTTGGGATACGCGCTGAGAGGAAATATTGTTACGTGTTGGTATCGCCTTCTATCGCTGGCTGTCGCGATGCACGCCTGAAGCGGGCAAAAGCACCACCATGATCATCAGGAGAAGCGCTATTTTTATGCAGAGAGTTATGCTCAGCGTCATACACCGTCATCTCCAGCCCGCCCAGACCATCTGCCCTTCAGATTCCTCTGCCTGAGCGAATCTCGACCTGATGGGCCGCGCCTCCCGAGAAACGCGGGCTGCGCTCCACGCCCGGAGCATTCTCCACACTCCTTCCCGCCAGTCGGATCTGAAATCTCAGGTAGTCTTTGTTTTGCCTTCCACTACACTATTCCTTCCTTGTTTGATGTTGCTGTGCTATGTGTGCTGAATATGTCCTCGACAACGCTGTTGAAAGCAGGGTGCGAGGAGCCATCCCTGGTCGGCGCCGCCTGGGTTTCTTGTATGTGTCGATCGAGTCTCCCCCGAGGATTTCTGTTTCGGATCGGTTTTCTGTCTGATTATGATAGTATGGCCGAAGCTGGAATGTAGACTAATGGCAAACCATCTTCAACATTGTTGATGAGGAAACTTGGATTCATCAACTGGAATCTTACTGACTTTATTTCGATGTAAAGAAATGCAAAAAAGATTCACTCTAAAAAAATAAGTCTATTTTATTTGCAGTTTTTCGTCTGCAAAATTGTTTTTTTTTTTTTTTTTTTTGCAAATTAAACCAGACAACAAAGCATGGTGCTAGTCGCTTTCCTCCCCGCCACACTCACTTCCCAAAGTTGATTTGGCAAATTCTTCAACAAGCTTTGTCAGGCTTCTGGATCCTGGCTTTTCCGGCTTTCGGATGACGCTGACTGGCCATTGGCTGTGAACGGCTCGCCTCTCTGACTCTATGATATCGTTGGCATCTTCCGCACTGCCAAGCAAATTCGCCATCAAATTGGCTTCGTCTGCTTCCATTCCCCCTTTGACTACTAAGAAGAGCGTCCTGGCTAAGAAGTGACTCTTTTGCTGCTCAAATAGACCTTTTGCTACGAGCATTAGTGTAGATCTCAATGCTTCAGCTTCAGGCTTTGGCATTGGCTTTGCGAGAGCTTCAATGCACATGAAAGCAATCAGAGTTAGCGGCTGGCAGATGAAGATATTCGTTTCCATAAAGCCGTGACGGAGGTAGTATAGACGTATCAGCGTTTCAAAGTACTTGCTGGCTGTTGAAAAAGCTTCCAGGGCGGTATCTCGCCCTTCAGGGTCAAACATGAGAGGTTCATATAGAGTCATGATAAGATTGTGGTAATGAAAACTATTGTTCATCTGGTTAGTTAAATGAAACATGACTGCATAGAACATTGAATACTAAAAGTCCCAGTTTATCGTGAATTGACTGGGAGTGGGGACGGGGTCTTACTGAAGTTGAAAGTGTCCTGGGTGCGTAATATGTCTTGGTTGAAGACATTGGGGCAAGTTTTCATACCATTCTTTAAGTCTGGAATGAAAGGATTCTGCCTGTTCCAAGTTTACTTCAGGCTCTTCTTTAAAGTAAGCCGTCGTAACTTCGTTCATGATAATACGAAACCGCGACTTCTCTCGAATCAGGTGACTAAGGTTGATGGGCGATAACGACTGTGAGAGGGGGTACTTGAGCCACAATTCACCATACCAGCGTGGATTAACTGATGGATCTGGCAGAGGCTCAACAGGGGGCTTTCGTATGAGCGGAATGTAGATGAAATGATACCCAGTGAGACTGTAATTGTTAGCAGGGGCATTGACAGCGGCGGACTCTCGCTTACGAGTCAAAATTATACAACATCCATGCCGTAAATACTCTCCTGTCCTTTGTAGCTTGGCTTTTGATGTGATTCATGCTGTCAAATAGCTTCAGTTCTTGTGCGAGCGTAATGGCTTGTGTGTTGTATGCTTGTCCAATCTTGTCCAACCCGCACGTGTTATGGCACAATGTGAGGCACACAGCGGCCTGAATAGTGACAAGCCGGGGCTTCATGGCTTCGAGTTCCCATAGACGTTTTGCTTCGGCTAAGAATTGATAACCAAGGTTGGAAGGGTTCCAGTAATGGGCACGGGTGTCAAACTTTGGGTAGCAAATCTGGAACTCGAGTCAATTTCGGCTATTCGGAGTCAGCGAGAGAGACACATACACAAGCATAAGCCATAACAGAGTTAACAAGTAGCGGAGAACAGAATTTTGTGTTTTTAGTGGCCATGTCCTCGAAAAAATAGTTTAATGGAAACGGTGTTTGGAAAGTGTATTCAGCACGGAGAAAGACAGCAAGAATTGCGCTCATCAGAACATCGTTGGAGCAAACCTTTGTCCAGAGCGACATCTTCGCTGACGAAAGCTGGGAGTCTATGAACTCGGCGGCATGGATTGGCATAAGGTACGGGCTTTGGTATTCAGCTGGATTAGCGCTGGAGGTAGGCTGATTTGTCGATGAGCCCGAGACCTCGGCATTGGAATAAAGAGTTTCGGCTTCGAATACCAGAGAGTTAAGGTAAGGGTTGTCGGACAATAGCTTGCTGGGCATATCCGCGATGTAAGGGAATGAGTAGCGCTGTCGGGCCTCAGGAACGAGAGCCATCTGCATTAGAATGTTTGCAGATTTGACGCTGCTCAAAACGGTTGCCACATCTGCTCCATTTCTGATCCTGTGGAGTATGGGCTGTACGTCCTGTTCAGGTAGGGTGCTGAGGAGTTGAAATAGCTCTTCATAATGGCCAAGACGCTCCTGGGCCTGTTCAAACCTCCTCTTAGTGGCCTGTCTCGCTAGCTCTGACTCGTTCACGGTATAGACACAATCGACCTGGCGCTGGCTGCATGTTTTGCATTTGGGACGATCCCCAGTGCACTGATGACAAGTCAGTCATAGTCATGTCACGGATGAGAGCACTCGCCTTTAACTTGCTCTTTCGACAGGGCTCACATGCTGCTGAAACCTTTGGGGTTGGTGGTTTTAGAGGGCGAGACCGAATGGGACCTGGATCTTGTGACGCTGGGTTCGGCCTGGGCGGCGCGGGAAGAAGGGGGCGCACGTTGCGAGAAGGCTGAACGCCATCGGCCATGACAAGAGTTCTCTGTGAGGCACACAGAGAATACTTTGGCTAGAAGTCATGGGGTCTGGATTTGGGTCGTGATCATCCGGAAGGGGGTTCGAATTTGTATTTGAATCGGAAACGGCCTAACGCTCAGCTAGCTGTTCTTGGTTGCGCCTCAAAAAAGCAATCTGACTTGCGAAGCCAATCAACGTCTTCCAAGTCTGACACTCCTCGCGTCATTGTAATGTCACTTTACAATACAACCCCTGTAAGTTTGTTGCTCCGTGACATCGCCACTGAAACTGCAGGAATTACAGCCAGTCAATTTGATCAATGTGGGGTCTACGATACTTTTGGATACATAGAAATAAGCAAAAATTATATAGAAAAACAAGGATTATTAATGTATATAAGAGAACCTTTAATACGCAGTCAATCCGCCTTGTGCCTGGATAATAGCCTCTATTTGTCTAGGCGTTGAATGTACTAGCTTAAGTAAATAGGCTTCCGGTACAGCAGCCCAAGCCTTGTTGATAGATTCCTGCAAGACCTTTCCAGTTGGTCTAGTTGGATAGGTCTTATCAATCCACCTTTTTATCCATAACCACACATGTTCTATAGGGTTTAAATCTGGGCTTTAAGGAAGCCAATCCAGCCAAATAGCATCTGGGCAGGTTTCTTCAATAATTCCTTTAGTATGCTTGGAGGTGTGACAAGGAGCATTATCTTGTTGGAGCCAGCAGTTGCGGTTGATCTTCCAAAAGCCTAGGAATAAGGGCAAAATGTATGTGCTGTATATAGCCGAATTGATATAACCCCACTGCTTATTCCATATCAAAGAAGGGCCCTTTTGACCGCCCAAAAAACAAGCTCAAAATATCCATCCATTTGCTTTAACCCTTGCTTGCGCAAAGTTGGATCCTCACCCTCAAAGACCGTAATCCATTTCCTGCTTGACCCGAGACCAGATGACCTTCTCCCAGTCTGTTGGGGATAGGTGCCTCCAGCTCTGGGCAAATTGCAGCCGCTGAAGACGGCTCTTCTCACGAAGAGAGATTCGTCTAGGCTGAATAACGCGGCGAGCCCCTCTGTTGTTGAGAGCAAAAGTCAAAGCCCGGTCTGAAAAGGCTGCTAGCTCAGGAAGCTGCTCTCAAAGCTGTGGCCAAGGCAGCTGCCGCTTTGATCCGCTAGGTGTAGCAATAAACGTACGAATAGCCTCAATAATAGAGCTAGGAACAGAGGAAGGTCTGCCGCACCTTCTATAGCCGGGTTTGTCAGTAGCAATAGCTAGGGCATAACGGACCTGCCGGCGTGTGAGACCAAGGGCATTAGCTATTTCTGTAAGGCTAATCCTAGCCTTGTCTTTTAAGGTCTTAATTTGAATCCTCTCTTTTGCTGTTGTATGATAGCTACGAGGAATAGTTGCTAATAAATTAGGTAGGAAGATCCTTTCTTTGGTCGGGGTTTGCGTGCGACCTTGATCTAGCTGCTGCTATGGCTCGACATTACTAGGATTTTCGAAGCTATTGCTGCCGTAACTGCTGTAGCTGCTATAGTCATTCTGAGAGCTAGGTTCGAAGCTGTTGTAAAAGCTCGAGCTGTTATCATTACTGTTAGCTATAGCTGCTATAGCTGTTGTAGCGGTCGTAGCTGTAAGAGCCGTAGCGGCTGTAGCTACTGTGGCCGCTGTAGCTGTAGCGGTTATAGCGGTTGTAGCTGTAAGGGCCGTAGCGGCTGTAGCTGCTGTAGCTGCGGCAGCCCATGCGCTGGGTCGAGTGTGCATATTGAATATCAAAAAAAGAGAACAATCTCAGAAATCAAGTTTAAATAAATAAGAGAAAAGTAATCTAAAGGATATAGATTGATTTTACTATTAAATACTATAGATAGTATCTCCTTAATCCTTCTAGTTCCTTTATTTTTATTCTTTTTTGATGATAAATGCTTATTGAAGGAGAATATTCTTTAGTGTTGATTTTTCATTGGCTTATGCAGCCCGGCTGTTAGTGCGGTACAGCCACGGCCTCGAAAGTGGCAAAGTCACGGGGTGACAAACAAACAGGGGTTGAACTGTACAGACTAGTTAGTGATGGGAGAGTGGTGGTGGTGAGTGAATGGCCATTCCTATCAGTTCTCGCCCGCTTTGCATTTGGGCTAGTACTGTGGGCATAATACTTTTTGTTTTCTGTCTTAGTTATCACATACCATAGATGCATTCAGATTCCGTGTCGCTTGATCTACTTTTTACTGAACATGCTATCTACTTCAGAGATGAGAGGGGCCATAGGGCTTTGGGAAAACACGTAGCAAATCATATACAGTAGTGCTTGTGATAAAACTTCACTGATGGGATACGTCCCATGTACTCCCACGCCCCCAAGTAGCAAAAGCAATTTGCAGTTTTTTCTCCGATCTAATCTTTCCTATTCAGGCGGTACCTGTTTATCCCTTCTCAACACTACGCGGTACATGCCCTCCAATGTGCGGAGGGAGCTTTGAGGTACCGCGCTAAGGATTGACCCAATCTAATATATCAATATCAGGATACTTTCTCAGCTCTTACTTTTCAGTGGCAATGCATGGCAAGGCATGTCAATCCAATCATCAGCGAATCGTTTTTCCGTTTCAAGTAACCATCTTCGAAGATGGTGGCAAATGATGTTCCTCGGTACATTAGCTGATGAGATATCTTGGTGAGTGTCTATTGAAAGAGTTTATGTTTGGAACCTTCAGAAAAAAATGGAAGGATACCTCACAGCTCCCTTCGCACATTCAAGGCGATGATAGCATCTCCGGGCGCGGTGGCGAGAGAATAATAAAAGAATGACCAAATTTAAAAGCAGCACCTCACATAATGAATTCATTATGATGTCCCATTATCACCAGGACAAGCGGAGTTTGGCCTGGTGGTGCTCTCGCCCTAATAAAACACGGATTTGATATTAATCAACCTTATTTATCCGACCTCTTCAATTCATAGTTGCGTTCGGGGACAGTATGCGATTTAGAACGCCAATAAGTGAGTTTTGATTGTGGCTGCGACCGTATTTACTCACTTATTTGTCTAAAAAAACAATTGCTCGCTCTTCACTTGGTACGCGTTAAGCTTCCCAACCCTATAAACAGGAGCATGCGACCGCTGTACCCAGAGCACAGCAGCCATTAAGCTCGAGAAATTATCCGAGAAATATCTGAGCATTGGAATCGTGTCGCTGATTGATTGGAGGTAGGGCCCGTTCTGGATTTACCCGGTCCACTCTTGCTCCAACCAATGAACACCGTCTCAAAGAGCCTGTAGGGGTGGTGGCGAGCCGACCGTCAGCCGCAGAAGCAACTTTACGAGGTATGGCGTCACGTATTGCCTGAAAAAGAAGGAGATGCTTACATTTAACCACTCTGTCCTCAGCCTCTGCTCGTATTTAGGCTTCAATATGCATGTTAATCACGCGGCAATCAAAGATGTCACATCTAAAACAGAAGACGCCTAAAACTTCAATTCAGTAGCTGTATGCTAAATCACTAATTACGTTGTCAATTCCCCTGCGATTTTGCACCGAATTTCCTGGCAAGAGCATAATTTCGAGTTTGATGCTGGTTAACAGGCGCCATGTCTTCACCGTCAAGCCCAGGAAAGTCAGAGTACGTCCCTTTTCTTAAAGCACAAAGGCCCGAGCACTGGCTAATTGGGTAATAGCATATTTGTAGTTTCTGCATCGGAAACCCATGGCGAACCTTTGGCGACTGAATCGAGATGTGAATGGCTTATGTCTGTTGTCGACCACCGTCTCACGTGTGGCTCCACGAAAACTGTCTTTAATTATACGTACAGTGGTATATTTCAAAGCGGATGCTCCAAAAACGCCTTGAGGGCGCAATCCGTAAAATTACTAAAAACAGTCCAAGAGCGCCGAAGTTTGTCGCAAGTGAGTGTGATACGCCGTTATAAGTAATAATGCTAATTGGAATTGAAGTCGTTTGATCATTCAGTTGTCTTCGTTGGCCATGGCCTGGGAGGCACAATTATTAAAGATGTAAGGAAGCTATGGGGATATGGATATCCGGTGTAACTCACAATGTCTTGCAGGCTATTGCAATTGCCGCTCTAGATTGGGATCGATACAGGGACATCTGTGCCTCGACAAAGCTTTTCGTAAGTACATCTGCCCTGCATTGATGTTTAAATAGAGGAATAACAGAGAAATTGTGTACCACAGGTCTTCTCTGATTGCCTTCATCGTGCCCGTTATGCGCTGAATATGGCTGACTATGTCGCTCAATGGCTTTCGCAACTGGCGCAGTTGCAGCTACTGAAATCTTCCACATGCTTGCATTCATTATCTACCGCGATTACTGAAATAAATGAAGTATTTCTTGAGACCAAATTCATCCAGCTCGCCAGAGTCGTAAGCATCTATTCACCAGATGTAGATGATTTGGAGCAGGTAAGGAGATGCTGTTGGATTCCGACAATCTTATCGGAAATGCCTTCATCATCTGAAACGATTGAACAGCCCATCGATGGGTTTAGCAGAACTTTGGGATCCTTTGATGAACGAATTATCAGACTGTCTTACAACTGTGACAGCGACGAAGCCAAGGTTACTGTTAATGACATGTTTTTTGAAGCTTCCAGTCTGTGTTCACCTTCTCGCTGGAATTTCCCACCTGCTGATCTGATATAGTTGCGACAAAATTTGAGACCCAGAATGAGCTGCTGCAAATTGTCAACTATCTATCCTCTCCGCCTCAATCGCAATTCATTACGGAGCCAAGTGAGAACACTAATGTGAGTCGCATACTGCAAAGCAAAGTATACCTTGACTGGAACGCGAGCAAGGGCCCAAAAGCTCTGAAACTCCATGGTCCGATGGCTTCCAACTTCCTTTATCTATTTGATAGGACAAGAGAAAAAGGACCAACGAGCAAGAAATTACTAAAACTTCACTTTGACTTTGATCGATTCGATAATAGGCGTAACTCTGCTTTGCCAATGATAACCTCTTTCATTGCCCGGATCTTGAGCACAGCTGCTGCACGGGAAAAATCCGACATGAAGCGTCTCTTCCAGCAACGGCGATTCTTTCGTGCGTGGACTGTGTATGATGCATTCTTCGTTCTTGCGTGGCTCTCTGACTGTGCCGATGTTTTATGCATCCTCGAAAATATCGATCAGTGTGAACCCGAGTCACGCCAAAGGTTTCTCGACCAGTTTAGCACATCTATCCTCCTCGGTGAAAGTCAATTTAAATTGCTCGTTACCAGCCAGACAAGGCTTGACAATTGGCCAGGAGAATCGCTCAGCACGGAAAGCCTAGACTGCGTCGACCCATATGCCACTATCCTCCAGGCGACAACCAATCTACATGTTGACGAGGGTGGTGAGAATGCGCATATGGCTCAAATCAACCAACGCTATCAGACATTAGAAGCGGGCCAAGGCGCCCTCGATGAAAATGCAGAACTAGGATTCCTACGAAGAAGAATAGAAGCGGCTTTGGTTAAAATGGAGATAACACAGTCCAACAGCAAAGAGCTCACAGATTTGTTCTTGGGGCTTTCTGACTGCTCATTTAGAGATGTGCTCTTATCACAGCCCATGGGTCCTCAGTACAGGTTTCCAGTTGAGCGATTGCTTAGTTTACTGAAACCTGTCAGTGCTGAATCATTCTTCACCCGCATTCTCGACGCGATCCCAGAGTCAGAAAGAGATCTCGTCGCACAGACATTGGCTTGGATAATGTTCTCTGTTCGGCCACTGAGTGTCCAGGAGTTAGCGACCGTGGTGGTGTGGACACAACATGGCAAGTTCCTGCAGGATACCGCTCTATCAAAAGAAGCTGGTTTGGAGATAATAGATTCACTCACCGGCTTCATCTGGGGATTAATATTCATCAAGGATAACGAAGTAAGAATCACGCATCCCATTGTTCGGGAGCTTTTTGAGACGCCCGGCTCCGAGTGGTTCCAGATGGGTGACAAAGGACATCGTCAAATTGTAGCCTTGTCCCTTGAACTCCTGCAGCTGGATGAATTCCTTGACTGGGAAGCTAAAAACAAGGGAGTGGAATGTTGCTTCGACGCAGGCGATTTCGTCCTACCGCGCGCCATGTTCGAGGATCGTTCAACTTTACACCAGTACATCATCATGAACTGGACTGAGCATTACAAGAAGTCTCCTCTCGCCAATCGTCCGAGGACTGAGGTCCAAGAATTTCTTTCAGATGAGAAAAATATCTATTGGAGGGCATGGGAAGAAGCGAAATGGGTATTATCCAGTGTCCTCACCCGACCCGACCAATCACCCGTTTGTTCTCGCTCCCCTATTCACATAATTTCTGAACTTGGCGATGCTCCCTTGTTAGAAAGTTGGGTCGGGGCTGCGAGAAAGCCGGACTTCGCAGACATTGGCAATGCCCTGATAGCAGCCAGTCGCACAGGTGTCGTGGACATGGTGGAGATCCTGCTGAGCATGAAGCATGGCCAAATACAGGAACACCACATTCAACATGCCATGGTTGCGGCAGCATCTTTAGGTCATCACGGCGTTCTCCTAAGCCTCGTTTCCTCTAAGGTTATTAAATCCAGCTTTTCATGGCCGACGTCTCTCCTTGTGCGCGTTTCAGAGCTGGGGTTCGAGGAGTGTGTCGAGATTCTCCTACGACGTGGATGCTCGCCAGACACTTCCGCTGATTTTCTCAATGTCACTCCTCTGCTCCGAGCCGCCCGGAACGGACATGCAAATATCTGCCAGATGCTTCTTGAGCATGGCGCAGACATCGAGGCCTCCGGCGGCGATGCGTTGATCATGGATATTGCTGTTAGCTGCCCGAATGGTGCGGAAGTCATCCACGTTTTGGCAAAACACGGCATCGACTTAACTGTCAAAAACCAATTTCAAAATTCAGCATTGTACAGGTGCTCAGAATTTGGACACTTTAAAGTCGCCAAGGCTCTTGTAGAAATATTTCGTAGCACAGGCGCCAACCCTTCAGAGATTGAAGAATGTCTGGTGAGAGCAGCACAGCTCGGCCGACGTCAGACTGTTGAGCCCTTGATAGATATTCTATTTCTTGGCTTCAAACAAGATAAAGCCCAGGGAGATATAGAAAAACCAATATCAAAGGCAATTGATGAGGCCTACTTCGAACAGTTACGTACTATAGTGCGAAATCTAGCAATATTAAAATCGCAGTCCAAACCAGTGTCGGCTGACAAAGACTGCCTCAAGAATATCACGGAGTCGGACATTTCAAAGCTTGTGGAAGAACACAGCCCAACATTTGGTGATTTATCAAACGAGCATAAAAGTCTATTTGCGGAAATGACGAGAAAGAAAAAGACACAATGTACTCATTTCCTGACCGAATGCTGCGCCAAAATCAATGAGGTTGATGAGTCAGGATTTTCGCCCCTGATGCTTGCTGCAGATGCAGGAGACATAGAAACTGTGCGTTATCTACTCAATAATGGTGCAGATGCAAACCAGAGAGATGAACATGGTGAATCGGCCTTGTTCGATGCCGCTGAGAAATATTATTTCGACATTGTTGATGTTTTACTAGATCATGGTGCTGATGCGTCTGGGCAAGGATTTAATGGACGGAGCGTTCTTGAGCTGTGCGTCTCCTGTCCAACATCAATGCGCAAAGTCTTGAAAAGCTGCCCCGAGACTAATATCAAGAACAACCAAGGCTTAGCGCCAATTCACTTCGCCGCAGTCGGCGAGAACGTGGATGCCATCAAAGTGTTGGTTGATTCCAAAGCTAACCTGGAAAACGAGGCATCTGATGACTATGAAAACCACACACCTCTTATTATGGCTGTGATCAACAATGATTTAGATATGGTGCAATGCCTTCTTGATGCCGGCGCGAATGTTAATCACAGGACCAAACAGCTTGGCTGTACGGCTTTCCATCATGCCAAGAGCCCGGAAATGACCGAAATGCTTCTACAATATCTGACGGAATTCGAAATGGATTATATCGACGAAAATAAGCATTTGGTTCTCTGATGAATTCAGAATATTTTGCCCCGACAAATAAAGCGGAACTCCAGTCGAGTAATGAGAAGTTGAGAGCCTTTGTCCAAAATTGTTGAGCAAAATATTGCTGCGGATTGGGAGTTGGAAAATCGAGAAGTAAGCGACCATTGCAACACCATGGGCTTTCTAAGCACTATTTAGTAACAAGCCTAAGATCCATGCTAATATGGGGCCATAGTCAAGCACCAGTTAACGAATTGAGGAGGATGTGACTATACGTGATTGCAAAGTTTAGACATAGGAATGGATCGCCGATTTTGGATAAGTAGAATATTCAGAATACTTTGGAAATGACATAAACATAGCGAAACAGGTTGAGAGACTTCAAAGAAGAGTGTATTGCTAACAAATGATGAAAAATCCTATTAAATGGGGGCGAGTCCTTTCTAAAATTGTTACAAGTACAACTGACCAACTATCTACTACTACCCCAACAAGCAAACACTTTTCTTGAAAAGTTTTTTATGGCGCTTCGTATGCCCCTCCATCGCCGTGGCCATTGTTCCGTTGGTAATTTTGAGTGGGCATCTCAGCCGTGTTCTGTTGAGGGTTATTCCATTGCGGCGGTGCATATCCTTGCTGGTTTTGAGGGGGAGAGTAATTCCATTGCGTCGGTGGAGGTTGAGCAGGTGATTCAGTGGGTGGAGTGTAGGCAGTGAACTGTTGGGAAGGGTATGCAGGTGACGGAGTATGCTGAGCCACGGGTGTATGTGAGGTGTTGTAACCGGTCCCTTCATGTTCAGACATACCCTTCCAATGTCCAGCTGCATATCCTGATGCTGGAGGAGCTGGAGGAGAGGGCGATGGGACTGGGGCGGCTTGAGAAATGTGAATCTGTGTACTCTGGTTACTCTGTTGCTGCATCTTGATAGCAACCTCTTGCGCTGCCTTTCGAGCACGTCTCTTTCGACGATACGCATATCCGCCACCACCAAGTGCCGAGAGAGCACCAAGAATAGATCCGATGGCAATTCCAGCTGTCTTTCCGGTTGAGGACGACGAGCTAGAAGACGCAGAACCTGCAGATGTAGAGGTCGAGGAAGCGGCTGCTGAGGTCCCGGCAGCTGTGACGAGGATCGTAGTCAGGCCGCCAGAAGCATCCGTGGTAACCATGTTAGTCGACACTGCGGCACTTGTAGTCGCCGCGGCTTGGGTTACCGTGACTTCGTTTTCGATCGTTTTTGTCTCCGCTGCTTTTGTAGATTCAGCCGAGGTAGCTGATGTAACCGATGAAGATGCCGAGTCAGCTGCTGTGATGTTGATATAGTGGCTAATCACAGACCATGAGGTCGATCCGGACTCGTACAATGCTAAATAAGCAACTGCTGTTTGGTCGTCGTCAACATCTGTGAGCCAATCGCGGGATACCTTCCAAGTCAAGGCGGTCGATGAAGAGTCGGCTGTAGTATTGAGTTAGCTCAAAGTAACTTGCCAAGGTATCTAAATTTCCGAAAAGTTCTAGCCTGACTTACAAAGGAGGGAAATGGAGTTCCCTGCGTTCAAATCAGGATACTGCTGCCATAGCAGGACTCCCACTTTGCTAAAGTCTGTCGTCCATTTAAATGTGATGCTGTCTCCAACCTTGTATACTGGATCGTCACTATAGTCCTTATCGGTACCAGCTGAACCCGGCACGCTGAATGCGTTTTTTGCACACGCATCACCTGCAAGGACAGCAATCAAGCCAATGAAGAACGCAGCCGCGTACATTATGTGTGCAGCAAGGAGTGGCCAGTGGGGATTTGTTGTCAAATACTGGATTCGGGTTTATTTGAGCACACAGTATCAAGTCCGAGTTGAGGGGATTAGTATTCTTATGTGCTCGTCCCAGCTGACCCCTTTCCCTCTCCTCTGGCCATCTCAGGAGGACTTCCCTTAGTATACCCGCCAGGATTACGCCTGGATATCATTTGGCTCTCTCAAAAAGATAAAGAACCCTTAATCTCCTCGGGGGCGCAGACCGTTTTGGACTTAGTCTATGAATAGCCGTGCTGTGGCCCCGTGAAGCTCGGAGTGCAGAGCATGACCGGATGAGCTAATCTCAAGCAAGAGGCTGCTGCGCCTCCGCATTTCTGATCATGAGTGAAATCATTGGTCAGTAAAATTCTTCTTCCTGTTGAAGAGACTGCAGGAAAACCTCGGCAGGCTCCACCATGAAGAGGAGAACAATCACAAGGCTGCCCTTGATTTCAGCCCAGCAACTCCACAGTCACTGGGATCTACACTAGGCCAGTAAACTTACCCCAGACAGACTTTGTCCATCTACCTCGATTTACTTTTTGTCTCCGACCACGGGAATGCGCTTTTTGCTTGGCTTCACGTTTTCATCAAACCACCACCACTTCGGCTCGTGAGCTCGAAATGTTTGCTCAGTATACTGGCCGAGGAGCCCAATGCCTGCGGATATGTTTATCGCAAGTACAAAATAAGCCACGCAAGGCTTTATCCTCACTTGGAAGTAAAGTCCGTGTGCCGGTTACCATACCCGTTGGCCCACCAATTCTTGGATGAAAACGCCTTGTCATTTCAACCAAACTCAGCTTAATTTCAAAAGCTGACAACGCACAGAGCAACAGCTTCATGCAAGAACAGACGCCCAACGGCAATAAACCGGGTCTAACCCCCACCTCAAAGGTAGGTCGTCTTCAAACAGAATCGGTGTGACATTTGGGGGCCGGAAAATAGTAGACCTAAAAAATCAGCTCGTTGCATGCAATTTCTACCTCGCATGACCTCTCAAGATAAGCAGCATGTAAAATTATTGGAAAAAAAACTAAATCGTAATAAAGATACAAATAATTTGGATGAAATGTATTTTTTCCAAAGCGCCTGTGTTTTTAGACGAGTGTTAGTTTAGGCAGTCGGGTGGAGATTTTGATGGGACCTGTTTTCTGTCGCCGCGTGGCTGATGGGGCCAACATCACGATGCAGGGAATCAAATCCCTAGCGCACCACTTTGAGCCGCCTTAACCTCAATCAGGATACCTCTGCGATTCTGGCAACGTTCATGGTGATCGATCATTCATTTTCGTTTGATCTACGGCGTAGGCACGTTACACTTAGGGCCCAACATCGGCGGATTGGCTGGTCAACCTTCCCCAAGGTCGCATTCCCCACTAGCAGGGTTAAGAGGCTCAGTCTGCGCACACAAAGTGCCTCGCATGTGTAGCATACCACGCCCTTACTGCCCCTATCAGCCTGCATACTCAGACACCTGGTAAACTCAAGATTGACGCGCATTTGCGTGACTTTCCATCAGCGGAAGGCAATGCGGCTGAATAGAAAGTGGGGAGAGGGGCAACAAAAAGCTACCACGCCCCAAGAATCTTCTCCTGTTCGCATGGAGAGCAAGAACAGATTAAGCCGATGGAAGATGGCGCTGTGTTCATCTTCTGCAGTATTTCCTTTGAAAAATATGCTCGAGCATGCTTGCTCTTATCCCATTATCAAGAAATTTAACCACTGTATCGCAACATTAAGGGCCTGGAATATTTACAAAGGCACTATTGGACTATTTCAACCGTTAAGGAGCAGGAATCTCGAGTTATCTTCTTGGGCTGCTGAGATGTTCCACGCTTGGCATAATTATATCATAAATCATGAAAATGAAGAAAAGCGTGAAAGAATTTGGCCCAGTGATATTTTTGAAGGGTCGCCGTGTTTCGCCGATCAGGGGGCCGTCGAAATGTAGCTGTTGAGCAAATAAAATATCTCTATTACATTTGTGGGTGGAGCAGAGGTAACTAACTGGCAAGATTAATTCTGCATTCATGGCCGCTCAACCGCAATCAATGTCGAGCTGAGATTCAATCTATGAGCCACGCCGCCCTCGTACATGATACAGCGTTTGATGTCCATTTTGATTAACATCGTATCGTCTGAGCGTATGCGTTGGGAACTTCTGCCTAGCAACTATCTTGCTATTAAATTTCATCTTCCATTAAGGTTTTCATCTTGCATTACCTTGAGCTTCAAAGCTAATTATCACAATCGTACTACAGGATCTTCAAACCTGTACATGGGCCCTATCTATTTGATCTTGTTGCTTTTTTTCTGTCCTAAAGGAATAAAAGGCTCAAATGACAACAAGATACTGACTAAAAAGTCTACGCGATGCCGGCAGATGCATGGAAAAATACCACAGAGATTAGATTCCAGTAGGCCACTAAGATCTATCGGTCACTAACCTGAGAGTAGAAGTAAACCTTCAGTTTGAATCAAGTAGCAAAAGCCAGCACTAGCTATCGTCTGACCGCATACCGTAATCTCTGTCACATGATCTAATAAGCGTCTACACTTCAATCTGACTCAAGTGCGTGATTCATCTCAATTTGAATGACCGCACGTTGCATCTGCATGTAGCTAGCTTCCCACCACTCTCGCACCTTGACCGCTAAGCCCCTTTGCTCAATAACCCAAAATTACTTGAGATGGCTTCATCTTTTGAGTCATTGCCTCAAGAGCTCCTCACTTCCATCCTACAAGCTACAGGTTCACCTCGCGAGCTTTATCGACTCATCTCAGCATCACCCCAGTGTCTTCAGCTCTTCACCAAGACTTCAGAGCTTTTCTCAAGTCTGCTATCGAGAATTATCTGCCAATTGAGACCATCCGACATGTCGTCGTGGTTCGATGCGTTCCACAAAGCGAACCTTCACCGGAGAGGATTGAACAACTCAAATTATTTCTCGATCAATACTATGACAAATCTCCCGAATATACACTTCCCGACTCCAGGTCTGATCTGGTACAAATATGTCGCCTAATTACATGCCTTTCATGCATGAGAAACGACTTCTTTAAAAAGGCGATGCGAAGCTTCGAAATATTTGACCAGAGGGTATATGATTCAACCACACATTTATCTCAATCTCTTCAAATACCAACGCCTGCTCAAATATCCATCAACGAAAAGGTCCGACTACAAAGAGCCTTTCTAAGATTTGAACTGTACAGCAAGGCCTTTCCTCCAGACGAAAAAAGTACAAGAACACCGGCATATCCAGCTGACCTGCAGAACTCTTCATTCGTGTCGCGTCTCGATCCACGGGAAATGGAAGAAATATGCTGTGTGCATCAGTATTTATCATCCATTTTTGGTGATTTCATCATTGAAATGGAAAATGACATGGTTCAAGAAGTGTTTCAAACACCAGGCCTTGTCTCAAAGTCCGAATGCGACCAAGATGCAGGATCCATGCGGCATCCATACGGCACCTACCGTGAAAGAACTCAGGTAAGGTCCTTCGATCAGTTAGGTTTGACCCATCTTAAGCTGTTTGATGGTGGATATAGGAGACTGGTTACATATAGCCTCAGTTACATGACCTCTTTAGGCCTCCGATCTACCTATCAATTCATCCAGTCTGCAAAGCCAAGCCGTAAGGAGTACTGATTGCTACGAGAATTAGGCTATGTCCTCTGGGATTCCTGGAGGGTTTTCCCGGCGCCAGTCTTTGACAAACTCAACGAAGCAAAGAACTTGGATGAGAAGATTTGCCGCAGACTTTTTGATTCGGCTGAAAAGGACAGCGTTGATCAACGTCTCAAGGGATTCATGGTCCCAACGAGTGAATTTCGCAGGATTGAGAGGGAGTTTGGCTCAATCTATCTGAGAAATAGATAGGGTAAATAGCAGGATATTGTGTGTCAGTTCCTGTAAAAATCATCATAAACATAACTTCCATGAAGATGCCTGGTATAGTGAGCAGCAGAGAGCAATAATTCATCAACACGTTGAGGATAGAAATCAACAGGCTCAATAGAGCAGATGCCAGAGGCAGACCAAGGTTCTTAAGCGAGTCAAGATAAAATTTAAGGATATTTCATGTGCTGAAATCCACAAAGTGATTACCAACGCTGATGTCTCAAGTCAAAAGCCGGATCAATCATCTAGTGGCTATGCGAAGATTACCCAGTTCCGGCCGTTCCGATCTGGATCGCACTGCCCATGCCACGCACGGCCGATCCCAAGTTCTGCGCAAAGGTACAAATTCAGGGATGCTTTTTACAATAAAGGAAGGGAAATAGAAAGAAATGGTAGATTGGTTCCCGCTCGACTGGGCCGCATAATATGAACTAGTTTGTAGACGCCAAGAAAGTGACGTCTTCAGACGCGCAACAGCAGCATTTGATCAAATCACTAACCGGTCAGCGAACAACCAAGACGACCTATAAATTATTTTGGAAACGCTAGAGTTTCGTTTCTATCGATAATATATTGGTGATCGTGGAGAGATTCCGTCTGATCTGGTCCTTTTACTTTCGCCAAGGCGTGCTAGCTGCGTTGGCTCGTATTTGGCTTGGTGCACCGCCCCGCGCGTTTCAGGAGAATAGCGAATGGGCGCGTGCGCATAAAAAAGGAAGATTTCTAGGCGGGAAAAAAGCTTAAACTTTATTATATTGAATCCCGTCATCTATCAACAAAAAGGTTGAGATGAGAGAATCGAGGAAATGCGACAAACGCTGGAGGGAAAATTCGCCGATGTGGTCTGTTCGGATAATTCGGTCGCTTAAAACCAATGTTTACCTCCCCCCCCCCCACGTAAAAAGGCTCAAACAACATGGGCTGATTACGGTGAGATAAAAGGCAGCTGAAATGCATCTCTTTTGCACATGACGTCTTCCGCTCACTCCTGAATCAGGGGCAGTGAGGTAATTAGCCAAGACTCTGGGCAGTCACATTAGGCTTTTGCTTGGCAGGCCGATCTCCGAACCCCTCATTGGACATGGCGGGGGGCTGTGTTCCATTTTGCATGGGAGGTTTTGTTGATGCGCACGACCAACAGGCGCTAGCGGTCATCGTATTTGACGTGTTACGGAACCATGATGTCTACGATGCGAGGTCAGAAAGAGTCGTGGCAACGAAAAATGAAGTAAAGGAAAAAGTCGAAATGCTTACTGGATATGTGATAAATTTAATCCAAGTTCTCCGTGCCCGTGTCTCATCACACTTGTGCACTAGTCCTGTGGATAACCGTGATACATTGACATCTTGGCCTTGGCAGTCCCGCTTGCAGTGTGGCGGAGTTCAGACACGGCCAAGTCTTCGTAAATGAAAGACCCAATACGAGCCCATGAAGAGTGTGACAGCGCCGGTATATCACCGTGTCGTCGCGGGGTCTTCGATCTCCCGACGCAACCCTGATCTTTGTACATCATCATCGAGTTGGCCATACCATCAGCATGCCTTTATGATCCAGTCTCTTTAATATATCACACTCAAAAGTCTGTCGCTACCTACCTCCATGCCGTTAATGCTTTTTCGTCCTGCTGGCACCAGATCTTAGCCGGTCCCTATCCCCGACCACAATCATCTGCAAGATGCATCGGCCGTTCACCGCCCTTATCTTGGCCTTGGGGCTCTTCAACCTGGCGTTTGCAGAGAAGCTGCTCAAATCTACATCCCTCAGCACCTGTCAAGCCAATTCCGGCTTTTCCGCCAGTCTATTCAATGTCGTATTCACGCCGAACAACAACTCTGCGACCGTCAACTTGGCCGCCATTTCCGACCTCGAAGGAAGCCTCGTTTTCGATGTCACGCTCAGGGTTTACGGCTACCAGGCCATTCGCACGCGTGTGGACCCGTGTACCATCAACATGAAGGGTCTATGTCCGATGACTTCCGGAAAGATGAACCTCGAGTTCAATATCCCCATTGGCGACGCCGCCGACGATAACATCCCAGGAATTGCCTACACTATTCCGGACTTGGACGCCACGGCTCGAGTTTTGGTCAACTTGACAGATACGGGAGAGACGGTCGCGTGTGTCGAGGCCGAATTTTCCAACGGAAAGACGGTCAACCTGCGAGCCGTAAAGTGGACGACGAGCATCATCATCGGTCTGGGTCTGGTTGCCGCGGCCATTATCTATACGATTGGACACAGCAATGCTTCTGCTCACTTGGCCGCCAACACCATCTCTTTGCTTTCCTACTTCCAGGCGCAGGGCATTATTGGTTTTACTGGCGTTCACATGCCCCCCATTGTCCAGGCGTGGACCGCAAACTTCACTTGGTCCTTGGGCATTGTCCGCGTCAACTGGATGCAGAGAATCTTCACGTGGTACCAACGCTCGACCAACGGAACAGCCGCAAACCTCTTCAGCTCGCTCAGCACCACATCTGTCCATGTTCAAAAACGATCGATGGATGAATCCTCAGGTCTGATTGAGCGTGGCGTCAGCGCATTAGCGAAGCGGGGGAACATTAAGCTTGATACCGGCTCGTACATCGTCTACGGCATCCAGCGAGTGGCCTTCCGCGCCAAGATTGAAACAACCAACTTCTTCATGACGGGACTCATCACTTTTTACCTCGTGCTTTTCTTCACTGCATTGTTAGTCGTAATCGCCAAGTTTGGTCTAGAGCTATGCGTCAGGCAAAAATGGATCCGATACGAGCGCTTCCTTGACTTTCGCAATGGTTGGCTCGGCATCTTGAAGGGACTGCTATTCCGTGTCACTTTGATCGCCTTCACCCCGATGACCATCCTATGCTTCTGGGAGTTTACGCAATCAGACTCACCCGCCATTGTTGTCCTCGCCGTCTTTTGTTTCTTGGGCATGCTCGCCGCGCTCGGATGGGCCACTTTTAAAATCATCAGCATAGCACGCCAATCCATCACCATGCACCGAAACCCCGCCTACATCCTATACTCCAACCCTCGAGTCCTTGAGAAGTGGGGGCCTCTCTACATCCAATTCCGAGCATCGGCATACTACTACATCCTGCCCATGCTTGCATACACTCTGGTCAAGGGAGCATTTGTGGCTTTTGGGCAGCACACTGGAGTGGCGCAGGCTATTGCTTTGATCATTATTGAGTTTGCTGCTCTTATTGGCGCCTGCGTTCTTCGGCCTTGGATGGACAAGAGCACAAACTCGTTCAACATCGCCATCTGTTCGATGAACGCCATCAGCGCCATCCTTCTTCTCATTTTCTCCAACCCATTTGACGCCCCGGGAATTGTTGCGGGCGTGGCTGGCGTGGTCCTTTTTATTGCCAACGCCGCCTTCTCGCTGGTCCTGTTGATCATGGTCATCGTGTCGAGCACCATTGTGTTCTGGCGCAAGAACCCTGACAACAAGTACCAGCGAATGAATGACGATCGCGTCTCTTTTATGACATCCCAGACCCAGCTCAACACGACATCTGAGCTGAATGCTTTGGCCAGTGTTGCCCGCGGCGACAAGTCAGGTTCTTCTGACTTTCTTGATGTGCCCAAAAAATAGCCCAAATTGCAGATGATAAACTGAGCCATGACGTGGTCGTAGCTTGCTTGTAAATATTCCCTACCACATCCGTACATAGCATAGCATGCATACATGTATATTTTTAGAGTCATAATATACCCAAAATTGAGAATAAAGTTCCCTACGGTCTCAAATAGGTCGCACGCTGGCAGATCGCGTCACGCGTCATCGCGCTTCCTGTTGAGATGAGGCGATCTATTTGTTCAGCCACTTGCGGCACGAGCCAACAGCCCCCGCCCCGAATGCAAATACCCTACACCAGACTGCGGACAGTCTCCCATCCATCCATCTACGGATTCACTCGTGCATTTCTTCATCAAGCAAGACAGCGGCTTCGTGGTCTAGTGGTATGATTCGTGCTTTGGGTTCACTCAACTGCACGAGGCCCCGGGTTCAAACCCCGGCGGAGCCCTCTTTTTGCTGCTGGCTGGTTAGGACACCGTGGCTTGCAGAGTGATCCATTGGCCCCAGACATGATGAGGCCATTTCTTTTTTGGTGGTCCACAGCAACTCAAAGTTGACTCTAGCTCTAGGCGCAGCATCCTACCGAACATCGATAATTTAAAAGAGGCAGTCTCAAATTTATACACAGCATGAAATGAATAAATTTTTCTGTGTGTTGCAATTCCCCGTGTTTGGTAGTTCATTGGTGACTCAACAAGCGGACTACCAATGAGAAACCTCATGAAGCTTCGTGTGGGGCGCTGTCACTCTTGCACCCTGGTAGACAGCTTCTCTCCTCACAAGACCTGTTACTCCTTCTCCATGTTTTGGTAGTCTGCGGCTGTTAGTGGCTTCGCTCTTAATTCCCACGAAGAGGCTGATGACTCGATTCCAGGACGGGAAGATCGCGTCATGATGAATCTCGGATCTCTTTCAATCAAAGATACTGCAACACCGCTACTCGGAGCCGTTGATTGATCCAGTGAGTAACTTTGCTCAGAACTCTTATCAATCGATATCTTGACCGGACTATTCCAATTTGAAGGGAGCGCAAGTGTTTGTCTCGTGTGCCGGAGGTCGCTCCCATCGGGTAATTCCACTAATTTGATCTCCCTGCTTGAGTCATCGACGTTCTGTTGAAGATACATTGAGTTGTTGGATGTCGCGATATGAATACCATCTGTTCCGCGCGTTTCGCAATTTTCTGGCATTCTTGCGATATCGCCATGACCCTTTGAGTGAAATGCCCCGGATCTGACCGAGGTGAGGGCACTATTTTGTATCATGGCTGAGCTAGATGGCCCAGCCGTGCTGTAATTTATAAGCTCAAGCGCTTCCGATGAATGGTAACACAGTTCATTGAGAATATCTTGAGGCATTCGTTGAACTGTTTGACCACCGCCTACCCTGTCTAAAATGAGGTAACATCCCGTGGGATAGAATCTAATGTTAGATACGTTGTCCTTAACTCCATTGATATCTGCACAGACACGTACGGTCTCATCAAGCAGGTTCAGGGTCTCAGTCTTCGTCCATCTCCAGAGAGAAACGTTTTGGGATCGGGCAGCGTGAAGAATCACTAGAATTGGGTTGGTAGGGTGGAACGCCAGGATAGGGCCAGCGCCAAAATTGGGGACAATGCAGACACCAGCTGACTCCAGAGCAACCTTATCGATGACACTGAAATGGATCATGACAATTCGATGATAAAGTGAGAGCCGCTCCCACAGTGCTAGGTAGTTGCCACAAGGCGCGTATTGTATCGAATAAAATGGAGGACACATGAACCTCTCCTTTGAAAGCCACAAGAAATCAGGCTCTGCCTCCTGTGACTCTAACGGCAGCGGCTTGGAAACATGCTGCCATTCGTGCTGGTTCGAGGTAAATGTCACGGAGTGAAAAGTTTGAAGAACAATAAAAGAACCAAGGGTTGGGCTAATAGATAATGCAAGCTCAACGCGATGGTTGGAGACGTCGGCGAGTTCTTGACCTAAATATCGACGAATTGGTGAAATAAGCTGAGCAGAACTGATGCGGCTCTGGATTCGGGCAATTTTTGTTGGAACTGGGTCGTTGTGCCAGATTTCGTAGACCGAGACCCAGCCATTGCAAAGATCCTCCAAGCTGGTAGCCTCGTTGCAGCCACGTGTCAGGATAAAAGCCTGATCTAGGATTTGCCTGACAATGTAAGCATAAGTAAGATGACACGTGCATGGTACGATACTTACTGTGGGCACCAGACACTAAGAAGCGCTTTCTTATTTCCATCCTCGGTACTTTGGGAAAGCAAAGCAACAGGCTTAGCGCATATTCCGGGCAGTATAGGACCCTCTGGCTCGTATACCGTAACCCTAGAGCTCCCGACCTGGAAAAAGAATCGGCCTTGAACAAAGCTTGTCATCTCATCCCAAACAATCTGGGGTCTCAAACGCAATCTATCTCCCCACACTTCAACAACGCTACGAATTTCTTGCGAAAAGGAATCAAGTTCAGAAGACAAGCCATCATTACCACGGCCATTGTGATTTAGCCAACTCGAAAAGAAATCCAATGTCTCACAAGACGGCTTCTTGGAAGCGGCTGGATGATGTTGTGCCGTGTAGAACTTTTCTATCCAAAACGAGATCGCAGATGGCTTCGAGAGAAACTCCTTGATCGCTTTGAGGAATGATCTGAATGGACTGCCAAAATATGAAATCTTATCGTTACGGGGCTCTTCATTATCCGAAGTAGACAATGTTTCTGTTTGTAGAAGGGCTCTAGCAAGGAAGTCGATCCAGAATAGAGCTGCATAGTTGGTAAAGTTTTCATAATTCCCTCGATGGGTGTATTGGCTCAAGCTTGTTGCTGATCCAGGTTCGGCGAATAAAAGTTGTTTTAAGCAGCAAGTAGCAAGATAAAAGCCAATATCTGTGGAAGGACTAATTGAAAGGTTTGGCATATTTGGTCGATGAGATTGGATAAAGAATCGGTCAATTGTATCCATTGCTGAATGGTGAACAAAACGAAGCGAACTGATATTCCGCTGTAGAGGAAGATCATAGCTTTCAAGAAGCCCGGCGCAAGCCGTCATTGCCACATCCTCAAAATTTCGGACGTCTTCGTTCAATGTTGCGTTGGAGAAAAAGGCCTCCGCGACCAGAGCTTGGCGTAGTTGTTCGGATGACATTGGAGCAATATCAGCAGTTCGGGACATCCATGCCAGAATCCTAGCACCCAAACTGGAATACCCTTTATCTCCTTCAAAGATATGCGACAGCATTCGTTGGTACATTGTCGGTAGGTTTTCGGCGGAAACAACGTCTTTAATAGTACCCAGGCGCTCGGAAGAGGAGCTCCAAAGTGGTGACCGAAGATATTTCATCATGAGACTTGCCCAGAGAAACACTCCGTTGGCGCCTTTGACTAGACGCTTTGCTAAATCTAGAAGTTCATTGTCGATTGAATTAGGCAGTAGTGACTCTTCTGTCAATTTCTGAATCTCAGACTTGCAAAAGCTTTCAATATCGTGATCGACTCTGTCTCGGTGCCTGGATAAAGAGATATCCATACTTGCTGACAATTTACTCAAAGGAAACGCATTGGGTGTACTGGAGAGTAAAATCCTGACGTGAGGCATTCCCTGGCCAATATCAGTAATGGATTGAATTATTGTATCGCACTCTCCACATTCATCCATGCCGTCAAATACAAGCATGGATTGTGGGCTGAGGCATAGCTGGACAAGATCTCTCATGATCTCAAGCTCAGGGAACTGGCGCTCGCATTTGTCTTCCATGCAGAAGGCAAACCGATCCAGCAAGTCTGTGTCATTGCCATGAGTACAAAGTATTTGCGAGAGGATTGCGCGGTATGCTTGTGAAGCACTGTTCCGATTGTGGTACTGAAAGAAGTAGTAGTAAGTGTCGTTGATTGAGTTTGCCTCGTTTTGCAGCGCTTTAATTGTAGCTGCCATCATGGTCGTCTTTCCAGACCCGGGATCACCTGATTTATCTCAGCATCACAATAAAACTGCAAATTTAATCAACTGACCATGAATCCGAAGGATATTACTCTTTTCGCCTTCCAATGTCCCAATGTTTTGGCCTAGCCATTCTATGAAATTGGGCTCTTGGTAAATCCACTGTGCAGTTCCATCTTGACGTGACCGTAGAGCTTTCTGATATGGTACCTCGAAATCTAGAGGAGCCAACCAGTTTGCAATTTTTAATTTGAGTTGTTCTGTGAATGGATTAGTATTTTATTCAGATATGTGATATCATATCTTACCAGGATCCCTGCTGTCCTCCTCAATTAATTGCTGGCGCATCCTGGCTAGCTCAGACATAAGAGACGTTTTAGATGCAGATGGATCTTGCTGGTATTTCTTTATCAGCTGCTCCTTCTTTCTCATATATTCTCGCTCCTTTGCGGTCCTTTTTTGCTCTTCATCGCTAAATACACGCTCTATCCCTGCTACTTGGTGAGCCGCTGAGGCTCGAATATTCTCCCTTGCGACTGCGTTTGAAGTCCACAAACAGATGGTTTGTAGTAGACCTAAGTGATTTTCTCGTATATCTAAGAGTAAATTATCGAAATTCATTCGGAAGGGCCGCCACGCTGAATTTTCCATGACAGCAGACGTGCTTTTTGATGCTAAATTTCATGGTGAGTATAGGACATTCGAAATAAGGATGGGATGAGCTAACTATAGCCACGGTTCATGAATAATTTGATTGTGATACCGAGGACACGAAAAGTGTTGACATATATGGACACAAGGTATTGTCGGATTTTTGATTCCAGCGCGGGCCGCTCGGGCTGAGTTGTAGCATATACATGCCTTTGGGAACTGTCGCAAAGACTAAGAATATATTGGTACGAAGGGAAGGTATCGGCAAGGTATGAAAGAAGGTCGACAAGATTATAAAATATACCAGTGAACTTTCCAGTGATCTGAAGATATATTAGTCCATGTCTGTCTTGGCCATGCATCCGTTAGATGATATTTTTACTTGAAGCATCAGATGCAGGGCTCCCCATGCGATTTCAGCGAACTCAGGATCAGCAGTGACGAAGTTCTGTACTATGCCAAAATAGGGATGCAGAGAATCCGCTAGCTTATTTATCTTTTGCATACATATGTGGCTATCTGAATTGCGCTGAGAAAAGAATTTTAGCTTGTCTAGTGCATGTTGGAAGTCGGTAATTGATGAGCATGGTGAGTAGAGACGGCGGTCCTCGGATCGAAACGACGAAAGGAAGTCATCACGAGCTTGCTCAAACGTCCATCTAAATCCATGCGCAGAATACTGTTTCTTGTTAGAATTATTTTCGTGGTGATTGAGCAAGTAAGCTGGCCATTTTGCAATACTTCGTGTCAAGAATCTGCTGCGGTAGCTTATGGATCGTCTCCTACATGAATTCTAGATCGCGAGGACCAGAGTTAAGGTGTTTGGCCAAGAAAAGACATCTTTATAGGGATACACGAGGTATAACTTTGAACAGAGCAATTCATTCTGGTGTCATCGTGATATTCACAGTTTTTTTTATTTCTTTGAAGATCATTCTGGTGTCATGATGGTGTAAGCTACAGTTTCAGGCGGGACACTAGGCAGAAAACGCAATGCACTGCGACGTCACATTGGCAGTTGGTTCAAAAGCATGGTACGCAGCTTATGGTGGGCTTGTCACATGACATGTTGCATGATTTTGTGTTACAGGGCGAATTGAAACAGGAAACTGTCATTATTTAGCTGACCTAAGACGTTGCTTTGCATGACTTTCCGAGCGGAGTAATCATGACCAAAGCCAATAAGCATGCCAGCTCAAACATGTGGCGGTAGCATTGAAGAATAACAGTAAACCCTGACATTAGGCTGGAGATAAGACCAAAAAAAAAATGTATGCCTCAAACTCGCGCGCTCTTAAATCTGCTTGATGTCTTTGGGCATTGATTCTTTGTTACACACTTTTTTGTAGCCTATTCAACTGGTTAACGACCGATGGGACAAAAAGGTGAATAGCTGATATGACTGACCTCGTTCAAATAGTAACCACTATTGCATTGGCAACCGACAAAGCAGCTGTCAATACAGAAGTCGGGGGGGGTTGGCGCCTTGCAGGTAGGTGGGCACTGAGTCCCGCATGTTGTGTATGTGGAATTTGCCTGCGTGAAAGAAGACTGGGTTAGATTATGCAAGATTGATAGAGAAGAGATTCGTCTATCATACTGGGCATGCAGGAGCTCGCTTTTCTAGCAATGGGCTAGCGATTGAGCTCGCGACGAACAATGCGAGAATGGAGCCAAGAACCTTCATTGTGGAAAGGTTTTTGAGATGCAGTACTGCTTTTTTGGAGGTCACTATTGTGGGCAAATGATCTGAGAGAAGTAAGAGGTATGAAGCCGATGAAATGAGATGGAACAGACCGGGCGGTATGCATTTTAAATAGGGCAGAACCGATGGCAAACCGTCACGTTGGTGGTTGCGCGAGCCCTTGCCGCAGCTAACAGCATTCCTTCGGACTATGTCCTTTTGAAAATGAAGGGAATGCCATGTGGGCACCGTCGTGCGGTTGAGTAGAATAACATTTAATCTAGCGCGAAGCGTAGGAATGCGGAATCAGGGTCCGCTTCGAGTCTCGGCGAAGAAATCCGGGGGCACTCATTGGCACGTTGGCAGATTGACGGTGGCTAATCATGCAGATGCGCAGATCCTAGGAGGGACATTAGCCTCGCAGCTTGCTGTAATTTACGTAAATAGCTTTTAAAAGCCGCCGATGGCTTGAAAGCGGGTATTTGGCCACTAGGCAAAAATTGAGGCCAGTGCAAGTTCCGCCACGGAGCTTTGCATTAGATGATCCCTTCGCCGCTCGCATGCGATGTGGCGGGCTTGTGTGGTCAGACATATTTAGCCCTGGTAGGAAGTGATGAACCAGTAAATATCAGCTATGTCACGACCTTGCAGGTGCGGCTGGATTAGTCTGAAACCTTTATATTGCATCGTTGCCCAAGATTTAACTGAAATAGCGTTGAAGTGGTAACCATAAAATCTTTGCCGGCATAACCCGGAAATTCTATCCAAGGAGAAGCTGCTGTGCCATTGTGAATTGGGTTGGCCCCATGTCAAATGTGTATAAATAGATTGGGATAGGCTAGTACGTGAGTTGCTCAGTACTTCTAAACGGAGGTTTGTATTGACATAATCATTTGGGATCAACGGATAGAAACACCGGGGTTATGTGGTGTGTATTCGATATGTACTACCTGTTGTAAAATAATGAACGGCTTGATTGACATGAGAAACTCCTACAACCTTTCCGCACCCCGCTATTCCAGTTGGCAAGAGTGCACACATCCATCCTCCGTACACTCCGGTTCCCACAGATTCGAGAAGCGACTGGGGCCTTTTATCCTCTTAAAGGATCAATGATGAAACTGGCTAATTAGATCCACAAGGTTGCTACCAACTCTCAGAAAGCTCTAGCCTCGTTATATTTATGCTCAATTCTGAGCAGCCTAGTTCTAAAAGTGTATATGAGAGAAAAAAAGATGTGGTCCAGCTTTTGCGTATCGCGAAGTCGTGGATGTATGCGTTCTGATGTCCACTGGGGATCGACAGCCCAACTGTGCCATGCGACCTTCACGTCGCCACGACCTGGTCTTTTCGCTTAAAGGCATGTGAGGCTGTTGTCTGCCGCGGTCGGTATCGCTGCGGAGGATGTTATGGGTACATTGAAGAGTGGGAAGTGGCTGAATTTGCCGTCGTAAATTTTATATGGCAAGTATCTAGACTCTGAGAAGATCGCATAGAAGGGACTTGGTTGGAGGGTAAAAAGCCTAGAGTTCAGATAATGGACATCCAGGTTTGGCTACATAGGGTATTTGAAAGGGTCACTAGCAAACTAAACATTGTTGATCCAGTTATATTATCAGGATTTTCCTAAATACGAATAGCCAGTTAATTAATAACACTGCTTATATCCAAACCTGTTACGCCTTGCCCCACAAATTCTTCAAAACAATGCAAATGGATACAGCCTTTTGGCAGCCCAGTCCGCTAAACGAACTCCCATCGAAGACCCAATAACCGTCAACCCTCTATCAGCCGCGAGCTTTTGCTCGAGGGTAGAATAAGCGCATCTACTTAGCAACGACAGTGGCCAGATGAGCAAATACCCGCAACCAGCTTTGTATTCCGGTACACCTTTCTTGTTACCCCAGTCGTCTATCTCTCCAAGCGCGAACGGGATGGTGTTGGACACGGTGTGCAGCAGGCTTTTAGCATTACTTTCGGCCATGCTAAGTATTGCGCATGCCTTTTGCCTGCCGGAAGGTTCGCTAGATAAATCATTTGCCAGGATTTTCTCACAACAATTCGCAGCGTGAGTATAAAACAAAACAAGAGTTGAATGCTGCATTGACCAAAAGCAAGCAGTCCACCGAGAATGATAGATTCGAACATCTTTAATGTTGGCGAGCTTCCGAGGCTTCAAACTCTGGGGTACAGAATGTGTCAATGTGTCAATTTTGCTTTGAAGCATCGTCACATCGTCCAGAATATGTAGCAGAGATTCTTCGAGTGATGAAAGATCTCCATTCCTGTCCGGTAGATCACTCTCCGCGCAAGTATTTCTGGCAGTGTGGCAGAAACGCATCACATCATGCATAATGCGCGACATTTGGGTCAAATAGTCTTCTTCAGGTAATCCGCACAGTTCAATCCATCCTGGTTGCATAGATATATATCTGTCTGTGATTGAATGAAAGAACTATTGTAATATTAGCACTCTATAATTCCCGTTGGTTGTAGTAGAATCTAACAATTTGAGTATAAGCCCACCCATAGAGCGATTTATTTGATTCACGAGGAGGACCTTTCGACTCCCTGAGTCGTATGAGAGACACCATTCCGGATATGTGGGAATTCCCAGTTCCAGACCTAATGCCATCAATATCCTGGTAAAACATTAACTTGGTTTTCAAGAAGATGACAGTCTGTTAAATTACCTCGAAGAGACTTAGGAGCATGGTTGCTGCCAAAGTGTCATCCAATGACTCGTCTGCTGGATGCTGAAGTGCTAAGTTCAGGGAAACAAGCGCCTGATGATACAGTTTACGAGCTTTGAGTTGCATTGGGGAGGACTTTGTAGAGTAGTACAACGATAAATAGGCTACAGCTTCCAGTGATGGTCTGAGGGATGAATTTGTGGGTGACCGGAGGTACAAGTCGGGAAGAAATTCGAGATGACCTAGTGCGCCTGACTTGGGTTTTATGGGATGTTGATCGAGGAAATATCCAATAGCTACCGTCTCCCATTCAGGCTCGGGAGACCATACTGACATGTTCGAGACTAAAGCGGCTTCTGTTGAGCTGGCTGGGGACGGTTGGATCTCATCAGAGCTTGAGGCACTTTCACCTGGAGAGGAAACCAAATGCGTCCTAGCATGAATGGGATTTCTGGACCGCAGCTCCGGGTTTTCAAACCGAATAACAAGGTTATTTTCGTACCCTGGACACGGCCGGCCGTACTTTTTGCATCGTTCACATTCCGGGCGACCCTCATCACACTGAACAAAAATGATGAGATACGTTTGCGACAGGGGGTTTGTTACCCACCTTGACTTTCCTTTTCCGACACCTGGCACAACCTGAACTTCTCTTGCCAGGATAAACCATTTTATCGAAATCTGTCGTCGTTGTTGAAGAAATGAAAAGAGGCACGTATGACTGGTCAAGCAGCCGCATCATCCACTGGATGCGGCTAACCCTGGAACGGCTTAGGCTCACCATCCCCGCATGTACAATCACGAGACCATGGAACGGTAAACTTTCTCCTCCAGTGGCTCTCCAAGGAATTTGCAGTCGTGCTAATAACTTGGTCATAACATTTCGAAATTAAAATTGTCTTTTAATCATTTCAAAAAAGAAAGGAGGCTTTGTTTAGTTATGATACGGTAAATAGTCTCCAAGTATAGCCAAAATGTTCTTGAGATTTTAGAGTCTCAGTGAATGGCTATAAAACCTGCTGCAAACCTCTCTCTGAGATTCAAAATCATAATAACTACACATGAACCAAAGAACTTGTACAACCCTAAGCCAAATTATTGCATTACCAAAAACGAACGACAACTCTGTTTATGAAGCGGGATTTATCTTTGATTATCGGCTGAACGATCCCGGTGCGCTGGCTTCACCACATTCATGGTGGAGCTGCCGCTAACCCAATTGAGCCCCTGTTTGCGAGGTGCATTGGTTCCATTTCTTTCACCTTGTCAGATTTGGAAAGCACCTGCGAGGTGCGTCGATGGCTGGACGTGCCTCGGTATGCTGTCGCGGTTCCATGAGATGATTGCTCTGCTGACTTGTAGACCACTCTTTGGTTTTGCGCAGGCTCCAGCTTTACAGCAGAATCAGCGACTATTGTCAAGCGCGACGGGACGGAGGCTCAACGGAGGATTCGATGCGATACAGGATGGTGGTCTCGTTAATCATGAACAATTCTGGAAATATCAATCTGCAAGAGCTAGTACCAAACTATATTCCAAATTATGTACTTTTATACGGAACCTCAAAAGTCCAATTGCCTGCTCCCACAACCTTGATATTGTCGCCTTCGAAGCCAGGCATGATAATCTCCATTTTAGTTGTGGGTGGAACAACAACCTCAATCTTCAATTTGGAGACACCTTCGTCTCCCTTTTCCAACGACCAGAAGCCAGAGACTCTCCCATACGGCGTCATATGCTCTGCTTTAGCCCAGGAAAAGTCTCCTCCTATGTCTGGCCTCATCTGTGACCTTTTCCAGCCTGGAGCAGTAGAACGCAAACCCACAAGCCGTTCGAACATGAAAGCAGCCACTGCGCCAAAGGCATAATGATTAAAGGATGTCATTTCACCAGGATTGATGGACCCGTCTGGCCGCATACTATCCCATCGTTCCCAAACGGTGGTTGCTCCCATTTTGACAGGATACAGCCACGATGGGCATTCTTCATTCAGTAGCATCTTATAAGCTACGTCGATGTGGCCGGTTTGCGCAAGTGCCTCGCACACAAATGGGGTCCCAGCAAATCCAGTGCCGATCTTGAACGAGTCTTTTGACACAGTCTCTGCAAGCCGGTCCCCAGCCCGAATCATCTGACTAGGCGTAAGAAGTTTGAAGCAGATGGCCAGCGAATATGCCGTCTGACTGTCTGATAAAACTCTCCCACTTGGGCAGACATATTCCTCTAAAAACTCTTTATGTGCAGAATCTCTTTGCTGTTGGTAGCATTTTTGATCTTTTTCATGGCCAAGAATTTTGGCTACTTGGGCCATAATGTCAAGACATCGAATTAGAAACGCATTAGCCACCAATAGAGGATCTGTCATAGCTTTCGCTGGGTTCTCAGGAGGTGCATTTGGGTCTAGCCAGTCCTGTGCACAAACATTAGAATATTTTCCAAATTTTATTGCGGGATAGTTAGGGTGCACATACAGCGAGCTGGAAAGTTGTCAGATCCCACAAATGAACAGGGCCAGTCTTATTCCGAGGAATCTTGTTGACCCAAGCCACCATGGAATCATATTGGCGCTCTAAAATATCAACGTCGCCCGTTTCTTGCCAAAGGGTCCATGGTGCAAGAATGACGACATCGTGCCAAATTGCGTTCGGGAACAACTTGCCCCAGACGGGGTCTGCCAACAAGGCATTTGGGGAAACGATGGGCGGGTTGCCGCCGAGCACTTGCTGGTCGAATGCCACGTCAACTAGCCAGTTCTTGAGAAACGGGAAGCATCTATAAAGCAGCACAGCGGTGGGGGCAAACAAAGCCAGATCTCCCGAGTAGCCTAAACGCTCGTCGCGTTGAGGGCAATCGGTAGGGACGTAGAAGAAATTTCCCCTCATTCCCCAGCGAACATTACTGAACAACTGGTTGAGCATGGAATTTGAACACTCGAATGAACCTGCGGGCTCCATATCGGAGTTGCATACAACCGCCTCGACAAGATCGACAAGATCGGCCTCAGGTTGCTGCCAGCCATCAATCTGCAAATACCGAAATCCGTGGAATGTAAAGCGAGGCTCAAAAGTCTCTCCATTCTCATCTCCCTTAAGAGTGTAAACATCTTGGGCATCGCAATGCCGAAGAGTGCGAATACAAAGCTTGCCTTTCTCAAGCACCTCTGCATGCAGCAGTGATATACGGTGACTCCGAGGGCCCGATATCTTCTTGAGCCTGGCATAGCCCACGAGATTCTGCCCAAAATCTAAGATGAGCTTCCCTGATGGAGACTTGATTTGCTTTATCGGCCGTATTGTCTCTAAACGTCGAACTGGTTCTGCAAAACCGGAAGTAAGTTCTACCTTGTCCGAAAGAGGTTCAACTTCCACATTGCTCCATTGCTGCGTGCCCGCGCCAGGTCGCGACCAGCCATCGACTTCCATAGTTGCATCATACTTTTCCCCATTGTAAAGCTCGGCAAGCCTGATTGGGCCTTGGGTAACAAGCCAGGAATCGTCGGTGCAAATGGTTTGCGTGGACCCGTCGCGATAGTGTATCTCGAGTTGGGCAAACGCAGCATTTCGGACACCCCAGATATTGCGGCGCCCGCCCTCGAAGCCGAAACGACCGCTGAACCATCCTTCGGCAACTCTAATTCCCAGACAATTTCGGTGGGAAATTTCGTTGGTTATGTCATATGTCTGATACTGAAGTCGTCCAGCGTATGATGTCCAACCAGGAGCCAGAAAATGATCTCCAACCCGTTTTCCATTGATCTCTGCTTCGTATACGCCGTGAGCCGTGATGTATAGCCTTGCAGATAAAAAGTCTTCCTTGGTATTGAATTCCTTGCGAAAGAGGTCTTCTGGTTGTGGTGCCTCTTCACTGGACTCGGCCCAGGGCGCCGACACAAGTTGGCAGCTCCAATCATGCCGCGAAAGCAGCCCAACCTCCAAGGTTGATGGTTCGCTCCGCGGTGAGAATCCCGTCTGCCCTTTGCCTCTGGTTCTCACACAAACTGAATACCTCTTCCGAGATTCCAGTGGCTTTTCATAAGGCCAAGGCACAAGCTGGGAGTCTGGGGAGGTGACTTTGACAGAACACAACTCATTAGCCCCATCGCTCGTGAGTTGCTTGAGCTCGATGTGATATTCCTCTTGCTCAAAGTCTCCTGTAATATTCTCATAGCGCCAAGAGATTCTGGGTCTAGCTTCATTCACCCCAAGTGTCTCTCCATGGCGATAGTGCTCGAATCGGACGTCCACGATGGTGGCGGACATAGTAGAGGATTTACCGAGGGAAGGTTAAAAGGTCAAAGATTGTGTTATTTTAGCTCGAATAAGGGAGAAAAAACAGCGAAATTACATATACACAATAATCATCGACTCATCCATTTTTTTCGGGACAATGACGGCCGAGATGCAGGTCTCTAGACCGCTCACTCACCTGCCAGAAGGTGGGTCGGAGATGAGATCGATCAAAGTCGTCTTTCGCTCTCGCGATAATGGATCCAGGCTGTGACTCCTTCGAAACCCGATGGAGCGCCATCTCGGATCACAATTGTGCGGTTTTCCGAGTCGAACCATGTCGCATTTAGTGGCAAGGGTCGCCTGAGTCCGCCAACTCCTAGTGGATGGGTCGAGACATGGGTCCCTCTCCATGAGTTTCCCACGCTAACTAGTTTGCGGGGTCGACTGCATCGCTGGGACCTGGGGAAGAATCCGGGGGGCAAGTCTAACTTTGTCGTCCGGCAGTTTGACAGCCAAGCATCATCAACCGTCCGAGCTGGAGCTGGGCGAGTTCGCTATGACTTAGGCCGAAGTCAGTCTCAAGGAGTAGCGTTGTGCATCTATTTATACCCTGTCGGAGATCCTTTACAATTGCCTGCTCCTCTTCACTACCAGCTCTTCCCTCACAAACAAGACTACACCGCAATCTGCAGCTAAAATCATGGCGGATAAGCAGGAGCCTCACGTTGAGCACGGCGAGTTGCGCGATGAAAAGGGCAATGCCGACAACGCCCCCGATGAAACTTCTGCCACGGGCCAGGGTCTCACTGGATACGAAACCCTAGGTCTGTGGGAGACAGTGAAGAAGTTCAAAGTCAACTCACTCATCTGCTCTGCCATGTGTTTCAGTGCTGCTACAGACGGCTATCAAATTAGGTAAGGCCCCTAGCATGCACATCCAAGTGGTGTTTACTAATGTTCGGATGACAGCATAAACGGAAACATCATCTCCAACCCGGGCTTTGTTCAGCAATTCGCGACCGAAACCAGCGCCGATGGTACACCTGCTCTCGCCTCGCCTATTCTTAGTGCATGGGGCTCTATCATGTCTGTCGGTCAGATTATCGGCATGACAAGCTTGCCATTCATCTCGGACAGATTTGGTCGCAAGGTTGCCATGTATAGCTTCTGGTTTGTGATCGCTTTGAGCGTCATGTTCGAGAGCATCGCAACCAAGTGGCAAATGTGGCTCGTTGCAAAGCTTCTCGCTGGAATTGGTGTTGGTTGCATGCAATCAACCATCCCCACCTATATCAGCGAGGTAGCCCCGACTCGCATTCGAGGTGCCCTCTTGATGTGCTACAGTCTTTGGTGGTCGCTCGGTGGCTTCTTTGCTCCTGTTGCCCTTCAGGTGCTGTCCGAAACTGATGCCACAGAGTTCAAGATCCCAATCTATACTCAATGGGCTCAAGTTGGTTTGATGCTAATCATCTACCTTTTGGTACCAGAGTCTCCAGCTTGGCTCGCGAGTAAGGGCAAATTTGAAGAAGCCAAGAAGACATTATCTCAACTCCATAGTGACGTCTCCGATTATGATGCAGAGAAACAGTTGCAGGTTTTGATAATATCCATCGATCACGAGCGAGCTATTGCGGCGGAGCAGCGCGCTGAGAAGTGGTACAGCATCTTCAAAGGAACCGATGGCTACCGCACTCTTGTTGCTCTATGGACCCTCCTATCCCAGCAATTCATTGGCCTCACGCTATTCTACAGTTACAGCTCTTACTTCTTCCAACAAGCCGGTATGAAGGATCCTTTCAAGGCAACTTGCATTACCAGCGGTATCAGCCTTGCTGCAGGACTGTGCGTCGTCTACGCAGCCGAGCGTATTGGTCGTAGAACCCTTTCATGTGGCGGAACCACGGTTTGCTGGGCCTGCAACATTGGCGTCGGAATTCTCGGCGTAGCACCCCAAGTCGGGGCTACCAACTACCTCTTTATTCTTTTCTGCTGCATCTGGTGTAAGTCACGGTTATATCACAACTCGAATAGAATGCTGACTGTGATCGAGCGATTGGGCTTGTTGCCAACGGAGCCACCGGATGGGGTTTTATCGGAGAGATCTCGTCACAACGTCTCAGACCATACACTGCAGGTTTCGCTGCTGCAACGAGTTGTGTTGCCGGGGTGGTGATGAATGTTTTAACACCATACATGGTAAACTCCAACCAATGGGACTGGGGCCTCAAGACCGGCTGGTTCTATGCTGGCGTTGGTCTCCCTTTCACGGTTGCTATCTGGTTCTTGATTCCCGAAACCGCTGGGTAAGTCGATCATCATGCGAACATATTATTTCAGTTATACTCACTCAATATCAAGACGTACCTCCGCCGAGCTCGATGAGTTGTTTGAGCGAAAGATTAAGCCATGGCGATTCCACAAGACGACAACCATGACCCAACGAGCTGTCGAAGTCGGGTCCAAGAAGCTGAGTGAGCAGGCGTGATATGCCATAGGTGGTGGATGTCTACATATACAAGTAGCAGGATCCTTGGCTCTCACATTAAATTATCATCTTGTACATGTTTAAAACTCTGACAATTGCGGTTCATCGTTTTAAAATTACACAAACAGCATGGCGGCAGCAGGCGACACTAGCCACAAATCACCCCACATCACAATGTGCACAGGGAGCAGGGAGGTCGATTCTTGGTCTAGGGTAGGTGACATGAATTTTATTTGCTTAATTGTGACTATGAAATAATGTGTATGTGCTTTGATAATGATGCTTTGTGTGTAATACATAAAATGAAATAGTTTTGAGGGAAGTTTTGAGCAGTTGAAATAAGAAATAATCTCGAAACCTTGTACGCAAGGTAATGATGTATTGCAATCCATTTGTCTCTGTTCATCCCCGATTTCTAGAATCAAGAACATATTTTGACAAAATATGAAATTTGTCGCCTAGATTTAGAAATTGTTTTGATAATTCATAAGAGTGAATTCAAAATTAGTTGTGATTTAGTGAGTGTAGGTGGGAGCGTCCTCCATAATGACATCTTCCACCTCAGTAGTTTGGGCATTTTGTGCGACTTTGGCGATGACCTTTTGATGAAGGTGTCTTGTATGATGCCTTCTCCAAATGGAACTATGTGGCGAAGTTTTGACAACCGAGAAAGGGCGAGATTGCCGTCCAGTATGGCGGTCCAACAGCTTGAGATAACGATCAGCTTGAGACTGTGGAGGTCCAACATGGTTCACTTGTGGCTGTGGCTGTGGCTGTGGTTGAATGTGTGGGTATGGTTGAGGCTGGACTAGAGGCTGGAGTTGTGGCTGGTGCCAGACCTGAGCGACAGTCAACTGGCAGATAACCAATGTCCCACTCGCAAGCGAGAGGCTGCTCTGAAGCTGGTTGGTCATGATTGATGGTGATGGCGCGGCTTGTGAACGGTGCCTTGGAATGCTTTAATGAGTCTTGATTGCTTGGGTCATACAGAAGGAGTCGTTGGGTGACGAGCATGTTGTATACATTCAAGGACGGGCCTCTTAAATACCAATCGGTGGTGTTAAATTTAAGGCGGTTTATTTAGATAGTCTTTTTAGACGATTTATTTAAACACCATTAATTTAAAATGGTTTATTTAAAATATTAAATCTAATAGCAAGACCCAACAGTCATGTTTTAGCCGCCGACAGGCCTGTAATGGATGGGAGCAGAAATAGCTCGGCGGCTGCTCTCCTCTTTGCAGTGGTTAGTTATGACCAGGGCCAACCAACAGAGAAAATGTGAAGGCGGCTAACCAAATCCGGAACATCCGCACTAACTGAAAATGGACTGGGCTATCTTCATTAATTTACACACGTATTTATGCGATCTATGTCATAGCACAACAACCAGGATTATGGTGGATGGAAAAGTAGGATATCCCTCGACATCAAATTTAGCCAGCCCATCGTCCTTCTTACAAGTACAGCTTGGGCATCATGTGCTGTACCCTTTACTTCCGAGGGTTATCATCGACTTTTTGATTGCGACAGACCACAACAGATAAAAGATGGGTGGGTTATCGGACACCACAAACCCGACAAGCAGAGAAGCAAAGTTATTCATTCTATGCACCAAGTAATTGTATCATGAGAAGGTTGGGTAATTACAATTGTATATGTATCGGAGAAATCCCTAATTCGCTATTGTAAAGTGGTGGCAACTCCTGAATCATTGCTTTCAGCTCTCTTGGAGTCTGCATGGGGTTGAAATAATAAAGACCACCTGTATTGCCTTGCGATTTCGAATGCAAGGTTGATCCATATAATCCTAAATCGAGCACATCTGTTGCGGTCTTTCCTGGTCCATTCAAAAGAACAATTTTACAGTCCCTTGGGTGCGGAAGATGGCCATCCGAAGATCGATTTCCATCAACACTCTTGAATTGCCATCGGCATTCAGAATATGCTCTCGCCAAATTTGTGAGCGCTGTGTCAATAGCTGTTGGGCCGCTAGGCATAACTAGGAGAAGGTTGCCAAAAGGATCAATGAGAGCAGCTGTATTATCAGCTCCAGCGCCAACAACATAAAGGACAGCTTTGAGCTTGCCCCGGTCGAAAGACTCGTCGAGGTCAATAGTGGTGTCCACGGCAAACGGCCAAATTTTGGCGAGAAGCTTTTTTTGAGGGTTGTCATCGGGAAGTTTAGCTATATTTAGAGGAACTGGACTTTCACGGGAAAAAACCCGTTCCATTGCCGGGACGCTATCCCAGAAAGCTTTGACGGCCCGCTGGTTTAGTTCAGCAGAAATGGATTGCCCGTAGAAAATACTGGACTGTGAGCCCATCCAGGGCACGCTGGGAATGGCGAAATAAGAAAATTGCTCGTGAGCGCGGGACCGGAGGGCAGATGGAAGCGCTTTAAAGTCCCACCTCTTTGTCCAATTGATGCCGACTCCGTCATCATACGACATGATGGCGACGTTGATGCCAGATGCCAGCAAGGCTCCAGTGCACATTACACATGGATCCACGGTGGTTATAATTGTGACCTCGTTCGCCGGAGGAAGTGTTTGGATAGATTGACGGAGAAGATACCAGGATACTAATTGTCGCTCGGCGTGTGCTGATGGATCTCGGGTCGCGTTGTCCTGGATAACTCTGTCATGGATCGAGTACAAGGCTTTTCCTGTCTTGTTCTCCAACAGTATTGCTCCAACTCCGCATTTTGACTGGCGGCATGCTTCTTCTGATAATAGGATGGCCGCCTTGGCATACCGCTTTGGATCCAAGGCCTCATTGGGGATTATTTCACTGGTATCGAGTGAGAATAATTACACCAAGAGATATTATGAATTTTCTTTATCTGAACTAACCATTCAGTGACAGGAGGGTCCTTTGTTTCGCTGCGTGCTGTGAATCCCAGTGCTCGGAACAGCTGAGCGGCCATTTTGTGCCAAGAACAGCTACTTGGCCTTCCTCGCCGAGCTTAACGGTATTATCCCTGTCTGAATTCGTGAGAAATGGTACGGCGACATTGTATGCTGCCAGTTTCGATAACCGGCATCCAGCGCCTTTTTCCTTCACAAAGGGACTTCTTCAACTTACTCGAAATTATCGTATTTTTCTTTCCACATACAAACCCACGCCCAGCCCTTGTTTTGCCAAGAGTATCAAGATGCTTTGGGGCTGGAATGCATTTTGCGTTGCACTGTTGCCAAAATCATGGATCTGAAATTTTTTTTGTGGCTGGCCGGAATGCAGTTTTATACCCCAGAAACAGCGTTCGGAGTGCCTGCCGACGGAGATCAGCTTGGATTGGATTGGAATGAATCAGACTTCGAGTAGGAAGAAAATTCAGGGTCGCATGACCTGTTCCTAGAGTCAAGTAGGTCAAACCTAGTCTGATGGTTAAGTTTAGCAGGCGAAGATTAATGCATATGGTTTGCAGTAGCATGATGCTTTGACCAATCAAGTTAAAACCCCTCAGTACTGTCATCAGTGAAGGTTGAAGTTTTAGCTAGTTAGGCAACGCCCAAAACTGTTATCGAGTCATGGTAATCATTCAACTTCCAATCAACCACAGAGATAATATTTGTCCCTAGACGAAGGCTTGGATACAAAGAGAATTGATTGGAGCTTAGTTCTCGCTCTGGAGACTTTTGACGGCGAGACTCAAAGCATGGTTCTTGAACTAGCAAGTCATTGCATTCCACACCCAGTAGAAAACTCAAAAATAAATGCTCAAGGAAAGCTCCAGTGCAACTGAGACACTATTGTTGGATTATAAATGCAGCAGTAAGGCGCTATATTTGCTAAATTAATCTGCGGACTAAACACTCCGTTTCCATCAAGCTAAACATGATCTTCCATCACACCATTTTGCTAGCTGCGGCGCCTCTGGCCGCTGCCGTCCTTAGCAACCCCCAATCATGCCCTATTGACATCCCAATCTCCTGCCAAAATGGCACTGCGGTCCGAAACACTTGCTGTTTCATCTCTGCTGGTCACCTGCTGCTGACACAATTCTGGGATTATAAACCGGCGTTGGGGCCATCAAGTGAATCTTATTTCCTTCAATAGGGACAGTATTTCACTAACATCTCTAGACTCATGGACTCTCCACGGTCTTTGGCCAAACAACTGCGCAGACTGCCAAGGCTGCCCAAAGTATCCACAGAGGTGTGATCGCAGCCGCGAGTACCCCAACATTACCAATGTCCTGATTGAAGGCGGTGCACTCACGACTTTGGAGTACATGAAGGAGTTCTGGAAGAGTAACAATGGCAACGATGAGAAGTTTTGGAAGCACGAATGGGACAAGCACGGCACCTGCGTCAGCACCTTGCGACCCAACTGCTACCACAATTACCGCGCCACCGAAGACGCCGTTGATTACTTCAAGAGGGCCGTGTCCAAGTTCCAAGAGCTGCCTACCTATGAGTGGCTGGCCAACGAAGGCATCGTCCCGTCTAACGATAAGAAATACCTGCGGCGGGACATACAGTGGACTCTCAAGAAGTATCATGGAAACGACGTGACCTTGAAGTGTAAGAGTGGGAGACTCCGCGAGGTATGGTATCATTTCAATGTCCATGGCTCACTGCAGTCTGGCACGTTTGTGAGTACAGAGCCTGATGCAGACGTGAGTAACTGCCCGGCAAAGATTTGGTATGAGCCAAAGCTCAGCTATCGCAAGCCTGGAGAGGGCTTTGATTCAGGCGATCTGTAGCTTTACTTGTGGCCCATGCCTGAATTGGCCAAGACTGGTGAAATAGTTGAATCAAATCAAATCAAATCAAATCGAGTAAATCTCAATATCTAAACGTAACATGTTTCAATGTGGTCCATGACCTTGATGATATCATGAATTTCTCGCCATCAAGCTTCACATTGGTAAATCAAAACAAACATCATTTTTATACAATGGAGTTTCATTTATTCAGAACAATCATTATTTACATTGGGACATTCCTTCTTCCGCTCAAAATCTCGTGAAGCCATTCTCAATGACTCCTCCAACCAGAGTTCCAGGCTTCCTCGTACCCATTTGCACATTGGTGGTGCTCTCCACGTCGGCAATACCTTGGACTCCAGTCTGCTTGACTGTGAATTTACAGAGACGGTCCACACATGCCATGCCTAGATGCCAGCACACAGAGGCCGCAGGGGTAACGGCCTCGCATTCAATATCGAAGACCTCGTCGGTCGACAACACCATGTGTAGTCTTCCTCCGCGAGTCGAGCAGCTGTCCACCTCCATGTAGACAATGAGATCGACCTCCTTGGCAAGAGTGATCTCGCCGTCTCGCACCACCCAGCCAAAGTTAGCCACACGATCGGTCACAGCCGCGTGCCAGCTCACGGCAGCAAAGGAGAAGTTTTCTCCAGCGGTTCCGACGAACCATCGGTGGCCATAGGCCGAAACACCCCAATCTCGGGTTCCCCAGGCGTGGTCTCGCACTGAGAGACCCTGGATGTTATAAGTCTTTCCGTCAAATGTCACGGAGCCGGTGACTCGGCCTGGGATATCAAAGTGTGCTGCAGCCAAGTCGGCGGCCATGCTGCCACGCTTGGGGAAGCAATCGACATTGGGTCCAGTGTCGCGGTGGATAATGTTGGCGTGGACACCGGCGTCTGGGTGATCGATCTTCCAGGTGTGATTTCCGTTCTCGTATGTGACTGTGCATGTATCATCGCCAGATCCAAAGCTGCCATCTGGTGGTGTATCAGCCTCTCGCAGAGCGTTAGTGTAATCGTGTCTGAAAATAGCGTCAGGAGTAATGATGTTGGTCCAGACAATAGCTTCGCCACCGTTTGGTCTGTTTGGCTCGTGGCCCAATCTGTGGAATCCTCCAATCTTGTTGGTATCATCCCACCACACCAGCACAACACTGTTCTGCCAGTTGGGTGTGTTGCCCCAAGGTCTTCGCTTCATGGTCTCTTCACCAAATACTGTAAAGGCATGGGCTTGTGGGCCGTGTCCATCTGGTCTCACGACACGAGTGGCGACGGCCTGTTTTGGCTGGTCATCAACGACCTCACCTGACGCAATGGCCTTGTAGCTGGGGTGTCGAGATGTGTAGTCCAGACCAATGCCCATGAACGAGGCTAGGTATCCGAACTCGACGAAAAGGAATCGGAAATCACGGCTGTCTCCGACCTCAAGATTTCTAGTAGCACGGTTCAAGGCTAGCACAAGACGCAGCACACCGTAGGCTTGGGCAAATGGGTAGTACTCCTCGCGCACCTCAGGGCCTCCTGCTTCACGGTAGTGCTCGAGGAACTTGTCCCAGCTATAAGATTGGCCGAGGAGAGGTTGGAGGTACGAAAGATCCTGCTCAGGAGAGAGGAATTCGGCGCACTCCCAGTCCAGAATACCGGTAACCTCTCCATCCTTTTGTAGAATATTGTGTAAAGCATAGTCTCCATGGCTCAGAACTGGAGTACGCTCATCATCAGGCAGATGAGTCTGTAGCCAGTTTAGGAGCCAGCGAAGGAATGGAGATGGCAAATGATCGACATCTTTGAAATACGTAGCCCACTCATCCAAGCTCTTCTTGTAGCGATCCTTGATTGTGGTGCGCTTTACGTCTTCAACATCTTCACCTATCGACTTGAAGTAGCGAGAGAAGTTGTCTAGCGAGTACTTGTGGAGCTTGGCAAGGTTGCCTGCAATCTGCTTGGCGGTCTTCTCCTCCAATGCAGAGCTGTCTTTTCCGAGGTACATGCTGGAAATGGCGCCGTCAATTTTGCTCATGGTGAAGAAGGGAGCATCTACACCGGCAGGAGGAGGGCTAGCGAGGTCGAATGGTTGAGGGCAAGGGAAGTCTGTGTTTTCGCTCAGGTCACGCAGCAGAGCAAACTCTTCCTCAATGTTGAATGCTCCACGAAGAACGATGGGAGCCGTGTCGGCCTTTCGGATAACAAGCTTCTGGGTGACATCATCGTCGGGCTGAGAGGACTTGATCTCGCATCCATATGTCTGCTTTCCGTGGCCTCCAACCAATCTCTTGAGTTGAGTCACTTCGACTGTAGAGTCAGATCTGGAAGTTTGCAGGAATGATTGCAGGGCCTCGGTTGGGAGACCACCGCTGCTACTTGGCTTCGTTACGCCATTGGTCTCTCCGTTGGTTTCACCATTGGTGTGGCCGTTAGTGTGGCCGTTGGCATCGCCATTAGTCTCTGCATCCTTAGTCTCCTCCTCAGCCTTAAGATGGATGGCCGAAACCTCCTCAATTGCCTTCAAACTCTGTGTGTAATAGTCTGTCTCCCACTGCGCGGCCCGGCGCAAAAGAGTAGGCGCTGTACCCACTGTGGAGGTTTCGAGCTCTTGGCACAAGACAGAAATTCTTTCTGTAAGCTTCTTATGTTTACTGGCTAAATCATCGAAAGCTGCATCATCAGCGACATCTGGAATCAGGCCACCTTCGTAGCCCAAGGCAGATCGCATATCTGCTTCCAGAGCGAATCCTTGGACGACCAGTCCGTGCATAACTCGTCGTGTTCCATTTTCATTAGGGCTATATCGAGCTAACAGCCCTGTGAGCAATTTGATAACAAGGTGATAGCTGTTTTGCGCAGTGTTGGAGCTGTCCGTGCTGGCTGGGAGGTGTGGCAGCACATCTTTATTGAGAGTTTTAATAGCGAGCTCTAGGATAAGAGCAGTCGGGTTTGGCCTCATGTTGACGGTGGTCCTCTGTCAACTAGAGGGACGTGGAGATTGACAAGGGTAGTGGGAAAGATTACAGCAAATCTTTATTGAAGACGAGCAAACGTGAATATTATACTTTGATCACTCTACTCTCGTATCGGCTTCCAGCTCCCTAAGACGGACGCGCGTGATTTGCCGGCGGCCCGGAGAAAGCTATTACATACTGCGTCATAGCTTAGTATTGTCGTCCTCGCTGGTAGATGATGATCCTTCGGGTGCGATTAGCGGTGTAGAATGCAACGCTGGCGACAGGAGTTTCAACATGTCCCAGGATCCTGCCAAAACGAGGATGCTTGCTGAACTGTAATTGGCCCGAAGACGTGGCCGGTGACTAGCCAAAGCGAGCTAAGGTAACTTAAATAGGATGGTCGCTACATGCGAAGGTTACAGTGGCTAAAGTAAGGGCAGGGCAGATAAAATAGACCGAAACAGCGAATTAGAAAGCCGATAGAGTCAGCCTCATAGAGAGACTACAAGAAAGCAAAGAGGTTAGGGCAGACACCTTCATGCACCCAACACCAACACACCGAGGACCTCACTACTCTTTTTCATACCCTGGTCCCGAAGGAGCGTTTTGCCAACAAGGTCAGGGACTTAAAATCTCCGTAACAACCGAACAAGGTTTAATTGAGGGGGCCCGCCCGCGAAGGATTGACTTTCTACCATCTGAACCCGGTCCCCTGAATAGGGAAATGGGGCCGAAATCCTAGTCCCGCCATAAACTGGTTCCCCGACGTTAGGATTGACATTTGTAACCATAACGAGCAATAACTTCCCATAAAGGAGAGCGTCCGTCCGATACCGAAAGTCCGGCCGTTTGCTATCAGATATCTCCACAAAAGGATCCTGTTCACTCAACTCCCGGGCCCGGTCTGTGATTTCGTGATTTATTATTACCAGAGAAAATAACGCTATTCTAGCTCTCCAGCACACCACGTCAGACATTTCCTAGTAATAGCGGGAGTGGGACGATTCCCCGCTCATACTTTCGCCCCGCTGCGCACAGCTCAGGAGAAGCTCTGTTAACGGCCCGTGCTATGCAGACTGTCCCGAAAGAGTTAGGGCCGGTCGGTACCTGTCAGCGTGTCCTGGATCCTTTCGGGATTCAAATCCAAAAATGTCACTGTTTCAAAATATTCCAATAACATGGCACAGGACTCAATCACCAAGTGAAATGTTGCATTTCATATCATGGGCTATGAGCTGGAATCAATTGGACTGTGCGTTACATGCTTGCAAACGCTCCCCGCATGACCACCCCATGCCGTAGATCTCTTATCCAGGTGGCCGGGAAGCAATGACCCGCAATCTGAATATCGGTGTTGGTTCACGATAAATTGCTGCAAGTAATTTCGCTTGCAGACAGTGGATAACCCGCTATCTTCTTGGATGCTCCAAGGCTTATCTAGCTCAATTCAAACTTACGCATATGATAAGAGCGCAAAAGAGCATGGAAAAAAATTATTATACAAATATATACAGATGGCACCTTTCGGATAGCGCCAGCACATCAGCGCTACCAGTCAGATTTAAACTTCCTGCAATAGCTATTATGGACTAGTCATTAGTTCGTTAAACTGTAGAGATGGGTGACGAGTGACTATCATAGCGCGTATTGAATGCTACAGTCCCCCAACAGGGTGGCTCGAGGCTGATTGCTGTTATATTTGAAATATTATTAACGGACAATTTATATGCATAGATAGCGAGGATTATATGAATACCCTCGAAGTACGGACCCGAACCAATATATCCAAGATAATTTGCATAATCGTCAACTGCCTTCACAGAGATCAAGCCAACAAGGCGCCCATAACATTCCCCATCCCAATGTCAACCGGAAGTATCGTAGCAACTCCCGACGGCGCATGCGTAGCCTGTGGGACAGTTTCCGTTGTCACAAACCACCTGGCATTCCGCATCGCAATCGCTGGCCATGGTGCACGTTTTGAAACAACGGCCATTGATGCAGGACGTGCCTGCACCACAAGTAATGCTTGTGGTACATTCGTTTGGTGCACAAAGGTAAACAGTAGGATCGCATGAATACCCATAGTTGCAATCCTCCGGCCCAAAACAATCTTTGCCATACGAACAGACTTTTGGTAGTACTGGAGTCAATATGGACGTGGTGGATGTGGATATAGTCGACGTAGATGTGGATGTTGATGTTGATGTGGTAGTAGCCGCTGGGGAGGTAGTATAACAAATCAAGTTATTTTGGGTCACCAGCGAGGCAGCCGAAACGCCCAGTAGAAGAAATCTTGCACAAAGATACATTTTGACGTTTTTGATAGAAAAGAAAAAAAACCCGGAATTAGAGAAGATATTGCTGATAATTACTGAAAACCTTGATTTATGGTTGGAATGGGGCTAATCAATGGACAAGGGATCGATTATTGTGGCGTTATCCTATTGTCTCAGCCCACATTTTCACTGAAATCACCGGCAGTTTCATCCATTTGTTAGTCTTCCATTTTATGATGTTACATTTACACTATATGGTATCAGAATGTGAACTAACTAAACAGTTAAAGATGAGTTAGTTTCGATGCCCTTAGGGCAACTCTCTCAGTACAAAATTCTGCCACTTGCCCCCTCTCCCAGTGAGGGTTCTTTTTATTCAACGTCACATAATGCATTATTTTACGAAATAAAAAGCGAATCAATGGTGAAACCATCTTTCTGGTCATTATCCAAAGTTTAAGGCAGGAAGGGTTAGGAAATACTCCCAAAGACAGTATTTGAGGTCTAATAAGAGATAAATAAATCCATATTAGAGTTAAGCTACATTATTTGCCCTAAACTACTTAAATCCACCCTCGCAATCCTTTTTTTCTGTCAGCCGAGCCATTTGTATAGCCTGGAGCTGAACAGTCTGCAATGAGACCTCTGCCTCCCATCGTCTGAATCTTGTTTTCTGCGAGTAATATTTGCCATGAGCTCAACATTCACAGGGTTGATATAGACAGTGCACCCGTTACGTGATAACTCGACTCAAAACCCTTCGCTTTCATCGTAGCAAATTCCGGACTCGCAGTCGTAATTACCACCGAGACAGTCTTGCTGTGATGCACAAGATACCGCGCAAAGGTTTGTGCTGCAATCACTGTTTCCGTTACATGTAACAAAACAGTAGTTATTAATACAGGTAGTACCTGCTGGACAGTTATTAGTTGAGTCACAGGACGGCGCTGCACACTGCCCAGAATCACAAACCCATCCTCCGTTGCAATCTCCATTGCCGTTGCAAGGTGAAGGGGGGAATGCGCAGACCTGTGTAGTAGCCGGAATTGATAAAGATGTGGTAGATGTAGAAGTTGTTGATGTAGTAGGTATTGGGGAAGTGGTATGACAGATCAGATCTGGTGATGCGACGACATTTAGAGCTAAACACTCCAAAGGAAAAGTGGTATCATATAATTTTGCATTTCGTTCGGGATTTCGGAAGAAGAATTAAATCGATGCAAAAAGACATCACTCTCAGTGACTAAAACATCTTAAGTGATGGATTACCGGAATAGCGCCAATATATAGGTCAAGAAATGTAGACAACGCTTTTGTCTCGGACTAACTGTTTTCCGAGACATAGAACAACCTGTACGTCTCAAACTGCACTCCTGACTCAGATCTCGTTGCATCCCTAAATTCATACGCAATAGAACTAAGTGGCACTGGAATGCAAGGGAGCCGGTGAACAACTGCATTTTCTTTATTTAAATTCCTACCAGCAGTATTGCTTTATCATATATACGGACACTTGTCTCTTATTTCACTTTTCGATTGGTGGTTTTACTCTTTCTAATTCCAATTGACCCCGCATCGGAGCATGCGGTATGGTATAAAAGTAAACATTGTGGCATATGGTAGATTGGAAAGTCGAAGGAATCAAGTGGAGATTTGGCCCAAAAGAGTGTTATAGAAATCGGTACGTCTTGAACCGTATCACATCTATAATTGAAAAATTCAAGACAAAACATACACTGATATATAGAGTAACTCCACTTTCAAGCAAGTGGCGCTGTGGTAGCTAAATAAAAGTTGAATTGGCTTTGAATGGCTATAGTTGTCGGTTTAGATTACAGTATAAGCCTGCAATCGGCTAATTTGCTTTCGGTATTCTGATACTTGGATCAGTTTGACAGACTAACCGGAAATGGGACTTGCATTTACCTATCGTTCGAACATTACCTCGTATTTAGCAGAAGCAAAGGTAGTTCGCAATGCCACCATCGCCACCGGGGATGCACCTTCCTCCTCGACCCTCGCAGTCACTCTTGCATCCGGCCAGGTTATTGGTAAAGTATTTGCCGCATGGGGCGCTGAGGGCTGTAGTCGTGGCAGCGGCGGCACTTTCAGTGGTGGTGCTCACGGCAGCAGCGGAGGCCATGGTAGCCGATAAGGCAAGAAAGACGATGTTGGCAATCTGCATGTTGATTGATGAGAAGTGTGAGACTTTTTGGTGATGATGTCCTGAGAAAAAGCCGTCTTAAAAGTTCGACGAAGTAATCTATTTATGCACGAGAAATCGCGACCATGTAGTTGGCTCTAATGGCTCGGTTAATTATACGAAACTTGCATTGCCAGATGGTTCTAAGCGCGGGATTTACAGTTGAACAATAGCAAGTATTCTTTGACGCTAATACGTATGCGGGATTATCGTCCCAACTTCTATTCAGAATGGGTATTGATTCCCTAAATAGTGGCAAACCACCTACTGAAGGTGACGGTACGGCCCGACATTGATTGCCATCCCGGCAGAGAGTGCCTAAGCCATCATAGCTAAATTGCCTGTTAGCGATAAATTGGAATTGGGAATAATAATCCTACATATCTCTGCCCTTTTGCACCCTTATTTTGTCATATTTACCAAGAAGAAATATTCCGGTGTGAAGATTATTGACAATGCAAGTTCCTACATGATGAAGCTGCCCTCGTACGGTAATCTTTCTGTGACCCACATCACTACAACTCTCAACACCAAAAAGCCGCTCGTATTTGCATTGCATAGGATCCGCCTTGCCGAAAGCGAGGCAAAGTATGGGTTTCCCTCGGCTTCTTCGCTACTTTAGACTAAAAAATAATCTTATCTGATCCGATTTCATCAATTTTGCGCCTCGATACCAGGGATCGGCCGCTTGACACTGATGTGTCCTGCCCCCACTGGGGCTGAAAGCACATGGCTTCGCTTGTCAATCGAGAAATTGGTGACAAAGGCGTACCTAATAATGATGCATGATTCTATTTACAATGATGACTACAAATTTATAAACAATTTCAAAGCTTTGACAAGACGTGGCATCAAATTTCAGTGATATGAGGATGATTCGTAAGTCATGACAGACTCATCAGAGGGGCATGGTGCCAGTTCCCCCACCCCAAGGTGTGGGGATCAGGGATGGTAGTTGGAGAACACGACGAGTATCTAGAATTTCTCTTACGTTTCATTGTATAATAACTGAAGGTAAGTAAAAAGACAATTTGTCAATGGGGACTTGCCGACCGAGGAGAAATGAAAATAGAAATCAAAAGATTTCAGCGCATTGAACCAAGGGGCTATACAGCGACGCACGAAGAAGTAATGCATGGATACTATTATGTCAAGCCGAATATCTACTTTTTTATTGAGTGGTTAAATAATTTCTTGAGGGCCAAACTGTGGATTATTTGAACAATGATTTCGCATCGAAAGTTTCATGTCCGCATCTGCTTTCCTGGTTTTAATGATTGACTTGAAGACTTCTATGCTCCCAACCATCAATTAAAAGTCATGATGACTTCTTACTTCTGGTATTTACGAAGAAGCTCAATCACATCTATGGACATCATGCTTTCAGCAATTTCGAGAGGGGTTGTGAAGTGCTTGCCCCTTAGATTAGGATCCGCTTTACCAATTTCAAGAAGTAGTTCCACAGCTTCTTTGTTATTATATGATACAGCACAGCAAAGAAGCGTATCACCCAAGTCATTTTTGTGATTGGGGTCCACTTGGCCAGTTTCGAGGAGCAGCCGAACATTTTCAGCATATCCCTTTTTCGCAGCCAGCATGAGCGGTGTATTTCCGAATTCATTTCTTATATCAAGATTACACCTCTGTGTCCTTAGGATGGTCCGAAGAAATATGGGGTTGGCTTGTGAAGCCGCCCACAAAATCTGTGTGTCGTTGGTTCCAGTAAATTTGGGCCACTCGCTGCATTTCAAACTGTCATCAGAATCTGGTAGATATTCTTGGAGAAGTTGATTGGCATTTTCCTGTGCAAGGAGGAAGGCTAATGGGATATTCAGTTCAACCTGATTCGGCTTCTTATCGGCACGAATGGCTGATGACGGGTGTATTTCAAGCTGACGGGATGGCTCGGTAGACCTCCTGAGACGAAGGTATCTACCAATGTCGAAATTGTTCAAGAAGGCAATTTGTGGTTGACCTTGCGAACTAGCTTGATCTGCATGGTAAAACACGTTGTTTATTGCGTACTTTAAAAACGGGACGGTGTGGATAGATAGCCCAGTAACGTTAAACATGGGCCTCGGGAGTAGATTGTTGTGAGCTTGCAAGTGAGAAACATCGAGCCCGCAGTAATTGACGCAACACTGCTTGAGTTGATCATGACTTTGACTGTGCAAATTTTGTAAATCTGGCCAAATGCTCCTTAGCCCATCCCTAAGCAGAAAATCTCGAACTGACTCATGGATGAATTGGACCGTTGGTTTGTTTGACTTTGTAATTTCGGTTAACCCTTTAGAAGCATTCAGGATGAATCGTTGCATATCATTGACGGAAATTACTTGAGGATCCCACAGCGGGAGACCCTCTTCGTAGATTTCAGATAGAATAGCGTAGTAGAGCTCTTCAGGAGATAAGGGCACCTTGGCAAATAGAACCCATTGAATGCATAGGAGCATTTCATTCTTATGTCGTTGATCACGGCTTAGAATATTATGGAAAAGCTCGTGAAGATCCCCAGGAATCTCTTTCAATCGTGTCTGAAGAGCATGTATACGACCACCGTCGTGTTCTTGGTTCAGGATCCTCACCACAAGCACAACCCACATAAAGACGCCAGAGGCTTTATCTTGGATCTCAGCTCGGAGCATCCTCGCTAGAGAACTTTCACCAATCTGCAATTCATTCCGGATATAATCTGTGATATCTTGGCTGTGTCCTTCGTGTCCCTCTAGGATAAGATCAATCCCAAACTTGACAGTAATATGCGGGTAGTGACGGCTGGAGAAACACACGTGGAATTCAATCCCTTTAGACATCGTTAATTCGCCAAGGACATTGAAAAACGATACCATGTCGCGGATTTCATTCTCATCGCATTCATCCAGAGCATCGATGAAGCAAACCACAGATGATCCCGTTTGAAGTAATAAGGCTTGCTTGAACATTTCTTTGAGTATCTCTATGGTCCATTCGCGCTTTTCTGCACCCTTCACAGAACCGAAAATGGATTTCAAAGGTGGAAGAGTTTGCAGAATCTGGAATAAAAGTGATCGATACATCCCAACAGTTGTCTTTTCCAGATCGCTGCCCCGCGCGTTGAAGAAGAAACTGATGATAACCTTGTTCATAGCATTTTGAGCATGCTGGGTAATGAATTTCATCAATGTTGACTTTCCAGCTCCAGGCTTGCCTTTGATCCAGAAGAGACCACGATGGTGCTGAATCTTAGTACGATCAAGCCAGTCGTGGTATTGATTTGTGTCGAGCAGCCATTTGCACGTTTTAGCGTACGCCATCTTGATAGTCATTTGACGAGCATCAATTTGCTGAAACTTCAAAGAATCAAGCAGAGATTCTTTTTCTTTCTCTGAAACCAACAGCTGGGTCTGGGATTGAGGCGATATGTCATATTTCGCGGTATTATTGGCTTGGCGTGACACCAGGTTCTCGTGTTTATCAAATCCGCCAGCTACATGAAGGCTTGCGTCTTGAATTTGCTCCGGGTATAAAATACCAAGGAGCTCTTTGCCATATGCCGCAGCTACTGCAGCTGCATACCTTTGCCAGTCTTTAGTTTTGTGCGAGTCGCAGTAATCGCTGATGCCTCGGATAACCAGACATGGGAAGTGGTTCATTAAGCCTGCCGCTTCCATCTCAAAACAGAGGATGTTGTCCTTTGCGGCTAACAGATCTCGAGTCCCGCTATGTTTTATGACTTGATTACCTGAGGCAATAATTCCGTAATGGACTCTAGGGTCGTTATCAGGTCTCTGGTGCCGACTTTGAAGCTTGGAGCTGTCACACCCATCGCAGCAATTTGCCGACGGATTGTGCTCGTAGTCGTTTTGGAAAAGTCTATCCGGTATTGAACTTGGGTAAGCATAAGCCTGTAACCGCGGATTTCGCTGTGTCATTTGAGACAATACAGCAGGGATGATGCTTGGCTCCGATTCATGATAGGCTCGTAATTTTGCCACCGCCGTCATGAGCTCCTGTGGTGGCCTGATGGAACTACTGGTTCTATGGAACCTCCCATCTGCAATAGTCTTGCCGAAGTCATATTGTATTACTTCATTGCTGACAACAATGTCGCCGAGCCGAATGTCGTTATTTCCAATTGAGGGAACGCCGCCACCGATGCCGATGAGGAATCCGATCTTGATAGATGGGAAACTACGACGTATATTACTGGCTACTATCGCCGCGTTATTGGTACCGTAGTGTCCTGATGGTAGGCCTGCAATAACCACATTATGCAGACCAATGCTGCCAAGGAAATATGCATTACTGTCGTTCGTGCCGCCGGAGAAAGCTTCATGATTCTCATCCAGCATCGCCCGTGCCGCTGCCAATTCAATTGGAAGAGCAGACACCCAAGCCACAGTATATTCATTGGGCCTAAGCCGTTTCATGCGACACCTACTGGTGGTCTCTTCAGCTCTGCTTTCGTCTTCGGAGTCATCTTTTGGTCGCTTCAAATGGTTCGATTTGGGAGTCTGGTTGATTCCAAGATTATCCCTTCCGTCAACAGAGCCAACCATTCTTCCGTCAGGTTCCATTACTGGCTAGATGAAGCAATCTTGGAGAGGTTAGGAGCCGGCAAGTTTGAGGTCTCGACTCGGCAATCCACAGTGAGTAAAACTCTCAAACATGGAGAACCCTGCTAACCCATTTTATGACGTGCTGGTCAAGGCGTTCTGTCAGCGTGTGGAACGCATGGATTTTGGATGAGTAGCGTCATGCAATGTTGGTAATGTGCAACAGTTCAGCTGAGCCGGGACGCGATGCACCTAATGCCGGCACGTGACATCAGCTACTTGGAGCTATACCAAAATGGTAAAGGCAGTTCTCGCTTATCGATAACGCCAGGCCATCGGCACTTGAAAAAATACAACAGAATTCATCGTCGACATGAGCAAAAAAGAAAGCCTCGATTAGCAATCGCATCTTGTATAGGAACAGCCCGATGCGGGGGTCGAACCCGCAACCTTGAGATTTCGTGTACTCATAAGAGTCTCACGCTCTACCGATTGAGCTAACCGGGCGTGGCTCTTATTGTTGGGTTCCGGGTGTTCCAAAATCATGTCATCAACCTCCACGAGACAGGTGAAAATTCTGACCAAGTGGAGCCAGCCCACCACCACGATGGACTAACGAAATCGACAAGGTCAGGGTAACTTATGATTCATGATTTTGATCCTATGTGTTTACTAGGGTTTACCTATCCTAAAATAATTTCCAATTTCTGTAAATTGCCGGTCTCTCAAACGCTGGCCATCAAAGTATCCCATCTCACTGCCCGCTCGCTCCCATCAACATCTTCTTCATCCGAGTCATTTGGCTCATCCGGTCGAGCCCACTTGGCATGCCCCGTGTCGTCGTTGAACCAAACCCAATGTCCAAGCCTAGCCTCGCACTTGATACCACGATCTTGCAGAAGCCGCATCAGCCGTGCCCCCGGGTATTGGCGCGATCGCTGGCCTCTCTCGTCGCCGACCGTGATTCCATACATGTAGACTTCTTTCAGCGCGACAAATCCAGGCTCGCTAGTAAGAAGATCCTCCATCATACCTACTATGAGCTCTGCGGCGCGACCCATGTAGGCATAAGATGTCATGTACTTCGACGAAAACCCTCTCCCGCCATCAAGATTCATTGACCCCGGTCGCTGCTCCAAAACCAATGTCTCGAGCGTCTGGCTCGAAGCCTGAAGGATGCGTCGCCAGGCTTCGAGGCTTCCCCTGTCAGCCTGAGTTGACCAGTCGCCCGAACCTAGCGCAGGTCGACATAGACACAAGTGTTTCAATATGGGCAGGTTCAGCAGCTCAACCTGTTCGTTGTCCTCTTGATCGCGTGTATCAACACCCCTGGCTGGCAAGAAACGGGTCAATGGACGCGGTGCTGGAAAGGCGATGCTTCCAGGGCGTCTGCGGCGGATTGGCGGCGAATCATTGAATACATCTTCAGGTAGAGGTAGGAATGCCGGGAACTCCGCGTATGGATTAGAGATGGGCCGGTCCAACATCCCGAGTTCCAATCGCTCCAATGTTGCGCCGCATTGAGAGATGATCCAGTTTGCAACGGCACGAGGGATGTATCCCCATAGCTTTGCGTATCGAAGATTGGGAAGAGGAGGTTCACAAATGTCCGGGACCGTCTCTTCATCCCCTTGACATGCCCAGTAGTCCCCATGCAACTCCAACGTCTCCAGGTTCGCAAAATGTGGCAGTAGGTGCCAAGCCTGGACACTGCGAGCCGGATCTATGAGTGCGCAGAGACTTTTGGTCTGGGCCATAAGGCGTCTCTGGTTGCTCTCAATCTCAGGGTCGAAACGATTCCTCAACAGGTCAAACAACTTTCCAGCATCGCCGCCAGTGTGCCAGAGTCGCTGCTCTGGAGAGATGTGCGGCGGCGGTGCCTTGAGTTCTTTCTTCGGGTTATGGTACCCCTCCGGACTTGCATCGATGGTTTTCCATATGACCGGAGATAGCAGTTGATTGAACTGCTTGCAAGTGCGTGCTAGCGTGGCAAGATGCTCCACTGGAGTGTGGGCGACGATGTTGAAGAATATCTCCTGCGGGAGAGCTTCCAACGACGTCATCGCAGCGAGTTTTGGGCAGTGCAGATGTGTCGATGGAAGGTTCAAAAGCTGCCACAGAGGAAATAATGGTTTGTTGTGGTTTTTATCCTGCAGATGATGAAATATTTTCTTTTGTTTTTCTCTGCCTCCGCGAATGACTGGTCTCACGGCGGGGTCCACTCCAGCCGTAGCCAATAAAGACCTTCATCCCTGCATATGTTGTTGCACAAGTGAGGGAGGACAAGAGAAATTTGAAGAGCACAATCCTGTTTTTTCCGAAGGAGAGATTATTAATTAATAATATGAGTTTCAAATAAAATAAAACGGACGAAGCACGTGCAAATAAGCCTATCAGCGCCAGCGAGCCACTCTCTCCCGCTCATACTCAGCCTCTGAATACCCATTCCACCTGTTCTGCATTGTGGGAGCATCTATTGGTGTGACAGTGGCTGGTGCCAGGCGCCGTTGACCAGTAAATTCGATGCTCATGTAATCAAGCCGTCCTTGTATTTCGCCAACACCTAGAAACTTGACCCATCCCTTGTTATTTTCCTCGTTGTACATAATCGGGCCTTCGGATTCCCTGCCGCGCCACTTGAAAGGTATCTTCTCGTGGGATGCGATTTCCGGTTTCTTAGGAAAATGCATCACACCTTCGACAACTCCAAAGTGGAATTTTGCCCATAGACTGGAACCTGCAATTGTAAAAACCAAGTCATACTCTGAGCCATAGTGGGGATAGTTCTCGGTCACGCTGGGGCAAGTCATCTTGTAGCGGCCGTTGAGGCAAGAAAGATCAGGGTCGAGCTCATCATCAGATGAACTTCCTTCGTCCAAAGATACTCCGTTATCTGAAGACTCTCCATCACCGCTGGTGCCTGTCGAGTCATTTCGCGTGTGCAGGACAACATGCTTGGTGGTGGTGCTTTGGTGGATGAGAGCCTTGTTGTTGAGGGACGATTTCCAGTCAAAACGTGCACCCTTTGCCTTCTTGGACTCTTTTTCAAATTCCGAATCTGTATCATCGGCTGCACTTCTCTTGATCCCGGAGGGCTTTCGCTTTACTGCCGTCGTCACTTTTCTTGCCGCGGGGACAGTAGCAATCAAAGACTTTTCCCCATGCTCTGCGATCCAATCTGCCCTGAGTTTGCTCTCAATATTAGATAGATGCACAGGTACAGCCAGTCGTCCAGAATTCAAGGCATCGTGAAGGCGCATGCGTGCCATGGGCTTGGACTTGGATGGCTCCAGGCCATAGTGAATCAGCTGTGCCTCAAACCAGTGAGCAGGGTAGTCGTCACTAGTTCCCGAAGAAAAGTGTTCCTCCAGCTCCTCGATGGTTGCGCGACGATGCTCGTGTCGCTCCACGATTTCGACCACGAAATGACCTTTCGCGAATGCCAAGGAATGAAACGTGCTGGGAACTTCATTTGGAGCCATGCTAGTCTTGTTTCGAGTATCAACAGCTCGTGTGTGCTGTGTCTCAACGCAGTCAGGGAGCGTGCGATCATCAAATTGATCACCTTGTTATTGTTGTTCCACGGTTTCGCGTCAAAATTTTTGAGCTCAAGAACCAAACCTCGTCGCCAAAACCTGAAGCGAAATTGCGCGCTCATCTTCGCAAGGCCACTGCCGCCTAGCACCGCCGTAACATGGCCAAGCCCAATCTCTTTGGACATCGAAGGTCTTGTGGGGCGACTAGTTTGCCAAAAGCAAAACAATAGTTTCCCCTCCACAAAGTGTCATACGGCACCAAAATCCCTTTGTAAACCATGGATATCGAGGCTCTAATGCTAGTTTATTAGTCCCCCACAGCCATCAAGCACTCAAACGGATAATATAGACGACGCAGGAGGCTCGAAAAATTAACACAATCACGGTATCCATCCAAACACAAATCCTCTCTCCGATTGTTCTGTTCGTTTTGGTCCGTCTGCTAGTTCTCGCTTGACTCGCTCGTCGAAATATGAAAATTGAGCAGCTACTTGCTCTCAATACCTGCGATTAGGGATTAATTTTATCCCAGCCCACTGAAACACATTGTAAACGAATTATATTCATTCATAGGCTATGTGATCATTTTCTCCATTATACAACCGAAAATCCATTGCCAATAAGAGCAACCGCTATTCTACCCCCGACCCATCTCTCGAATCCAATTTGTTCTGTAGTCGTAGTCCAAAACGCTAGTTTGTGCGTAATGGAACTGATTAAAAAATTAAGGTGCTTTTGTATCAACCTAGTCTCAATTTTCCGCCGCGGATGCATCGCCAGCACTCAGCCTCTTACAGACCGCAAAACTTCTTGTCAACGCGGACAACACTGGTGTCAATGCGACCAAGCTTAGAAGCCTGGTTGCCAGTAAGGGCATCCATGGCTGTCTTTCCAACGTTGAGGCCGGTAGCAGCGTGGTCAATGGCAAGGACATAAATGGTCCTGCTGCCGTAGGTAGCCTTGTAGCAAAGACCACAGTTGGGAGAGTTCCATCCAGCAATGGACTCGGCTCCACCAACGTAGGGGAATCGAGGAATATCTCCCTGCTTCTTCCAGTTGGGGTACTTGGTCATGAGACCATTGGCACCATCGGAGCAGGAGACAGTGGAAAGGGATCTAGAGGCATCATCATAGCCGGTGTCGTAAGAGACTGGTAGATATTAGTACTGCCGTCCGGAGTAGGTTCAATTGCAGAAAATACTGACCAGTGATGGCCGAAGCGGCGGTAGCGAGGGTGAAGATAGAGAGAATGTTTGACAGCTGCATGTTTGCGGTGTTGATCGTGTAAGAGATGGATAGAAAGAAAAGGGTGGTTAGTGAGTTTTAGTGGAGTGATAGGTTGGTTATTGGATTGTTGGAATGATGATGTGAGTGATGATGAGAATTGACTTGAGAGACATGATGGGCTTCTTTATACATGAAGCGTAGCATGACAAGCTCGCCGTCGCTTCACCAAATATCAAGCTAAACACGTCCCAAAAGCCACTTCCCTTCCATCACGAGCTCCAGGCTGATCTCAGAATCCACTCAAGTGGCTGGGCGATGTCCTGAATGACACGAGATGTTAGGCTATGGGCCGACTCAGAGTTAGGCTAGTTCTGTTTGCAGAATTACTTTCCGATTGGCCAGATGTATGTGGATACATCACGATTAGTCCAATCAAGGTGCGCCATTTCATCATTGTGGAGTAGCCTCGTATTTTTGTTCCATAAATAGCACCAATTCGGTAGTCCCGATTCGCCCCTCAAGCCCGACTTCAATAGTTACCGTGCGGATTTTCTCAGGGTCCGACTTCTAGATTCTTTCGGCCCGTCCTAGAGGCTATTCTAGTTTCTCCTAGTTTTTTGGTCGTGGCAACGTTACGGCTGATCTCCAGGCCCGCGCGCAGCGGGACCTCGCAGTAGTCAAAATCCCATGATCAGCAACATTGACGATGCGATTGGACAATGCACATGCCAGCATCAAAATCCAACCGAGCACATCAAACAAGCCAGGAACCAAGGCATCTATGATTTCAGTTACGTCATGAAACGATCATAGGTATCTCCAGGATCTAGAATGAACTGTGAATCTCTAGCATTACATTGTCTTGATCGAGGCTGGGAAATGGCTCTAGGGTAGATTTCCCTCGCAGCTCGGAGAAATCAAGTACACCTTCAAAAAGTTTTGTGTTTAAAAGTAAACACCTAAATAGCTCGCGATGAATATTAAATGACAATTTCATAAGTAAATCAAGGTGTGGTGTGAATAGGATACTAGCCAAAGTTTTTGAGTGCATTTTTAATGAAATGGGTTCCACCTATTCATCATCAGTAGGTACAACCGAAATCGTGTGGGACGGCTTGGAATTAGTGAAACCGATTTGGTTTTTTGTCTCTTAAGGCCTGCTTGACAACACAGGTCAGAGTTGACATTTCACCTAAATATCGATTATGAAGAATATTTGTTGATGAGAGAGCTATTAACTCGACGATAATAACTTCATCCTTTAGTGTTGAAAGCTATCGCGTAAAGCATGCAAGACGGTATATCGCATTTCTGCTTATGGCACTTGAATTCATAAGTATTCCCTGTTGCTCATTAGACAGGTTTAGAGCAGGTATTCCAATTATGGTGAGATGTCATCTCTGCGGTACCTGCCAAACAATACAAGTGGGGCTATTTGGTCCGTCGCTCTTCTTTGTTCGTGCTTAAAAAGCAGTGAAAATCCACAATTCGTTCACCCCACTCCCAGGGTGTTGGTTTCTTCTCGTGCTAAAAAGCAGCGGGGGGATATCAGCGATCTTGGTGTCTGTGATTTGACCCTTTCACACTCTCCTCCATCTATTCAACTTAAGGCATGTGATCTCCGATGTGGTCCCGTTTTTGATTCCATCTGCACAGCTAACGATTTTGACCAGAGGGCTCGAAGCTTAAGCGCCGGAACTTTTGGATCAAATCCTCCATTTCCTCATCCAATGAATCCCTCATGGCAAATGATTCTGATTCTGTCGTCGATGAAATACTGCCAATACTGATCCTCATTGGACCCCAATGTTCGGGCACAATTAACTCAGTGCCCATAATCTGACAATTTCGTCTTTGGCGTTTGGTCAGGCAAGTCGTGGTATTGCCATCAGAAGCGACGATGGCCGGTCCCCAGGACCCTAAAACCATGCTAATAGATGATGAAGCAGACCGACCAAGTTCACCATCGGTTTTTGTTGGGATGTTCATTATCCAACGTGCTTGGGGAGGCAAGCTCCAGCACATACATGCGATGTAGAAGCGTTTGCTTTTGGATTGGTCGATGTAGTGTACGCCATTGAATTGAAATAAGCTATTGGCGGCTTTTGAGTCCTAGATACTGGAAAACAAGATGTCAGGTTCAGTTTTTTGTTTCTTGCTTATGAGGAGGTGCAACAGTACTGACGTCTCTACCAACATGATTGGTTGAGTCTGTCATTCCGCCACTCCTGACCGCCTTCCCCAAGTGGGTTTAGTAACGTGACGTGAATGTTGGCCTATTCCTCATACAATGTCTAATCTATCGAGCAAAGGCGACTGGTGGATTGTGTCTATACATCAGTGAAATCGTGTGACAAGCCAACGAACGGTCAAACTTATGCAATGATTTGTCTCGTCGACTCTTTTGCCGTCAATGAGATGCTTAACCATGCACAGCCAGGAGCTGATGAGTCAGCGTCTGACCCATAATTATATATACCTATGATTGGATGGATGGGAGAAGATGCGTAGCCAATGATGAACCATGTACTGGACTGGAGTGAGCTGGAAGAGGAAGGGAGGAAGCCACTCCCGCTCCATTCATTTCATCTATGTTCCCGTTTTTGACGTATTTCTCCGTATCTCATCCCCAAGACGCTGTTTGCATTCCCCTGCGAGGAAGTTGGAGGAAAGATCCGATGACGCTCTCAGATGAAGCTATCATTGCCATCATTGGCCTTGTTATCAGTGTTGTCGGCCTACCACCAGTTCTTTTCGTCATTAAACATCTCTGGGGTCGAGGCGGGATGAGGAGAAAGTGCATATCAGGTCAGGCTCCGATTCTGCAACGACGGTGGCTTTTCTAATATTTTGGAAAATAGAAAATCGAGCCGAAGCGGGTTCACACTATACCGAGCTTGAGCTCCTTCGCCCTACAACACTAAACGCCAACATTGTTATTATGGTGCATTATGGTAGATCAGGGCAATGTGAGGGATTTAATGGATTGGAAGAAATAAAATGTATTTGAGAGCTTTGAAGGTATTGGAATATATATATGCTGTTGGATTTCAATCTTGGATGCTGGCTGGTGTGACTACAGGAAGACACTGGCTGCTCGAGTTGAATGTCAAATGTGCATAATCCCAATCCCAATTGGGAAATGCCAATTTCCTATTCTGGCGATGGCGCCATTTTGTGTGGTGCGTGGGGTGAAGCGACTCCACACACTGTGTGGCGTCACTTTTTTTGGGTGACATTTTGAGCCACATCTTGCATCTGAGCCACACTTTTAATTCACCAATCACGGGCCAGGACGGCCACTGAATGTGGACCTACGAGTTTGGGACAAATTCTTCTGCACTTCAGTATATATATGACTAGACCATAGATGTTGATATTGCAGAATGGGATAAACTCAAGTACCAATGCTCTCACTGCTAAATTAATTCTATAGTACATCTAGAGTGTGCATTCAGAGACCTACTGTGTTGATGTGCTCGCAACAGTCTTATATGAAGAAGACCTCCGCGCTATCTAATAATAACTCTGGATCTACTCAGAGCTCACGCTTCTCATCTCTTTTCTCTCCATAAAGGCGTTTCTCCAGCGAAACGAGGCCAAAGAATTGTCTAACATCTTCAATCCAGAGTTCAGGTTGGGTCACAGCCGGAAAGTGGCCGCCACCTTCGTGTCTCCTGAAATATTTAAGATTGACGGTTCGTTCAATCCAGTCTCGGGGCTAAGTAGTCGTTAGTATGCGTTATTCACACCAGACAAGCAACATACCGAAAAGGCAAGCTCATGAATTTTGGGAAAAGGTCCATTGTTCCATCCCCATTCCGAGACACCTGAAGGAACATCGGTTTTCGGAAAGTCCAAAAGGTGAGGCTATTTTTGTCAGCTACTTTACCACGTATTTTGGATGTACCCTTCACGAACCTGGAAAATTTCTCGGTAAGCCCGGACGTTTGAGTAAGGTCCAGGAATCCACAGCATCATGGCATCGGTAATTAGTTGTTCAAACCCATATTTGTATCCGTCACTCGTGGCCTGGTTCACATCCCAGTACCAGCCCAGCAATCCAACGGGGCTATCACCCAAGGCGTGGGAAAGGGTCAATGGCTTTTGCATGTGGGCATTTGCATAGAGCCAATGGTTCTGAAACCATTCATTGTAGGCCTCGATATAAGCCTTTTCATCTGACCTAACCCTGTTCTCTGCCAGTCGCGCCTGGTCATCAGCAGTGGGTGCTGCGAGGTAAAAGTCTGTCATGTGACCGATGATGCTGTCATGGACATCGTTGACCATCCACATTCCAGTAAACCAGCCGAGGTCCGTTGTGACGATGCCGTATCTGTCATAGCCCAACTTCTTCATCAGTGCATCAAAAGCCTTGCCCAGTTCACGCGGCCCCAATCCACGCTGCTTGGGCGCGGGGCTGAATCCAAATCCAGGAAGATCCGGAGCAACAATATGGAACGGCTGCTCGGAGCCCTCGGTCAAGGGCTTGATGACTTTGGACCATTCCAGGTATGACGAGGGCCAGCCGTGCAACACCAGAAGGGGCATCGCGTCGCTCTTTTCAGAGCGCTCGTGTATAAAATGTAGAGGAATATTCTGTGTATAATTGCCGTTACCAGGTACAGTGACTGCATAATGCTTAAAGTCGGCGTTAATCTTGGTCTGCACGGCATCCCAGTCGTACTTGGTTCCCCAGTACTCAGCCACATCCTGCATTGTCTGCGTAGACGGGCCCTCGATATCCCAATCATCAGAGAAGCTGGTGGCTGGTCGGTAATTGCGGACCTTTTGCAGAGTCAGATCAACAAAGGATTTGTCGACATTGATGGTAAACTCCTGCACGGAAGTGGAATCCGGAAAGAAGTAATGGAGTCCCGGACTCGGGCTGGAGCCTTGAGCAACACCAGGCATGATGAAAATTGTGGAGATGAAGAATTCGAGAAAGCCCATGATATGAGGGAAAAAAGCAACTGTCGTACGATGGACATTTCCTAGACGGCGAGATGCGATAGGATATATAAACAAGTGTATTACAAATGTGTAGTCGATGCATATCTTGGATTCGGGACCGAACCAAGGATCTGGAACCGCGAGACCCGGGGCTGCGGGTTGAGCATCCCGCTTACCTAAAAAATCTCCATCGTCATTGTTGGTGTGTGCGGAGATGACCACTAAACTCCGGCAACTAATTTAAGATCCGATCGATCAACGGCAATTGAGACGCTAAGGTTGCACTCTAAAGTCGTTTACCCTAAAGCAGTAATCGCCGTCGTAGTTTTGGATCAATCACTTGTTGAGTAATCACTTCAAACAGGTTGCTGAACTTGTTCATGCATGCAATTGAGCTACCCTCTTAGTTTTCTCAGGTAGCCTCAAAATGCCCAGTAATTTTCTACAATTGGAACAATATTTAATCAAGAAAGACCACGAATTTAGACTCCCAATAACTTGTCCGGCATGATGCAATGCAGCCGGGCAATTCATCTGTTCGGTTTCGCGAAAATTCGTATCTCGCCTTCAAGCTTTTGTCGCTTCTCCACTCACTAAATCTGCCTCCCCGGGCTACCGGGGGGCGCATCCCGCTTAATAAGCGCGCTGATACCCTGGGTTTTCCTCAGTGCTTACACGCGCTAACCAGCACGCACTGACACCGCATTCCTGCTTGTTTCGTGACAGCAAATTGAACATGACGTCCTAGGAGCGGTGTCTCTGAGATATTTTTCAATCTTAATGCGTGAGAGATGGGGCTCAAAAATTTGGTTCCACTTGGAACGGAAAATCGGCTCGCTCATGTGGCGATCTGACGAGTCGTCGATCATACTTGGTTACCACTTTTTGGCAGCCGCACTTGTGTATATAAGACTGTTCAATCCAACTTGAACAAGTCTCATCGCTCACAGCATCACCCACAGCATCAATCATCTCAATTCAAATACAACACATCATTTATCTTCCGTTATCACCCTTTCTTAAGCAATCATGACTACCATCAAGAACACCTTGGCTCTTCTCGCCGCCATCGGCACTCCTACTCCCACCCCAACTCCCCAGACTTATGAGTGTGGCACAGTTGACGTCTTCTACACGTATGCACTTGCGAAATAGTTGTCTTAGAAACAAGCTAACTCGTTGCAGTGGATTTCCTCCCTATCACCCCATGATTGATGCTATGGGCTGGGATCAAGACCCCGTGGCCATTGGTATTCGCAATGACACTCTTAACCTAGTAAAGGCTGGATACAACGTTCATGGTATGACGCCAAGACCACACACACCAAACAATATCGCTAACTGTTGAATTAGCCGTCTGGGCTGGCACTGAAATCCCAGTCAGTGTAGTTGGCGCTCGCATGGACGAGAGCGGTGTGGACTTTGACGTTCTTGCCATTGGCTACGGCGTGCGTGGCGCTACTATTGAGCCAATTGTTGAGCGATTTGAAGGTTAGTATCATTTATAAATCGATATACTGTCCTAAAACTCTACAGATCTCATCGACCTCTACAAGCACAAACAGCCCGACACTCCCATTGTCTTTAACTACAACCCTTGGAGCTTCGTTTGGTCTGTTGCTCACCGCAAGCCCATGAGGGAGGATTGCGAGGCTGTTGGCAAGCCTGGCAAGCTTTTGGTAAGTGTGTCACTGACATGTTGCATATGAATGAGACTAACCGAGCCAGGGTTATGAGGAAATCTGCGATGAGCGTTGCGACCCCAAGGCTTGGGCCAAGAAGGATAAGAAGGACAAGAAGACGCACGACGAGCTCTAAATGTCACAAGCTCTTTGAGCTCTTGGGAATTTCAAGGCTCCTCAGAATGTAAACTAAGCCAGACTTTCTTTAAGTTGAGCAGGCCCTGGTGTATGTAGTTACTAGTATAAGTCATTCTCTTTCTTTTACTTTGTTAGAATGCAAGATAGACAATTATAGACATGATATTTTCTTAGATCGATCAGACTTTACGCCTTGTTCGAGTTCACAATAGATTTTGCTTCTCAGTGACAGACAGGCACTTAAAATGACGAACTATGGGGTTTTCTTTCTCATTTATCAGTTTCACGGGATCTTGCACAATGTTTTTGTAGCCGTTGCTCTGTAAGGTGATGTACGCGACATGCTCTGTTTCTACATGGACCTTGCACAAGAAAAAATGCTGCCAGTGTAATATATCCTATTCATCAGTAGCGATATGCTTATAAGCTGATCTAAATCAAATTTACTGAAAGCGGCTTAGGTAGAAATCTCTGCTGGCTTCTGGTCCCTGGTAAATCCCTGTGCAACGAGAGGGGATTTCATCAAATCGTCCCAGTGGTGACAGGCGTACATTTGACCGCTGGATGCATAAATTTCCTTTTTTCCGCGCTCATAAACATCTTTGTCATACTCTGAAATGGCTTCCGGCGCCCCCCTTTGACCAGAAATGACGTTTTTAATTGCCTGTACGTATTGGCCGGCATCCTCTAGGGCATTATTCAGACCCTGAGCTCGAACTGGAATGTATTAGAATAATCCTGAAATTAAAATGTCTATCCTCTCACAAGGAACCATTGCATGAGCGGCATCTCCGGCAAGAGTGACTCGGCCCTCAAAGTTCGACCACGGTTGTATGGATCGCCATTCAGAAAACTGTTTGGTCTGAGCGGATGTGAATAGAAATTGCGATTGGATATGGAGACTTACACTGGTATGCGGGATTTCTGTATCCTCCTTTACCCACTCCGCAACTGACCTAAAAGGCTCACAGTATTTGAGGGCGTAATGCTTGAAAGCTTTTATTCGCTCTTCATAGCTGTCAAGCTTGTCTGTGCCCCAAATAGATAAGTATACTTGCCACTTCCATGTTTCTGGCTTGGTAGGATCTGGAACATCACCAACTGAGATGATTCTTAGCATGAACTTCCTTTTTAAAATTAGAAGCCATCACATACGCGAAAGAAAGAAATAGGTAGGTTGGTCTGGATGGGGCCCAAGCTGTTTTTTATTAGAATACAATTCATCCGTCAACATTGGCACGAACCGTTGCTATGTTATGAGAAGCAACATTGCGAAGCCACAGCGATTGCTCCGCCGAAAAGCTTGCAACAAAATACTACGCTGGTTAGAAAAGTGACGAATGGAGATTAGGTATTTTACCAATAGGGTAATTTCACAAGTCGACAGAACATTCGCCTTGGGATCGACCAAGTGGCTCCTAACCTTACTGCGTGCTGGAGGCTGGTAAGTCTGTAACATGTTAGATGTGGCGGTGAGACTAACCTCCGTCGCAGCCCACAAGAAAGGTTCCCTTGTGTACTTGAGTTCCGTTGAACGTTGCCAGCACAACCCCGTCTTGGACGCACACATCTGAAAATTCACAACCATACTGCACATCGATGCCTGTTTTGAACAAATTCCGCAATTTCCCACGAACAACTCGTCTTGGGGTGTCAGCTTTCACGTGAGTGAGAATTTCTCCCGTTTTGCCATTCAGCATCGGGATTAATGCCGCCGATTCTGGTGGGAACTCAGTCCAAGGGTCGTTTTCGGTCGATTTCAAATCCGCAAATACGTCTGGAGGCAAGCAAGCCTGCACATTGGGAAGAGCCCAATGAAGGGCCATATTCCAGGTTCCGGGTCTCTGAAGGTATTTGTCCTCCGTCTGGCGCTCGTACACGGTGGCCCGGATTCCGGCCTTAACACAATCAGGATTTCACTGGGCATTACAAACGAATACTTTGGAACTTACGCGCTTGAGACCCTGGGCAATGAGCAAACCGGTAGCGCCTTTTTGGTCAGTGGATGTATGAGAAATTAATTTGGATGTGAAACTCACCGGCTCCGATGATTAGAATGTGATGATTCTCAATGTTAGCCATGGTGGATTCTGATAAATTCTTTTCAGGACGAAAGCTGCGGAATGTTGATCTGTGTAATAGAATACTTGTTGCTGGTCGTTTAATAGCAAATTGCAACAGCGGTTGTGGCAGAATGCGCTTTATGTAGAAAAATTGATCTGATCAAGTAAGCCTTAACATCAACATACTATACAAACCGTACCAGGAAGAAATATTCTTGGCAATTCGATCGGTGCATTCCAACTACGATATCGCCGCTCGGCATCACGCCACACCGACATGTTCAACGCTGACATCGGCATTTTAGATCGCGAGATGCCGGATTTCTTCAAGTAATAGCTCATGATCAATTTTTTTCTCACAAATTTCAATCTGACGGTATGTTTACTGACGATAATCCAATTCAATATGCCTTATTCGACTTGTCGGCGTGTTCCAACTGTCATAACGCCGCTCGGCATTACTCCACCCCGACAGAATCAATGCTGACATCGGCGTTGTAAAGCGCGAGTACCGATTTTCTTGAAGTTGCAATCTAGTAAAAATTTGTTTCATAGGATAGCTAAATATAACCTCAGAAGTGTATTCAGTAGTCCAAATTATATTTCATACCACTTTCTTTACCCCTGCACTCCCAGCATTCCAGTGCACATAATTTATAAGTCACAGAATTGGACTCACATTACGAATCTGTGTCTACGAGTCGACATGATTTCTGAATTCGCTCGCTTTCGTTATTAGATGGTGCATGTTGACAATAGGTCTACAAATATGTGCCTAAGATGCTATTCCCCCTCCAATACAAGCGATGATTTAATTGGTGATAGTGAATGCTCTCTCAATCCCGCCACTAATTCGTCATCATCTATTTTGGGTTAGAGTGGGGCCATTTAGAAATTGTAGTCGCGTATTTATCTAAAGGTCATTACATTCGCCTGTGCTCGACTGATCCGATTTGATCGTATTTTTGAGAGCTAGCGGCGTGTCTTTATGAGCCCACATCGGTGCAAAAAAAAGAAAAGTTCTTTCTTTACAAAAATAAATATCCTGCAACAGACAGAGAGCCTTTGCCTAATATCTGAATTAATCATGGGCCTATGGAAAGCGAACCCATGGTGGTACAGGGTAATTCTCAGAGACAAGGGGTTATGCTGTTGGTTGTGATAACTGCGGGGCTAGTATCATTCTTGGCTTTTCTGGCCCCTTGTATGTCGCTCGGACATTCTTTGAGTACGCTATTAAATCTCCTGACCTTCCCCTCATTTTGTTTCGTCGATTCTCTCAAAAACACTTCGAAAACGCGATCGGACTGGTTCACAGGTATGGCATCTGCTCACACCACCGATGAGGTTAGAATCCACCCTAGATAAGGCTGTATTGACGAACTAATTATCTCGACTGACCAAATAGGATTCGGTTCTCGGCTCGATTAGTTTGAGTGGTCAAAGCTGCCGAGTCATTGACAGTGAATGGCAGATGGCTTCATCAAGCGAGAGCCTCACGAGCTCCATCATTGATTATAGACTCGAAAACGGAAGGACATACCATCGCTACAAGGAAGGAAGTGAGTTCATATTGTGCGCAACACTTCGGGCTGCCTAACCATTAAAAGAGTATAGTCTACCAAATGACGAACAAGAAAGTGATAGGCTAGGTATGAAAATGCGCCCTGTAATGTGACCATACTCATAAGTTCAAGACCTGCAGCATCATTTGTTTCTCCTTACCCTCAATGACAAGCTCGGACTTGCCCCACCGAACAATCCAGATTTCAAAGTCAAGCGGGCTCTAGATCTGGGAACCGGAACGGGTATCTGGGCGATGGATTTTGGAGATGAGCATCCAGGAGCCTCGGTGGCACACTATATAGCCTACAATCCACTACGCATTTAGTGGAGTGTTCACTTCACTTTTGCGTGGCATAACGGTTATTTGACACTCGGTAAGTTCGCTCTTATCCATAATTATCTGAGTGGCTGGCTAAATTTCTTAGGTTTCTGGTGTGACTTATCTGCCATTCAATCTAGCTTGTAAGATTGCTGACAAAACTTCGTAACGACAAGCTGCTAAAGTGGCTAGTGTTCCACCCAATGTAGAGTTTTTTGTGGATGACATCGAAGAAGAGTGGACGTTTGCTGCGAAATTTGATTACATCCACAGCAGAATGATGACATCCAGCATTGCGAACTGGTCGGCATATCTTGAGAAGATATACAAGCAAGCCTCCACTATTTAACATGAAAAGAATTAGTATTAATATGTGCAGGCATCTTGAGCCTGGGGGTTACGTGGAGCTTCAAGAAATTGACATAGTGGCCAGATCCGACGATGGCACTTTGACTGATAATCATGCTCTTTCAAGATCCATAACTCTCTGTTGTGATGCAGCAGAAAAATTTGGACGTGCTTTCCAGAAATTTGCAGAGCTCAAGGGCATCATGGCGCAAATTGGCTTTGTGGATATTGTTGAAACCCAGTTCAAATGGCCCAGTAATCCATGGCTCCAAGATAAACGGCTCAAGGAGATTGGAGTTTGGAATGACGAAAACATGATCAGTGGTCTTGAAGCATTCACCATCGTTACTTTGACTAGGGGACATGCATGGTCCCCCGAAGAGGTCAGGCTTCTTTTGGCTGACGTTAAAAGGGATCTGAAAAACTCTGCCATTCATGCCTATTGGCCTGTGTATGTATTCCCTTACTTTGTGATAAGTAGTTACTAATGAGCTACAGATACTCAATTTATAGAATGAAGTCTAAGGAATCAAGCGTGGGGGATGATCCTGGAACAACTGTGAAGGCTTCATGGTAGATATAGAATACTATGTGCTACTGCCTTAGCTCTGCCAATTTGTTAGCTTCAACAATCCTCAGATCCATTATTAGCCTGTATAGAAAGAAGAAATCTGTGGTAAATGAAGTGCAGAAGTAGATAAGCTGATTATATTTTATTCATTCTACTTCTATAGCTTTGTATGAAGGAGATTGGTTATTATCTCGGTGAATTGCCTTTGGCAATCATGCATCAATTCCCTGACCAGGCTCGACTTCATCGTCGCACGGAAGAACATCGAGTCTGAGAGGAGTGCACCTATCTGCATTTGCTGAAGAATCGCCCAGGGCTATCTCTTGGAAGATCATCGCAAGTCCACCTGGACGGCAAACAAGAATGGTACTGCGAGGCCTCTGTGGATCAAACGTCGATGTGCACAGTAATTGCCCATCACTGATATGGCATGTGAGATTATCGGATGTGAAGTCTGTCGTGAACCTTAAAGGGTCAACATTCCAAGTACTAGCAAACAAGGCATTGGACTGGCCTATGGTATAACCGATCCCGATAACCTGATCGCCCTTAGCCGCGTAGAGATGACCGGTGTCGCCATTTTCACCTGATAGGGCAAATCTCGTCTTATCGGTGTCGCTAAAAATCATCCGAAAGTCGTCGGTCAAAAAGATGTATCCATCCGTATTTAATCCTTTGGCGGCTAAGGAGAAACAGCTAGTTCGTGTGGCAATAATGGCGGTTTGCGCAGTGGTGACAGAAGTGACAGTCACAGTGGTGGTCGCCGAATGCACAATCTTTGGAGTAACGGTGGCAAAGACAGTTTTGGTTTCCACCAAGTTCCGTACTGGCAAAGTGGTTGTACCTGGCTTAACACCTATGGCGCAACATGCCGCAGCGTAGGCATCACTTTTGCAGTGCTGGTGAACAGAAGAGGGAACCTTGCCGGGTTTCGAGGTTGAAGGGCATGTCGGTTGGGCGCGCTTCTGGCCCAAAGCGGAATTCGGATGGGGGTGGATAGTGATGGTGCTCGTGCTCACTTCCGTCTTGGTGGTGAAAACTGTGTGTGTGGCAGTTACCAGAATAGAGGTTGACTGTGCTTTGGCAGTTTTAGTTGACGTTATTGTAGTAGTCTTGGTTCTAGGTGAAGATTAGTATCGACGACAAAATATCTCGCCTTCATCCAGACTAACTGACCTTGCACAAGGTGTGACCGTTGTCCTTAGAAATGAAGAGCATTCATCTTTGCCTCGAGCGCAAGAAACTACCTGTGACGTGTGACCATGCCAGTCAGTAATTCTTTGCAGGGAGAAGTCAACGGGGATTATCTTACTGCGTTATAGCATTCTTTATTCGCCCTCTCAACGATTTGAGGCGATGCACTGGCCAAAATTGCCAAAGCACCTACCAATAATGCAGATGTATGCATGACGAACCCAAGAATTAGCTGCGAAGATATTTTATGGAAGGCATTGTAAAGTCGCTAAGGGCTTGCTCAGATACTTATAATGACACGGATGCACCGACGAAAGTCTAGACTCGAGCCGACTTGGCTAATGTCAATTAGCGCATCACACACGTGTTTGTGGCGCTCTTAGGGGCTGAGAAGTCGCATTATTCAGGAGTCAATTGGGAAGAAGCACAAGTGCTAGCTGTTAAGTATCAATAGTTTGGACGCCATGGCGCAACGGCTGTGGCCTAGACCAAAAGGTGACCGCCTCTGGCAAAGCTGCCAAATTGCCTACATTTCGCTTTTCGCCATCACTAGCCAACGTGCTGCGGCATCCTATTTTCAACAATCCAGACATTCATGGATGAATTTACTGGGTTTTATTACTGGTATTGTTGTCTATAATTTTTATGGGCCGTTTTCTATTCTTCTTTAATATTTCTTGAACTTTTCGTGCTTCACGTTTCGGTCCAGTGCTTCTTCGATGATATTTTACCACGTCCGATTCAAATACATGTTTTGCTCCTGCAGATCTATTCTGCGCGATGCTCCTGACAATATTTGCCGCACTTAAAGGCTACAAAACGATACCATCGTTTGTGTCACTGGAATGTTGACTGGATACTTTGTATTTGGCCACCGAAGCTGAGAGCTTTTATATTAAAAACTACCCAATGCGGGTGAAATTTGGTCATCTGATACTCCAAGCTGTCCATGGTGATTTTCTAAATAAAACAAAGAATTCCCGCTCTTAATTGCGAGACATTGTGCTGTAGTTGGTTCAAGATGTTTTGGAAATTCGAAGATAGAAATAAATTGAATAATTTGCTCTCAATATCCTTCACTGGGTAAACAAATCAGAAGCAAGTAACAAATGTGTAAACGCTCACGCAAATTCGAAATAGCACTGCGTTGGCGCTTGAGCATGAGCATCGATGGAACGCCAATTCTGAGGCGTTTTGGCATGACAAAGTCGGAAAGCAGTCTGACTCAATCGGACGCACGATTGGACTCAACGCCAGCCTAGTTGGGACGTCCGTCGTCGCCCCATGGGTTTTTGGTTTTGATTCCAGTACCAGGCACAAGTCTAAAGACCGATTCAGGGACAGTAATGGTGTCGCGCTTGTTGTCACCGATACCGAATCCAATGCCAGGCACAAGTTTAAGCCATGATTCGGGGACTTTAAAGGTGTCACGCTTGGAGTGTTTTTCGAAAACTTCAGAAGGGAGGTTAAATCCAACATCAGGCACGGCTTGGAGCGGAGGCAAGCGCTGGGTGGAACGCTCGATGTTAGCATTAGCCTCGGGCGACAAAGGAGCGGAAAAGGCGCCAGTGGCAGCGAGGAGGAGAATTGCGAAGTTCTTCATTTTGGAAATGAATAATGAAACGAATGTCTGTTTGTGGGAAGAGCCGTTGTAAGGAAGGTGACTTAAGGAGCAGATGTAAAAAGGAAGATATCGAGCAGTATACTGGTGATAAATGAAGTATTTATATTCCTCATCCTAGACTACCCTCAACAATTTCTGAGTAATATCTGATATTCTATAAATCGTGGAGAACAATATTTGGTCAGCCTCGTGTCAGTAATATTGTTACCAGAAAGGAAGAAACAACCCAGAATGGCACAGCATTTACTATGGGATACGGGATAGGTTCACAACTTCGTACAGCCTGCGCTTTGATTCGTCGTCGTGCTGGTCAATTTGACGCCAAGAGGTGGGGTTAACTGCTCTCAGCCGAGCAATGAATACGAAAATCTACTGGAGTGTGTGGTAGTGTTGAACCAAATCTGTGGGGCCGAGCCTTGAGTAGTGTCTTTTATGACTCAATGTCAAGGCCAAATAAACTTTTGACAAACTTAGAAGAATATCAGACAGCTTCCAAACGCCTTCGATTTGATCATTTCATCTAAGCCGTATAACCCGAAGTGGCGGAGATCTACCGTTTCAGATTTAGAAATAATAGCATCAATATTACGTTGGGGGCATGCAATGCGACATTGACATCGTTGATAGAGTCAAACGTGCCATTGCACACAAATTTTACTCAGTGAAGAAGTAATAATTTTGATGTTGAAGGAATATGAGCCGCAATAAACAACTTGCTGTTGTTGCTTAGGCATAAGGAAATAATAGAAGAGTGAAGAAAAGTGTCTCGTGCATTATTCTAGTCTCTTGTGGCCATGTCACAACCTGTCTGCAAGAGACCAACCTTGCACAACTATATGAGGCACATGGAGATGAAGGTTTCAACAAGACCAACGTTAGATTGTCAAAATAACCTGGTTGAGCAACAGACTTCTCGCGAAGTGAAATGCGTCATTTATGTTTCTGAACTTAGCAAAGAACGCGATTGGCCTTGCGATTCCTGAAGTATCTATCTACTAGGGATTTCTATTATGCACGCGAAAAGTAAATAATACACTTTCGTATATTGATCTTTCAATTGAAGCCAATCACCTGCCTAAGCCTTTGGGTGCCGTTCCAAAGATGTGGAAAATTCAGATTTTACTTTCTGGTGGCAAATTTGGAGTCTATCAAATGTCCTGGCGTCCTACCTCTACCGAGACCTATCCTGTCCTTCCTTCAAAGATACTTGCTCTCTTGATCCCAATAATGCGCCTAGACGTAATCATTTTCATTTCGGTGGTCAGCTGCCTTGATTACAATTGGTTGCAACGGCACCTATCGACGGATACCTAGGGGATCCTTTACCCATACTTCTGGGAGCCACCGGATGCGCTGTTTACCAGCAAGCTTCTGAGAAGGTCTAAATATGTGTTGAACTATACGTATAATCAACCCGCTCCGTGGTCGCACCCAGCAAATATCTCGGTAGTGGAATCCGCCAAGAGACTTATTCGCCTGATGCACTCGACCGATCGTAACAGCGGCGCCTTCTGTATTCGACCCATTCAAGAGCGATTATATATCAATGAAAACGGCACCTCCCATGTATCCTTCGTGCAGAGGATAGATGATCGCGATGTGCATTCGCGCCAATTTGATGTTAAAGTAGGTTTAGAATCAGCGATGTCCCGTTTAGTTGGGATATGGGGATGCCTCCGAATGTGCATTATTTGACCCAATTCCTTGCAGTGCTGGTCATATCAAATTTGTTCCATCATTGCTCTTTGATAGCAGATGGAAACTCGGCTATATAGGAATATCGCTAATAAAGGGAATTTACAGGTCGGCCCGAACGGTACCATCCTCACTTATGAGGCTCGAGTTGACTTGCAGCCGCATTTGGCTGCTCTTCGGCCTAACGGGGTTTTGAATCCAATCGACGCTGTGAAAATAATGTTCAAGACTCTATATTTTGGTGACGTCAGAAAAAATGCAATTGCGTCTGCTCGATACCTAGTAAAGAATATTACTATCAAGGGCAGGAAATTTGCTGACCTTTATATGACCACAGTCAATTTCAATGGGCGTGATGAAATTGAGCTTGAAATAGAGTTGGTGAAGTTTGACAACTTCGATATATTTGCATGGAGTGTAAACCTTGATTACGCGCTGAGTAAATTGCAGGCTTGGGCTGATGCGGAAAGAGATGGGAGAATTCTAGGGTGTTCGTTCGTTCCTAACATGCAGGTTATCCACGAGCGCATGGGTCCCTGGGGTTCCAAAGACTGCCTCAGCTAGAAGGACCAAAGATTTAATTGCATCGAATTCAATTGGTATGGTCTTACAGCCACTTCAAACATGATTTTGTTTCGTTTGGTGTTTACTGGCGTCTGGAAATTGAGAAGAGATGCTTGTGAGATACACCCGATAGGTCTCTAAAATTCCTTAATCTTTCTAATTCTAGTATAGATGATGTCTGTCTCACTCGCTGTCAGACAGGGGAGGGCGATGAGGCGGCTCTGGAGCGATTGAGTTCATATCTGTGGCACGATGAAACAAGATGTCAAGCGCTATATTATCTTCATGTTTGAGCTTGTTGCTCTAACATCAGGGTGGATGGCCTGCGCCACGGTATTGCTTGCTTCAGCTGAGTCAGCCGTTGTTGAAGACCTTCGCTCATGCTTGCATAACCTGTGTTTGCAGCGACGCGTGACAAGCAAACAAAAATTCCACCGCTCATGTTTTCGCCTATGACTCGAATGTTTCGTCAACAAATGTATACCGATTTCGAAGCGATCGAAGCATGGATTGCCATGTCTGACATGGCACTCCCACCCTCAAAGAAGGCACGACACGAGGTAGATGGTCCTGATCACACGCCTACACCCTCCGGTGCCGCCCTCGAGCAGAACGAGCTGATTTTCAATATCACCCAAGAGCTACAGTATTGCCCACTATTCTCAAACGAGCCAATGCCAACCAAGCTCAAAATTCTGGGGCAAAAGGTCATGAACTACGGACGGTCTCGGAATATTATTGCTCAGGCCGATTATGATGCAATGGTGGCTGTTTCCCACGATGGATCATTCTTTAAGCATACGATCCCACTAGAAAAAGATGATATCGACATGATGGGCGAGCGCGAGAAGCTCGGCACATTGTCAGAGCTGGAAATACTGGCCAAAATCTGCACCGATGCAAGCGAATGCCATTCAGACGTGCAAGGCCAGGATCATTGGAACAACACAGTCCACTATCCTTTGTTACGCTACGCTATCGAACTGGCAAAATTTAGCAAGTTCGATGGTTCCCCACTAGGATTGAGAGTTTTTAGCGTGTACGATGTGTGATCAAAATCTATCATGCCGTTCTAACTTTTCACAACTACAGATCAACCGCTCGTGTGAAAACTGAGTACTTACTACCGAATAGCCCCGGCAGCTCAGTTGAGCCGCGCGCCGATTTTTGCCTCGTAATCCGGCCCAACCACCAGACCAACTTGATCTACCGCATCGCGAAAATGGCCGAGAGCACGCTCCATTGCTCTATCAATCATGCGTCGAGTGCTGCGCTGAAATACAACCCAATCTGTCTGAGCGTCCTAACTAAGCTTTCCGGCCATGCACACATGGGAAAGTTAGAACAACTGGGGTTATGGGTGGCTGGCCATTGGAAACGGCTACAGGAACTCGTGAGGGACCCCGCTGATCTAGATAAACTTGAATTTTTGCCTGGTGTCGTAATTGATGGCCAAGATTGGTGGTTTGTTGCGGCAACACAGGGTAGGCCAGACGAGAAGGGCAATCGAGGCATAATAATATGGAATAAGCTCACTATTGGGCCTGCCTTTACCATTCCGGGCATATGCAGTATTGTCGCTTTTATTCAGTTGATGGTTGAGTGGTCTGTCAATACATATTGGCCCTGGTTTGAAAAGGCTGTATTGGGAAATTAAATACAGCATTGCAGTAGAGTCTGCTGCAAATATCAGGGATTAGCTTTCAGTCCAGACTAATCTCGCTCTAATTATGTACTTAAACTTTTAGATAGTGTTTCAAGGATTAGGCAAATTTAGATTTCACCATCGCGTGACAACATTGCAGTCCCTCAGATGACCTTACTGCATCTTATCTCCTTCCTGACTTCCTTCTCTGATTTCCTCAATATTTCTTCTTTTCTCACCTTCCATAATGCGTCTATCCATAATTCGTAACCTTCAGATGCTATTGCAGTGCCTTTCCAAAGACGAATGAAACCTACAGTAGAGTCTGATCACTCGACTTAATAAAGAAAATGTACTGCTAACACACACAGATTTTAAGCAAGTAGTGGAATTGTATTGCGTGAAAATCGTGTCCGACAGTGCGACTTCCATTGCTAAAAATGTATCCAGCGGCCCCAATAACCACATTGGCACGGGAGGGGTGCATATGCAGCGAATTTGGGGCTCAGTACATAAATCAAGTAATAGTAATCACGCATCCTGAACTCAAGCGTCCTGTATAATCTGTGCCCACCGCAGCGACCATAAGCAACATCCAGCCCTTTAGGCTCAGGGTCTCATTTTGAATGCAGCGCTTAAGCAACACCGCCACCTGATAGGAAGATCTTCTTTGGCTGAGCGAAAGGTTAATCAGCACACTGGTCTGGTGCAGTCACAACATTTTGGCGAACTTACGCTCAGAAAGAATGAGGTGATGAAACCGACGGTAGTCGTGCCAACAAGGTAGTAGAAAGCTTCACGGATTGCCCCAGTTATTTGATCGACGACCAATAGCTGATCAGCATCACTTAGGCTTTTGTAGAACTTTCCACTTGATCCAGTGACCAGCTCACCGAGCCTATGCTGCGGAATATCGGGCAAAGCCGAAGCAATCTTTTGCATAGCGCTGTTCTGAAAAATCGATCCCGGAACAGCAAGAGCGAAGGCAATGCCAATTATTTGTGCTTCAAGAAAATTTGTCAATGATGCATCTTGCAAGGAAACCAGCTTGTACTCTTACGCACCAATGGTCATCACCGAAACCACGTTGCTGATCTCGGACGCCGGGGCGAGCGCTGATGCAACGCCAATACCAGCGCTTTGGAATGCGCCTATTCCTAAACCAAGGATCACCGTATACCCATAAAGAGCCGAGTTAGAGACTGATGAAGTGATCGTCGCTGTTCAAAATAATGTCAATATGGGCATGGTTATCTTTTCTAGGAGCGGGAAGGGAGACATACTCATCAGTGCCGCACCAGCCACCAACAATGCATTGCCAACAACGTACCAAGGCTTGTAGTAGCCAAATCTAGGCATGGCGAAGCCATTAAATAAGCAACCCAAAACTATCATACAGATTAATGGCAAAATGCGCACACCGGCCATCAAAGGACTGTCTCCTCTCGTAAATTGGAACACCAGAGGAGTATAATAAATGCTCATCATCATGCTACCAGCGACCAGGAAGGCCTGTAAAGGTATAATGAAAAGGTCTTGTGTAACCATAAATTGCACCGGCATGAGTCTCGATTCGGCTGGTACTAATGGATGGTAGATCGTGACGAGAATGAAGGCGACAAGAAGGACCAGAGTCACAACCCAGAGAGCGATCTCGGAGCCGCTGTTCCACGCATAGAGGGTGCCACCAAAACTGCCGGCCATGCAGAAGCAGGCCATAAGGGCGGTGAAGTTGAGGATGCCAATCCAATCCTGCATCGCAATTTTCTTAGTGAAGGGTATGTCCGGCATGGCATTGATATCGGGAATCACGAAGAGGAAGGCGGGCGCGAAAAGGCCTGCAATAGGAAGGTTCTATAAGACGGAACACATTATTTTCCATCCCAGGAATTAGAAAGCCTCAAATACTCACAATGTAAAACCCCCACCGCCAGGTAGCGGTGCTACTAGCAAAGGAGCCGCCGATGATGGGTCCCAGAACATTTCCGAATCCCCATACAGACATTAGAATGGCGAGATACAGTGGACGTTCGTGTGGAGTGGTCAAGACACTGATGTAAGTTAGTCCCCCGACGTAGACACCTGCACCGCCTACACCAGCGATGACGCGACCGACAATCATGGCAACCATGTTGGGCGCAGCGCCACAAATTGCGCTGCCGCCCTCGAACAGGACGAGGGATATGATAAACAGAAACTTCATGCTGAACATTCCATATGCCTTACCACTGCGACGCTGACAGTTAGTGGACTTGACTGATGGAAAGCACAAGTTGGGTTGATACATACACAGGTAGAATGACGACTTGGCCAAGAATGAAGCTCACTCCAATCCAGGCCAGATTTTTCTGGTCATCAAAGGTCTCAACAATGTCGGGCTGGATGGTTGCGACCTGTATGACATTAAAGTCAATTACGCCATGAAGACTGAAGCTCAATATACTCACAATGGTATTATCCAAGGCAAAGAGTAGTACCTGTTGTTGTATGAAATGTTAATGTCAAGACATCCTGTTGCAACAGACTATTTCCACTGGGAGAGGCCAGAACGAGGAATGGTACACAGATGAATTCAAGCGCTCACAGTAGACATGAGAGAGGTGTATAAAATGAACCACTTTATTGGACAATTAGTTAGAAGTTATTGCAATTGCAAGGGACATGGAATGCACTCACTCTCAGACCTGTTACGGTCCTCTTGGGTTCTTTCTCGGGCATCTCGCCACTATTTTTGTACCCATCTGGATTCTGTGTGTCGCTTATATTATGTGAAATTCTGGTTGGGGATGGTGAGATATTTTCACCGTCTTGGGCTGGGTCAATCCTGATGGTTTGGTCGGCAATCATCTTCAGCGTCGAGGTTTAATGTTGCGGTGCCAATGATAACATCAACCAAGATTATCCATGAAAGCAGCCAAACTGTGGCCTTTATATGATCTCAGTGAGATGTACAATAAACAGGGCATCTTCTATTTGTAATCACATGAATCCAAGCGCAAATGCGTATTTTTGCAGTCCATGTACAGGCACTCTTTGGCTGTTAATTGGCTCACGGTGGGTTCGGTCCGAGTTGACCGAACTTGCAGGGAAGCCATTTCGGGTTGGCCTGGCCGAGTCTGACACCTCATAGGTGATATTATTGCTACATTTTCCTTCCGAGATCCGAGTAGGTGATAGAATGACTGGCTGATTGTGTTCGGTCACATCGCGTTGCTTTCAATTCCCATATGTAGTCCTAGTGGATCGGTCACTAAAATATAGTGACTGGTGTTCCGAACTTAGTTACTTGGTGAGCTAGATCCAACCGCTGAGCATTACTTTTCCCAACTGGCAGAGGCTACAGATTATTCTCCCGGTTCTCTAAAAAAAAAAAAATAGCAAGACACTATAGGCTATCCTGTACATAAAAATAGCAATACATTGGATAACGACTTTTGCGAAGAAGGACACTCGTACGCTTCGGAAATTGTTGACCGAATGTGGGGCTCCTCGCTTGCGGAGATCTTACAGGTGTAGCAGCGTAGGCCATGAGCGCTGCTCTGTTTAAGACGGGCTGAGAGGAAATTATTTTACGCTGTCACAGGAATAGAATGCAAGACCTGGGCGACCACCGATTCTTAAGTTACTGAGTCATTCGGAAATATTACGAGCTTGTTCTGCAAGGAGGGCGCAAATGTTGTATCGCGAGCGAAAAAATCCGGCGCGCTCTCGCGCTTCCTTCTGCAGTTCCTCCTCAAGGCCGGCCAGTCTCGCAGCCATGGCACCGCCAGGCGGTGCGACCCCTTCCAATGCAGTTATCAATTCCCGTAGCGCGCTGTTGTTTCTGGCCTCACTCGCGTCGCAGAGCTCCCGAACACGCGTTTCGACTGTTTCCAAAATGCCCACATAATATGGCTCTTGATTGATCGATGGGCCACCGCCGGGCGGCACCTTACGAAGCCAGGCGATGTAGTCCGCTATCAAAGCGCCCATGACAGATGCCTCGGCTTGGTTGCACAGCACCGCTGATGAGAAAGCTGTCACCGGTTCAAGTACTGCTGCGCCCGTTTCCTCGTTGATTTCCCTGCGGAAACTAAACTCGTTCGGCGCGCAAAGGTCAAAGCTCGCAGGATCAATATTCATATCCTCATTAACCAAAAACGGCGCGATTGCACCTTGACTCTCCAAAGGCTGCCATATTGATGGGCCTGGAAGGTGTGTTTCGGATGCGTGAAAATTATTTCTCTGATGTAACGGGTCTGCATGGTAGGGTCCATTGGAAGGAGTATTAACACCGTCTTCTGTAAGTGAAATTGACGGTGTTTGGCCAGCCGCAGGGGACAAGATTGGGTGGTTGGAGTTGATGGGTCTGTCGTTGTTGTGGGAAGACGGTGGAGTAACTGTAGTTCCCGAAGAAGCATTCAATCGAGCAATGTACGCCTCTGCTTCTTCTTTTCACACGACCAAACGCCAGCAGCGGGTTAGCCATGGCATCATTAGAAACAGTATGTAGCCACTCGGCACTGTGGCCAAGAAAACTCACCGAGGCGCTTTTGCAATACCTCAACGGTCTGTGCCAGATCTGCTTTGCTTGGTCTCTGCGTTGGCAAGTACACGCATCGTTCGCCAGCCCGGATGCACTTTTGGCATTGCGGCTGCTCACCTCCGCATCTGACCTTGCGGTCCCGGCATAACTTGTTGCTGGTTAGAGGAGTGCAGCATCGCTTTTGGACAGATCAACACACCTTGCATGCAATATGGCGCGAATACCCTACATTCGTTGCACTCGTTTCCGCCGCGGACATTGTGCAACATTAGGTGGGCGCAAGCAGCAAACTCGACAGAGTTAGACGTCAGTAGTGGTTCCATTCCCCGTTAAGGGCCGGTTCGATCGAGGGTCGAAGTAAGATCATGCTTACAAATCTTCTGAAGTGCGTCAGAATAATGCGGGCCCGAAGATCACATAATCCTTACCAGTGAGATAATCTCAACATTTTTGTGAACGCGAATGAGCTATCGCGGCCACCGCCGTATATTCAAATGAGCACTAAATTGTGTAGCTATATATTTATCAGAAATCTCCCTTGTTATGAATGAGACCACTAGTACCTCCATCTCTAAGTAGTTAAACCTTTGGAAACTTCTCACCCAACCTGGCTCGTGCATACCACAGCGCAGCACGAACGCGCACGTTCTTATGGGTAGTAAACCACACCCACAAACGCCCCCAGTGAGCAGTCGCCGTCTTACTATCGACAGGCGATGCTAGCTCCAAATTGTCCGTCAGGTCTAGCAATCCCGCTTGAAAGAGCGCAAAGTAACTGACGCTCGATTCCCCATTGTTGTCCAACGCGCCAGGCGCCTCAACCAAGCTGGCCGCGAGTCCCAAAATACACAACACCCAGACAAGCTTGTCATTTTCCCCGCGCATCTTACCAAACGCATTATTAAGCGTCGCTTGAAGGAACGGGCTGAAGCCAATAATGGACTTTGGTGGGGTTTTGACATCTGTAACGTTGGGTGCCGCGTTATTGTTCGCTGCTGCCATGTAGTTGGCCAACCAGTCCAGGATCGACTCGGCAACGGGTAACTTAACAGATTGAGTTTTCCAAACAGCAAGCAAGGATGGAAGCTCGCTGGGTTCGGCGAGCTTCCAGACTTGCAAAACCTGGAGCAGCCAGTGGACAGTGCCGAGCTTGTAATCGACACCAAGATCTATCTTCTCTTTGGCGATGTACGCATCCAGAAACGCACCAAGCTCGTGAGCGTTCTCGAACGGCTTGTTGCTGCAGCTGATTCTTTCTCCATACTTCTTTTTGAGATTTCCGAGCAGATATTCTCCCTTGAGCACAAGCTGGTTGATCTCGTTGAGGATTTGGGTCTCATCAGAAGACAAAGTGCCACTGAGTGTCTTGTATGCCAGGTCGTGGTTGACCTCGGACCAGGAATGCATGAGGAGGGAAGCAACCTGGATTTCAATGGGAATTCCCTTCATGTCCTTTTCACTCGAAGAGAGTCGCGCTGGGTTGAACTTGGCGCGTATATGTATCGCCTTGTAACCCTGGAAAACATCACGAGCGCCCGACTTTGCCAACTCGCGTTTTTCTGCATCTGTTTTGGGAGGAGGGATGTACTTGACATCCACACCTTTGTTGGACTTCTTCTCCAGCTTGGCCTTCGCAAATGGGTCAATCTGATTGCTCAATTTGGTGGTCGGTGCTGAGATTGGGGGCAATAAAGACCTCGAAGCGACAACGCTGTCGCCCTGGTCGAATATGATATTGCCAGATATCAATTCTGACACAAGCTGGGCCTGAGAGGGAAAATAAAGAGCGATGCGCACTCCGACAAGATCAAAGAGGTCATCATAAACTGTTTGGAACGAAGTATAGAGGGATGTTTTCTGAGGATCTTTGTATCTCTGTTGGAGTTTCGCGAGAAGCCGCTCTGGGTTCTTGGCCCGAGAGGATACAATTGCGGGTATGCCAGCCTCTTTGAGAATGCCCCGGCAGGCTTCCTCTGCCTTGATGGCAGCCTGCTGATAGAGGGCCAAGTTTGGCCGATAAACTTGATCCAAAAAAGCGACCAGGTCATTGTCGGAGCCGATAGGTGACTGCCACTGAATGGCGGGGATTGAAGAGGGCATAATTAGACGAGGCGGGTATTTTGGTGAGGGTATCAGATGTCCTGAGATCTAGGATACTAAATGTCGCTTCAGTCGGGAGCTACAAAAATTTATAACTGAGCAATCGATACACGATGGCGACATGCAGCCTACTTGCTTCTTTTGCGGCTGGCCGAATGAATGTCAGTGGCGTATCAAGCCGAGCCCAAATCAGCAAAGATCTCCAAACCATCCACTGAGCTTGATTTTTTCGCGCAGTAAACTGGCCCTGAAGTGGACCTGGGGCAGCCAACTATTGGCTTGCAACGCGGCACACCACCCCAGTTTCACATTCATATCAATAGTTTTCCAGCGCGAGACATTACGAGGCATCGGCTATTGGAAAGAAGGAAATAGACGAAAGATCATGACGTGCGGTGACACATTTTATGAATTTCTGCGACGCTGCATTGGATAAAAATGGTCATGGTGTTTAGCCACGCTGATGCATCAGCTCATCGCTTGCCAATATTTGGCTGCAAAAGGTCAAGTAGAGGGGCATACCCTTGGATCTCAGCTCTGCTCGAGTAAGCCACACAGATGGCTGTCTTGGGTGGACCATCGCCCTGCTCCGAGGCTATTTTATTTTTGCGTCTTGTTGAACTTTTGTTCACCAAACATGTTAATTTTGAAGTGGCAAACTAATGTGGTGCTTCAGAACCAATTTTTTAGATTACAACACTATCACAACATTATGTCTACAATTCTTATTATTATTAAAACACCCAAATGATTCATATTGCAGCAGTATTTGAGGTCGAAAGGCTTTAATAATAACCTAAGACAATCTTAGTCTACCGAAGACTAGGCAAAAAGCTGGCCCTCAATCCCATGGCGGAGAGCGTCCCGATCCCACGACGTTCTGCAATACCGCCATTGCATTCAATGAGCAATACATCGATCTTCTGTGTACCAGACAACAGAATTATCTCGAGTGTTTTATCGGCATCAAAAAAGGTCGACTCCTCAAATCCATCAAGACTCATATCACCGTACTCCACGCCATCTCTACCCTTCAAACGACAGACACCAGTGAATGGGTCAATATCTGACAATTTTTAAAACCCAGACACTGTTCGGAACTGCAAGAGAGAGTATGATGGAATTGGCTCCGCAAGATCTATTTTCTCCCTTGGGGCCGTGGGTGTTGTCTTGAGATGGGTTAGGTCTGCTAACTTGTAGTATCCGTCACCTGCGTGAAAAGGGCGGGTTGTGTTGAATATGTTGGAGAAGCCAGACGTGTTGCACCTAGTCCATACGATCCATGCTTGATTCGTCATCCAACCATGATTGTCCTGCTCAGCAGGCAGGTCAAGTTCAATACCACTCCGCCAACCAGCCCAAGAATAACTCGGAAAGCCTGAACGGCGATGAGTGTTACCACCATGCTTTTTGAATAGTAGAAACGCATCTAATGCAATTTCAGGAAGCCCTTGCAAAAACCTTGTCTCGAGTTTGACTGAGATTCTACGGATAATACCACTCATTGCTCGCAGGACGTCATCTTGGGTCGTAAACGCCTACTGCGAGAAATACAGAAGCATGATAGCATAGTCGTTCAATGGTTCATCAAGGTGCACAACTTCCAGAAGTATTGACGCAAATGTTGCTATTGTTCGACTAGGACGGGAATGGTCAATGCATGATTCAGCATATTCTGCATTGGCGTAATGAAAAAAATATTTTGTTGTCGACAAAATAAAGTGTTCGTTGATACAGCATATGCTCTTGGACCATTTTTTAAGTGTCAGAATGAATCTCAATTCCAACAGATGGCAGAATCATACGTCCATGCTCTCGAGTTATAAACAGTGGTTTTAATTAGCTGGTCTAAACCAGTGCAGACGCCAAGTGACACCTAGGTTTCACTTCTAGAGTTAGCTTTGCGGCCTTTCGCGTGTTAGGGTGAATTCCAGGTAGACCGGCATTGGCATTATGACCATGGGCGGCGATGATAGTCAGCCACGATTGTTCATATACAAGGTCTATGATCTGAATGCCTTTATCAACCGATAGCTATGATTTCAGATGCATGTAGAAGCTCTTATCCTCTCAATTGAAGGGTCTATCTAGGTCTCTTATAGCTGCTGTTGCTAGTCTAGCTGTTGTGCGGTCCGTTGACCCGGCTGCGGTCCGTTGACTCTATTCCGGTCCGATGAACCTTATTCCAGTCTGATGCCTTTGAGGCCGGCTGCGGCAAACCAAGTAGCGGTTAGATGGTCTCATCACCTAAGTTGTCGTTATTTGTATGTGACTTTGGGCTGCACGCAGCTTGGAGCCTGTTGGTCTGATCTGGCCGTTACCGCGTTGGTCAGGCTAGGCTATTGAAGCTATCTACAGTGTGTGACAGCCTTGGTTGAGATCATCGTTGTCATTTTGAAGTAGATATAGAGAATCTACCCATAGGTATCGCAATCCAAGTCTGCGAACGAGTACAAGCGCATTTTGTAAGGTAGTGGGTAATTTGTCAAAATATTTGCCGATGCTTTTTGGAGCGAGCAACTTCTCTTGGTTCGCTTTTGTGAGGCGAAAGCTATCCACGTTTCCCCATACATAACTTAATGCCATATACTGCGTTAGCTCCTGGCCCTCGACCAAGCTTCCCTGCTCTACATCGATAAAACGAAGGACTTTCAAGCCAGGAAATGCTTTGGCAAACTCCCTTTTGCCGTCCCGCTTGCATCTCCCAGAGTGCCATGCCTCGCAAGTGTCCAGCCATCTTGTGACTCTGCCGACATCTAGCTCAGGCTACATAATGGACTACAGATAGAAGTCGTCGTCTACGATACTGGGTGATTCTGGCTTAGCTGCTAAGCATATGCAATGATCGCCTCCCCCGGTCGGATAGGAAGCGCCTCGATTACCTGGCCCAGTCGCATTGAACCAGATCAGTACAACTTCGTGTAGACCATCAGGCCGTCTCCCATTAGCCGTTCTGTAATCCTCGTAGAAGCATAGTTTAGTAAGTCTGCAAGCGGGCATTTAGATTGCCAGATACGAGACCAACGTCCAAGCGAGAACTTATTGGCTGTCGAAATTACCACTTCAGATTTGGTAGGATCAAAACGAATCTTGCTGCAATAACTGCATAATGACGCAGAGGAAGACATTTGGTAGGTTTTTGAGGATTTCATAAGAAAATCTATCAGAGACGGAGGTTGTGCACCGCGCAAAATATGCCGCTTCAATAACCGCTAATTTCTGACACGTGACGGAGGTGGCTGTGTAATGCTTCAGCTGAACAAGCTCTTTATGGCACTGCGATTCACGGCTAAGGGAACATTATGTTGTCTCTTGCTTGCGCCAGCTCTGGGCGTAATGATGTCGCCCAATTGGACAAGATGATAACTAAATTCGCCCTTTTTACTAATCTTGTTCATTGTGCAGTGTCACGATCCCGTGCAGCACCACCGAGTTCAACATCAAGAGCCAAATTTCTCAAAGGTGATTACAAGATATGGAGCAATACGACCCTAAATTTGATAATGCAAAGATACTTAGATCCAAGTTTACTCCTTGCAATTTATCTTGTCTTCATGATTTCGATAGTGGCGCCGGCATTCAATAGTTCGGAAATAGCGCCCGCACCAGTGCACCCTAAAACGCTAGCCAGGTCCATTTCCCTGGGCTAAGAGATTTAACAGCCTCCTTAGGGAATAATCGCAACCGCCATCAACGTCCATTTTTATCGACCACGCATCCCATTTGGTTAATTACTAACCTAGCGTTGGTCTTCGGGAATTCCATTGCCGTAAATGGAGAAGAGACCGCTCAGAGTGGATCCTTTCAAGTACGGCAAGGGGCTTGCTTAAGAAGCAACTCCCGTGGTCCTCTGCGCTGTGCTTTTCGCTTGTTACACATCCATTTTTTCTTTTCAGACATTTGACAAAATTTCCTAATTGTATCGAAAATGGTTTCAATCAAAGATGTCATACTGTTATTCTTGGCGGGCGGGGCTTTCGCGTCTCAGAGCTACCTCCCGCTGACTTGTGCCACCAAGCTTGGAACGGTGGAAGTGAAAGATCCGATCACAAAAACAGCCACGAAGACTCAGACAGTTACCCAAACGAACAAAGTCTATATAAAAAAGGACAAGAGCATTACCCCAAACGCACGAACTGTAGTAGTCCGCACTACCAAGACGATCACCACTACGACCGAGGCAGGACCGAAAACGAAGACTGCCACTAGTACCTTAACCAGTACGTGCATCGTGATATTCCAATGGCAATGGAGGTTAATTCGAATCAGATACCCATACAACCGTGTCCACAGAAACCAGTACCGTTACAAGTACTGACACAACTACTATCACCACGTTGACCACAACCACAACCACACAAGCAGCTCCCACTGATTTTATCCCTGCATCGCAATTACCGACACCCAGTGCAGTCATCAAAGGTCGCGAAGCAGGACATTTGATCAGGAAGAAGGCAGATACCCAGGACTCGCCCAAGTCTAATCACTACTCGCCCCAATACCCCCAGCATGTCGATTGCACCCGAACACTTGTCAAGACTATTAAGAAAACCATCACAACCACCGTCTCGGGACGAACTATCGCATGCGAACCGAAAACAAAGACCATCACATCCACAGTTACCAAGACTGCGACTTCAACCAAATATCCTGCAGATGTCAAAACTACAGTGACGACTGCAACCGATATTACGATCGGCATCACGACGCAGGTCACTACCACGACTACAACCACGAGCACAGGTACCTTGAGCCCTCAGTCTGACGTGATGAATCCGACCTTAACTGATCCCTGATTTAGCCACCTCTGAAATAACCGCTACCGAGACCTACTACGGTGCTTGCGCAGCGGATAATGTCATCCAAGTGGCGAACGGTCTCCAGGGAATCCAGAGGATTACCAGTGTTGGAGGCAGCTATGGTTCCCCATCACTGATGGGAGACATCAAAAGCGCCTATGACTGTTGTGTTAGCTGCTTCTATCGTCTTGGCCGCTGCGGAGGATCATACTTTACAAATTCGGAATGCTACGTCTACGATAACACTGACCCGGTGGCTTGCAGATACAACACGGCAGTGGGAAACACGTTTGCGACCCTGCAGGGCTCGGATGAAGGTACTTACGCCATCAGTAACGGAAATTGTGGAAGTTGGACCAACGCCGGCACCTATCTGCTTGAGAATTAAACCTGTCTTGTTGCAGCTTCAGACAAGGTAGTCACAATTGATTTTGTCTCTAACTTAAACTTAATGTTGGAAACTCAATTTTGTTCTACTACGTTTAATATGGGATGTTGCTCAGACGTGCTAGTCAAGTTCATAATGAAGAAAAAAAGATAGATGAGGCACCGCACAAAGGAGTGCATGATTCCATAATCACCGTCCAAAACCTAAATAATGTAATCAAGATTTGGCTTGAAAATTTTTAATCGCGACTTGCAACAAGCCTTGCAGATGTTGGAAAATTTTTCCTTTGCGCTTTGACAATTTCTGTCCCTCGCCTCGTCAGATTCGGCAATCTGCCCATACGTTGTCGTTTACTGCCGAATGCTCTCAACCAATTACAAGGGCGTTTGGCCGAGCGGTCTAAGGCGCTGTGTTCAGGTTAAGAGATTAACCCATTACAATTCGCAGTCTCGTAAGAGGCGCAGGTTCGAGTCCTGCAGCGCTCATTCTTTTTGGCGTTTAGTTCATCGTGGTGGAGTGGGTGGGGATGATGGTTCTACCTTGTGGATGGAGTCTTCTAAAATGGGCCAAGCCAAAGTTAATTTTTGCCCAGTGTTAATCATAAAAAAATCAGAGTGAGCATTTATATGCAGTACTAACATAATTGCGTATTTATTTACATTAAGTCTCAACATGTCATTTTGGTATCTATGGTCCCTTTCAACGCTGGTAGTACATTTTGAAGAATTTGGTGCTTGCCTAGCGACCCTCTTGCTCAATTCTCCTCCTTGTTATACAAATTTGCCATAGGCTGGCAGTATGGCGTGCTCGACATTTTCTGCATCAAGATCTTCGTCTAGATAAGAATATCGAGGCAGCTCATTAGCTTGGTGGCTTGAAAAGTCTTTGGCGGCAATTTGTAGTGGTACTGCCAATGAAATGGTCGTGTTTTGTGGACCAAATGTCAAAGTGAGATTGACTAGGTATGTTCGAGACGTCAAACATGAATGGAAAGTAGGGAGAAATAGCTTATTACTTGACAAAGGAAGAGTCAAGATGATATCATATCTTGCTGAATAGCAGGAGAATTTCGAATTTTCCCTTTCTTCGTCTGACTTGGCGTTGTTCTCTGCTTCACTCATCATGACATGCTCAATTTCACTGTTGTAAGATGACAGAGAAGATTTTCGCGAGCTATATCTTGGTTCCCATGTGATGCGTTCTGGGAGGCTAGGAGATAGCTTTTCGGAGGTAGCATATAGCCGTACTGGGATAGGCTGCTGATGATTCAAACTCCCAAGGTTCGGCATGTGCTGAATGTGATTGAGACAGAAATATGTGTGAGATTCTAGAGTTGCCGATACGGCTTTTATTTGAGGCGGGCTGGCATCATCCGAAGTGGAAATGAACTCTAAGGCGACGGAGAGAGGGGACGCGGTTGATTCAAGAGAACCAGGCGTCAGGACAATGGCTCGTGGCTGAGACACAGCAGCTCGGAGACGTCCAACTGTTCCCGAGATAAGTCCCTTGCGAATTTCTTTGGTTTGAGATAGGCAATACAGTTTGTCATCGTCCGTAATGTGCAGCGGAGCTTCTTCGGGGAGTGCGGGCAAAACTCCAATTTCGTGGGAGGTCTCCATCAAGACTTCGCGAGAGTTGCTGCGGAAGACACGCGCATCAATCGAGTATTTAACCTTTGCCAGACCAGGAGCTAAATCATTCGCATCCCAGTACCCCATGGTTGGAGGAGGTCGCAAGTGCTGATCCTGCAAGGTTTCGGACGAGCACTTGTAGGCGCACGAGCCAATCGGGAGTTGATGAGGAATGACAAATGTAAAAGGAATCGCGTGAGTCGTCCTAGATCTAAAGACCCTGGATTCAGGTAGGAATGAGTTCTCGATTGGCATTTTTAGCCGTAAGAAGGTATGGGTAGATCGAACAGAGTCCGGTTGCAAATAGTCGGCGAGTATGAAGCTCATACCGTTCAGGTTGATTTCGATCTTGCCGAATGGCGTGTCATTGTCTGTTGTGACGAGGACAAAGCCTGAGATTGGGACGCCAAGCGCGTAAGACTTTTGCTCATGGTGGTTGTTAATTTTGATGTCCATGGCAAAGTTGTCCGTGGAGTAAAGGCTGAGCCGACCAGCCCAGCGCAAGAGATTTGAGTTGGACTGCATTGATTGTGAACTTGTAGGAGAGAGTTGATTGAGTTGCAGTGGGTTACAGTATGAGCTGGTCAACCTATTGATTGCAAATCACCTCTGGCACATGCTGAACCTCAGAAGAGCACAGTGAGAGTCGGCGGCAAGCATCTCGGTCCGGTGAAACGAAATATCGAGCAATAATGGGAGTCTATTTCAATTCGTCCCTACTCCCGAGCGAGCTGGCTCGGTAATGTTTTCTCTTACGTACTTCCGAAGGGCGTGGGGCAAGGGCGTCGAGAACAAGGGCGCCGAAGGGCGCGCAGCGGCTCCTCTCTTGACATCTGGGCCTTGTATTGGCATTCGGTGGCTTTCCCCCCGGTCGCCGCCCACCTCCCCACTTGGATTCTCGGCGATTTGCGCCAATAGGCAGCCCACGAGAAGGCAATCCGGCGGACTACGTTTTATTCCCACCATGGCCGGGCTTAAAATACATCCACGCATCCAGCACCGCCTGCAGGTAGCAAAGCAAACAGCGAGGCTACGAAGATCATACCTTCATCGAGAAGATGTAGTACAATTCCACCAACACCTCGTTTCTCCTGCGTTTCTAGCGAATGCTCCCTGTAATCGGTGCTCCATTACTTACCGATACGAAACCGATCACGAAGCGAGTGGCATCATCCTTTATGAAAATGATCGCAACCACTCTAGTTTTTATGGTCACAGGGCGAGAATATCCGGAAATAAGCATCCAAGACTCTAGTGCGAAAAGACGAGCATCTCTAGCTGGGCGTGTTCGGGCATAGTCATTGTTCAGCTACCCCGAGAGACGCGCCTTCTCCTCCGTTTCGCTGCACTCCGCGCCCAAGTATAGCGTTTGTCAGAGAAGCGACTCGTGATTGAAAGTGAAATCCCCCATCCTTTCCATCCCTTGCGCATCGCCTTGCAATGCCCCCTCCAATTCACGATCAGCCAATCCTGTTGTAGTGAATTTCTTTTTTTTGTGGGCACTCGCGCTTAGAATGCGAAATGAGCCGTGTAATCACGATCCTGTTCAGCCGTTTTTATTTGGCAAAAAACAATGTTTTGCAAAAGAAGTGTAAATCACTCGTAAATCATTTTAGTGAAACAAGGCAGGTTTTATCCGCCATTTCAGCCTGTTAGTCCCGGCCGCTATGGCCAGCTGAACAGTGCCGTAAAATACAATCGTGAGTGCATGTCTGTGCTCAGGGCGCGAGGCCTGGTGCGCTACCCTACAGTAACATGGTATTAGGACAACATCGCGGGCAGGTGTCAAAGTACTGACGTACATTGAATGGCAATGGTCCAAGAAATTAGCAAAATATCTGGTGAGCAAAAAATGAATGCAAATCACTGAAAGGATTCTTTGTGACATGCTTTTAGTTTAAACTGGATTTCTATCCTGAGCAACTTCGGAAGTGCCCTGCAACATCAAAAATCATCACACAATGAGATATTGACTATGTCTAACTGTGCATAATCTGCGAGTCACCAAAAGAATGTTTGAAATAGCCATTTTTGACAATGCATTCGTGAATAGACAAAGCGTTTCGGAAGAGGGGCAGAGCATCAGCTCTTACAGAATCATTTCGTCTACCCACAGACCTTCCCCGTTTCAACCCCCCCCACTTAAACACAGGCTTAAAGTGGGGTCGCAAAAGTCTGTCAAAAAAACGGGCGGTGTCGCGCCACGCATAAAATTTCATAATGCATTTGGACAACCCTACTTCCGTCACATCACCAAAAATACTTAAAAATGGCATCAAACCAAAGAACCTTTGGTACCCTCATATCAGGAAATCGCCGACCTAACCAAGAAATCAACTTAAATGCCCGTGCAGCCATTATTGCGGCTGTAAACGCAGGTGCTAAGAGGAGTTATGTTGTAGTTGATTTTGGGGTATTACCTAGTGCTGTGATATGCATTTTTTAATGCGTTGAGAAAACTGGTAGCCTTAAGTCTGTACCTAGGTTTAGATGGCCTTGGAGTCTCTTGGCTAGGGATTTATATGTAATTGTTTGCTTGTTGTATTAAGAGCTAGATATAATGTGGAGTAAGCTAGTAATTAGACTTAATATGCTAGTAAGCCTGGATATAATATAGTGTGTATTTAATAATATTTATATATATAAATGGAAAGTAAGGAAGAGGGTTTATATATTAGAAGAAATAGTATTTTAGAGGTATATTTAGGTAAAAGAATAGATAGGTATTAAGAAAGAATTAATTAAGGTATATAATATAGAAGGTAGTGTAAATATTTAGGCTCTTACTATTAGTTAAAGGTTATATATTTTAATAAGTATTTACTATAAAATATATCTTTTAATCTAAATATATAGGTTTAGTAATTTACTTATAAGATATATAACCTTAAATTAATTATTACTAAGGCCTATAGAAGAGAGATTATTATAATTATAATTTAAGAAGCAATTTGGCTTTATAGAAGAAACTATTTAGTTATTATAATATAAGATAAGCTAGCTAAGAAGAAAGGATTTATATCTACTAGTTATATACTAGCTTTAAGAGAAGGTTTAATTTTTAACTATAATAGTATATATTATTTTTAATAAGATAATACCTCTATCTACCATTCTACTGCAATAGAGGCATTCCTAGCTAAAAATACAATTTTATTATTAAAATAGCCTCCTTACTTGCCTAACCTTAATCTAATTAAATACTATTAGAGTCTCTTAAAAAGAAAGCTTTTTCAAATATTCCCTTATCTCTTTAAATTATACAAAAATAAACTATATATTAAAGAATTCAAAGAATACCTACAGAAAATATAAGCAGCTATTAACCAGGATATTATTAATATACTAATTTTATCAGTGCCTGACCGGGTAAGGGCATGCTGTGCAGCAAAGGGTTGGTATACCAAATATTAATCCCTGACCTCTAACAAGTTCAAAAATGTAACTACCTTTATGACAGCTATATTATGCTATGAAAAAATGTACAGTTTATTCCAAGCAATGTCACGGTTGGGGGCGTGCAAATTGGTCTTTTGACAGACTTTTACGACCCCACTTTAGCTAAAAAAAAAAAAAAAACGGTTTTATTTTACCACGTGTTTTAAATGATATACGGCGTACCTATATGGTGGGATTTTGCCGCCTAGTAGCCTGTTTATATCGGGCCGGGCACAGCGAGGGTCCCGCTTTGACTGCGAATATACCTGAGGGACCGGCACATGGTGCAGGCACTTCTTTCATTTGACATACCAGATGACACCTGCCTCCTCCTTAAACAAGCACAGTTTAAACTGCACTTGTAATTGAAACGATGTTGAAAAGTGCGCAAGTTGGTCTGTTTGCTTGTGAAAGCTCATTCTGCTGTTTCAGATCACATGTGGCCAGGACCCTATTTTGAAATGCATTGCCCATTCTTCGGCAAGTGACTCCAATTACAATCAGGCAAAATGACATCTGTGCATGGTATGCAACTGAGAGACAGGAGGGCGATTTCAGAACCCTTTAGAAAAGCATCCAGCGGCCTATATAACTAGGCTCCCATTCCTCCCTTTGTTGAAACCATCACTCCTCTCAATTTCACTTCTTCCACTTCATTACTTCATACTCCAAGACTCAAAGTTCAAATTCTATTCACTCAAGATGAAATTTTCTATTGTTGCGTTTGGGATTGCTGTGATGGCATCTTCTGCTGCAGCCAGGGTTTGTACTCATGCAACTTCGGGTTTGACTTGACTGACATTTCCCAGTGCAACCCAAGAGTCAATGATTGTTGCTACCAAGGGCACGAAGCTTGTGTCCGTCAACTTGGTGTTAAGCAATGCATCGGCATGCAGCTCTGGCTTTGCCAGAATAACGGCGGCCCTACTGTTGCACAATGTGTAAGTTATCCGGGATTTTCTTCTATGGCTTGAACTTTGATCTAATGGTAGATTAGGGTGCCGATTGTTGCTCTATTAGCAAGAAGATCGGCATTGGCTGTTAATTGACGACGAATACGAATTGAGCTTTGCGAATATTAGGGACATTATCTAGTCTAACTTTAGCAATTCATTTTCTTATAGCTATCATGGGTTTGCCCCAACCTCACTCTAAGCGTTTCATGTGACAGTGATAGCTACTATTTGCGTTTTTATAAAGTGCTAGTCCAATTCTAATCAAACAAAGGTAGGCCTACGTATAAAGGAATATAAGAATTGGGAATCATTTGAAATACCTAGTATACGCCAACATTTTTCTGAAAATTCTAATTCATGATGCGCCATTCAAAAATTGACCGGATATATGTCCAAGAGTTGAAAAGAACTTGATGGTGACTATTCTCCCTGATTCGCACGCGAATACAATCGTATTGTTTCGTACTGAAAAGCGATAATTATCAGGCCGGTACTCCGGAGGTAGCCATATGACCTTGAGGCCATTAAATGTGACCCAATCATGGCTCTGATGTATACCACACCCATAAATGCTTGGGGATTGAGAATGGTTGGTGACATCAGAACTAGTGCTGTCAATGCCAATTTCTAGCATCCCTTGATCGGTCTGAATAGACGTCTCATCATGAAACGTAAGATAAGTTGGATGACCTGTTTTGTATACAGCGCACAGACTTTCGGAACTCACATTCCAGGCGAGAATATGGGAGTCAGTTGCAATAGCCACAACCTTACCACTAGGCGAAAAGGCGAGAGACTGTAGCCCAGGAATGGCACCAAAATCGGCCTGAGGCTTTTTCAGTACTTTTTCAACGTGAGATGTAGCAACTCTGCACAGAATTATGAAGCTAAATTCAGCACCATTGGCCAAGACTGCAAGAAAAACGCCGTCGGGACTGAAACATAGCTCAACTATGGATACTTTCTCTCGTAAACTTGGGTGGCAATGCTCAAGGGATAGGTGGAATTTCAGGACCCCTGTGATTACACCCCAAACGGAAACTTGCGAAACGGATGACTCTATAGCCATCCACTGGCCACTCTTGCCATAGTCTGATATGGATATCGCTGGGTGATAATACGGAGCAGGAAACTTGTATCGCATCCTTTTCCTTCGTAGGTCAAAAAGGCCAATGTTAAATTCATTGATGGAATCGGCAGACCGTACATCCGAGGCAAATAGCTGACCATCAGAAGAAAAAATGCCACCGTCATGGCGATACATATCCTGGAAAGTCATTGAGCGTGAGTCTGGTGTCGAAGGGTTCCAGACAGTCACAGTCTTGTCTTTAGATATGGATGCAAAATAGCCTTCCCTTTCAAAGTGACATAACTCGAGTATGCTGGCAGACTTCCATGGTTGATGATGCTGGGCTATAGCTGCAGGCGTGAGATCCCAAAGCCCCACCCGCGTATCATCGAAGCTTATGGCCACTCGCCGGGAATCAGGGCAGACAGCTATGCGTTTTGAGCCGTCAAACTCCAGGAGATTGCCGACCTGCTTGAATGTTCGAGTGTCGTAGATTTGCACTGCGTCACTGACACATTGAACCCCTAGCAAATATTGACCATCAGGAGAGAAGGCAGCTGAGAAGAACCACACATCAAAGGGCAGCTTGCGATATCTGCCCCTGCGAAAACTCCACAATATGACATAAAGATCAGCTAAATCGACCTCGTCTGGATCATTTGCCAGAGCTAGCGTGTGGTCATTTGGGACGAATCCCACCGGATTAAGACCTTCGTTTGTCATGTCATAGCTAGCTTCCTGTTCCCCCGTGTCCGAGTTGTAGACAACAGCGGTGCTAACATTGGTATTATCGTTTATGGAAACCAATGACAAGAACTGGCTATCTGATGAAAAGTGGAGAGCCCTGCCGAACCGGCAGGGTTCGATGGCGGGCACTCTAATGACGTTGCCGGTTTCCACTTCGCATAGTTGCAGGGTGTCGGCGGAAAGGAGCGCCAGGATTTGGCTATTGGGAGAGAAGAATAATTTGGCAAAGTCTTTTGGTCGGAAGTCGACAGCCAACCCCGTCCATTTGAGAGTCGTTTCCTCGAAATTGACTGAATCAAAATGCCATAGTTCCAATCCCTCATCTTTAGAGAAGGTCGCCCACCATTTCCAGTTCGGAGACAAAGCTGCGGGAAAGTTTGTAAACTTGGGTTGCTTGATTGCCTTTAAAGCCCCATCGTTCACGCTCCAAACCATCAGTTTATATTCTTCATATTTATCAAACTGTGAAACGCTTGGGGCGTGAATAACGGCCAGCTTCTGACTGTCTGGCGAGAATATGAGGCTGGAAATCCAGCCGTTAGCTTCAAGGGTTTGTAGACACTTGCCCCAGTGTTCCTCAACCTCCGGATGTAGCTCTAAGAATCGAGGTTCGTATTGCCAAAATTCCCGTCGAATTATGCTCTTTTCGGGAGCGAATATCAGCCCGGATGAATATATTTGAAGGGGATATTCTGAAATAATGGGCCCGAAATACAGAACAAATCTATATGCATCATCAATAAGATGCAAAGCGTCTGAAAAGGCCTCATGGTCGAGGAAAGTCTGTTGGCATAATGTCAATATTCATTTGATATCGCCTTGGCATCAATGAACTCACTAAAATCTTCTTGAGCTTAGTCAGGGATATCACAGCCGTGGGTAGGATACGTTGAAGGCTGAGAGACTCGATCCAGAAAAGCAGTTTGTTGAACAGAAAGTCGTCTAGATCCTTTTGTATACGAAGAATGCTCCGTTTATATTGTGAGACGCTCTCCGCAGAGTCTGCATGGATCACATGCTTCGATGCGTCTTCCAAATGGTCAGCCCAGTAGGCGCATGAGTAACTGAAGCTTTCTAGAGCAGCGGGGCTCGAGCTTTCCGCAATCACATTTTCAATATGAAGACCTGGATAATCCATGTTACACATGTTCCTTTTCAACTTGCTCATAGTCTTCAGACATTTCTGGAAAATAAAAAGATGCCGCTTTTCTATACCAGGGTTGAAAACTGAGGTCGTTGATTTCTTTAGCAAAAATTCCTTTGCGGATTGGTGCACAAAGTAGATCCTATCATTCCTCGTTGTGAGGAAAGATCCGCACTCAAGTATTATATCGGCGATGTCGTCGACATCAGCTGGTAGATTTTCAAGGTAGGCTAGCTCTTGTACTGAAATCGGCCGATATACAGTCAAAACCATGGCAAGAACGCGCCTGTATATGTCGAAATTCTCGAGATGGCTAATTTGAGACATCATCTTGCTGTAAAGTGGCTCCAGTCCGGGTGGATATTCCGCTAGGCGATTTTTAATATCCCATCGACTGCATTGCTCCAATCTTTGACAGACCAAAGCCACCCAGAGAAATGTGCCTTGCGCTTGCTGTTCCAGGTAACTTTGCATGAATTGTCGAAGTTCATCCTTGCAATTCTTCATTCTGGCCAGTTCTTCCACTTTGTGGCGGATATAAAGTACAACAGCATCCGAGACTGAGCTTTCGTTCAGCTCCAAGGATAGTGGTAGATTTTGTGTATTGGCTGTCATGATGTCATAATGGTTGCGGCTCGAGACAATCCATTTGATCTTTGACGTAGAAGTGGTAGAGTTGATAAGTTTCAGAAGAAGGCCAAGCCCTACTTCGCACTCGTCTAGGGCATCGATCAGCAGGTACGAGTTTTCCAATGCGGGATCTTGAATCATATTTGAGAATATTTCGGCCATCAACACCCACGAATTCCAGTGCTCAGCGTCTTGGTACGAACTCTTGTGCTGCTTCTCACGTATGTATGAGGCCAATTCTGGCTGTTGCACAACCAGAAGGTAAATAAGACCTCGTATTACGGCCACAGAATTGTTGAGACCGGAATTGGTAGCTTGACAAAAAAAGTAAGCTAAAACTTGCGGGCTATCCTTGTTCTGCAGTCTACACAAGGGTGCCAACTCATTTATGATGCCACATAGCAGCATCGTCTTGCCTTTGCCGGGGCCACCCTTGATCCACAGCAATCCAGAGTCGTCATGAAACCATCTCAGATACTCAGGACTTTGTAGAATCCAACGATAAGAATCAGCCAGTAAGCCTCCCTTGGTCTGTTCGATGCGGTTCTTGTCTTCGCGTGGATCAGTCGATCGAAGGCTCTTGAGGCATTCATCAGTGGCGTTTTCTTGTGATTGTGAATCGCACCCATAGTTGTTTATCGTTGTTTCATTGTTTCCAATATGCACCGTAGACCGGTCTCGGGCCTCTATGCTGCCCGCTTGGTTGGTGCCTCTAGTCTGGTTCGACATTGCTGCCCAGGCCCGAGCGTGATGCTGGAATCGAGGTCACCTAATTGGGATCAGATTCACCTCACCTAGTCAACCAGTAGGCAGAAACCTTGGGGACGCAGGTTTTCCATTAATGTCGAAAAAGAAAATGAACAGGCAAGTTACCCACGCCCCATCTGCATTTGTGGGAGGGGTTCATGAAGTGGAACTTGTCACGCGAATACGCTCAAGATGATAGGCCACTCCAGATCCTACGCCATGTTGGGGGCTGAATGCAAACGAGCCAATCATTCGGTTTACTAAGCTGAATGAGCCCAAGTACTGAGATGAGTAGCAGAGTAAAGTATAATGCTTTTTGTATTGGAGGGGTAACGATGACGTAACGATTACTCTTCTGGTGCCAGACGAAGTGAAGGTAAACGGGGCCACGTGTTGAACAGATATAGGACACCATTTCACTACGCATAAGTGGAAGTTTTGCTGGACCCAACAAAGGGACGGCAGAACTGAGCAACAGTAAATATTTTAACATTTTCAATGTTATGACAAGTACGGCTTGGAGGCTATCTATGCCACTTTTGCAGCTCCAAATACCGGGTTGGAATATACAAGACGATAGATACCACCGCACCAAGCATCCAACTAATGTCAGTACCGGTTGGCGACCCACCAATAGCCTGTGCAATAGGGCCAACCCACCATACTTGGCTCATGCATAGGAGGGATATAACAGTCCCGGCTAGAAAACTAACAGACGCAGCGATTCCGACAGGGAGTTGGTCTTTCTTGTCCCATGCCTCTAAGTCATAGTTGAAACCTCTCCTCCAGACATAATGCTCTGTGAGCATGATGGTGGTCAAAGGAACAAGGTAGTAAGCACACATGTTGAGAAAGTTTGTCATGACACTCTCCAAATGGTCTCGTCCTGCGACAGCACACACTAGAAAAATGGCGCCGCCGACGAGGGACCACAGTAATCGTGGCACGCGAATCGCCTTTCTTGTCACCATCTGCGCAGTGAGACCTAATGAATAGATTTCGATGACGATTACCGCTACTGCGGAAAACGATAGCATCACCTCAACAAATTTGCCCAGTCCCTGAATAGCGGTCCCACGATTGGAGAATATTTCACCAATTAGGCCACCAATGCTTCCTGAGTTGTAAGCAGCTTCAAAACGTGTGTCCGGACTCATAATCAACGTTCCCACTGCGGCACCGAGTAGCTCGATAAAGAATTGACTAATAAACAGTCCACCAAAAGCGCATCCGAAAACTGCCCAGTTGCTTGTTGTCTCTGGCATGTATACGGTGTAGTCAGCCGCAATCGGAGCCCAGGCCACCTCGAAACCGATAATTACTGTACTGAACGAAAAGATAGAGGCCGTCTCGACTGAGCCTGTGCCCATGGGTATGTTGACAAATTCTGAACCACCAAACCCGGCGAGCAGAATAAAACAGATCAACATAATAATCCAGGAATACTTTTCATATGCATGAATGTATTTGTATCCTAGAATGCCGATGATGATGGCAATCAGACCAAGGATGACAACGCAGACTGCTGATGGCAGCTTGCCTCCGCCTACATTATATAGGATGCTAGCGCCAGAAAGGTCATTCACAATGGCCCAGCCAATCTGTGTGATGATGTTGAGCACCGCCAATACTTTGGCCGGCCACCATCCGAAAGAGTAGCGGGGCACAGTCATAGTGCGAAGACCCATGCGGTGACCATACAGCGCAATCAGCGCAGGAATTATGGCGCCTATGATGTTAAAAAAGAGGATGCACAGGAAAGAATCCCACCATCCAAGGCCAAACGACGCGGGCCCGAGGTATCCCAGCGCCAGCGTTGCAGTGCAGCAATTGGCACTGAAAAATACATTGAAAAGCGACCAAGGACTCTGCTTTGTTCGCCACTCTTCTGGGATGCGCTCAATGCCGGATTCCTCTGCACCAATGTTTTTGATCCATCGCCGGGAAGTTGATAAGAAGGAGCGATCGTTTTGGATGTCTCCTACTTGACCCTCTACATCAAAGCTGGATCCATTGTTGTAGGCTGATTTGGATTCCGAGGTCGGTGGCTCTTGGTCGCGAGAAGGCGTAGGAGCTTTCAACTTCTCATCAGCCTCTTGCGGCTGCGTGTTTTGCAGGGACATTGCGCCTTGAAATGGGGTTGGTCAATTTTTGGCCTGCCTTAAGCCGGCAGCTGAGATCGTGATTGCAGCATATGGGACAGCATCGACGCTGTCAGTATTATCGTATTGCTTGTTCAAGAGTTGTTTATATTAATAGTCGGCTAGGCCGACAAGATAAGCAGACAGGGATTTCTTGAAACGTGTGATAGGACCCCAGACAGAAGTCGGGACCATGCCACATACTGGCGAGATATTGCCACTGACACTCACATCCCTTATCTTAGAGCATTGGTGGGTCTCGCTAGGGAGTACTATTGGCTGGATGTGGCTCAAGATGATCCAAATGATCCAAATCAGTCCCCTGGTGTCACTTTATCTCCGCTTGGCGGGATTGCTGACAACGCAGATTAATCTATCCCCCAGCAGAAAATATCCAAATGAATTAGATAAGGGTGAAAATAGGTGAATCGGTTTTTAGTTGTGCGATCTGTACTTAAGTCTGATTTTCTGGTGTTGTTTTTGGTTTCATTTAGCAAAGTGTGCATGCCCTGCTTTTTATCGCGAGCGGGTTGTCTTATCGCCCCCTCACGCGCTGTGACTGATAAATATTCCATGCTACAGGGAATCTTTTTCGGGTCCACCGACAAGCTCAGCAAACATGCAATCTTGCATCCTAACTAGATAGTTATTGTGACCAAACTCGACCTACCTCGTAGTCAACTTGTAGCTACTAGGAAACCTATGAACGAGAACTGATCATCAATGTGAAATTTCTCACTCCAAGCGAATGTAGCTTCAAGAATTGGTTTACGTAGTCATGGATGAGTTTTGGCCATCTCTGGGGGGCGTCAGATCTGTCAAAATTGGTATTAATATCATTAATCCCAAACCACAACATGGCGATCGAATTCTCTGTTGTCCACGGTGCCCAGCTTGGACGATGGCCAATATTGTCAGCGAAACTCTGGACTTGCTGGATCAAGCCCAGGGAGTTTGAAGGGTATTTAGGCCACCAGATGTCAGTCCGATTAATCACGCCCCCTCCACGAGCGAAATTGTATAGGAAGGTGGAAGAACTGTTATACTTGGTGGCCAGATATGTGGGCCAGAGCAGTCCACCTGTTGTGGTTAGTCCTGGGAAAGGCGGATTATCAATGCAATTGGCATCAGATGGGCGGTCCCCGTTGGGTTCCCAATTGGTGGTGGTATATGAATCTCCACTGCTTCATCTTAGTAATCCCAACCGGTGCATGGTGGAACTACTTACAAGCTGAATATGTAGTGTCGATTTTCCTGACAAGCGGCAGAGATCGACAGCAAGAGTAGGCCATGAATCAGCCTTTGGAAATTGGTCATGGTAGACGTGAGTGATCTTCCTGAGACAATATTCATTTGGTGAAAGAAGACAAAAGCCCCTGGCTCTCGTTTAACAACCATCCACGCTGCCTTTTATTAATACTCATACCAAATGTCCGGGTTCACAATGGAATCCAAAATAACTCAAACACCAACCCAGGAACTTTAATACGAGCACGTTGACGGGGCGGTGTATTTTATTTTGTTTCGGGTAGATCGATGAGAGTTATGAGGCTTATGTTGGTTGGTTGCATGAAATGCTGGCGGTATTATTGTGTCGGAGACGGAATGGAGATGGTGGCAGCTAACGCTATTGTGCAGGTTCAATCTTGATTGGGGTCCCATGCTTGATACCACGAGTTTTAGCATTCACTCGTCTGGCAACTTCTTATTTATGAATTCAAAACTTGCACTCAAGACGGCATAATTGCATAGGGGCATGGACTGAAAAGTTCGCCGCGTGATTCCATTTGTGTCTTGCAAAAATCTTTCAAAGCGAACACAGTTTGAGGGGCTCTTGAAACATACCTACAACAATATCACCCCTACTTAACCACGATCGATGCCGATCGAAATTTAACATTTTTAAACCACCCCTGCAATTGTTTTTAGGATTTATCCGAAAGGTTTTCTCTCCCCTCCGCGTGTCAGGGATTCAGGTCACCTGATCTCTTACCTTGTCGGGAAAGACCAGTTGCTTTATTTTTATTGCGATCGATAAATATCTTTACATTTCACTTCTTATGTCTATCTGCCAGAATTCATAGGTGCAAATTGTAAGACCGCATCTAATATATTTCGCTAATCGAACTTAACCAGATCGAGAGCCAAGCCACGTGGTGCAATAGTAAATTTTTGTTCGGCTAGTCTTCTAGACTGCTTTCTTTTTAGCCTGCTGAAATGAACTTTAGATCAAGGACTGTGATCAACGCCGTGTGAAACATTTTATTGTTTTCTACGCTGTGAGGAAGAGAAGCTTCTGTTTCGTTTTTCTTTTTGGAGGCTTGGGGTATATATGCAACAAATATGCCAGGTACAGCTAGACAACTTATGGTAGTAATATATACCCATCGCAGCGTCCACTTGAGACGGCTCTCATTGATGAATAGTCGCCTCACGGTTCCGTTGAAAATCGCGCGTCAATTCAATTTCCGAATATACTAGGAATGGCAAGCGACGCGTTGCTGATGATCCAAAAAAGGCTTTTCCGAGCTAGGATCGGCAAGCTGTTGTTGCGCCTCTCGGCAAATTTCCCCGGGGCCGATGGCGTCAATAGTCCAGCCGTCCACTCGGCGACACTAGTTTTATGCCGGCGGGGCCATCTGTCGGACTTCGTCCTCCGCCCAATAGAGCCAACGGTTGTTTCCCTGACTAATAGAATTATACTATTGAGAAATGGGTTCGGTCAGTTTGTTCTTGCCGCCTTCGGGGTAGTTCACTGAGATTTAACTCTACACTAATTGCATGCCATGTCTGTCAAGGCATCTCTTCAGGAAGCGCTCAGCCGAGCGGTCCCCGACCACAGCGACTCTACCGATGGCAATTCTAGCAGTGATACTATGGTACAATCTTCAATCGACCCCGGGCCTCCTCCGGATGGTGGTTTCAAAGCATGGTCACAAACCATTGTGGCCCACTTGGTCGCCTTCAATTCATGGGGATACATCAATTCCTTTGGATTTTTCCAGAGCTACTATGTCACTACTCTCAATGTCTCACCATCGGCAATCTCATGGGTCGGTTCGGTCCAAATCTTCTTAGTGTTCTTCATCGGTACATTCTCTGGACGAGCCATGGATGCTGGACATTACCGCACTGTCCTACTAATCGGCTCTCTACTACAAATACTCGGCGTTTTCATGACCTCATTGTCCACTACTTATTGGCAGCTGTTTCTCGCTCAGGGAATTTGTACGGGTCTAGGCGATGGCTTGGTGTTCTGCCCGACCATTGCACTTTTAACTTCATACTTTGCCAAAAAGCGATCAGTGGCCATTGCCATCCAAGCTTCAGGCGCTGGCACAGGAGGTATTGTTTTCCCGCTGATTGCCCAACAACTTTTACCCAATATTGGGTTTGGTTGGACCGTGAGGGTCATGGGGTTTATCATAATGTTCAATGCAGCCATTACCGTGGCCATGGCTAGAACCAGACTGCCACCAAGGAAGATGGGACCTCTGGTTGAATGGTCCGTATTTAGAGAAATTCCCTACACGATATTTTGCATTGCCATGTTCTTCAACTTCTGGGCCGTTTTCTTTGCTTTTTACTATGTAAGCTATCCATCTATCTATTAGTGCATCTTCTTTTTCAGATAGATTGCTAACCCTTACAGGTCCCCACCTTTGGCAAAACTGTTATCGGAGTCTCTAGCACCACTTCGTTAACCTTGCTCCTGGTCATGAACGCGGTTGGCATACCCGCACGCATTCTGTTCGGTCTTATATCCGATCGAGCCATTGGGCCTCTGAGAACCCTAATAATTACAACCTTCTTTTCCAGCGTACTCTTGTACTGCTGGGTAGCCGTAGATTCCACCAGTGGTCTTTTTGCATTCTGCATCGTCTATGGGTCGTTTGCTGCCGGTATGCAAAGCATCTTTCCAGCAGCATGTTCCAGCTTAACAACAGATCTCAAAAAAATGGGCGTCAGGACGGGCATGGTATTTTCCGTCGTTTCAATTGCGTGCTTGACTGGACCTCCACTAGCTGGGGCTCTCGTACAGAGGAATGATGGCAATTTTCTCTTTGCGCAAATGTTTGGAGGCTCAGCCCTTTTGGGCGGAACATTAACATTAGTTAGTGTGGGGATAGCAAATGGGACGATTCGTCTGCCGGTAAGACAGCAGTAAACGACGATGGACATTACGCGTGGCTAAGAAACCTTAAAGGCATCGAATGCGATAGAAAAAAGGAATCATCATTTTTCGCTGTACCTATTCCATTATTTCCAAACTTTCATCAACAGTTTGCCAAGAAGTCTCCAGCTCAGCTCCTAATATATTATCGTCCTCATCATCGTCATCCTCCGCGCCTCGCACACCAACATATACCCTCCATTTATTATCTCCAAGAAAGCTTGAATCGACCTTGCGAGCTGAATACCATTTAAAACTTACTTTGCAATATTGCACAGCGTACACACTTTCTCCACTTATTTTGGATGACCTCTGGGAAAAATCATCCTTTCTGTTACTCAAATTCAACTTGGGATCCAATGATCCTTTCAGTTGGATACTGGGTAGATTGGCATCAATTACTGTGCCCACAGGTAGTTGAATTGATTGTGTGTTGTTCGCTCCTACCAACGTATGTGCCGTTGTCGCAGCATCGACAAAGGTACGGTAGCCAACAATAAAGTAAACGACCTTGCCGTCTTCAATGGCGTCCTCCAACCACTGTCGGGTATCCTCTAATTTGCAGGCGCGGCGAAATATATCCTCCCATTGATCCAGAGTGTATGTTACAGCCATAACAGCCTCTACTTGTAGACCTTCTGCGCTGTGTTTGGTCTTGAAGACAGTCAATAGCTCTGTGAGGGAGATCGCCGCGCCGCTATTGCGGACTCGCTGAAGTATTTCCTTAACGTCCCTCTCAACCTGGACTGACGACCTTGGGATCTTCTCAAAAGGATCATGGTACCGACGTTGGGGGTGGCGAACATCCACGACAAGGCGGCCTAGGGATACGGCGTCGAGAGGGAGCAGGTTCTTTTGGAGTAGGATCTTGCTCGACATGATTGTGAAGGGTGTATTCAGATAGAAGAACAAAGTGCAGATTGAACAGATTACGCGGATGAATGCGACTAACCACTGGGGGCCGACTTGGTGGCGTGGGATCAGAGTTATTTTCTCCCTGGCTCGGTCTAAACCCTTGTTTGAGCTGAACCGAAGGAAGACATATGCATGGGTGCGGGCACCTGTGAGACGATGCGGCATTAGTATGATGTGGCTGAGCATTCTTGGGCCAATAGGTTACCTTGTTCACATCTTACAGAAACCCACCATCCCCTCACACAGATCATCTTTTGCCCAGGAAGACACCAGGCTTCCATCAGGATCTTCCGAAATGAGGAGCATTGGTTGCCTCGTGGAAACACTTTCTAAAAAAGCTCTTTTTTTTTTCTTTTCTCTTTTCTAGCGATTTCGTGATTATCGTGTCTTTGTTTTCTTTTCGCGATGATGGCGCCGATGTCTCCTCTCTCGCAGGTACCTGCGGGGCCAAATGCTGACAATGACCAGGATCTTGATTTGTCCATCCATGTGATGAAATCCATCAAGCCAAGACTTCGATTTGACACTGTTGATCAAAAGGCACAATTCTTAAGGGCTTTCCGAGATCTTCTCTATAATCGGTTCAAAAAAGGACGATCCTCCGCCGACTTACAAGAAGCCGAAGCAGTGGGACAAGACTTGGTTGCACTCAATCAAATCTACAAACAGAATGTGGCTGATCTCAGTTCTTTGTCTGCAATAAAAACATCGAAATTCGAGATCAGTAAAATCAAGGCAGAAATCGACGATGCCATCAGGCTGGGCTTGGAGGCTAAGGTGCTATCTCGAGGGTCAGACACGTCAGCGGCAGGGTGGTCGGACGTGATCCACAACTTGGGATGTAGCCATTTTGTGAGGTCTCAATCGAAAATGTCCTCAAGCGATCAGATGTCAGATTTGGAAAAAGCGCTTAATTGCAGTCGTGAGGAGCTAAATATGGCTGCACCAGGCACACCCACGTACAATTCAGCACTGGCTGACCTGGGTACTCGACTGATGGTCAAGTCTAAACTTTCACAGGATTTGATCGTCAACGAAGATGCGTTCAAGATTAATCGCCAATGCCAGAAGGAAGCAACATCGGGAAGCCCAGAGCACAGCATTTCCCAGCAGAACCTAGCTCAACTGCTAGTTGTCAGATATGAGCAAACCGGATACTGGCGAGATTTAGAGGAAGCGATCCGACTTCAACATCTCGTCATAAGCTCACTGACCCAAAGCGACGACAAGAGGTCAAATGCGCATATGCATCTCGCTACTATGTTAAGGAAGAAGTATGACCGGACAAAGGATCTCGGTGACCTTCAAGAGACTGTCCGCATATACCACGAAGCCGCATCGAGATTTCCTCAGGCCGAAACCGAGCCAGGCCGTACGCTCTTGGAATACATCACAAATGTGCAAGACCTCGTAAACTGCACCATGGAATCTTCTGTGGCTGAAGATGCTGTCAGAAAATCTTCAAAATTGATCAACACTATGCCTCAGGTATACACAGAAAAGAAATTTGTTCTTCATCGCTTTGGCCAGCTCATGAGTCGGAAGTACGAACTTTCAAGCGATACCAAGGACCTTGTCAACCTTGTCAAGTACGCTTATGAATTAATCTCCCGCAATAAGCCGCCAAGAAACAAAGACCCGGGGAATTTCCAAAAAGATCAGAAATCCTTGAAAACACTGCTCTCTCATGTCTCGAACCTAGCCATAGCAGCTCAGGACAATTACATTGTGGTTCAATTAGCCAAATTGATGCACCGAGAGTATTGTCAATTCTTAAAATCGAGGGACTTCATGGCCAGCTTAATTTCGCTAGACAGAGATGCAGCTCTTACTGTCGACGTTGTAGAACTATACAGCGGTGATGTCGATGGGATGATTGCGGATATATCAAGGCAGAAGGATTTCGCATTTTCGTTAGGGGCGAAATCATGGAGAATTCGAACAAAGATCAAAGATATACGGCCTAAGCCTGGAGTCGATGTAGAAGCGATCCTCAAGGCGTCAGAGCCGGTGCCCAAAACTAAGTATGGAAATCAGGTTACTGAGAAAATGCGAAGCTATGCTGACAGTGTCCACCAGGTCTGACGAGCTTTTGCAATTGGCTGAGAAAGCTTATGAAGAATATGAATCATTCGAACAGCTTCACGAAGCCATCAAACTGTTTGATGAGGTTATTCTTCCAGGTCTAAGTGACGAGATTCAACGAGCTCATATCCTGGATCTGGGAGTTGATCTACTAATTCGCTCATTTGAAGCAACTAATGACTTAAATGACTTGAAACGAGCAATGGAAAAAGCAAGGCAAGGGCTTTCATTAAATCCTGATGGCGAATATATTGAGTACGCGCACCATTATTTTCCTTTAGTCACAAAATCTAACCATTGGCTGCTTTAGTCACGTACCATGGAGTCACATAAGATGCACGTTGCTTTGTGAACTAAGCAACTTCTTGAGGACCCTTTATCTTCAGACACGATCGCAAGACTGGCTGACCGAGGCGTACTTTTTCGGATCTGCCGCTGTTGAAACGACTTGTCGAATCTTCCCAGAGCCAAAGTCGAAAGAAATCTACTTGGTCAAAACCGCAGCATTCATGTGCCTTGCAAATGCCTTGAAATCGAAGTATCAGCTACAGGGTGCGTTTGATGACTTGGAAAAGGCCATCGAAATAACGCAGGAGGCAATCAAACTTGATAACACAAATCCGTACACAAAACACCAAGATCGAGCCGCCTGCATCAATCAATTAGCATTAATGATGCGGTTGAGGTTTTTTAAGACTGGGGAAATTGATGACCTCAATACTGGTATCAAGCATATTGAGAGCCACCTCGCAGGTATGAACGACGTCGAATCAGTTGAATGGCTTGATGGATTGATGGTATTTACTAACGCACTCTAGCATATTCTAAACCAAAAAAACAGGTTTCAGAAGTTGATGTGCCGCTCATTACCAATCTTGGCTTACTTTATTCCACAAAATGCGACAGGGTTAGGGATTTGACAGATATCAACAAAGCTGTAGAATATTGCAAACAGGCCATGGACCTCTCAGGTGTCGAAGCAGCCGAGCGGAATGGAGTCATGCATAATTACGCCAACGCTCTTCTTCACCTATATCATGAAACGCACAATGTCGCCAATCTAAATGACGCAGTTTACTACGCATGTAAAGTGGGCGAGAGGGTGATGGAAAATAACCTACAATACCCAGAGATTCTGTTGGATGCATCATTTATGATGAAAGTCAGATTCCTTCGGGATGGAGATAGACATGTTCTTCAGCGGGCCGTGCAATGGACCGAAAGGGCAGTCTCTCTGACCCCGCCGACTCATTCTTGGGCATCAGATATTATTTCCGCGTACGCGAATCTACTGGAACTAGAGTTCGAGGCCGATGGATCCGAAGAAACTCTGGAGAAATGCATTGACACATACAAGAAAGCGGTCAATTCCGAAATCGGTGGTCGAATAAAGAGTCACGATGATGCTGCTGGCCGCCTTTATCGTTTGCTCATTTCCCAGAACCGGTATCTGGAATCGCTTGAGCAGATGGAGCGACTCCTGGACAGTATTGATCATCACTGTCCCCGCTGGTTACCATTTTCCGATCGCCAGTTTCTCTTATCTAGTTTCCACAGCGTACCTTCAGACATGTGCGCCATCATTCTACAACTCGCTCCTCTAGGGCATGCTTACAAGGCTATATGTTCATTGGAGCGAAGTCGAGGAGTACTTTTGGGCTCGACGATGGATTTCCGAAGCGAGGCTAAGCATTTGGATGAATCCCATGGAGATCTACTCACAGAGTGGAACAAGATCTGCATGGAGCTAGACTCGTGCGTACAGGAGACTGAGCGTGACCAGCTAACTTCTCGACGCCAAATTGTGAGTGAATCCTTGATTCAAACGATTGAATCAATCAGAAGCCTACCAGGATTTGGAAGATTCATTCCACCTCTTGACCTTGGCTCTATGACCGCCTACGACTTGCAAAGGGCATCGCCCACGCTCTTCCAAAAGTATAATTCTCTGCAGCGGGAGCACGACTCGTTTCCTTTGGAAAAGGAAGGGGGTCGTTTGACGAGAAGACAAAGGGATTTGTCGCATCGTATGGACGAGATGCTTGTTAAAATTCGACACCTACCTGGTCTCGAGAATTTCCTGCTCCCACCCAGTGAGGCCGAAATGATGGCTTTAGCACGCGATGGGCCAATTATCATCCTCAACAACAGCGAGACTGTCCAGAGGAGCGATGCACTCATAATAACCGAGTCTGCCATTCAGACATTGCCACTCCCGGAGCTCCGAAGCGAAGACATTCGCCACCAAATGAAGTTACATCGAGAAGCGTTAGCTGGCTGGACACTTCGAAATATGGGAGCCAAGAATAGTCAGATGAGATCGGTACTCATGTGGCTCTGGAAGAGCGCTGTGAAGCCCATCTTGGACCATTTGAACATTCTTGGTGATGACCCTAAGCAAAGGCCGCGAGTTCACTGGATTGGAACAGGTATTCTTAGTAGCGCACCGTTCCATGCTGCAGGGGATCACAGCGACGACTCAAGGGAGAACGCCATCACCCGAGTCATCTCATCATACATTTCAAATCTACGGGCGCTTTCTTTTGCCCGTGAGGAGTATTTTCGGCACGAGTTTAAAGACGCTGGAAGCATTCGGCGGGTTCTCTTGGTGTCGGTTCCAGAAGCACCGAATGCAAACAAGCTTCCGGCTGTCGATAGAGAAGTTGCTGGCATTGCCAAAGTGTCAGAGCTACATGCGACAGTAATAAATCTCAAAGCTCCAGGGCCCAGTTCAGTGCTGCAGGAGCTTCCATTGGCTCAGATTGTACACTTGGCCTGCCACGCTAAGCCTGATGTTAGAGATGTTAGCAGCAGCCATTTACTTCTGATGCCAGACCCAAAGGCGGGACCGACGGGACCTGACCCTGTCACATCGGAGGGTCTTGAAATAGTAGCCCAGCCAGGGCGATTGAGTGTCCGTGACATCAGTGCGCGCCGGGCTCCATCAGCTGAAATTGCATACCTGTCAGCATGTTCTGCGGCAGAGATCAATCCCTCCAGTATTGCTGATGAGCCGATTCACATTGCGAGCGCTTTTCAACTGGCTGGATTTAAACATGTGATTGGTACATTGTGGCAGGCGAAAGATCGTTGCTGCCAAAAGGTGGCTCAAGAATTTTATGCTACGCTCTTTGCATTAAATGGGGAAAACACAGGGCTTCGGGCCCCGGATGCGTTGGATTGTGCAGTGAGGATGCTGAGAGAAGGGAACCCGGAGCGAGTTCTTGACTGGGCCCCATTTGTTCACATTGGTGCATAAGGTCTCGAATCTCAGAATGATTCAACTTGGAAAGCGATATTAACAGTAATTTAAAGGTGGTTTGGGCCCAGAGGCTGTTTCCCGATTAAAAATCCCCCAAACTTGAAATTTCTAATTCACGATTTTCTCGAATCGCACCTCCAAACCGCCTTTATTCATTCCTGTGCATAACCAACTAACCTGAGTCTGCGGCTTGGATCAGTCCACAACGCTGCACAGTATGCGTCATAGCTCAGCAAGTGAAAGAAAGCCTGCTCCTGAAACCTCAGAACCCACTTCTGGATCCCACTTTTACCAAACCAGGAACGAGTTATTGAACGCCGAGGGTGGCACAGTACTTCCCGGTCTTCCCCATTGGCCGCACAACTGTGTCACACATTTGTGCGGTACAATTGTGCACTGTCCGGGAGCAGGCAGCTGGATTCGCAAGATTCCGATTGGCTGAAGGGTACTCAAAACCTACACATTTGTGCGGCAGTAATTAGCGCGCATTATTAGCGTCAGCTTTGCAAGCGAAATGATAATCGGTGAATGGCGTTGCCCATGGCCTATTAAAGAGAAGACCTTACCACATTTTCAATTGTGTACAAAGTCGGCAGCGGTTGGCTTCTAACACAACATCAGTGAAAGCTTTGGATACAGCCCAGAAAGCCCGAGGGTCTAATCACCTCCGAATTGGATAGGAAATTACGTGCCAGTGAACAATAATCAAAGGGGTTGAGAAAATGTTTTTTTTTAAACTACCAAGCCCAAAAAACAGTTTTACAAAAAGAAATGTCCGGCTCCTCATACCACCTGCCAACAGAACGCCTGAAGAAGTGTTGGCCCGGGCTGCTTGCTAATCCATATCGCGTCCAGTGTGGCATCACAATTATCCTCGGTCCTCAGCTCTCCATTGCGCAACAGGATGAAAATTTCCAGAATTGATCATAGAAGGTGATTAATTAAACCGCCTGGTTGGTAAAGTCAGAAAGCCCATAGATCCAGTTCGTCTCTCGCAATGCGGAGCTATCGTGAGCCTGCGATGTGGGAAATGGGCTCGTTGACATCTCACTGGGGGTGGGGGCCAAGCTCAGCAGAGGCAGAGACGGATCCTGGTTGTAGAAGGCAGCATTTGTAGCTGGCGACGCTACCCCGGTGCACAGTCCCTGCACTGTACTGACAGGAACTTGGTAGGTGGGTGGTGCTGTAGTACCCTCTGCAGTAGCGGCTGTAACAAGGTCGTGCCCAAAAATGATTTGCTGGATTCCTTGTTGAAGGCGCAACACAGTGTCGGCATCAACTCGAATGTCAACATTTTGCAGCAAAGAGGGTAGTTTAGCTACGAGCGAATTCCAAGCGCGGTTGCGGAGCAGCGTAATTGGCTCAGCGATGCCTTTTTCAACATATGGCGATGCAGGCCGTGGCTGTCCCCTGAACAAGCTGTCCCAAAGCCGGTACCATTTGTTCTCATCACTGCAGCCCCGAGGCATGCTGCGGACAACGACATTGACATGGCGGCGCTTAATATGCTGCCTCACATCACTGATCCTGCGAAACTCATGTTTTCCCAGGCACCGGTAATGAGTCTTGGGGTCCAGTTTGTAAAATGGACAAGCCCAGGAAAAACCAGCCTGCTCGTCGCCATTGTCCAAATCCCTGGTTGTATCTTCATGATGCCTGCGCTCATCTTGGGAGGTGTTTCCTGCAGAGTGCAGACTGGTGCTGGTGTTCTGGGCTTGGTCCACTAAACCAACCGGAAAGATAGTGGATGTGTGCTGTAGTGACTCAAAATTGTGGATCACGTGCTGTTGCGTGACGACGTGTTCAAGGTCTGGGCCAGATGTTGCCCCTGATACATCATTGTGTGCCAATGAAGGCCTTGTATTCCAGTAGCTCATTTTGCATCTGCTCGGAAAAGGTTTAATATGTATAAATCAGTAGAGTTATAAACTTCCTGATTGAGAAGTGAGAGCAATCGTGAAAAGGGTGGCCTGTTTATAAGACCTTTCCGAAAATTTCGAGAGATTGGATACCAGGTCCCAGGGATATCCCCGGTTTGACCCAGATCGCCAAAACTGAATCCTCTGGACACGCTCCCCCTCCACCAAGTCCAAGCTTCCCAGCACCTACCCTTGTCGAGATTCCGCGTCTAAAGTGCCGCACCACGACCCCAAACTCACCCTTTTTTTTCTCACCTTGGCGCACAAGCCAGAAATCCGCACGATTGGTACTGTCTCGTCCCCAATCGCACTTACGCATACCCACTTTTGGCAGGCAAGGTGGCTCTGTCCACCTTTGAGTGGTCAGTGCGCTGGAGGACCGTGAATGCACGCTTGAATTGTGGGCAGGAGGTCTGTAGGGAATAGAGTGGAATGGAAACCATCCCAGAACACGCCCATGAACAAACGGTAAAAGGTCTAGCTGGCTGCTAGCCTCTTTCGGGCTACTCGATGATGGCTGTTTCTGCGACGCAAACGGGTGTGTGCCTCCCCTCCCTTGGCAGCCGTCCACCCGGGCGGGCATCCCAACCAACATGGGCCACCCAAGAAAAGAAAAAACACCGCTAATTTTTTTGGGGCACAATCAATTCCATTGCCAGGGTTTGGCCGCAAGCCGTCCCTACCCTCCCGCAACCCTATCTTTTTTCTTTTTTTACGTCATGAAGGCAGATATTTGGTATGATTTTAATTCGCCGCGCTGGAGCTGGGTTAGTCACAACTCGAGTACGTTTTTGCCGCGGCCTTCATTTTTTTCTTCTTTTTGCAAGCTCTAGGTTGCAACTTTAATATTTCAAACGACATAAAAGTAGTTTTATTGATGATTTTCCAACTCTGGCATCATGACAATCACCGAAGAGAATAATCATGTGCCAGTCTCATGTGCCTCGAAACAAGGACTGCGAAATGGTTTGTCCCAGTGCCGATGCTTTTACATAAAAATGGGTGGTTGCTGAGGAGCATGCCAGCGTGTAGAATTTAAGAACAGAAACAATGATCTTGAGCCACTGCGCAACCTGGTGCTCGACGTCTGTACTACGGTCTTGAGGTGGAGAATCTGTCGCGCCTGTGGATCTTCTTTGACTGGGAAACTGTTGAAGACCACAAGAACTATATGAAATCCGAGTAAATCACAGTATTCCGGCACCAAGCAGCTGATACATACCCCGCTAACCTTCATTTCAGACAACATAAACCGATGGTGGAATCTGTCAGCTCCATTCTCGACTTCTCGGACCGATTGGTCAAACACGTCGTCCCTCAGCCCTGGCCTCCTGGTGTGCTCGGTGGTCCTGAGTCTCCTACGATTGGGCTTTTCTGTGCCTTCTTCCCTTCCGATGTTGACTCTGCGACAAAGGAAACTGCCGTCGCGCGCCTGGAAGAGTTCATCGAGGCGGTTGTGCGAAAGTGCCCTGGGTTCAAAGGCATCAGCTATGGCTGGAGCGTCGAAGATGACGTTCCAGTAAAGGGAAATGAAGAAAAGCAAGGTCAAATGCTGGCTGCGTTTGTTGGGTGGGAGAGTGTCGAGGCTCATTTGAAGTTTCGCAAGTCGCGGGAATATAATGATCACATAAATTTGGTGAAGACTATTCCGAACATCATCAAGCTTACGGCATTCCACGTGAACGGCAAATCTAAAGTTGCAGAGTGAGGGCGGGGCGACTATCTATAATTAGACATGAAATATGGACAGACCTGCAAGAAACTGCTTCAAAGTATGTGAGATGCATGACATAAGTTGGTTCACTGAGCAGCGGGGCTACCTTGGTATAAAGTTCATAATTTCATTAGCCCACACATGGCTTCCATAGTCTGGACATATCTTGTACAATGATAATTGTGAATATTATGAATGAGGAATGTGCAATGTGTTGTGCGGTTTACATAATTGTGCACAATGTTTTGCGGGTGGGTCTGTCGAGTGGCCCCAGCGTTGAAAATCATGTTACCCTACAGAGTGGCATCTGTCCACCCATTAGTGATTTCTACATACGAAACATCTGCTATTAAGTTAGATCGTTTGTTGTGATATTAAATAGAAGGTAATTTAGAAATCTTATCTATATGGTGTAGTAATAATGATTATCATATCGTCATATAGCAGGGCTAATTGCCATGATTTTTAACTCTCTTCTATTTCTTGTGGTGCTTAGGAGCAAAATGTAGGCGGACGTGACAGAACCTAAGCTATTGTCAAACAGAGAACAACCTTCAACAAGATCTACTGACTGAGTTCGACGTGAATAGTTCCCTGTTGGCAAGCTGTATGGGGACCAGGAAGATTTATAACAACACCGCCCCCGTCTTCAACAGCACCGGGCATGGCCCACGGTGTGCGGATGCGCGTTGAGTAGCGGTTTCTCTATAATGCAGTTCAACCAGTGTAGGGACTGGTGTAATAAAATACCAACTTCTTCTTACTGCTCTCTCTCTCTTTAGTCAGCGCGGGTCGTCGTCTCCAGTAGCCAGCTCAAGTGGCCCGGACACAAACACAAACGCTGCTCTGATACGTTGCATACTCTGTCGCTCGCAAACAAGGCCATATGAACCGCGTTTGCCCCCGCACAATGAACAGTGAATCACGGTACTTCTGAATGAGATGGAAACATGCAACAAACGAGCACCTACGTGCGGGGTATAAAGCCCACATCTCCTCTCCCTCTTCCGTTCTCTTGGCTGCCTTCTTCTTCACCACCATTCATTGCTATGAAGACCACTGCGAAGAGCGCAAGCATATCTGCATTCATCGCGACCCCACTTTGGCAGATGAGCTCTTGAGATGCTTCGCTGTGGATGAATTCCCTACCGATCAGCATACACGCAGCAACTTCCACTTCAACAACTGTGCCACTCCGCAGGATTGTTCAAACTTGCTCGGCATCTACCAGTACCTTCTCAGGGGACTCAATGTCAGCAAGTTCCAGCTCCATCAGTGGGTGGTGGCCAAGGAGATTTACAAGAATACTGTGCGCCTCTTCAATCGAAACCTGAAACATGTTCCCCCGCGATACTTTATGTGGCTCAAAACCCAAAAGTCTGTTTTCATCAACGAGGATACCAGCGAGGACATCATCATGACCCAAGACGCCCAGATCCGTGCTGTACTTTTGGCTCCTTTTTAGGAATCATGGAAAATGGGAAATGGGACTGCCAGAGGTGGCATGGGACGGCTGGAGATGAATGATTGCTAGCTTGGTAGCATCTTATTCACATAGAATAACCCGATTCTCCAGTTCAGAGACTGACGCAGTGCAACAACAAATTCACTTCGCTCAAATATTTCTTCATTTTGCCTGATTCTGTCTTTGACCACTATGAGCTGCCACCCGCACAACCTACCACAAATTAAGCTCAGGTGACCCAGACAAGCACACACACACTGCTGTACTGCAATGCACAATCTTTTTGACGCGCAGTAACGATCGTCCGGCTCATTGTGTACACTAGTCACACTTCTTTCCTACATTCATTGAAACAAGACAAACAGCTATGCCTATTATACGGTAGGAAAATCAGCTCGCCGTAGCAAGCAGTTGCGAAACCTCTTCAGCTACATTGTATGCAGCCACCTTGCGAGCTGGTTTCGCGACAAGGTTAGGAAACAGGCCTTCAAAAAGATTAGCATTGTCCAAGTTAGGGTTCCAGTTCCTTGTACTCACCAAAAATCTTCATAAAAGTGTACGTCGAATACTCTTGGATAATACCCATGCTGCGCTTAGAGTTTTGCATCTTTTGCGCGGCCTTCAATATTTCGGTGACACGTGGTTGGCGCAGAGCCATGTACTGTTTTGCAGCGCTGTTGATTGCCTCTTTTACGGGCCCATGCCCAGCTGCATCACTGGTCTCTGTCGTTTTGGAAAAGTAATGGGCTAAGAGGAGAACAAATGATTCGCAATCCTCCAATGCCTGCGACGCGCCCTGGCCTGAAGTCGAGGGGAGCGCATGCGCGGCATCGCCCAGCAACACGACCCCGTCGCGCTCCCAGGTGGGAAGCTCTGGCGATGTCCACGTCGGATACATATTTTGCACGCGAACCGACTCGATAATCTTTTTGACCACGGGGTCCTTCCACTGAGAGTATCGCTCCCTCAGCTGTCGAGCCACATCGTCCATGTCGAGAGATTTGCGGTCGGGACACTCTTTAATTTCGTAGGTGGACCACCAGGCAAGGGACTCGCCTGGCTCCGAAACGTGGAAGGGTGACTCGCGGTTGGGGGCCGATGAACAGCTATCGGAAAAGAAGTACCCGAAGAATCCGTTGCCGCCAAATATAAAATTCATGGACCCTTTTTCGACAAAATCTTTGACGTCGGCGGCAGGGACGAATCCTCCAACGCCAACAAGGCCTCTGGAACGAGAGAGTTAGTAAAAATGCCATACTCGGTTGTGCTAAATAATGTTCGGAAATGAATTGAAATATCACATACTCGTATTTCGGGGGATATGGGTCTTCTTTGGAGTCTGGGAAAAGGGCACTCTTCGCGGTGGATCTGATGCCGTCGGCCCCAATGACAAGGTCCGCTTCGACAGGATCACTGTCATCAACAAAGCGAACCATATTTTTCCAGGTGGGGTTTGCGGTGACGCTAAGAACTCTCTTGTTGATGATGCGATCGCTTGGAATTCGGTTGCGCAGGCATCTCCAGAGGGAATGACGACTGCATGCCACAGTATGCATAGTCGAGGAAGGGCCAGCACTGCTTGGGCCATTCGGTTCGATACGCATGAGGATGTTTCCATTCTTGTCCTTCAAGTTGGAGTGTGATGTGGCATAGCCTCCGCGCGTAACATCTTGAAGGAGGGCTTCATCAAGACGTTGCAAGACACCAAGCCCATTTGGCGCGATGCCTAGTCCACCACCAACAAGCAGCGTGGACGAGTGCGTGGGGCCTTGGTCGCGTAACTCAGCAGTGGTTTGTTCGTTGGTGTCGTATGCCTCATAAATGGTGACGGAAACTGCTTCTGGCATGTGCTTTTTGAGCTCCAGATAAGCTGCACATCCCGTGATGCCAGCGCCGATGATGACAATTTCCATAGTCGTGGTACAGGGAGGTCTCGGAGCAATTGTTGGTCATGATGAACGAAAAAAAAAAAAAGGGGTGCGGATTCTTGAGATTAAATAGCTGGGGTGATTGAATACCGGTTTCTCTCGCGTCTAGGCAGCATCATTTCATCCGCCACAGCATGTGCCGGACGGTTCGTATGCTACTGCGTCCTCCTGACTAGAAAGAAGCGACGAAATCATGGTGATGATGATCCATGACGGGAGAGCGCGCTAGCTCGCAAAGCTAACCCATTTCGGCTTAGCTGCGTCTAGCGAGAGGTCTCGCTGATACGCCACTGGCATCCACTGTCCGTTGCTGGCTTTGGACGGCATCCAGCAATCAGAGCATTTCTGATCAGAATGATTGCTTTATTATTCATATTTTCTGGCTATGACTCGTCTGGTTACTTAGGTCTAGTCACTTCTACAGCACACCCAGAAACTGGCTTCACTGAGAGCTAGAGGGCGCCGAGTGTTAAGGGGCCACGAAAATAGGGCAGTTATTCAAATTGTACACTTTCGTCTCTATTTCGCCTCCAGTTGGATGTGAAAAATCTCCACCAGCAAATGCAGAGGAGGTATGTGGCCCATCGATGAAAGTTTCAACGTGAATCTATCGAAAGGGGCCCTCCTCATTGACAATACCATTGAGAGAAAAACGCCGCGTTGCATCCCGTGATATATCTTTGATGACAACTATTTTGCCAGCGACCTGCATCATCTTCCAGGTGTGGGTGACTTGGTGGCTGCAGTTGCAACTTTTTCTTTTGCTGTTGTTGTTGGGCTGCTGTCGGATCCCCAAGTCACGAAGGCCAAATCACCCCTAATGGGTACGGTAGGGTGGAAGAGAACGCTTAAGGGTAGCGATGAAGAGCTACCTGTCGTTACATGTGCGGTACCTGTGAGGTAATGTCTTGAATTTTTGCTGCAGCGCATACTGCATTTAAAACACGTCAAAGCTGTCAAAATCATCACTCCCAGTGTCTCACTGCACCTCTTGGGGAGATTGAGTTCGGCCATGCCGACGTAGTCTTGATGAAGTTTTTCGCAACTGTATTAATACTATTATAGGCCCAGAATGCGCAAATGATTTAGATTTCGGAGTTGACAAGTCCGACTGAAGAGGTTATGAGCCTAACCAACACGCCTGACCACTACAGACGACCATAGCTCTTAGAAAATACGGGATCCCGCCCGCTCTCCCATAATCAAGCTGAGAAGTGGTGAATTAGTACTCGGGTCAGTGACGACCGGGGAATCCTCGCTGTTGTATGTTTTTTTTGCCAAATGCCTGCTCCTTGGCGCTGGAATTCTTGGAACCTATGTTTCGAGCTGGCGGCACTTTTAACTGGAGACTCCGTTGGTTAGTTGTCGTGTCACTCTCTGGTGTCCAACCCAACTGACCGGAAACCCACCCAAGCAAGCGCCGACCCATAAAATCACCATACGCTTGCCCCATAGGCTGCATCCAAGTGCTCACGTTTGCTCGCGGTTAATGTGATAGGTATAAGCCCATCACCAACTAAAGCCAATGCTCTGCCACTATTCCAACATCACAAGTTCAGGTACAATCTTGGGCTTGGTCTGGAGTTCAAGAATAAGTCTCATTTACTAATTAAGGCCTACAGTACAGTCTTAGGTATTAGCAGGATGTGCCCGTTAACTTTTGTTACCGCCTCAACCCTAGCGCCTTGCTGATGTATTGATTCGACGCATTTACAAATCCGCCTTTCGGGGTTAAGCAACTTTTCAACTGAACTAGAATTTTCAAAAGTTTAAGCGCTGATCTACGCGGCGTTGGAAAATGAAGACAGCACTGGAGCACTGTCAAGTCACCAACATGCGCGAATGTATCACCAACGTGTTGTGTGACCAACGTTGGGTTTTTTATCAACGGTCATAAATATTATCACTAACATATTAGACCCAAAATAAATGAGATATCTTGTGTTATTTATGGGAATATATGCCTCCAACTATAAAGACTTCGGTGATCCCATCTCTATGATTGGAGTCAACAAACACAGACCAACACTAAACAACCTTAAAGAAATCTCACAGTATCTAACATTGCCAATTACCTCGACATATCTTTCGATATAAAGTGAAAATGGACGGTATTTGGCAAGAACTCATCGACGAATTGAAGGATCCAAAAATTACGGTAGTCTCGGCGCCCGACCTGCCACCGGTACAGTTCGAAATACCTAACTATGGCTTCGAACCATACGGAGAGAATATCCTCCTCACTATCGCCAGCAACAAAGATGCGAAAGTGAAGCCGTCTATGGCAAAATTTGATGAAGAGTGGGCTAAAGATGTCGGGAACCTGGCCACAGGCATAGACTTTTATCACCCGACCGAGAAAAAATATGTCAAGCTCTATGGCATGGCTTTCGGGGACATTCCAACGGGGCAGGGAGAACAACCTTATGAGTTAAAAGAAGGGATTGGCGGTACTATTATCCGCACCAAAAATCTTGATATTGAGCTACGGGAAGAAAAGTATCAGGACATATTCAAGGAATGGAAAATTGGAACTATCATCATCATCTCGATCGAAAGTTACATCACCAAGGAGAAAATGGACAAGGAGAACGCGGCTGATCACGCAGTTGTGTTGATTTATAACGTGTTGAAGGGCACACATGCTCTGGTAATAAGCGAAGGGGTTGCTGTGGCCGAGCGATACGTTCGAGAAGCGCAAGATAAGGATGTGAAGAGTGGGATTCCCGGACATAACACTGTGGGCCAGATGTTGGCGAATGCTCATAAGGGACTGAACCCGAAAGATTGGCACAAGGCTTATTCTGGACAACCCCGAGGATATTATATTGAGAAGGCTATGGAAGAAATCAATATTCCGTGGTAGAGTAAGAATCACTGTGTTGAGGTGTCTTGGAAAGGAGCACTGGTGTTTTAGCTATGACAAAGGGTTACCTAGCTCGGGCACAACGCCGAGCTTAGTTATAAAGCTACATAGTCTGAACATCATATATATTGACTAGATAGTTTCGCGCAATTTACTTTTTTCTCATCCACGCAGACTATAATTTCAATGTAAAGGAGACTCAAAAGCCCAAAAAAAATCTCCCCCGCCCAGACTAGACCGTATTAGGTGTCGATGAGCATTTGAGGCATTATAAACTAATGGGATGAAAACAGTCACCCGATCATTGATAAACCGAAAGGGTACAAATACAAATGGACGATTGTCCATGTTTCGTTGCGACTAACCGCTTATATCAGCTAATTAACTCAGAGAATTTCCAGTAATCTCCCCTCTCTAACTAATTAATTAGACTGATGCTATGCATGCATTGTGATGGATATGTATTATAAAAGTTCAGAAGTTCTCAGAGGTAATCTGTTCCGGAGTATCAATAGATAGCTACGGCTCCTTATGCAGTAAATTGGATGCTCTTAATTCTCTACTATGGAAGGGATCTAGCTAGGTCTTTTATAGCTATTGTTGCTAGCCGTTGGAGGCTGCTGTTGAAGGCGGCCTCCAGCCTCGGGGTCTTAAGGTTTGATCAACATGACGATCAGGACTTGGCCTCGATGGTCAATTGGCCGGGCCCGGCAAGGCCCGTGGTCTATAGATTGATAACACAGGTTCGTGTGTTATTTAGTATGGTGTTTTGGGGCCGACTGCAGCCGTGACCATCTTCCTTTTACCTTTATCCCGATGCCGGCTAGTCCAGGCATCTGACTTTCGTAACAGCCGTCTGTATGAGCGATTGAGACCACGTGTAAGTGTAATACGGAGCAACTAGCTTGTCTCCTCTTTGCCTCACTTTTTACTGTTATATTGATTGATTGCAGTCTAAAATAGAAGAATTGTTCCACGATTGACCGTGCGATCTGGTTAATTCTTGATTTAACTCATTAAAAGTCATCCTCATTCATTCATTAGAGTGGTGTTTCAGAACGTGAGCTGCCACATCTGCAAAATATTCATGCGATGGGTCCGAAATATCCGACAGTCCTCCGCTTTGCACCTTTTTCCATTGCAGCATTCCTGCAGCCGCTTCTCTTTGCTTAGAGGATGAACTCCACATACCAACAACCTTTAGTTGAAAGACCATCATGGTAGATCCACGATCTGGAGTAGGCCCGCTGGTGGCATTGATGAATTGGTTGGCAGACAAGATAGATTCAGCATGTTGATGAACACGCAGGTTATCGTTGGTCGCAGAAGGAGACACTAGATGTAATAGTCGGAATAAGATGATGTTTGCTGCATCATAGAGAGAGCCCAGGGCGGCTGCTGGAACATTCACATGAGGCAGTAGTGGTGGTGTCTCTGACTTATATGACGTATCGGGATTGGGTTCGGAGTTGGATTTGTACATGGGTTTTGCTTTTTCAAGTCCACCGCTTGATGTGTATTCCATATACCACCGGCGTAGTTGAGATAATGTGGTGTGGAGAAGCTCATCAAGCGCTGTCATCAAACGACAGACGCCGTCATCCGTCGATCTAATGACTTGATCTGCGATCGAAAGACATTGTTGAACCATGAAAAGAACATCGATGAGTTGATCGAATATTAGCTTGGGGTATATTTGGAAAGGAGTTCTCATCCAGTCGTCCGATGCAAACGCGGAGACGATATTTTCGGCCATGGCAGCCATAAACTAATTTCCCAAAATGCCAAGTCAGCAAATTAGTAGGAAGAGCAGGAATCAGAGAAAACATACAGCTTGGAGGCGGAGATGAGAAAAAATCTGATGCGTGAATCCAGTGCGACAGCGTTCTGGCCCACCCGCTTCCATTAACATGACGGCTCCCTTGACATGTTGGACCCATGCTCGGTCGCTTGTTCCAGACCAGGTTTCAAAATGAATCAGCATGATGACCGCGCATATAGCACTCTCAGAGAAAGTGATCTTATCAGACGACAACAGGCATCGAAGGCCCTGCAATGCTTGGGCGTACCAGTTGCGGGCTTCCATCGTGATGGATACGTCATTGAGAAGGCTGCCGTAGCTGAGCATGGACGTTGCGCGGATAGCATTCTTGACTAAAAATGGACCAGGAGAAGCTAGAAACACGGGAAGGTCATGCAGCCAAATTCTGGTTGGTGCGCCAGGCATTGGAGGCGGTTTCGTGGGGCCGAAGAAGGTCTCGATGAAATGGGAGACGAACAACTGGTCAAAGGCCGAGGCCCTCGATGGCGGTGGGCGTGGCAAAGGTGGTGATGCAACTAGATTCCGGCTTGAAAAGCTACACAACGAAGACTTTGACACGGCGTGTACGAAGAATGCCTCAGCCCGGGCGCCTGGACAGCGCAGGCCCATGTTGAGACATCGCAGACATTCCGGCAGTGACTCGTCGCATTTGACCTTGCGCTTTCGACAGGTCGCGCAGCCTTTGCTTCTGCCGGGAACGTTGACCATGTCGATTGCGGAGGAGGAACTGTATTCATGGACTCTTCATCGCATCTGCCTGTTTAAAAAAAAATGGATGGTCAATTACTTTACCGTCCAGCTGGACTGCCGGGTCAAGCTAATGCGGTCTAAAGTTGGGCCGCGAAGCCACCATCCTAGCTGACTCATCACCACCACGCTGGTGGAATGGCACAACCGAATTCATGGTCACGAGAAAGGGCGTATCAAGTGTAGAGCTGAGAGAAAATCACCATTATTCTTTTAATGTCGTATATACCGTATGCAAAACCTGGGACCCTCTCATTGTCGTTTTGCTGTCGTGCACATCCTCAACTAGACGCCGTGCTTGGGTGAGGGAGGATTAGGTTGGCTACTTGGCGTCTCCTCTGTCCATTCCACCTGTACTTGCGTGCGAATCGTATTAAGCGGGATTTCATCACTGCTGGCATTATCGCTATGTGACCGTTTGCCAATCGTCACTGTCATCCCGCTGTGATATGGGACAAGATTCGGTTCTTCGAGTCCAGATTGGCTGAACAGGCTCGCGTCGATATTCCTTCCCCGTCTCCTATTCCTCTGGTTGCTGCCACCAAACGTCACAATACCTCCGGTACCTCCGGAAGGGCCGCTGCCTTTGGAGCTTGGCCACAACGGTCTGAAGATGGCTTTCATAAGCGGCCCCAAGGTTGGTAAGCAAGCACTGATAGTCCCACTGCTGATTTCTATGACGTTCCAGAGGGCACCGTCTGCCAGAGTATCTGCGACGCGTTAACATGCTGCCAAGGATTATACTGAACAGCTGAGACCTACAAGGGATATCATCTGATCGGTATAGCAGATAAATCCTGAAGCGATACGCGCTTGTAAATACTACATACGATCCCAGTAAGAAGACAATTGTGAGGAGAATTCTTTGCAGCAAATTGGTCTGCAACTTCCACAGCTGAGGAATCGGCAGGCAGAGAATGCCAATGTCGCAAAGGATGTTCGGAACCGACACACACAAGAATGTGAGAAACAGGTCGATGCAAGTACCTTGAACCCATGGCTCCCAGAGCTTGTTCCGAGGTGTGCACTGGAAAATGGCGGCCAAGACGCATGCAATGGTCCAACAGATGGCGGCGGTCCCGAAAATCCTTGCCCCAAGACGGACGCTCCGGACAGGAAAGACTCGGACGTAGAGGCAGAGAAGCGAGAGCTTGAAGAGGCTGACGTTAGTGAGGTACACGATCTCAGACCCCACGAGGAACTGTGCGCAATTAGCAACATTTCGTGCGATGAGGATCAGCGACAAGTAAATACCCGGTCAATCCGTTGCCTCTCTTCTAATGTGAGAGCTCCCGCGTGTTTTCCCAAACCAAGATGTACCACTGTTTCCCTGGTTAATACAAGCTGCCGCCAAACCCACACCTGGGTTCGCACGCACCGAGAATGTTCATAATCATGTTTCCAATCAGGAGAATGACCGACGCCAAGATGAACCAGTCATCCCAACGGAACCGCGCCTGGTACTTCCATCGTATAATGAACCTGAGCGCGACAAAGAAGACGGCAATGACGGTGAAGACGATGCTGAGGTTTATCGTCTCCGGGCCTCGGTCCTGGGATAGATCCTGCGTGCTGGCGTAATCTGCAATCTTTTGCAGGTAGGCATCTTTGGCCTCGGTTTCGTTGTAGGCTCGGGGGAAGAGGACGCCCATCCTGTTGAAAGCTTGAGGCGGAGTCCTTGGATTTGCTTCACGGATTGGCGAACATGGCGACACTGCAACACCACGGCGCACGTTCGGTCTTTGAGGAATACGGCGAAGGCCTCGTCCGGGATGTCTACTTGGTTGTCGGAAGTATATTGAGACACATTATCTCCAAGGAAAGCAGAGAGAAGGAAATAAAGGTGGCGGAACGCCTTGGCTCACTTTCCTCCTGTCTCTCACTGTCATCTTCGTCTTGTGCTTACTAGTGCCGAATTCTTCTCCCCCAGGTGCCTGTCTCACCATGACTCGGACCACGTCTAGCGGCCCGGCCTATACTCAATCAAGGTGCGCCACGACCCACGGCCACGCGTTGGACATTGAACATGTGATGCAGCAGCTGCCATCTAGAAGCCGCGAGAGAAGGAAAAGCAAATATCCACCTTGGGTGAACAAGTTCTTCGTGATTTAGCCATCTCGGAACCATGATTTCTCTTCCTATCGTTTGGCCGAATTGTTTCGAGACAAGACTGTCATATCCAGTCATCGTTAATTTACACGAGTCAATCTCAATGGGGAAAGGGGTCATTTTTTTCATCCCCGCAGCTGTGAATGATGGACCTAGCGGCAAACGGGCACCAATCACGAATGCCCCATCTCGATGCACAAATTTATGCCTCTCTTCTTCGGGGCAAAACCATGGTTCGATTCGAAGAAACAAAATGATTTAGCGTCTGTGCGAGAAAAGCCATCGGTTCATCGCTAAGACAGTGAGGCTCAGCGATTGCGGATGTTTTCATAATGGCATCAAAGGGCCGCTACTCGTCGACGGCGCAAACCTTGTGTCAAGGTCCAACGAGTGATCTGCAGTGGCAATCCTGCATGGGAAAATTTTTCGTGCATCAATACGACGTTGACGTTGGTGATGGCCGCTCTCTGACTTTACCGTTGGCAGATACGCCTCTAATCTTGCCAAAACTCCACCCATGCTTGCAGAAAGGTCTGAGCCCTCGTCCGATTTGGTTGCGGATCCGGGAAAATTCCCCGGTGAAAACGTTGCCGGCCAACGGACGCGTTGTTGGCTGTTGTGGGATCAAAGCATGTCCGCCGGCTTGGAGCTTGAATGTCAGTGACCTCTTTCCCCTTCCCATAGGAGACCTGTCTCGAGTTGAAGTGATACAGACTAGACAACCGAGAAGTGGACATGGTTCTCCACCCAAGGGTCCAGGCGATTCTGTCTCCTGTCCGACTTCGTTTCCCACTTCTGCGCAGTGCCGGTCGGTTAAAGGTGGGTACAGCCCCAGACGTTGCACCCCGAGGTGAGAAATTGGGAGCTGGACTCTTTGGTCTCACTTGAGTCCTGCGTCTGAGTTCTCACGGCGCGGCACTATTGGACAGGTTTTGGAACGGGGTGACGGGTAACCGGAACATACCCCGCGACCCCGCAGGCACTCCCGGTGCGGTAGTTGCCAGCTGAGGTTGTTTAAAATCCCAGTCTCTAAGCTTTTCAGCTTGCCGAAGCAACAGTGTCTCGGGATTATGAATTATAGCTCACGTTGTAATTGGCAGCAGCCGCTGACCACACTCTTCTGTTGATCAGCAATCGTCATCTCGCAGTTTCTTTGATTGTTCCGTTTCTCGGTACTTACCCGAGTAAAACATTCTGGACTGCGATTTTGAGACAATTCGATCCATGGAATACCATACCCGACCTGCGAAATCGGCCCGTCTTAACTAAAATAGCCGAGCCTGCAAGGTGTCCACACACGGAGTAATCTAGGCCCGATGTGTATTGATAGGGGTCAAAGCATTTTGCTTGCTGCCCGTGGGGAAACTGTCGATACGGTTTGCAGCTCAGATCTCGATCGATGGATTGGATGCACGATGCCTCGCCTCACTACCGAACCCGCACAACGAGCTGAACACTTGTACCTACGATATGATGGCTTCACGAACAGCAGGCTGTGTTAGCAGCCAAATGGGAAGTGGCAAAAAGAATGCATGCCATAATTTCGCTTATTATCTAATTGGCCATACTTGACCCAAGTCGATCGTACAGCAGCCCTGGGACTTGCCAATAGTGTCTATTCTTAGCTCGGCTTTTGCACCTCTGTTTGGCAACGTGGGCCTCCATGGTGCAGGCTAGCAGCCTTGGAAATGGCGCCAATGGCGGCAATCCTCAACGGCGTCATGGCTGGGCATAAGATGACCAGGGGTGCAGTCTGGGATTGTTGGATGGTGGCGCAAATGTCGACAGCCGATCTACCAACTGTATCAGAGCGCGTTGTGACGCTACTAATGCTGGTCGACCGGCGACAATCCCGATAGCCTCAGCAATATCTGGGATGCCAGGGGGAGATCCTGAGAATTTTCGAAGCGGAATCTTTCCGGTGGACTTTTTTTTTTTCTTTTCTTTTTCCCCCCAATTTGCTGCTAACCTTGTGCATGCCCTTGGTTGCGGAGTCAAGGATGAGGATGGAAGCGAAATCGCCTCTGTCGCTACATGCCTTGTCTCGGATGCAGATGCCTGACTGGAATCTGCAAAGAACATGTACATCATAAACTAAAAAGATCTGTCGAAAACTGTGGATACCCAATTGCATTTGCTGCAGAGTACAGAGATTGGTCATTGGCCATTCGCTTGTACGCTGTAAGCCGCGAGGGCGTTTTTCCTACCCTGGATGGGCTTGGTGATACTCTCCCTTGCAGCGTCTCCGGTTCTTATTGCTCTGGCTTCCATCTTTTCTGTCCCTCTCATGTCTATCTTCACGCAAGTTTTATTGACTTTAGGGTCAATCATTTTGTGCAACAAATAGTGAGAAAAGTGAGAGGAACAATTCTTGAGGGTTTGTATTTTATCCCCTGAATCTGTCTTGCCTAAGCTCATCAAATTTGTAACGTAGTGGATGAGCTCATGTACTCGAAAAATGAGGTGACAATGATGAATACCCCGCGCAGTCGCATGGTAGACACGCACTGTATGCCTGCCATATTTAGATACGGCGGTCTTTTCCAGCCTTTGTTGGCTGTTGTAACAAGTTATTACTGAACTCGGGGTACTGTGTTCCTTATCCTCACATTTGCACTGAATGCTTTCTGAAGTTATTGGGGTAACTGTAGCCATGGGAGCTGGAATCGTGCTTTGAATTGGAATGTCCACATGGAGGCTGCTATAGCAACATTCCCAAACGGGGCCTTTGAATCTATAAACATGAACCAATGCTCTAATTAAAATGTCTATTTTTCAGGGCTGGCCCTATTGCGACAAATGATCGCTGGAAAATTGCTCACCACAATCTTCTCGTCGAAGCGTTCACCGTCTTGATGGATTTGGTGGATTCATGGATGTTGCGAGCGCAGAATTGTCCTTCATTCGTGAATCGGCTTTACGAGAGCAAGATGACATGTGCTTCCATCTGAACTGTGGTCTCAAGATTGAAGAAGAAGGTATAAGGACCGGGTGCGTCAAGGCGCCATGGATGCGGCGACGATATCGCTCATATTTCTAACCAGAGGTTAAATCTTAAAGGCCGCCTCACTTGAACTTTGCAAAATAAGATTGGGAATTGCCCGACTGACGCCGAATTTCTGGCAGATAACGCCCTTAACATCGGTTCTATGTGGCTGCTTCTGACCGGAAGGTCAAAATGTCCCAGAAAGGCACGCCATTTGGTTTCGTTTCAGTGATACAGATTAGAGAAAGATGGATTGATGTGGACGACTGATTTTTTATTACGACAGGGACGCAATAATAGGGCCAAGTGCAAACACCAAACGGGAAAATTTAACAGAAGCCATTGAAGACAAGGGATACTATTGGTGGATTGGAGCTAAATGTATCTTGTCTGGACATGCATGTGGGCGTTCGGACTGGTGATATCCCGATGCGTAGCATGTATAGCTTGTACCCTAGTCATGCCGACCCTGAGGTTTGCCCGAGCACATAGGAGAAGGAAAATCCGATATAGTACTTGATAGATAGCAGTCAATATAATGCTCCTATAATACTTTGAAGCTATTCCTACCGCTTGCGGCAAATCCGGATCCGGGCTGGACACGACGTTTCTGGACTAGCTTGCCCGAGCCCTATCGGCGCGACCCCAAAAACTGTAGCTGCTTTACGGGGATGTGAAATTGTATCATGCGGTCGTGGGAGCGTCAATGAAGGTATCGATTCTTGAGGAGGGAAGTTGAAGCTTGAGCTTGAGTCCGTGCCTGGAGTGAATTGTATCAATAATTGAGTGGGATGTTTGTCTGCGCAAGGGGATTATTTGGCCCACTAAAGCCGTTGAACCCCTATTTTTGCCAAGGGAGAAGAAGGAAAGCAGGGTTCTCGCTCCACAGGAAACTGAAACAGGGCTCTGACTCTATGTCTTGCATCTGCATCCACTGGGGCTTGGCTTAGTCGATGTTGTGAGCACTTTCTACCATTTTTGGCGTAACCTTCATCACCCTTTAAGACGAACTTCGCATGATTTCCCCAACAACGCAACTAAACCATAAATACATAGGGATAGCCTGGTCAACCAAAAGCATAGCTAATTGGTTAAACCTTGCCCATTGCCGAAAATGAAATTTCTCATCTCCTATTTCGGCAAAAGAGGTTGATAGCATCAACATCCAGCCATTGAGAGGTTTTATAAATATCCCGTGAAAGATCGACTATGGTTGATCTACAATCAAGTTCTTTCCTTCGTCGATCATCTACTATTTAATCCCATCCTGAACAGCGGATATATACCATAATGCTCAGAAAACTCGGATATCTGGCCTGCGCATTTGCAACCGCCAACTCTCTCAGCATAAAATCACCAGACAATCCAGTTGTATGTTTGAGTCATCTCCAAAAATCTCATGCGGTATTTAACTGATGTAAATTCGCTAATATTGAACTTGGCCTGAAGCAATGTGGGGAGAGTCGGATAGCGTGGCAGGGTGGTACCCCCCCATTCAACATCACCGTTTACAACAGCCTTGCCCCACTTGGTCCTCCGCTGGGAGATTTTGAACCAATGGATGAACGATTTTTCACTTGGAATGTTAATTTGAGAGCTTTTTCATACTTATTTCTCTCAATCCAGTAAGAAATTGATCTTGAAACATAGCATTCAGTTTCTGACTCCAATATAGGGACAGCACTGAAGAATCTGCTTTGTCGACTCCGTTTGTTGTTGAGGCCTCGGAGGATGAATCTTGTCTCGATTGGTAATGGAAAGGGTGGTCTAACTTTGGCAACAACATGTCTATGGTTCGGCTTAATAAATATTAATAGGGAAGTTCCGACACAAACAAATCCGTCCTTTTTAGGGGATTGCCGTTGGATTAGTACCGGAGGGGTTCAAAGATCTTAATGGAAATGAAAGCCGGGATTGATTGGAAAGTGCAAGGAGGTTCTGTTCACCCAAGTAATAAGGTTGTTCTTTTGAAAATTTATCTACATTCTAATAAATTGCCAAACTTAATTTGGCGGATTAATAGTTATTTACCAGACCAGAATTGGGCAGAGGATAGGCGTTGCTATAATGGCAGCCAGCTAAGGAATATTTATTCAAACTCTCATAACTTTTGACATTTCTAAGACAAAACACGACTGTAAATTTTTCTCCTAACCAGCTGCAGAGATGGCTCGGCATCTATGCATTCCTCTTCTACTATTGACTCAGAGTGGTGTCATTATGCGATACTAAATGTCAGTCACGTGCACCAGGAACAGCACCATCATAAATCAAATTCCAAATCAAAAAATGTTTGTATAATATATAGACAACGCTTTGAATTCTCATGGTCACTCAATACAAATGACTGAGCATTCGGACTCAACTCTGGGGCTGAGCTTGGGTTGCATTGGGATCGACTTGGCTGTTTCCACTTTTGACATCGCAAACCCTTGTAAACACAAAGACCCGAATCTGGGACCTGCGCTTTGCGCTCTATATTCCACAGCCCTCGAATCCGTTCTAGATGATCTCCAATTCGCTCATTTCCCACTCCTTAACTGCCTCGTCCTTTGCAGGATATGTCTCAAAATAACCAACACGACGGAACACATTGTCTGTGGCTGAATTGTTCTGCACTTCTTCCAGGATCAAGCAGCCAACAACAGCTTGGGTTAATCCCGTGTCCGGGTCAACTGCAATCCGGGCTTTTCGCACCCAGAGAACCAAGTAATCCCTTTCCTCGGGACTTCCAAGATAGCTTTTCCATTTCCTTTCGACCTCGAGTGCAGGTTGATCGGGACCAACATATATGACTGGGTTGTGACGTTGCGATCGCTGGTTAAACATGAAAGCCAGGCCACTTGTTCTGCCACCCGCCATGTTGGGGTCGTCAAACGTGACAGTACCAACGGCATCACTGCTATCCTGTTTGAACTGTTTTCCTTGAATTCGTCTCAACTTGGCCGTCATTCCACGAACAAGCATATGCCCAGCAGTCACTTGCCCATACGTCACTCGTCCATCTTTCAATGCTGTGTCAACCTCCACAATTTCAATATCATTCGAATTTACCAACTCGTCTTTGGAAGGCTCTTGAGAACGGAATCTAGGATGGATAAAGACTGTTCCATTCACAGAGGAGGACCACGACGGTGCCCGGTATGGCTTCACATGTTCCAAACTCTTCTTTGAGGATGATCTAGACCAGAGAATGCTTTTCTCAAGGTCTGTCGCCCATAGTCCAGCAACGTAATCTCCCCCAACAAAGGGATGTATTCGCTGGGTCAAGCCGGATAGCGCAGGAAGTTTATCCGCATCGTAGGTTAAGCTTCGCGTCGTATAGGCGTTGACGAGAGCGTAGTATCTTTGCAATACTTTCTTACGTTGTTCTCCTTGAAATGGCAGTGCGGTGGAGTTGCTGTTGTTCATCAACAGCTCGTGAAAGATTCCCAAGCCAGAACCTAGTTTAGGGAACATTTGCGGTCCGGGGGGCTCGCTGGCAGCTTGGAATCTAAGCCCACATTCCCAAAACATTTGACGACTTCCGTAGTAAAGCATTCGACGTGAAAGAACAGACTCTTGAAGGCACCAGCCGCGGCTGGTTAACGGAGCAGTGCCAAAAAGGTTGCCAAGGTGTTCATCATTCTCATCTTTAAATAATTGTAGAGTTACTGTGGCGTCCCCAGAGACAGGGACCTGCACTTGTAGTGGTTTTATGGGAGATGATTGAGGGGAACCGGTCGAAAGTATACCATGTGAACTGTGAGGGGAGGATAGAGCAGCTATAGTTACGAGAGCATTCTCATATACAGCAGCCACCTTCCCCGACTCTTTGGCCCAGTCATTCGCCGAATCTTGAATAATGCATAATGAATCAATCCAGAGATACCGGACACCAAGGTTTCTGGTGATAGTTATTGTATCTTGAAAGTTTTTTGCGAGGCGATTATATGAAAACCCCACATAAAAATCATGAAGGCTTCTCGTTTCAAGCACCAGTTCGATACGACTACCCCAACAATGGCTGAGCGCAATGTACTTGGCCTTGGTTCCTTGGGATATGAACAACCTTGGTTCTGTGAAGGCATCACCGACGTCGATTACCCGTGTAGGTAACTGGGGATCGTCATTCGGGCGCGAGTGGCATTTCTCACCGTGCTCCTGTTGACATTTTTTTGATCCAGTCCTGCGCAACATCAAAGTTTTGTGAGGGTCCAAGATGGGGATCTGTTTCTGTCCGACCAACTCTGAATCGGCGGCCATAGTAAACCGGTTGATCTAATTCCTGTTAGAATTATACAAAAGATGATGGTGGTGATAGAAAAGAAACACAATGCGGGGTATCACCTTTAGGTGTTGTCATGAGTAACTGAACTGGCATCATGTTTGGCTGCACAATATCAAAATCTTCAAGTTCATCCATCATCTTGCTCCTCCCAGTCCGTTTGGGGGGGGGGGGGCAACCAAAACCAAAATGTGATCAAACATTTGAACATCTGATATAGGACTATCCCAAATGACATGGTGAGTATTGACACTTATGCGTATGCCGGTATCATAAAAGTCTGGCAGGCTCTGTGCCACAGCCAGGTTAGTCATATTATCCGATTTGTCGAATCCAGTCAACTCATCATCCCAATTTGATGACCAAGTGCTTGAATCTAGCGCCTTAACAAATATTTGACAAAGATCACAGCCATTTTGAGCAGAATCTCTCAGTGATGAGATGGAGGGCTGGTGGTTATGATGTGCGGTGCGAGGGAATTTCTGGGCCCCAAACTCGGTCTTCGACAACTCAATAAGGCTCTTTATGTCGAGCTCTCGGCAGAATTGGCACCTCATACCGACTTTTATTAAAGGTGAGTTTGATCTTTAGAGGAGACATTGGCTGTGTGAGAGGAAATCCCACGTTGTGCTGAAAGACGCGAAAGACGGCCTCGCATGCACACGTGACCTGCGGGGTCCTTGGCACTGAAATTCACAACAGATGCTTCTTTTTCTACCCGATCCTTCATTTGACGTTACAAAGCAGCGAATGTGTTACCTCATGTGTAGCTTAAGATCTCCTAACGCCTGAAGAAATCTGGTACTGACGTTGCCGACACCTCTCATTCTAAACCACTTGGGCTAGCGACGAAAGCAAGCCAACACAAAAATATTTGTTCCCTTTATGGGATAATCCTGATGCGTGGCTGAACACTAGATCTCTTCTATCGTCGCAGTCTGAGTTCAATATCAATCACGCAGTCAGATACTGGTAGTTATCTCATCAAATAAAACTTCTCTTCAATTTGTTCTTCGATTCAGTGACAGATTTACTGTTTGCTAAATTCTTTTATTTACATCAATGCATCCTAGCATCCACAGTCAGCTTGCTACATCTCATTTCTTGGTTTAGGAACACCTCATTATTGAACTTCCCAAAACAACAGATGGCATCGAAAGGGTGAACTACTCACCTTATAAGGCCCTCAGATAGCTGGCCGCTTGTAAATAAGGAAAATGCAAATTCAGTTTTGGGGTGGAACAACGGTTCCCGGGTTGCCATGATAGATCGTCGGTGCGTGCGGAGGACAGACGACATCAGGACAGAGGCACTTCTCTTTTGGCACATAGTAGCTGCACACAAACTTTTCCATAACGCCGTCGCAGCAGCAGCATGGAAGATCTGACCCCTGGGGCAGAGCAAAAGCCAAGGTTGCAAAGAGGGCCTCAAGGATGATAAGACAACGCATCTTGTTCGATTCGTTTATTGTGACAAGGTATTTAGAAGTAAATTTGTCAGTGTAAGAATAGCATATAGTGACGAGAGCACGACGATGCTTTTTTTGTACAAGTTGATAATGAAAAGCCACAAGTTTAAATGTGATTCGGGTTGTGTTTCGTTGTACGAGTCAGTTTTGCCACTGTCAAGACGATAGGATTGGGATCGCCCCTAAGTAACCCATCTACGTCAGGCCAAGAAAACGCTAACTAGTAGATCCAACAATCGGTTGGTCGATGAAGCTAATGCACGTCAATCTGGATGATCGTTACTACAAATACATATGATTTCGTCATATTTTTTTCTAAAGAATGATATTACGATACCTTCATTTCTAGTCTCTTTCGACCGAACTACAGGCTAACTCAAGGCTTTATGGTACAGTTCATCCGTGCTTTCATTGCTTCCATCTGCAGCATACTGATCCACATCGATCGTGGTTGTCACCTTGATTTGCCCATCATCGGCCCCGTGGGAGTGTGATGATCTTGATACAATCGTTGCCGTAGGATGTAGGTTCTCCAAATGAATTGCATCAGGCGCCATGGTGGACCGTTTATCTGACTTGGCCCTACTGTTCGACAATTCAACGAACCGACCTGTGTGACGACCAGAGCTAGCTGCGGGGTTGGAGCCGCCACGATGCTGCACAAATTCCACAAGCTTGTCGAGAACCAGAAACTCTAGTTTGAGTTTGATGGAGTAAACGACAACTTTAAGCCCTTGTTGGAGCAGGTAATGATCCTGATATTCGACGACAAGAAGCGCAATATCCATGATGACAATAACTACGTTGACAGCACAGAGATGCCATAGGTAGCGTCGCTTACTTCCAAAAGCTGTTTGCAAGATGTCTACCGTTTTCCAAATGTAAAGACCAGAGATGATAAACTCTTGAACGCAGAAGCATGTCATTTGAGTTTTCTCCATGGCGTTGAAGGTGGGACTGTACCCATCCCCGCTGTCAGTTTTGCCAGAAGCGGAAATGAACAGCATGATGGTGACGCTGGTGTGCCAAACTACGGCATTGAAGATGATCATCCAGAAAACGGCACGGAGGATCTTGGGGCTAACCAAGACAAGATGCAGTCTAGAGTACAAGACCACAGACTGGCCGGTAATCAGGAGTACCCATCCAAGGCTTGCAATTGCCATGGCGGCGTAGACATTCATTACGCGGAAATAGTCAGCTAGCCAGCCGAATGTGTAGGGAATGACACCGACGGTGGCCAGGAGGATGCTCCAAAAATAGAGCCCGTTTCGTCGTTTGAACGTCGCAAAGATGAGTCCCAAGAGCTCAAACGCATTATACAAAGCTAATGTTGAGCAGGCCTATTTCAAGGAAAGGACATTAGGATCGCTTGTGTAGCAGCGAGTTGCAGGATCACGTACCACAACCATAACAGCCTCAGGCGAATATTTTGTGTCGTCTCTCTTAGTGAACCCACTGGTGGGGATGCCCGGGATCACCATGGTTGTTGCAACGCTTTGACTTGTGTTTAGGGTAGGTGTCACCATGCAAGCATCAGCTGAACAACGATGCCACGACCTGTTGTAAATATGCCAAATTTGACAGGAATGAGAGCACATACACCCTCAGTGCAGAGATGGGATAAGGACGTCATAATAAAGCGTATGATTCGCGTCATTGTAGAAGGGCCGCTGATGCGGGGGTGGGTCCGGGGTAGAAAATCTGGGGATTCAGGGGACGGCACAAAGGAAAAAAATGACTCGAATAATGAATTACGACATTCCCGTATAGGAATAGCTTTTGGATGCATACGAAGCACATGGCCAGTGCAGGACCCTGAGTATAGGATTGGAACCAACGAGGCTGACGGGAGCCCGGAATCCATTCCAATTCGACAATTTGCCAAAGTAACCAACCTCAGTGGGGTCCATGGGAAAGACTTGACTGGCTCAGCGACCTTCCTATAATTTAAGGGGCCGGGATATGTGAACTTTGAGTCTTGAGATGCATTAGACAACCAACAAGTTGGTGAACAAGAGCGGAATCCCATGTTTCCGATGATCTTGACTCGTTCCGGGACATACCCGGGACAGGGATGAGCCCAAGCGCTAGCCAAAGCCACACAATTTGGGGGATAATTGCCGACAGTAGTAGCGGATTATCAGTTAATCCATGTCCTTTTTGGTCAATCACCGGGCGGAATTACCAAACAGGGCGAGCGGAAAACCGGCGGTTGCCAAACACAGCCAAAATGGGAACATTTCTGGCTAAGCGAGTAACGCTATTCAATTCTACAAACGCGTTCGCACTTCAGCTGCGCTGGTTACAAATAGGGGATTGAAATGAGGCGTCGAGCTGAATTATATCACTTGTTAGCAGTCCATTCTCTTCTGCCGGCCGAAGGGCCTAATCCATTCACCGTTTACGACCTTTGCCTGGGAGTCCTAAAATATTAATCAGCAGCCGGTTGGGGGAGACCTGGATCAATATTTGTTTCTATTATTGGTCTCTAACCCCTTTTAAGTCAATGCCTACCTTTTTATGAAATTCTTTCATGCTAATTGACTAAATACTTTAAATTCTCGGATACGAACGTGCAGTTATTCTACTACCAGACCTGAACAAATAGCATGCTTCAGTTGTCTTGCAGATGACTTAAAATGCTCTTCAATCGCGTCCAAATTCGCCATGAGCTTGCCTATGTCGTATTGACGAACCATATTGGTCCGGCGAAATTTTTGAAAATTCTGATGAATAAGCGGTTGATCCCAAACCTCGATATGTATAGGTCTTGTCCGAAAACTGAGGATGCAGTTAGGCTCTCTCCTGCTGTTCAGAGCAGCATGTTCGAAATATTGAAGGGCCAGAAGATTTGTAATTGGCTAGATACTGTAATATCATTCGCTTGCGTTTGATCAATATTTAGTTGCAATTCTACATATGCAAGCCGCCTGATGTCGAGACCGCTAAGAAAAGTTGATAGCACCAGGGTTAGGGTTAGGGTTACATAAGCAACTCCAGGCTGCCTAGAAAGACTTTTGATGTTGACCTGGGATATCACCACCAAGAATGAACAATTCTGGTATGCATTCTATTGCTAATCTATGTATTACAAAGCGATCAATAACCTGTCTCTGAACACCTTGTTGGTTCTCTTGCTGACTGATCTCGCTAAACCTTCCAGTTAAAGACAATTTTGGCCCCCAAAATAATCCGTGCCACCTATTTGAGCGGCTAACAGCGATTCTGATTCGTTGCCCGTTTGTGCTTATGCAACCTTCATAACTGCAACCAACAACCATGGACCCGTAATGCAGAACTTGAAAAAAACACAGTTGCGGTATTTGCCTCAACCTCGTCCACAATGGCGGATTTCGTCGACGATAACTCTCCTCCAGGATCGGAACGTTCCGACTGGGGAGCAGAGGAGCACCCGCCCTTCTGGGACGCCGGGAGTGTGCCGCCGGAAGACGATGAGGCATTCGTGAAATACAGATCCAGTGAGATAGCCTTGTCAGACTCTAAATTTAAGCCTAATTGTTTCAGGTCGGACGAAAGGCAACGCGAAACGCGATTCGCTATTTTGCCCTCGTGAAGATGAGTGCAGCTCTTGGCAAAATGCACCAAATCCCGACAATTACACCTCATTCGGCGACAATGGTGTCACGGCCAGTGTCAATGCTTACGGACAACTCATGCAGTTCAGCGCGTATTTACGCGCCGGAACTTCGTCCATGTTTTCTGCAGACCACCAGACAGTAGAGGAACCTTTCTGGGTGCAAGATCGAATGGACAGCCTCTTTGATCTTCGGGGGCAAAAGAAAGGAGCAGAACTCACATATGGGCTCAGAATATTTGGCCTTGACCTGTCATCGCGCCCCCGCCTCGAATATGTGCACAATAGATGGCCGCGATACATGTTTCATGATGATGAATTGGATGTATCGATCCAATGGGTGGTGAAAGACAAGACTATCCTTCAGCAGTATCTGATAAAGAACAACCAACAGGAAGAACATGAGATTTCAGTTCATTTTGAAAGTCGCATTCACATTCGAGAGCTGGAGTATCTTTCCTCACTGAATCACTTCAATGATCGACGAAATGGGCATTATCATACCATGGCTCCTCATAGATATGGATGGGTTTTGGCACACCCATTAATATCTAGGGGAGTTTCCGACGAGGTTCAGGAGGATCATGTTGATATTGCAGAATCAAATCCTCTGCAGTTAGGGGCCCCGACTCCCGGCCAAAACCCAATCAATAGAAAAAAAGAGGTGCAGGACCAAGAATCTGATGCTGGGGCCATCGTGATCCTTGTGTCTGTGTTTGCTAATGGCGAGGCCGTGAAATGGGAAACGGCTCCCAACGGTACTAACCAAGATGGCGTCAGCTTGTTAGTCAAAAGCTTGAAGAGTAACGAAACTACTGAAATTGTGGTTGCATACAGAATGATTCATTTGCAAAAGTACAAAGATGTGCGACGAAATTGGGAGGAGTTCCTAATACCTGAAGCAACGGCAAATGTGAGCCAACATTTGATGGACGAATCATCAGAATTCGAACAATTTTATGTTTCTCAATTTATGAAGGAAACCGACGAAACAAACATTCAGGTTCCATCTCTCAAGGTTCCATCATTTCCGCATATGCCATCTACCAAGACAAATAATATGAAGACTCTCACCGGCCTTCCTAATAATAATGTCAACCCGATCAGTCATATTGATTTCATTTCGCAACGGACACTTGAACACATTTTGTCTGTATGTGCGATACCAATTGAAGAAAGTGGCCCAGAAGAAGAGGGTGCAATAGCGTTGACTTGTGGCGACATGTCGGGTCACCGAGTCTGTTCTTCTGCAAGTTTGTAAGTGTATAAGTTACGTGCACAGTTTCATTCATCAAGATATACTAACTAGTATAGCTTCGCCTTTAACTTTTTGTTGGAAATCTCCAAGCGGCTGAAACAAGCGTCGTCGAAAAACCCTGGTGCGTACAGGTTTCTCTCTCAGAGGATCAAACGTGTTTGTCGGGGTCACTTAAAGTGGATATATATGGTAAAATCACCATCGGGATCTTTTGTTGCCAACTACTGGGTGAACGGCAGAGCTATGACTAGGGATAGTCAGTCCTTCACACCAAACGATTCGTTCACAGATTCTGCCTTCCAAATAATCAAGGCTGCAGAATTCGCAAAAGCCTTCGATGATGAAATAGATCGTGATATTTCTCGACGCATCGTCCTCGAAACTTCAATCACTTGGATTCAGAGTCTGAATGCGTCAGATATGCGAGGCGCACGGGCTTGGCCGCATTCAAAGGTTGAAGGCTACAGCAAATATCGCCTAAACGCTCACTTTTGGATATGGAGGGCTTTGGGGATAATTGAAGCTTATACATCGAAGAGCTCCAAGTCCAAGGTGTCTGAAACAGAACACAAGAAAACGGCTGAAGGACAATACATCACCAAAAACAGCGCCAAGAGCCCTAGATTGGGCACAGATGGCGCGCAGAAACATGGCCAGCTTTCCTTGACGGAAAAAGAAAAACTCCTGAAACAATTTGCCGCGGCTGATGTTCAACGAGAAATCTTGCGGCGATTTACTGCTGAAAATGACGTGTCGAAAAAACGCATGTTGGCCATGACGAGATCTACTCGTGAAACTCGATTTCTTTTCCATGCAGGAGACACAGCTTTATTCTACGGCATTGAATTAGATTTCTTCCTCCAAGAAACATCGTTCAATGAAGTATGGGAGAACACACTCGAGGCACAGTTATATCATAGCGAGAACTCAGAGACTGGGTGGGATAACTTGATTCGTTACGCACTCGCCATCATGGTTGGTACTATGGGGAAGCGCATGAACAAGCGTCGTTCTCCAAGGGACTTGGTAATGTCTGCGATCAATGTTTTATTTCGTGCTACAAGCGCAAATGGCATGTTTCATGGACAAATCGACAGTACTACGAAAGAACCGACGTTATTTTCTCGCGAAGCAGACAGGGACTTTTTCTTTCATTCAACTTTTGAGATTCCGTTTATTCTTTTGACCTACGGCGCAAAACTTGATTCGCTGTGGAACACGAAGCAATCGGAGCAATTACCGCGAGAACATTTATCGGGAATAAATTTATCTACAGGAGCAGGAAGCACGCAAGATCAATTGGAAGAAATTGCAGAACTGCTCACTGCACACCCGAAGCGACAATCCCCCGTGGCAGATAGAGATTACGTGTTACCTGAACTGTTTTCTGGGGATGTTAACAACCAGGCCCCAAACATGGGTACCAAGGTCGTGGTTAAGTCACAGCCAATAAAGAGTATGGCAATGAAGAAGACCATGCCATTTAATAGTCTCATCGACCAAAGCAGTATTGTCGAGCTAAAAGAAGAATGGCTGTATAACTATCCTACATTTTTCACGATCGATATGCCTCAGGCGGGATATAATATTATGCTCGAATTAGAACAAATGCAATCACAAGATCAGGGAGATAATATCGGCTCGGTCATTACCGAAGCATCAGATGAGCTCCTCAAGCAGACTGAGGACGAACCTATCAGCGCTGAGATCGATAAAACGCCAACCATCTCGTGGATTGTAGATGTCCCAAAGCAAAAACATCTCACTAAATCCGAAAGCCACGAGTATGGTGTCAAAAAGCATAAGATGGATGGAAATGAGGAGCTTTGGACACATCTTAGAGCACCTCGCACAGCTAAAGATGCGAAAAAGCGAATAGCTTGGCTTCCGTGCGCCTCGAAGCAAACTGCACTAGTTTGTTTCCTCACTGCCGCGGAAGACGAAAAACCAGCCATATCGTTGTTTTTTGATCGTCACTGGCGTCAGGAAAACTTCTTTTTTGATGACACTACCATGGCTATCAATTGGTGGGAGACTGAGCTTCACCTAAGCTTTTATCAACTGGTTAACCAGGGAGCGAAACAGCCAAACGTTGGAACAAAGGTTGGAATACCTACACTGAATGAGATGGCTCTACCAACAAACACTCAAATGAAGCTCGTTCAGGCTAGCATTGGATTCCGATTTCAAGGAGATTTCTTTGATCGATATTGGACCTGCTATGTGGTCGAGCACATACCTAGAAAGACTAGGAGGCTTACCGTGACCGATGGACTTTTTAACCAAGACCAAGTTCTCGATGTGTTTACGCCCCCTTGGGGCCGCAAACGTGACGTGGTCAAGGAGCAAGAGTGCTGGAGGCAAAGAAAAGTACTGGAACTGCATCTTTTTGACACTATTTTAAAACAACTTGTCGGGAGTACGAAGGCTATCTATAACATGGTCCGAGAAGAGCTTGGTATCGAAGACGGCACCTTCTCGACATCGACCTTGAGTAGTGACGACTACTTCAAATCTAGTGCACAGTGGCAGAGATACCAGCAGATTTTGCAACTTGTCGAGGAGGAACTTTCTGATGTGCTACTCACAATCTCTAAGTGGGAGTCTCGTGCAAAAGATCGCGGCCAGGAACGACCACGTTGGACTCGCGACGACGAGCGTAAATATCGTCAATTTATCCGGAAGCTAGAAGGAACAAACCGCATCCGCATTAGAGATCTGAACAAATACTACAACAATATCCGATCGTTAAAGGAAACCTTGAAGAGCAGCCGCGATCAAATAAGTAACGATCTCAGCCTACGAGGCTCAGAAAATATCCGGTTCTTCACTTATGTCACCGTGGTATTTCTGCCCCTGGGGTTTGCGGCCAGCGTGTTTAGCTTGAGTGATGAGCCGCCGAGCACTGTCGTAATCCCCATGATTGTCTGTGCAATGGTGGCTCTTCTTCTCACGGCTGTGGCGCTGGCCAATGCGCGAAGATTGAACGCTGGCGTACGCGAATTGCCAAAGTTTGTTGATCGATATTCAAGAAAAAAGATTGAAGAAAGCTCCTTGTTCACATCAAAGTCGGATAGGAAAAAGAAGAAGGGGCATGAGGTGGATGACTTCGAAAAGGCCTCGAAGCCGAAGTCGCGTCACAGAAGTAAGATGCAGTTTCATAGACGACGCGAAGTACACTCAGAGACCACTTCGTGGCATTTTTGGTTTTGGATCGCATACATATCTCTAGAGCTACCGGCGCGGAGGATTGCAATCGCATTCAAAAGTGCCAAGGATTTAAAGGTTACTAGCTGGCGCACATACTTGAATCTTATGATTGGAGTATTGTTACTTCCAGTCGTAATCATCTCATTTCTGTTCCAGGTTGCAGTGTACAATCTGGTTGACTTGATTAAATTCTGCTGGAGTATGTGTTCTCTTGATCCAATTGCTGTTGATTTACTAACATCTTCAAGAACGTCTCAAAAGTATCGAGTTCAAGTATGTGGAAGAAGGATCGGATTTTCTGGATCACTTAACGTGGTTAACTGGTGCGCTGGATCATTATCGCCCATTGAGAGAGCAAGACGAGAAAAAAGCACACGAAAAACAAGCAATGCAGAAGAAGAATCAAGATGATTGTTACGAAAGCACAAGCGAGGATGAATGAACTAAGACAGAATATGACCGAAATTTTAATTGATGTTTAATATCATAGGATAGATTTGTGTCGAGGAAATAACTGATTCAATTTAGCCATAAGCTAATTGAAAGACCATTCATGAAATGGCTGCAGAGTCTCTTCAATAGTACTTTTCTTGACGACACTGTAATAATTGGCGTCAGCTGACCTATGAGCACTTTTCTGTCTAGCATACGGGGCAGCGTCCTACATGTGAGGAGCGTGTGTAAATGTGAATCTTTTCAGAATGCAGGATGCAAACTATTTGTTTTATTCACCTTTGCTTTTAATTCTCACACTAAGATAAATATTTGGGTCGAATTGTTATAACTGGATTAAACAGATGTGAGTAATGGACCTTTAGAAATGCCATGTTGCTGATCCTGAAAAATTGGTCTAGGATAGAAGCTACACAGAAATGGATACTTCTCGCTTATCCAAATACAACAAGGGGATTAGATAGGATGTTTTGTACTAGAACAATCGGGTAAGGTCGGTTGCTGTGCCTCTAACCTCAACAAGGGGCTGGCAAAAAGGCATCCACTGCAGTGGGGCCAGAGTCACTTCCGACTTGAGATGAAACTGAACAGGCACAACCCAGCCACCTGGCAATTTAGTTATCCCAGGTTGATATCTGATTAGCATATTCTCTAAACGATTTGGGAACTCTGATACCTGGGGTATTCGCTACAGAAGATACCTGGAAAGCAACATTGACTTTGCGTTAGGTCTATGATCTGAGCTGTTAGCGATTGTGAAGCGTACACCACTTGCGACGGCTTTCCGAATGCAACCCAACCTACCAGGCCTTCCCCCTCTGTTGTGGCAGTGACTCGCTCCCATGATGAAAGTCAGCCTAGAATACTCCTAAAATATACTGGCCGACTTCCAGGGTACCATACTGACGAATAATGAAAGGGGATGAGTCTCCACTCATATGCATGTTGGTTCATCGCATTCAGCTGAGCCAGGGGCACGTTCATGGGGCCATCCATACGAAATACAGAGGCTTCCCACGTCTCCCATAGCTTATGAACTTCCAGTTCTACTACATTAGTTCACCATAGATTGGATTTGTACTCTATGATACATCCATTTTATATTTCCAACTTTGGAATACCCTGTATTTTAAAACACTATGACTCAGGTTTCCTACGCCCTTCCAGCCCTATGGGATCCCGTGGACCACTTTGATATCATGACAAACTCACATGGCGAATTTCTTTGCGTTGGTATCAAACGAGATGGAGGGAGGTGTTGTTACAGGTCTCTTCCTAGATGTTCAGCGCGAAAGGCACACGATAATTACGTCACACATTTAATCTCGCGACTGTCGCAAACACACCCACAACTTGTACAGTTAGAGGATATAACTGAGTTGGCACATGCTTTATTCTGTGGCGTTGGTCACTCTCAGGGTCCAGGGATAATGGCTGTGCGGTGGTACAGACAACTGGCTGCGATCGGTCGCTACTACGCAACTTCAAATTCATTTCAAATAAACTTTCACTCGGAAGAACAGGCATGGATACAGCGTATAGAAAACTTGAAAGGGCAGTTGGAAGCATCGCAGCGTAACGCGTCCTATTGGAAGGGCATGTACGAAAAGGCTCTGGTTGAGAACAAAGCAGCAAAGGAAACAAGTCTATCTGAAGCGAAAAAGTTGCAAAATTCAGTCGGTCATTGGAAAAAAGAACATGGAAAGGTCGTAAAAGAAAAGGTGGAGCAGGAAAAGAGAATTTTGAACCTCGAACGATTGATCCAGGCTCGGACAGACCACGTCGACCAGCTTTCCAGGTCCTGGGACAAAGCGATGGAAGAAAAGAATTCTTTGCAGATAAAATCTCAAGTAACGAATCTTCAGCTTCAAGCTCTCCAAGCAGAAAACAGCGTGGCCAAAGAATCGGTAAATGATCTGCAGTCACAGATCAACAGCATTCAAGATCGAGAGACTCTATTGAATGATGAGCATGTAAAGGTGAAGGCTGAGGCTAGTCTCGTCATGAAGCAAAACATCCAGTTATTGGCCGACTTTGAGAGCAAAAGCTCGGATGCTCAGAGGTTTTGGAATGAGCTCGAAGAAGAGCGGGCTCGCAACACGGAGATGAAGTTTAAATTAAATAACCTAGACGTTGTTGAGAAGGATTTGAGGAGAAGTATATCGGAATGTTGGCTCCATCGACTCCGAAAATGGATCGCATTAAATTGGCCACGTCAAGATTGGTATAGACCTCTTGTTCCCGACACAGCAAAAATGATGAACCAAGACGCCAGGGATATTTATGCGGTTTAACATGGGTTCCAAAGATAAATAGATAATGGAATTATTCCGTAAAGTCTTTTATATTGGCACTTGGATGGAGAGAAGTCGGAGACTACGGAGTTGCAGGCGGATTTTAATTTAATAAAACCTCACAACCTTATTTCATGCATTTGTTTCAATGGAAATAAATCTCAAGGCCCTTCCTTCTGCCGAGGCATCTTAGGTGGTATCAAGAGAACATATTAGTCCACGATGTGTTATTAAATTTGGTTGCATCATGTTTGGTGCCAAAACGAAGATCACTGTAACTTTATTATTGCTTGAGTGGCTTTTAGTATATGATTGTAGTCTTTTGAATCACTGCAATGGATGTCTTTGGGGCATCTTGGGGTCCGATACCTATTCCAATGATATAGGTACCTTCAGCAAACACCCATTTATCCGTTACCCAGGACGCAACATCCTTTTTCCAGATTACGATCGTGATCTCAATTGACTCTGCAGGTTGTAGGGGTCTCGTCTTTTGAAACCCACAAAGTATGACTTTTTCATGATTGCCTTCGGGCCATACATATACCTGGACCACTTCCTGTCCAACCAAGATCCCTGAATTCTCGACGGAAATACTCAGGCGCCAGAAATGATCTTCATCAGTGATATCGCGGACTTTTGTTGTAAAGCTGGTGAAGCTCAGCCCGTATCCAAACCACCACTGGGGTTTTATCTCTTTATGGTGAAGGAACCACCGATATCCAACTTCAATGTCTTCTTTATAGATAACTGTGCCGTTTATTCCAGGCCAGGACTGTAAATCAGATTCAAAAGGAAGATCAGAATATCTTTGTGGCCAAGTAATGGGAAGCCGTCCTGATGGGTTGACCAGACCCAGAAGCACGTCTGCTAAAGCGTTTCCGGCTTCCTGACCACCGTACCAAGACTGCAAAAATGTGGAGGCATTATCGATCCACGGAACCTCGACTGGAGACCCTGATTGGTTGACAATTACCAGGCTCTGCGGCCGATGCATTCGCGTAATCAATTCCATGACTAATTTGTCTTGATCACCTGGAAGAGCCATCGATTGTCGGTCGTAGCCTTCACTCTCCCACTCATCACTTAGTCCAAGGACGGCCACTGTAACCTCGCTCTCATTTGCGATCGATACAGCTTCGGAGATCAGAGTTGCAGAGTCGGCAATCTCTTCCTGGTAGCCAATTCGAAGTGATGGGTGGGATGAAAAAACGTGGTTGGCATCGGCGGCAACTCCACAAGAGGATCCCAAACTCTTATCGACCCAAGCCTCGATTCTTACACTGTAAGTCTTGCCAGCCTCCAGGTGCTTGCTTCCGGTGCACTCAGCACTCCCAAATGAGTAAAATGTCTCTCCGGGTTCGATCCACTTGCTATTGTCGACCACAAGCTCGCCATCAATATATATTTGAGAGCCTCCAACGCTGCTGAGACTGAACTGGTGGGTCCCAGTTGTTGCCGGCGTAAGCGATGTAGAAATTCGCAGAGAGTATGGCGGAGGGTCGTCTGTCTGGAACTGCTGAGGAGCACTGTCGGAGAGGTCGACATTCGAGCTGCCACGATATTGAGTCTCGACGACCGGTCCAGACAAATCGACTGACTCAAAAAAGTCCATTTGAAGCAACGATTGATCTCCAAGGGACGAAGGACTCTTCCATTGAGACTGATCGAAGAGAGCAAGCCACTTTCGTGCATACGCACCAAGCGCGTACTTTACATGTACATCAATACCTTGCTCCACTGCCACTCTTTTGAACGACTCCATCGGCTTGGCGAGATATTGTGGGTTCATACTGGCAGAGCCGCCTCCTCCCGGAGTACCCCAAAGGGCATTGGGGCCAATAAACGCTACCTGTTTGCCTGCGAGCGCATCAAGTTTCAACGGCAGAGTTGAGGTTGAATTCTTCAGTAAGACAATGCCACTTGCAGCTATTTGACGCATCAATTTCACATCTTGAGCTGATGTTTGAGAGGATTCCTCGCGATTCCGGGACTGCTTTGCCTGTTCTTCGGTGAGTCCCAGCAACCCAAATTTGTTAGCTAAACTTAGTATGCGTGTCGCAGATTTATTTATCGTTTGCAACACTTCAGGATCTGATTCATCCTTGACCGCGTTTAATAAATTCATCCCCCGCTTCTCTGGTGGACCAGGCATCTCCAAGTCTAGCCCAGCCTTGAGACTCTCGATGATTGAGTTGGTACCACCCCAGTCGCTCATTATGACACCCTTGAATCCCCACTCTCCTCGAAGTACTTCCGAGATTAGGCGAGAATTCATATCCATGTGTTTTCCATTGACGGAATTATAGGCCGTCATGATGCAATCGGGTGATGCTGATTTAATCACCATTTCGAACGGCCGCAAGTATATTTCCCTTAGCGCGCGCTCTGGTATTTGGCTGTCAACAGTGAATCTTTCATGCTCTTGTTCGTTACCAACGCTGTGGCCCATTGTTAGACCTATAATTGCTGGCCATATCAAACGGTTCATATCGTTTTCGGTACTTACAAATGCTTTGGTACTGCCGAGACCTCACCAGTCTCTTGGACGCCGAGAACATATTGCGATGCTAGAGTTCCACTGAGAAAAGGGTCTTCGCCAAAGCACTCAAAATTGCGCCCTCCCAAAGGATTTCTGGCACAACAAATGGTTGGAGCCAGCAAAACTTGCGCGGCTTTTTGTTTTGCTTCTCGACATAGCAGTCTCCCCAAGTCTCTCATGTCAGTTGGAGACCAATTTGCTGCTTGGCAGACAGGACTAGGGACAAATGCTGCGGTTGGGCCATCCACCGCAAATTTTCCCCGAGCGCCTGAAGGGCCATCTGATGTCTGCAAAGTCAGTAGAAGTGTTGTTCAGGATCATTATCCAAATACCTTAATAGATCCAATTCCTAGGCGTGGAATTTCTTGGGTTTGCCAGACATCAGCACCAGATAGAAGCAATATCTTCTCTTCTAAAGAAAGCCGGCTCAAAAGTGCTTCTATGTCTGTGGGTGACATGGTTTGAGTAACAAAGCGACTGGTCTAATGAGCCGTTGCAGGACGATTTGTGTTGATGATGCTATTAATTTTCGGCACTTTCTGTCGTTATCGAAGATCGAGGATAATCAAGGAACGAACGGCACGGACAAAAAAGAACTGGGGGGTTCCTAAGAGTCTTATCGTAGAGTAACATGGTTGTGTAAGTGGGTCATTATGGGTGCACGGCGAAGGAAGCAGATGGCATTGCTCTACAACGATTCCAAGATATTCACCCTGTGATGCTCGGTGAAATCATGGATAAATATTTCTAGAGAGGCCAATCACAATGCTAGCTACTGACCCGTGAAAACCAACCTGCATTGATTGATTGGTTGTGTTGCGGACTGGAATTTTATCAACAGCGAAGCTGGGTGAGCGCGGCAAACCGCTAGCAAAATGCGAAGTCCGCGCAATTCAATTTAATTGGCCAAAGCCACATTGCCGATCTTATCAAGTTCACTTGCCGGGGGACAGCCCGATACAATGCCAATGGCAATCATTTTATTGGGCAACTCTTATCTTGGTGCTACGCGTAGCTATCTCGGTGAGGTCCAATCTTATCTTTCGGCAAAACCACTAGTTAGTACAGTGGGTTGCTGACACGGCTCAAGCTACGAAGTAGTGTTGAGCAAACCACTTTGGTCGTTTCATCATAGATAAACCGTTCAGGGAATTCAGGGTTCTTGAGATAGCGCATGCGGAGGAGAATAGCATAGGGCGGATACATAAAGCATCTTCATGAAACATCATTCGATCATCGCATAATCACCATTTTCAGCCAAAGTATTGACGTAGCTACTTCAGCTACCTCATACACCATGGCGCCTCCAAACAATGAGAAGCGCGACATGCATGGAACATATCTGCTGGCAATGATCTGTTTCGTCGTGACTGCAAACTCAGCCACTCAAGGATATGACTCTTCAATGATGGTAGCTAATTTCTCATGCCAACCCAGCCAATTTCATGTACTAAAAACGCGTTCGTGAATAGAATGGTTTGCAGATTATTCCTGCCTATACAGACTACTTCGATCTCTCCACAGCGACTCTTGCGTTAAATGTCGCTATCGTCTTTGCGGGCTCCGTCATCGCCATGCCCATTGCTGGGCCTTTGGCAGACAAGTGGGGCCGAAAATGGGGCATTGCAATCACGGCCATCATTTCGATTGTTGGCGCTGCCATTCAAGGTGGTGCTGTGCATGAGGCGATGTTTTGTATTGGGAGGTTGCTTATTGGTGTTGCTATTACGACTGGATCAACTGCTGCCCCAGCGTAAGTGGCCCCTACTCACGCGTTAACTTGAATGCTCACACTCCAATCCAGGTACATTGCCGAGATCGCTCACCCTAGTAATCGCGTAATGCTGACTGGTCTCTACGGCACGACATGGTACATTGGGAGCCTGCTTGCTGCAGCTATTACCTACGGAAGCCAATACATGGACAGCACCTGGTCATGGCGCCTGCCCTCATTAGTAAGTCACTACTGAGCCTTTTTGTACATGAATTAACCATTGGCAGTTGCAATTCATCCCTTCCATATGCTGTTTGCTTCCATTACCTTTCTTGCCGGAAAGTCCCCGTTGGTTGATCTATCAGGACCGACATGAGGAAGCACGCGCTATCCTAACCAAGTATCATGGAAATGGAGACCCCGACTCCAGCATTGTCGCGATTGAATACGCTGAAATTTGCCAAACCCTCGAGTATGAAAGAACTGTGCAAAAGACAAACTGGAAAGCTCTGGTAAGAACGCGACCCAATCGGTGGAGAACCGGGATTGCTGCTGCGGTCGGCTGTAAGTGTAAACGTCAAATCCATCCCAGTTGCATCTGACACAGCCCAGTTTTCTGTCAAGTGAGCGGCAATAATATCGTTACATATTATCTGGGAGATGTCCTTACCGATGCCGGTATCACTAAAGCGCAGACGCAACTTGGTATCAACCTCGGTCTCAGTGTTTTTAATCTCTTCACTTCCACCCTGGGTGCCTGGCTAACTGACAGAGTGGGTCGACGGCGAGGATTCTGTAAGTCTTCTCAATCAAATATTCAGATACCTGTTAACCATATTAGTGCTTGTTACCGCCATCATGTCAGGATTTCTTATCATTATTGCTGCACTTACAAAGTTCTATAGGCTTAGCCCAACTCTTGGATCATCGGCCGCGCAAGTGACACTGATTTTCCTGTTTTATGGCACATACTCCTTCATTTGGACACCTCTTGCTATCTTATACCCAGTAGAGGTGTTATCATATTCTATGCGTGGAAATGGACTTTCCTTCTACAACGGGGTTGTCTATGGAACTGCCTTTTTAAACACTTACGCCATTCCGTACGCAATGGAGTGGTCGAGTTGGGGCTTTTATCTCATCACTGCATTCTGGAACATCTTGGTCGAGCTGCCAACTATCTATTTTTATTTCCCGTCAACGGAAGGGAAAACCTTGGAGGAAATCGATGTTATCTTTGAAGGAACTAGACATACAGATGTTGGGGTCAGTGTGGTGGATGTGTTTGAAGGAAAAGCTATTGATACAGTTGAAAAGGGTGCAATTGCAAAGTCTGAGGCTTGATTGAACGATCGCCAATGACGACAGAAACTTGTTTGAACTGATTTCGTGATAGTCGCATTCGTAATGATAGAGTGGAACTATTCAGAAAGGCAAATCCACACCAATTTCATCACTGCAAGAGTGGATCTCGCTAGACTTTTCTGTGGAATGGCGCCCCATCACTTCAACAGCGGGTCATCCGCTTGACTCCACTGGACGGCTTCCATAGCTCAGTTGGTTAGAGCTTCGTACTAATACTTCAACTTGCAAGTGTTGGTGATGCGGAGGTCGCAGGTTCAAGCCCTGCTGGGAGCATTAATGTGTTCACATTGCCATCCAAGGAGTCATTTTTTGCTACGCTTTTTGTTATTTTTGCTGGGTATTGTGAACATGTCGTCGCTTTATATTTCACTGGTATAAAAGCTGTGGAAATCAGTTTGAAATAGAATATCGGACAAAATATATTAGCGAAAGACTCTTTACTTAATTTGTTCAAATTTGTCGACATTGTGATATGATGTTGAATTTTTGGGCAAATATGAAGTAGTAGACAACCATCAGCAGCCAAGCGACTCATCTATTCTAAGTAGGCTTGTAGACCATGTCTAAAATCTCGATAAAATATGTTTCCATATTAAAGCTATTTTCTAAGATTGCTGTCATTTCTAATAACATTTACATCAACTCAATCCCGTCAAGGAACAGGAACTGTGATATAGGGTAGGCAGCTATCCTAGTCTTGCCAGTCTTCACCGCCGACAATAATGACATGGGTCATGGAGGTTTGCTCCGCATTGCAGTCCACAGATAAGTACCTGAACGCGCCCCCGTTTCCAGTTAGGATGCGCTGGGCTGCACATTGCCATCGAAGCTGGATATGGCTGACGCACAAGATATAGAGGTTGGTAATACCGGATCAAAGCGGTGAGTGCCGTTTTTATGCTTTCTGTTGTTGATTTTCTCAGTGATTAACTTGCGTGATGCAGCTTGAGGAACCGCCTGTCGCAACAAGCCTTCAGGAAACGAAGAAGTGCCTACGTGAAGGACTTGGAAAGGCTATTGGAACTTCGTGGTAATAGTGAAAATGAACAAATTCGCAAACTACAAGATGATAACCGCTTGCTGCGACAACAACTCACTGCGGCCGTTGGCAAGCTGGAAAATATCCAGATGAATTTGAGATCGCTTTCAGACGCGATGACAAATGCAACTCAAAAAAACAATGACCCTTCGACGTCTATATCCAATCCCGAAAAGGAATTGGCGAATGATGAACATGGGGCTAGTGGGAGCACTAACAGGCAAGCCATGCAGTTGTTAGCCCGAGATGCACACTCCCCAAAATCTACACCCTTGCGTAGCGATGCACCTTCTCAATATCATCAAGAGCCCTCCGATTCACTTGCCGATGACATGGAACAAGTTATTCAGACATCCGTATATGAGGCCGAATCAATTCGGGTTCATGAAATATTACATGATAGCGGTGATTTGGAGTTACCAACGACCCCGGAAAGAGTAAATCTCGTCGCCGCTACATCTCCGAGTCACCCAAGCGCTCTCAGCCCTGCATTGACCTTAGGGCAAAATATTACGGCTCTTCTAGACTCTTGTGTTGATTTGAGAAGTCTTCCAGGTGTTTGGTCTCATCAGCATCAAATGGGTCCCGCTGCTTTCCAGGCCCGTTTGTCTGATACACCAAAAACTTGCGAGACACATGTCAAAACCAACTCGTACTTCTCAGATCACATGTATCTGATAAGACAATGCCTTTCCGCAGTATGGCGCAGTAGGAGCTCCGTTGAAATGACCGTGTATAGTTCACCTTTTTACAACCCGAGTTCTGTAACCTTGCTAACTCAGCATGTTAGCGCTCGAATGCGCCTGTCTGCAACCTTCATGCTTTCCATGTTCCATACTTTGACTCGGCCATTGGCTTTGTCCTAGTACACAGCCACCAATTTCTCTGACAACGTTGCAAACCTTACCTTGTGGCAAATGGACCCTTCCCGCGAAATGTACTTGCAACTTCATCCAAACTATAGGCCCTCCGCACTTCAAATGGCGCAGAAATACCCCTCTGTTATCGACTGGTGCCCATTTCCGACGGTTAGAGACAAGCTTATCCTTATGCACAGCGCTAACCCTTACTTGGATAACATAATATGCGACATTGCCACTGCCTACGTTGTTGAGGTCAGTGGGGGCGACCTAGCTTTGGATCAACACGATGGTGGATTTATCAGAGTCTGGGATCTTATATGTGCATCTGCATCTTCGGATAAGATACTATCCCGGGATAAACAGCAGCAGATGGATCAATATGATACATCCCCAGCATCATATGAGGAGGAAGGTCTATTATTGCACAACTTGTCGGCTCCCAGCACCGAGGCACTATTCACTCCAGAATACGCCCGGAGAGCTTTCAAATTTCTGTCTTTGGACGATGGGCTTCCGCGGTTCAAGTTGGACCCTGAATTCTTTGTACAGTACCCGGAACTTTTTGATCCCCACGCTAACATTATTGCGATGGGCACTCCCATATCGCCGACTGTGCAGACAAAGATACCATACCCATCTTCGCCAGGGCCTGAAACTATGCGAATCTATAAGCATTTGGCAAATTGGTGTGTCTCGTCGATTTGTAAAGCATGATGAGTGTAAATAACAATTAATGAATGAATGACATCTTCGTTGTTTTGATAGGCCGCTTGGACTAACACTGGTTGACGATGTTTCCCAGCAAGTGTGCTACCATTCTACGACCGTGAAACCTTCTATAATTAAAACAAAGAAATATAGCTTGATGAGATATTGAGATGTATTTCAAGACATTCATTATATTTAGTAATGTATTTTCAAATGGTTTAAAGATGGGCCTCGCCAACCGTTTTTACTGTGGCTACGCATTCAATCTCAACATCCGTCCCCATGGGAAGCTCTCGAACCCCAACACAAGTCCTTGCATAGAAAGTCGGATTAGCTGCCAGAACGCGCGAACAAAATTGGTTCAAAGGCAAAAAGCTTACGGGTTTTGTATCTGAAAAAAAGATAATATAGACATCATTGACGGCAGAGAAGTCCTCAAGATTGGTAAGATAAATATTCACTTTTACGACACTGGCCAAGCTCGCGCCAGCTGCTTCCAGAACGGCGGTCACATTTTGTAGAATGCGCTTCTGATAACATGAAGTGATAAGCTTTCTGTAAATTTATGACCACAATGCGAGATTTCAACAAACCGTTCTAAGTTGTATCGAGCCCTGGATGAGAGCACCCGTCTTTAGATCAACCCCTACCTGTCCAGAGCAAAATACCAGACCTCCAACGCTTACTGCTTGCGACAAGAATGGCGGCGGAGGGGGCGTATGTGAACGACAACGAATTAATTCTCAGCATCGATGATGTGAAGAAAGCAGCGTCTGATAAATTATCATCGACCGCTAGGGGTATGTGAGCTGGACTCCATATCTGAGGTAAACCATTAGATTGGATCCTGCTAATGTTGGCTGTCTAGATTTTTATAACCATGGCTCGACCAATCAAGTCACACTAGCAGAGAACACTACAGCTTACTCAAAATATCGACTGCGACCGCGAGTTCTCGTCGATGTATCCAAAGCTGATACTACGGTCGATGTGTTTGGTCAGAGAATCGATTTTCCTCTTTGCGTTTCTCCTGTGGGAATCCAAGCCATGGCGCATCCTGATGGTGAACTCGCAACCAGCCGATCATGTGCTAAACGAGGGGTTCACATGGGTGTCTCATCGTTCTCCAATTATTCTGTTGAGGATGTTCGGGCTGCTGGGCTCAAAGTTGGTCCTCTGGATCACGTGATGCAGCTATATACTATGCAGGATCGATCTGTTCAGATGAGGATTATCAAGAGGGCAGAAAAGGCCGGTTGTATTGCTATCTTTCTGACTGAGTATAGCCCAGGACTAGGAGTTCGGTATAATGAGCATCGAAATGGGTTTAAGACGCCGAAGGGTCTGTCTTTTCCGATGCTCGAAAAGGATTCGGATGCGATTCGCACTCAGACACACGAGGAGGGGTTTACTTCATTCAATTCGGATTCGCACTCATGGATCAATGAGATTCCTTGGCTGAGGAGTGTTACTAATATGCAGATCTGGATTAAGGGCGTTTTGACTGCAGAGGATGTGCAGTTGGCTATACAATATGGTTGCGATGGCGTTATCGTCAGCAATCATGGAGGCCGACAACTCGATGAAGCTGTGGCTACCATCGATGCGCTACCAGAATGTGTCAAGGCCGCTCAGGGTAAGATTCCAGTCCACATAGATGGTGGAATTCGAAACGGAACAGACATTTTCAAGGCACTAGCTCTGGGCGCAGATTGTGTTTGGATTGCTCGTCCAATGATTTGGGGACTGGCTGTGAGTATCTGACCCGTGTCATGTCCATCAATATTGGATGCAAGCTAACACAAGAGGGATAGTGCAATGGAGAGGATGGAGTGAAGCGGACATTGGATATCCTATACGCCGAATTCAAACGATGCATGCAGTTATGTGGATGCAACACGCGCGCTGATATTATCCCCGCATGTCTTGGAATTGTTCGCAACAATGGCCCGATAGCGAGACTTTAGAGGAACAAGTGTTGAAGTAGAAAGCTAAAATGATGGCTGGGGGGAAAGCTGTGCATAAGTGTTGTCCAACTATCTGAAAAGCCTGGTCAAACGAGAAATATATTGTTAAATAACTACACGTTAGCTTCGTGTGATTATATGGACCTGCAGCAATATGCTAAAACTAATCGGTGGTATCTCTTTCTTTGATAGTCTTGGGTCTTTTGTATATGCACAAATGCGTATTTTTATCTTACAACTCTATAGTGTAGTACGGTGGATTACTCTATCTTCATCGTCTATTTGTAACCTAAAAAGAAATCGTAGGTATCCGTGTGTCTACATACTGAGTCGACACACGGGGATTCGAGAGAAAATCAATCCGCCCGCCTCATACTCCGCAAGACAATCCATCACTCCGTCGTCAAATAAATTCCCGGCGCCTCCTCTGGCATTTTAGGAGAGATTTTAAACGTGTTGCATGCCTTAAGTATGTTCGAAAACCCCGATTCTGGTTTCTCAATGAACTTCGTCAAATGGGATATAGGCCACCATTGCAATACGCATTATCAGGGTGTCACTCATTTTTGCCTTAGCTGTCAATGTGATAAAATTGTCATAGGCTTTTGCTTTCTTCTAGACTGGTAGTTCATCAACCCTCAGGTTCAGCTAGTTTCGTGTTCCTTTCCCGGAAATTTCTCTGCCACAACATCTGATGCATACTGCTTCAAGGCCTTAATGCTTTCCTCGGCCGTATTCATATATCTCTTTGCCACCTAGTTGATTGTTTCATTTCAATTAGATCTAGCACAGAAAATTCGTCGGTTAAAGGGAAAAAGTCATACTGTGAGAATATTGCTGTTTGATAACCAAGAGCTTCGGATTGTAGAATCATTTGACCGGAGCAAATAGCCCCAGATCTATTGACAAGGAAAATATTAGACACGATTCGAAACGTGGCAGGATTTTGTGGAGAATGTCGAAGTAATTCACCTACCCAATGCCAACAGTCGGGATCTGTAATACTTTTGTGATTTCTTCTGAAATGATAGTTGGGACAGCCTCGAGAAGTACTGCCACAGCACCCGCCCTTTCCACGTGCAATGCATCCTCTATGATCCTGCTGTGAGTAGTACTAGGTCCCTCACAAGATGCAGAGGCAGTTTTATATGAACCGGAGAAACTGACGTTCGTAATTCTCTGAGGAGTCATTCCAATGTGTCCAAAAACTGCTACTCCAGCTTTTGTGATTGCTTCGATCGTTGGGCCCATTCCTGAATCACCCTCCAGCTTCACACCATCAGCACGACCTTCCTTAATGAGCCTCGATGACTAATCAATAGCTGGGCAATTAGTCAGCTATACACCACACCGACGCAGGATATTTCAGGTCATGAATATGTTGACGATTGCCATCAAGCCTACGTACCATGCTCAGTGGACTTCTCGTACAATCCCAGTGGTAGATCTGCGAGCACGAATGCTGACTTGGCTGCACGCGTCACTGCACGCGTATGATGAATCATTTCTTCCAAGGTTACCGATTTTGTATCCTCATGGCCCAGAGCAATTATGCCGAGGCTGTCTCCGACGAGGATCAGATCAGCATTCGCAGTCTCGGCAATCAGGCCGTTAGGATAATCCCAGGCGGTGATTCCAACAATTTTTCTTGTGGCATGCACCGACCTCAGTCTGGCCAATGACGCCATTTCTAAGCGTAAGTATAACTACCAGTATTGGGAAAGACGAGGAGACGACTAGGGGTTCAAAATTCAAGTGCTCTCTAATCGTACCAAGTCCAGGAGTAGAATATACAAATTAAAGATACTAGGATGCTTTATACGCAATACGGTCATGTATCAACATAATTAGCAGACTGTTGAATATTTGTCGAAAGAATTCGCGTAATCGTTGTACATCTCCATGAGGCATCCTGTTCATAGTCCGACGACTCAGGTTTGTCGTGTCACGGTATTGGAAGTAATTGCAACATCGGACTCCGTAACCCACCAAAACAGACATGGGTTCATTGACAGGGCGCGCGCGGATTCCTTAGGCGGAGCCGCAATTAAGTTCGTGATCTACGCTTCTGTTGTCCCATTAGACGCTAGGGATTTTGATGCCTGGTTGATTGGCTAGCGCAAAGCAAGATAGCCGCGGGTGACTAAATATTTGTAACGTCATGGGGAAACAAAGTGGGGAATCAGGGTGACGGGCATTGAGAAATTCATTCTGTGTCTCTTCCCCCACCTCGCCATTTGATATCCGACACAAAGATTTACGTGACACTGGCTCCGCGCTATCGGCATTGCAATGGCCAACTGGTCCTGGAGAAAGCCTTGTCTCTATCGCTCTATCTTATCCCAGTTCTTTCTTGGAGCTGCGATCAGGTCCTTATCGCTTCATCGCCATGTGCTTGTAATAGAAATCGTGGGAAGATCTATGCGATCTGGGGTAAGCGGCTACCATGGCGTACCTCATTGTTCAGGGACCTAGCGCCACGATGGTGGTGGTTAAATTCACTTATAATGGACCACTTAAAATGGACCATCGGCCTGAGTGAATTCTTCGATAAATGCTTACTACTTACATATTTTTGACCAGTCGTTGCAAACTATCTTGGCTTGAGTTCGTCCGTCTACCTAATTCAAGGTCAAATCTGTCTTGAAGGAAATGCACACGGGAAAGACTTTAAACGAATCCCGTCCAAGTACATCTTTATCCGGATGTTAGTTAAGTAACACGAAACATTTGAACTTCAACAGTCTTGTACACTGTACCAGCATTGTAACCATCATCGCATGCATTATTGCCAGTTCAATTACCATCTTTGACAGTCCCTGCTCCTTGATCGGAGCTCTCTTCGGTACTCTAATGTGCGTTCAGCCATACGGATGCATGTGCTTTTATGATAATTGGCGTAAGGACAGCAAGAATAAAACACTTAAATGCTATTCCATGGCTCGGAGAGCGTTTTGCCATTGTCATCAGGACATTCCTAATGCTCGCTGGTACCCACGCAGCTATACTTGGAATTATTCGCTCATATGGGCTTTCTGGAGTTGCAGTTGCTTGGTCTTGCGCTGATAAATCGAACTCGACCTAGGATGATTACAAATAGTAATTTATATATGTGTGTTTTCAATTTAACCATTAACTAGTCAATCTTTCCAATATCTTGCCTCTTCGGAGTCCTCCCATCAAGAGCCTGAATAACGCACGTGGTTGCCAAATGCGAAGTAGGTTGCAAGTACACGCAATATCCTATGCAACGTTGAGGGATTCCCAGTTAATTCCTACTTGCTGTTACATCATCATTTCATATTATCAAATGGTATTACGCCCAATTGGTCTCAACAAATTAGGACGCTATTTTAGTCATCCGGGGGCTTCCCACAAATTATCAAAACACACTCCATAAACATTGCTGCCGTAAACATTCCTGCAACTTTACAAATAACCATCGAGAATTCCAAATTTTTATTCATCTAACTTCTTGAGCCCTTTTCAATCGTCATTGCAAAAACCAATTTCACTAAAGAGCCACTTTAAATCTATACATCCTATTATCCATGCCAGTCAAAAGCTTCGGGGGCCGTTAAATTCCCAAAGTCAACAAGTTCCGGAAATCCAGCACCTTCATTGATCGACTGGTCATCAAGTGCCATAGGAGTCTGCTGAAAACTTACACTCTGCTCTCGGGCCGGGTATGTCTGGAGCGTTGGAGTGAAGTAATCAGTCCGTTGCAAATCAAAAGTATTCGCAGGCTGTGACATCGTTGAGTTAATTGCATCCGCATCCATCATATCATTGAAGTTGAAGGATGCAGACTCTGTATTCTCATTGTGGCGTGACTCTTCCAGAACATATGTTGAATAGTGGTCTCGAGCCCTGGCAACTTCCATAGGCCACACACGTGCCATCCACCTGGGGTAAATCAAATTCATCGCAATTTCGAATTGACCATTCACAGCCATCTCATGTTCCATCATTTGCTGTAAAACAACCCGAGGCCGTCCAAAATAGAAGTAATCGTAGAGCTGCATCATAATCATGTACCCTATTGGTCGCATATACGGGTCATGGCAAGCTGGTCCATTTGGAAAAATCAAACTGTAAATATCTTTCCAGCGTTTTTCTTCAATTTCACGCCTGTCGCCTTGTTTCTTGTCGGAATTACCGTGTTTCATGATCTTTTCGCACATGTCTTTGGTCATGTACCCGTCCCACGGCCCTATGCGCATCAGATCAACCTCAAGACATGTATGCTCTTCTCTTATGTCCTGGCCATAAGGCATGAAACAATGAGGGCAGTATTCATCGTAATGCACCTTTTTCAAATGTTTCTTGACATGGTGAATTTTGCTCCATGATCCTGTGCAATTCCAATTTGCATACTTATATGGGTCCCACTTCATAAATGGACAAGCATAGTAATGACGCTTTTTGCGGTGCATGGTTCTGGAAGGGACCATTTCCCCCTCTTCGCCAGATTCTTCGCCCTCAGACTCTCCAGAACCCTTAGCAATCTTCTTCTTAGATGCCTTTCTTCGCCGCTTTGACGCGGGTTGATGTGCCGCTTCTGTGCCTCTGCTGCTCCTCTTTCTGCCATTCCCATTCCCTTGGCATGGCGCAGGATTTCCATCCGTATCAGATGCCTGTGGTGTGTTGAATGTCTCATTTTCTGGGAAGAGGAACTGAATCATCCAATCATATGGTATAATTGATGCCCTGGCAGATTCTCCCTCGCCGTGAAGTTCGACGTAGTCCTGGGCGAGTGTTTCAACAATCGAATCAATGAACCTTTCTAAAATAGCCTTCGCATATTCAGAATTCTTCATGTTCGGATCCAAATCTGTTACTGAAACTGACACACAACTAAGACAACAGCTGCTCAGTGAACATGTCGTAGATCTCACATCTAAATCGCAGGCTGGCTGATTGACGTTTGGCGATTGTCCTGAGCCTTCGGCGAAGGAGCCTGTTCCCAAGACAATGTCACGAAGTTCATGTTGGCATTGGCTAAGTTGTTGAGATCGGGATCCAGCGAAAGACGCCGTGCGGGTTGGAGATGCAATTTCTGCATTAGAACCAGTTCGTGAAAATGTCATCTGATCTGGCCCCATGGAACGAATTATTTCGTCAACGAAGATTAAATCAGAGCCCTTCCAAAAGAAAAGAGCGTTCCATGGAAAATGAGCACGATTGCTGTTTCGATGCGAATAATGTTCTAGCCAGGCTTGCAGATTTGCGGTTTCTAGGTGTTGTGGGCCGTTCAATGATGGAGTCTGATCTGACAGTAACGAGAACAGTGGCCCCTCATGCGACGACTCATGGTCGTAGTCAGAGAGCAGTGTGGATGCATCGTCCACTTCATGCGTATTTTGAGCACGTATAATCGTTCCAGAGACACCATCGCCGACCAACCCAAAAGGTGTTCCGGAGATGTTATCACCAGACACGCCACTACCAGCATGCATGATGAGAGGATTGTTTGATACCTAAGATTGAATAGCTCCGTTAGCCTAGTTCCCAAAACGAACGGCATTCATGAGACAGGCTATGGGATAATCTCATGCTTTAGACCTACCTGGTGCGGGGGTTTATTTCGTTCTGTGGTTTCTTCTGGATTCTCTAAAGCATCATATTCCCGACCATCTGGGGGATATGGGTCTAGGGGGTTTACAGGTGGTGAAGGCATTGTATTTCAATGATGAGCACCGACAATGACAATAGTGAGAGTAGGGTATGTGGCTGAAAGAACTCAACGGCGGAGAAACAGAACCAGACGACTATGAGCTGAGTGTGTAGGAATGAGAAGAAGAATATGGTCAGTCGGTGGGCAATGGTTTCTTTTAAGACAAGGCAAGACCGAAATGTAAGATGTTGTATTTCAACTCCGATTGGCTGGGTACAAGTGTAAAAAACAAGATCTTGTATTTCAATTTTGATTGGCTGAGGCACCCCTAAAGTGGGTCCCACGTACGACAAATGGGACCAGGAAAGGAGAGAAAGCATGGGTAACTCAATAAGTGCGTGACGGTTCCCATCATCCGGACTTTGTTAGATTAAATATTAGAAGGATACTGTAGCCTATGGAAACATATTTGAGGTTATTCTTCATGCATTCCTAAGTTTTTTCTGTTCTTTAACTTTTTACCTGGCAGTGAGTTTATTCTACTCAAGAAGTAATTAGACGCATAAAAAACTATACTTTGTTAAATAGATATAAATTTATAATATTTGTTTACCTCGAAAAATTCTTAAGCTTTATTTAGAATTTTATTTTAACTGAAAATTTTTATTATATATCATTAGTGATGAGTTTTAGAATCACTGTAGGGTATGCACCTACCGAGATAGTCCCATTGGTGTCTCCACTCATATTGCCTGGGACAGACCCAGCTCTGGGGCGGATAATTGATAGTTCCGCACGCCAGCCCCACTTAGCCTCCATGGACTCCTGGAAATCCATAATGGCTTGGCAAGACAAATTTCCGACCTTGATTAGGCTACACGCAGCACATAAATAAATCATTTTGCTTCTGTACAATAATAAACACCAAGTATTAGATTTAAATTCTGACCTTATATTCTGATCACTGCCCCTATATAAAAAACTAGAGTTTTGGTCTGGTCTCTCTACCCGAGAACCTAGATAGATTTTCGGGCACATTTAAGATCATCATTCTGGGTTGACACATAACTAGAACTAGACTCGGCGCTGCATTATTCACTCAAATCCAGCTCCAACTCGTGACTAGGTCAAGAGTGAACTGCTCCTCCAACCAAATGCAAACTAGCCTGCAACAAAGATTTCCGAGACTCGCAACTCAACGAATGAGATTGAATGGTAGGCTGGAGCGTTGGAGAAGATCCAGTCCCAATGTCCGAACTTGGACCTGTCTGCCGACTTTTGGTCTCTACGGGCCTCATGACCCTCAGAGGTTCGCCATCGAAGAGGAGGGCGGAGCCTTTCCATTCAAAAATATATTTCCAATGAAACACAGGCTGTGATACAAACCCCTGTTCATTGATGGCTACCATAGGCCCCGACATTGATGGTCCTGGTGCTATGGTTGCAAATTCCGACGGTGGCGGAACTGGTGTCACACCTGGGCTTCTAGGTGTGTCCAGTTGAACAGATTGCCTGCCACCTTCCGCCTGACTTGAACCATCGAGCACCAACTCTGTATCCGCCTCGGTCGAATCAAGGGTCACTTGGCCTTCATTCAGGCAGGCACCTATCTCATGAAGTAAAGCTCCACTTGCTGCACCCTCTTCATGGGTATTTGGGGAGGAGTCGTCCGATACCTAGGAGCGCGTTATCATGTCAGTCTACTGCAGGCTATGCGGTAGCTTGAGGCTTAACAGAGCTCTCGGCCTTGACTCACCCTAATAGAAGGCCTCTTGGCAGCGACGCAACGCGACATGCTTGGTGGAGGATGTCAAGTCTGAACCGCTAGAGAATGGAGGGACGCCAAGGAGTAATGGTGGAATGGATGCGTAGTGTTGCAAGCGCAGACAGAGAAGCAGGCAGGACAAGAGAAAGTTGCAGTTGCGGAGCGATCGAAAATTAATCAGAATCGACTTCGATTGGGGATAGAGATTTTATTAGGGAAAAGAAACAGGATCAATTCGTGAGGGCACCGGTCAGTATTAATGTTGAATGTGCAATGACGAGGAGGACATTGCAAGACTGCACATTGAATTGAAACTGGATCGGCGGGTTGGGACTCATCAGGAGTAGTGCCAAAATTCGCGTCATCCTTCCCAGAAACCCTGCCACGGGGCTTATTCGTACGTGCAACGAGTGAAGATCACATTGTATGCAGCCAATGATATTGGTGGGCAAAGTGTGGACAGTGTGCGGAAATGTTGCTAGGTGTGGGGAGGGTGAGTCGTTAGGATTGCGCTAGACCTCAAGGGTGCTGGACGTTAGCGTCTCCTCGCTGTTGCAACGGCCTCAAAGAGGCACGGGAGCCATTTCGGCGGAAAGGTAGCTGCAGAAGGTGTGGCGGCCTGCTTTATCCTGCCCAATGATGAGAGTGTGCGGAATGACAGGGGGTAGCATGGAGCATGGGGACTTTGGAGAAGGGGGTCGGAGGGGACGTCCTTGACGGCGATACCCGAATGAGGATCTTAAAATCGCATGGCTGTGGGGACAGTTCCATCCTCCCCAACCGGGTCGCCAGGCCATGCAAACCACTATGCACGCACGGCCTTAAATTATCATCGTTGTTCATTGCCAGACTCGTTACGGAGTATGAAAGCGGCTGAGGCTCGTGTTCGACAACGGTCGCGTTGGCGGAGCGTTGACGCCACAGATGCTTTCTGAACAAAGTGGTGGCCCCAATTATCAAGTGGTACCCCCATAATGATGGCTTGGATACCTTTCGTTGCCCACAGTGACATCAAGATATATGCCAAAAAGAAAGGCAAATCCGTCATCATTATTGGTTCTGTCAGTGATTTTACTGACCCAATTGGTTCTTTGACCTGGTGGCCTTAAAGCACGCTCGGACTGGCACGTGGCCAACCCGTTTGTTCGATTCTGACGCTATTCTAGGCATCTTGTCCTGCGGGGATTCCCCGAATCTGTGCTATTTTGCTACACCTATTCGCTTCCGGGTACGCAAATTATTGCGAAACAAATAATAGTGTATTAAAATGCTGGCCAGTGCAGAAAAGCACAAGGCAAGCTAGGTAGTTTCTCTAATCGCCCAGAGTAGAAAAGAAAAGAGTAATAATAAATGTTCCAAGTCAACATTTCAATAGCTTCTAGGTAATTCCACTGCACTGGTTGATCACTTGACATCTGGCAGAGTTAAACCAAATTGGCAAATATCACGGATTTAGTGCAAGTCAACGTCGCCGAGGGCAAACTGAAACGTTATCACCTGGCCCGAATCACAACCCAAGGCGACAGTCATGTCAGCGAACCCCTCGGAAACAGGCCGGTACTCCGAAGGAATCCACAGTAGGCGCGTTTGTTTATTCATAATCCACGCACGGTCTTTGCTCACGTATAGCTCATGGAATCCTTCCACGGCACCGTCGGTGATCATGTGACGCTGAACATCGAAAACGCCAATATCGGTGTGAAGTTGCAGCTTATTCGCCGGTGCGCATTCCAAGTGGTGGGTCATACTGAAATATATTGTTTCGCTTGTGATATCCCAGATTCGCATCTTGTTAACATGATTCCCATACGCCAGGCGAAGGTTATCCGAAGAAAATGCAAGCAGCGATAGGCTGTAGGGGACGGTATGAGTGATCAAGCATTTGTATGCCGCCTTATCCCATAATTTAACACAGCCGTCTTTCGAAGCTGAGGCGAGATACGCGCCATTTGGCGAAAATGCAAGCAAAGTAATTTCTCTCTCGTGCCCTTTAAGTTTCTGTTTTGCGAAAGGGTGTACTGTTTGCCACATCTCAATTGTAAATTTCTTCTGACGGGGAGAGTAGGTGGGAAATGCCACCCACACACTATCGGAGGAAAAGGAAAACGCGTGATGCAGGGAATTTGCGCCACTCAGTGTTTGCAAACAGGTGCCCGTAGTTACGTCTCACATTTTGATCGTCTGGTCCCTAGAAGTTGAGACTATCCGATTCTTGTCCGAAGACACCGCTGCCTTGTAAACAGGCCCCTTGTGGCCGGGACTCTCCTGTGAGGACCCGGTAAGAGCATCCCAGATCTCGACAACTCCATTTGATATGCAAGCAATCCAAGACCCGTCAGGCGAGAAAGTGATGTTGTGTCTCTGAAGCCCACTGCGTGTCAATCGTCGCCTTCGGCCTTTTTCCTTATCCAAGAGGCAGAGTGCTTCATCGCTAGTTATATATACTAGCCGCTTACCGTCTGGAGAAAATTTTACATCCCTGCCAATTTTTTCTGAATCAAAGCTTTCCATACATTCATATGTTGTTGTGTCCCTTAATTGCAATGTGCTTGTCCCTTGACCAGTGGTCGCTAGCTGGCTGCCATCCGGTGAAATTGTGACCCCGTGAATGTCATTTAGTGTGCGCAAGTGTGCACCATGAATTGGATCCCAAATTTCAAGGCCATTATCAGAAAGTAATGCCAATCCCATATTGTTGGGCCACAGTGCTATTGAGCAAGCCTTCTCGCTGACCTCAAGAATCTTGACACATATACCCTCATCCACGTTCCAGACTCTGATGGTTTTGTCCCACGACCCTGAGACAAGGCGGATATCATATTTCGACGTTGAAAAAGATGAGATATAGCCGGTGTGTGTGTGCAATTGTCCCAAGCACTCGCCTGTGGTCGTGCTCCAAATTTTCACTGTGCCGCTGCTTGATCCAGATACAAGTTGCGTGCCGTTCGCTCGACCAATTAAGGCAGAGATCGCTTTGCCTCCATCTCCTTCATCTTTCCAAGTTCTCAAACATGCGCCACTGAGTGCATCCCAAACACTTATGCTCCCGGAGCGAGAACCTAGCACTAGCTTTGTGTTCAAGTCGAGTGCCAAAAAAACGGCCGACATGAATTTGTCACCGCTGGGGGCCTCTATTGTTTGTAGACACCCACCCCAGCTCTTGCTGATTGGTCCGGATGAGATCCACTTGGGATATTCCTGCTTAAATGTTTTTCGTATGAGACTATTCTCTGGACTGAATACCAGTGCTGAGGCATATACCTGAAGGGGAGCTAGTTCGATTCCGACCTTGAACAATTGGAGAAACCGCAGAGCATCGTGTACCGGGGGCTTAGTGGTCAGGCTGGTGTCGTCGGACACATGGGTCATCAGCATGTCCAACTTTCTCAATGCCAGCATACCTTCCGAAACTTTTGCTCATAAGACTAAATGCTCCCAACCAGTTAAGAAATATATAGTTAAGAAATTTATGCACTAGTCCGTTATCCTGAAGGAAGTAGTCACGTAGGTTTGATTCTTTAGCATGGTCGACCCAAAAAACGCACGAATAGTATACTGGTGCTAATGGGCCAACCGTAGGCCGTTCTATCTCTGGAATAAGAGTCCCAAGATCACCAAGGCCATAAATGTTACGTCGAAGGTACCGGAACAATCCCATTAGTGACCTTGAAAATATTACCTGATGCTGCTCACTTGGACCTTTGGGGAGAATGAAAGCTTTTTGCTCCGTGAGAAGGTAATCCTTTGCTGACTGATGGACAAAGTGTATGGTTTCGCCACGAATAGTCAAAAATGAGCGGCAAAGCCTAATAATAACTTCCAGGTCGTGCAGAGCTTTGGGAAAGTCGCCTGGGGAGTCAACAACAGTTCTTAGCTCTTGTAAGCTGATTGGTCGATACATAGAGCATGCTACAGCAATAATCTCTTTGCATAGCTTAAACTGATCTTGCTTCTTCATCCTTTCCATCATCCGGCCATAAAGTGAATCAAGACCTGGAGGGAATTTCTTCAGGACTGACCTCGTCTCCCAGGTTTGAACATCTTCGCTATCGAGCTGTTCACAGACCAAAGCTAGCCACAGGAAGGTCTGATTGGAGTTGGCCACCAAATATTGCCGCACTTCCCTCAGTGTATCCTCGCTATAACCTTTGTGAGCCGCTAGCCGCTCCACTTTGTATTTGATATAAATATCGACGGCAGCTGATATGGATGCTTGGTTTAGCTCCAAGCTTAGACGGGATTTCTGGAGAGCTGGCTTCAAGACATTGTCGATATCCGGCCAATTTCGGCTTGAAACCAGCACCCTTATTCTATTATATTGATGGATTTGCTGGACTAGGTCTAATAGTCGAGGAAGGCCTTCCTCGCATTCGTCTAGGCCGTCGATGATGATAAACATTTCTTTTAAATCTGGGTCCTGGAGCATGCTGGAACACGTTGCATAGGGCATCCCAGGTATTTCTATCCTCAAACATTCGCTTGCTGCTTTGCTCGTATTTCTTTTCAATATGCTTGAAGAGCGAGTCCTGTTGAATGAGAAGGAAACCCATCAAGCTGCGAAGCACACTCGTATATTGGTTGAGGTCTGAATGTGCTGCTTGGCAGAAAAATTGAATGATATTGGAGGATTCCTTGTGTGACTTTTGTAACTCGTCGATGATGCCGCACAAGAGCATCGTTTTTCTTTTGCCAGGGTCGCCTTTAATCCATAATTGTCGTGTCTCTCTACCATGACACCATTGCTGAAAGTCAGGATGAGTCAGAATCCATTCATAATAGTCGACAAGCAAGCCACCCTTCTCGCGCTTGATACGGTCTTTATCAAAGCTGGGATCCGTGACTTGTAGGTCCGCTAGGAGAGCATTGCGTTTATTTGGCTCTGAATCTAAGGTGAAGGTTAGATCTTGCCAGCTATTTTCACTCTCCTGAACAAACTGACTGATAGTAATATTTCCGGCGGTCATGCTTCCAGACCCCCGAGTGTAAAATTCCCGCGCCTGTGAAAACATGTTCGGTATGTTGTTGGACATGTGGGTCCATCTTTTCTGCGGATTTGCTGCTCTGATAGGTAGGATGTATTATGGTCAGAGAAACACAGGTGATATGATTATAAAGAAAAAATGACACCTATTGAAGAATATTGAAGTAGTGAGAGATTGGAGTTGGGAAGCTGACAACATGGTGCCTGAGGCAAGCATGCAGATGATGAAGGCCGTCAAGCTGTGGAGTGGCGCTGTCTTGCAAAGCTGATTCGTTGCGGGCATCACAGCTAACCGAGACTGAGCTGTCGACTTGGGTATGTAGAGCTCAGCTTTTGGCCGTCCCATAGTCATATTAATCGAAGCAGATAATTGGCTCAATTCGATAATAATGGTTCTAATAGTAACAAAATCCCCATTTGTTCATCCATAAAAGAACCGCTGCTTAATAACCTCGTGTGAGCCCCGTTCGCCAACATAATACTGGACGTGCCCCAAGTTTGCCTTTGCCTGCTCTGATGAGCAAGTCACGTCGATCCGGATGCTTACGGGCTCGAATAGTTCGCCGCTAAATGCTGCTCCTTTAAGAATATCCAGAGTGTCATGGTTAGCCCCTGCCAGCAACGATACGATGCCGAGATTCCGGGAGATGGGCACGCGAAAGAGGCAAGCGACTGCGCAAAGAGCCAAGATGGCCATGGCAGGCTGAAGGCCAATGATGAAATATAGCATCGCGCTGTCGCGGATAGTTGGTATCGACTTTTTGATGGCCTCTGTCGCTATATATGTCTCGTTGTAATAGTCTACCGTATTATGTGCGACCCATAGAGGCCCTTCATATTTCGTGGGGACGAAACCCTCGTTGCCCGCAATGGCGGAATGAAAGGCCAACGCCATGACGGTAGCATGTGTCGGTATCAGCCAATGTGACTGATTACGGATGTTGGCAAAGCCGCCCAGGTACTCGGCTAAACTCGTGGCTAAATGCTCTGATATTGGAACCTGCAAGTCGTCGTAGATTTGATACTTTTCTTCTAGTGGATCATGGTCGCATTTTCCTTCTTGCAGCTCGATTGAGCTCCGTGTGATTTTCCACGTACCGGAACAACTGTGTCTCTTGACATCAAACCTCATGGCCCTGGTGCCGACAAATTTGATTGCATTTTGGTACGGGATATCCGACAGCCCATCCAGTCCATTTGGCATGTCATCAGCTCCGGATATCATAGTCCCAACAAGAGCCCACGACCCGTTCCAGAACCGAGCGTCATCATCACTACTGGCAAAGCCTGGTTGGATTATGACAAAGAAGTATCCGTTATCTAGCCGGGTTCTTGTGACTTTTGTAATGTCATATGTTTGGTTCCAATATGCAGCATCTCCCACCGTTGCATTGTATTTGGCAACAGTTCCACGCAGGTCTGTTGCAGCGAGATAATAAGCAGAATCACCATCCAGCTGATTCTGTAGTTCAGTGACGTGATTCGGAAGGGGCGCATCAATTGCGGCTGCTGATGTGTTGGAGATGAGAATCGAATTGAAGCCATATGGTTTTGGGCCGTGTTCAAGATAATCATCCGGAAACCCAACATCATCAGAGGTAGCAGCCAAGAAAGGGACCGTTGCATTTGCCATGACGGCATTGATCTTGCCCAAACGCGTATCGAAGTTTCGCAGCGAGTATTCGGTATTGCTCTGCAGGCCGGGAGGCGCTGTAGGCCCGTAGCTGCTGCGTGCCACGACTGTTCCCGAGAAAGCAATACCGCCGATAAACTGTTTATACCCAACACCCAAGGCAATAGGCATGAGTTTCAGAGCTATGAGGACTATTCTCCAGATTATACTGAGTTGACTCGCGACAGGAGATGATCGGAGCAATCCCTCGACGTTCTGCAGCGTGAAGCTACCATAGCGTGCCTCGATGAGTGTGAGTGCGTATGGTAATACGCGCTGTAAACATAGTGTTTGGACCGAAATGAGAAGACCCAAAGCGACAATTTGACGGTTGAAGCCGAGGTAGGCGGCAAAATGTAAATGAGGATTGATGACTACGGCAGCTACTACAAAGCAACAGATTGATACCAATGTAGCGACAATATCCAAAGAGCTCAGGATTTTCCTCTGAGTTGGCTTTCCCAAGCCTTTTGTGCCCGAGTGGCTAGTATCAGTAATCTCGGGTCTGACCTCTCGATTCCAATGGTTCTCCATTTTGGATAGCAGTGGCAGATGTCTGGACATTGGACTAAAAGCACGGAATTTAGTTAGCACTCAAATTTTGCGATCTTATAAGCGAATTAGAAATTTGTAGGATATCAGTGGAAGTGAGAAGAAGAGTGAAACCTGGCTTTATTTGTAGCTTACTCCGGGCACCGAGCGAGGGTTTGGCAATTTATAGCGGGCTGGCCGACTTGAACCCACGAAGGATTCAGGAATACGAGTGGCAATGCATAATACCTGCGGAATAGCACATTTTAAGCCGATCGCTGCAGCTCAAGGATCGTCAGAATGGAAACAAGCCCAATCGGAGGGCAGCAGCAGCATCAGGTAGTAGGCAAAAAGTCCAATCATCACAAAGCTGCAGTCAAAGCTCCAGCGCTGTGGCGTTGAACCGTAGATCCTGCGTTGGAAATTTACGCAAATGTTGAAAAGAGCATTAGCCACTGGCTCTGGGTAAGTCGTGGCAAATGCGTGCACCTTAGTCGTTGCAGTAATTGAAAGCCCGCGGTGATGAGAGCATGTCTGGGAATTAATTTGGTCTTGAGTAGGTTAACTATGTCTATTTCAGCACCATAATCGTTCAAGCATAAGAACATCTTACATGTTTTCATATGGTTAGCATGTGAGGCTCTCTTCAGCATTACCTGGCGTGAGTTATTCGAGGCTATAGGATTTTCAGCTGTGGGGCTCAGCCCCCTCAAACACTAGCATTCCTTCGATCAAGCCAACAGCCTGCTTTTGTCCGGGGGAGTTTTTCTGACACAAAACAGGCTTGGGATGATTAGACTGTGAGTGGTTTTTTATTTGCACTTTCGGCGGCCTCAGGCCGGTTTGGGAACCCCACGAGGGGCAAATGCACGATAATGACTGGCTAGTGGTTTGCTTCTGCACATTGCCGCCTTACTGCGGATCAGCGAGTGCCAAGGCAGAATCAAGTTGGCGTTGCGATGATCCGTCGATCAAACACGGAATACGCCGACGGGCTGAAGTACTGCCTAAGTGACACACTTTATTATTCGCAAAGCGGCCCGACAGCCGGCATTAGAAAGGAGAAGGGTCGTTCAAAATTAGGTGGCTATTTAGGCCAGCCTATTCATTCGAGTCTCGGCAACGTCATTTACAAATGTAAGCTTCTCTCCCTCAAGTCTCACCCATAGGCCCTCAGATGCCTTTTCCAGTTCCTCAACAGGTCGAAGCCTGTTACCCATCGCATCGAGGCACTCCTCGTCAAGCGCCACCATGGCAGCCAAAGATGAATTCTTCAAATCGCGTATTGATAGGATATCACAATTGGTTGAATGGCCACCATGATTTGCCCCACTTTGAGCAATGATCACAAAGGCTAGTAACCCTGTTGCAAGCGCAAGTTCGACTGAAATGAAGGATATCCACCCCCATGATATATGAACGTAAGCTTCCGTTTTCCAGGCATGTCCCATGATGGGAAAGGCAGCCTGCGTAAAACTCTGAGAGCCATCAGCTCGCATCCTAATATTTCATAGCTCAAAGTTAGAATTAAGGCCGAGGATAAGCACCGAAGCACTTCCACTTTTAAGTGGAATAGGTGTATTTTCATTTACTAACGTGGATGAGAGAGATGAAGCAATGTTCATGAAGATATTGCTGATGCATTGATATCTGCGGGTGTGATTCATAATATTGAGTGGGGAAGACAGAACAAGGTCGTTCAAGGCTTGCATAAACCCAAATCCAACATAGACGTGCTGTTCTTTGGGAGTGATCATAGAGTAGCCCATCATGGTTTGATGCATTTCAATAGCGATACTTTCCAAAGCTCTATAGTTTGCACTGAAGGCTTCTTGTTGCAAAGATGAGTTAAATGTTGCATCTTTATTTTGCAGGTTCTTCAGATGAATAGTCTCGTTCCACCTGGATTTTGTAGTCTTGCAATGCACATCCGGTCCTACATGGATCAAGGGATCGCAGGAAATGTTTAAAAAGGGGTCGGGGTGTTTCCAAGTAGTTTCGGATTTCGAGCTCACCATTCGTGTCGTTTCTTGACCCATATGTACTTCTGTATCATAAGACTGAACACAAAGGTAAAACAGTAGTTCTAACGCTTCATGATCAAAGCCATTCATCGAGGCTAATATAGCGTTTGTGCTTGTTGAATTAGGTAGGTCCTTCATCCACGGGAGCGTAGATATTAACACGAATGATGCTAGTCTCGTTTTCAACAAGGTCGAATTATTTTGAAAGCCAAAAGAAATATTGTGGTTCAGCATGTCAAGAAACGCACCCATCGCTGTTTGATGGACAAACCCGTAGTCTCTTGAGAGTGATGCTGCCCACGTCTTCTTTCCTGAGATCATGTAAGGCGCGAGTCTTCCACTCAGCACATCTAGAGACTCAGGCTTATCCGTCACTTGGATATGCAAGTGAGAAGTTATATTAGCTATCTCCATGCAAACACCAAGTGATTGGTATCTGTCAAACGTGCAATTGCCTGTGGAGCAGAAAGCCCCTGGAAGTGATATGGGGCTTGTGAACGCAGTAGTGTCCATTGCTGTGGCCAAGACAACGGCCTTTTGTGTTGCTGTTGACATCGTATCTCTTGGTTCACTAATATTCTGGACAGCCCCGGTACTTGCTTTCTCCGGAACTATGACGTTCCGGATTGGATAAGTAATGGCTAGTTGTGTGATGGACGATGTTAGACTGCTCACTACCATCAGCAACGCCCCAACAGCAACGATGTGCTTGCAACGGGTTCTCCATAGTAGTTTGAAAGACCCCCAACATCCCCTGCTGGCTTGGTCGAAGATCTTAAAATCGTACAGCGGCCGAGATTTGAGAAACCAACTCCATTGTGTTTGGCTTATAGCAAGAGAGACAGGGAACATAAACCCAGCCTTAGTTATGGTAGTCAAGAAGGCAAGAAATGTGTTCAAGGTGATTCGCAGTGGCCAATTTGGCAAGTTCTTTTGATCGAAAGCTGAAAGGACAATCACGATAGCTTTTTTATTAGAAGCAAGTGGTTAGCTATCGGATCGTATCTGGATACTTGAAAACATGACGGCCGAACTTACCTCCAAATGCTAACAGGCTAATGAAGATTGACACTATTTCTAGTGTCCATATTCTCCACAAAGGTTTTACTGTCCATGTACTGGCCATTTGGGATATTTCCTGTTCCTCTGCAACGCTAATATCCGTGGAACATCGATTCTCAGCAATGGATACCTCGTTGCTGACTCTTGTATCTTGGACGAGTCTGTTATTCTGGGGGGGGAGGTTTGAATCTGTATCCAAATCTATATCTTCCAAAAGACCAAGCGATGAAGCTGGACCCGTTAAAGTTGGAGCTATATACAAAAAGTCCACATTTGCCATTTCAGGACCTGGTTCATCACCAAGCCTGATATTTCGAGAGTCTTTCGGGGGCAGCGGATCCATGCTTGGCAGTCGAATGTGATCACTCTCAAATGAGCTTGAGAGCAGTTTGCACTAACGAGGGAAAGAGAATTTTCATCGTTCGGAGCAAGGAAATATGTGGAGGGACACGCCGCGTAATCATTCAGAGAGACCAAACCTGCCAAAACACACCTTTGTCAGCTGTTCAGCAACTGTCCCATAGGAATGGAGATTGATGCATTTTGCTTGATCTCACATGTCAGATCTGAACCAAAGAGCCAACCTTCAGTCCATCACTCATCATTCATGTTCATCGCCTAGCTTTGTCACGGCAAGAGTTGTGGGGGCTCATTGCTTACGGATGCTTTTTTTAGTGTGAACTGCATTTTGTGGTTGCATCTACCGCGCCTTTTGGTTATTCTGGTCCAATAGCATAGCGTCACAATTGATCCTTCGACCTGTTTCAGCCCTGGGCGCTTAAAACCTGCACCATATACTCTCAAGCTGCATTAGACCTTAAAGTCTCAGATAGTTATGGTCATATGGCTCGTTGCAGTGCAGACATGGAAATTATGTGACTGCATTGATTTGAAATATGCATTGAGTAAGGGTTCAATTGCATGCCGTGCCCCATCGCATTTGATAATGGCTGTAATGGAGAATGAATTTAATTCACTTGCGACCCTGACAGGGCGCCTATTCACGAGCTCTTCTTCACCATTAGCAACACAATTGCGACTTGTCCTGTCAAGACTTCACACCCACTTCTTCCAAGAGGCTCTCCACTTTCTTTCGCATCCTTCTTACCAAATCATCTTCCGTGCCAACTTTCTCAGGGTGAGCTTGTCTCCATCTCGCCACCGAACTCCTTGTCCCAAGTACCTTTTCAAACTGTGCCAGTGTCAATGTTCCACTCGTCCCAAGTATACTTTCTGCCCCTTCTTTATTTTGATTCCACACTTCTCGAAAGAAGCTTTCCTTGTCAAATTCAGGTATTGGAACCTCAAGGGTCCACGGCAGTGGGAGTTTGGTATAAAGCTCGCGCGTCAATTTGTTCCCTTGCTCTGCGTACGGAAGCAATTCACGCTCCAATAATTCTTCCATTGCGGCTTTGATCGCGACACCGTTCGGCGTGCGCACAGGATCTACAGACATGCCGGTTCTTGCCCATATCGCAACGGTACCAGCAGGTTTCAAGACCCGCGCGGCGCTGTGCCAGAAGCCATTCATATCGAACCAATGTGCAGCTGTGGCAACAGTAATCAAATCGATGCTGCGATCGGCGACGGGGGCTCGAGATTTTCACCGAGGGCTTCAGCAGAGGAGACGTCGAAGCGTATCGTCGATGTTGCCGACGCATTTGATCTGCGCGCTACGTCGACCATGCCCTCAGATGGGTCTAGGCCGATAGCATTGGCGAAATGGGGGGCCAAATCGTGAGTAGCCTGGCCTGTACCGCAGCCAACATCAAGAACTGTGTCGAGTTGTCCGCCCGTAGAAGTGTGATGATTTATGATAATTTTGAAGAGTTCTGGGGAATAGCCAGGGCGCCCAGAGGCGTATGTCTCGCCTTGTGAGTGGGTGTATGCCCTGTAGGTTTTCTCTCCAGTTTCCATGGTAAAGAACTTGTGGCGCATTCAGCTGGTTTGTGACGAGCACGCCAACAGTTAGAAATACTTGGGCAGTGCGGCGCAAATTAGCAGCCAATGCAGTATATACCGGCGCCCGTATGAGAAAGCTGTCGTATCGCGTGTGTGGGGTTTTGGTCTGCGCTAGAGTTGGAGACGCCGCCATGTCCAATCGGCGGAGAAATTGATCGGGATACGTCTTTTTTTAAAAAGGCCGGTCCGATTATTGTGGACAGTTATGCAACGAAGGGGCATACATAACCAGCCGGCTTTGACGAAGTCCGTGTCCGATGACAGGCATACTTTAGCCAATCCAAAAAAAAAAAAAAAAAAAAACACGGAAAAAAAACCCTGAATACTCCAATCCATAAGTTCAGAGCGATTGCTTTTACCCATAGCTCATTTAACCATCCGTTTTTCGAGCCTCTAAATAGCTGAGTATGAAAACCTGCAAAACACAGATGCAGATATTGTCACCCGCCCCACAGAAGTGAAGCTACCGTCGATCCATAAGCTATGCATGTCAGAATAAACTATCAATACCAGAAAAAGGGCACCGTTAAAAAATATAGTCATTCTAAATTATTACTCTTTCAATTATTGAACTTGATTCCGATGACTTACTCATGGTGCAATATTCTGCTAGGGAGTCCTGCAGCAAGCTCACTGTCGCGCAACGGATCTGGACGCGTTGAATGGCTAACCTATACGACCTAAGACTCCCCAACAAATAGCTTGACTGCGGATGCCAACCCCAAAAATCATGGCATGAATCTAGTTAAAGAGCACTGGGTACTGGGCATTAAATCTTGGGACTTACTTTAACTGCCAAGCTGTTTCTACGTCAATCAGTCCGCTACAACCTAATCCTTGCCAATACCTAAGGGTTTGTCCATGCGATTCCCGGCCCGTCTTCGCGGCTCGGTCCGGCATAAATCTGAAGGATAATTTGGATTAAAGAAATAGTTATACAGCCTGTGGCGATTTTTAAAGATCGACAGATTATATAATCCATACCAACACGGATTAGAAGGAGGCGGTATGCAGGTTTCAGTGCTACCCCTCATACCCCTCACGGTAGCTCAATGTTGTTCGGATGAGGTGGGTACCTCGGCAACCTTCATCATTCAATTCCATCATCTAATAAAGACCGATCTCGAACCTAGTTCTCAATTATCCTTGCGGGCATCTCTCGTATTCATATTTTTGCCGAATCATCTCTCATATTGCTCAGCACCATGATATTCAAATCACAGAACCCAGACATTACAGGTATGGACCACTTGTCCACAAATCATGGATATGTTTATCCTGACCGCTTCAGTCCCCCGCGATGTGTCAATTTGGTCATATTTATTTGACTCTGAGCATTCATGTTTCAATCGACACGCGGAACATGAGATTCAGGGATTCACCGACGTTTCCAACAAGGAGCATATTGGCTTTTGGGAGCTAAGAGATATTACAACATATTTGTCTACAAGTCTATCTCAAATTCGTGGACTGCAGCAGGGAGACACTGTTGTTGTTTACTCACCTAATTCCATCTGGTGGCCTGTTGTTACTCTATCGGCAGTCCGCATTGGAGCCGTGGCGTGTGGTGTTTCCCCAGAGTATAACGTTGATGAGCTTGCCTACAGCCTTAAGACTAGTAGCGCAAAATGCGTCTTCACTACGGGCGGAAAGCTTCCCGTCGCCGTCGCCGCTGCAGAAAAGTGCGGGATCAACCCGGCAAATATAGTTGTGATTGATGAGCCCGAAAAGCTTGGGCATACAACCCTTGCGCAGCTAATTCAACAGGGCAAGGACCGGGGTAGAGAGGGCCAAGTGCCGCGCCTAGAATTCTCACCATCGAAATCGAACGCAGACGTTTGTGCTTTCCTCTGCTTTAGCAGCGGTACAACAGGGTTACCTAAAGCTGTCATGATTTCCCACGGAAATGTTATAGCGCAGTGCCTCCAAATCGAGCAACTCACTCCCAGCGACCACAAAAGGATCCTTGCCGCTCTACCCTTCTACCATATCACTGGCATCGTCCATCAGCTTCACCTCCCCGTCTTATTGAATGCGCATGTTTATGTGCTGCCAAAATTTACATTGGATTCAATGCTGCAGACCGTTACAGAGTACAAGATTAAGGAAGTACTCCTTGTACCTCCCATCTTGATCCGCATCGCTCGAGAAGAGGATATCGTCGCAAGACACGACTTATCGCACGTCAAGCGCTTCTCGTCGGGTGCAGCCCCGCTTTCAAGAGAAATTTTGGATCTCCTTGAAAAGAGGTTCCCTGGAACTGGGTTCAAACAGGGTTATGGAATGACCGAGTCGTGCTCATGCATTACAGCTCATCCACCCTCACTTTACGCATATAAATATGCCCATCGAGTCGGGACGGTTGTTGCATCAACCGAAGTGCGAATCGTCGATCCAGAAACTGGAAGGGACTGTGGTATCCATCAGAGCGGTGAAGTATGGGCTCGGGGTCCTCAAATAACCATGGGGTATCTGAACAACCCGGAAGCGACCGCATCGACGTATGACAAAGACGGCTTTCTTCACACTGGTGACATTGGCTATTTTGATGAGGATGGTCTTTTATCAATCACGGATCGTATCAAAGAAATGATCAAAGTAAAGGGGATTGCAGTCGCTCCTGCTGAGCTAGAGAATGTTCTTCTTGGCCATCCATTTGTCCACGATACTGCGGTATGCGGTATACCTGATGAGCGCGCTGGGGAGAGACCAAAGGCATTTGTCGTCAAGACAGCGGAAGCGAGAAATTTGAACTGGGAGGCCAGTGGGAGAGAAATTCTTAAATTTGTGAACCAGAAGCTATCGCGCCCCAAGCGAATGGTGGAAATTGAATTCGTGAAGGAAATACCCAAGAGTGCAGCTGGAAAAATTCTCCGCCGACGACTGCGCCAGCAGAATGTGGACTCTGGCGAGAGGTGCATTGTACGAGATGAGCCTATCAAGGCTAATATTTAACGAATAAGAGCTAGATTTTATTCAAATTGTGATTAATTCAAATCATTATTTCTTGTTATCATCTTTTTTTTTTGTGAAATTCATTGGAGGATATATGATTCAAAAGGCCTCGGCGTTAGCTGTTGTCGCATGCTGCCTGGGTGTGGGATGGAGGATACACTAGACAATTAGGAATCATCTTTTTTTTAATGGTCATATAAGGGATATACTAATAATAGTTTAGATTGCACTTTATTTACTAGGGAAGCTTGCTCTTATACTTGGTCTTAATAAGGTTTACCGTCAAGGTTAGTTAAGATTAATAAAAACCTTTACCTTAAGGTTTTATTATTAAAGGAATTATTGTATGGTGGCAAGGGTATAGGCTACAAGACCACCAGCTTGGGCATGGCTATCGCAATGCTCCTTGGGTGATTAAGTCAAAGCTGCTTCTCAAAAGGGATTTGCAAATATAACCATATGATTAATCTTGCAGAATCACCGTCAAATTTCTAAGCGCCTGCCGACTTTCACGCTCCGCATCTCACCAAGTCTCGTGTAGGCGATGACTTCAGCAATTGATTCATTTCCCAGCTACCGTTTGAGGCAAGACGCCCTCCTTAACTATCTTAATGACATATTCCCTGGGAACCAGAATACGATCCTAGTCGAGGTGAGTAGTTGATTTTCAAATGGGATCGATCGGTCGCGACCGGGCGGTGACGCGCTAGTTTCAATCTACGTGGTGTGGCGTGCGCCGTTGCCTTTAAGCTCTTATTAGTTGAAGACTTGGCTCACACTAGCTGACGATCACAATAACTTGCTTCACCGAAATGTCTTGAATCAAAACCTAATAAAAGGACAAAGCCTCCACAATCCGCTTGCATCAGAATTTGACATTTGTTTGCCACGGCTCTATTCACCTCGTTTTGTCGGACCAATCGGAGTTTAAAAATCTCTTGCACTCGCATCCTCTGCTTATATTCGGAGTGTCACGCTGTAATTCTTACCCAGGATGCAATTTTTAGTCATCGCCACCCTTGCTCTTGCATCTTCGATTGCGGGTGCGCAGGCATGCGGCGTCATTTACTATCCGTCGCGTGGGGTAGAACCTCAGGTCTGGGCGTGTATAGCATCGTGCAAGGACGTGAAGAGTGCGATTCCAAAGGATATTAGTTGCTCTGTCACTGCCGAAATTCCCGAAATCGTCGAAATTGCGATTACCTGCTCATGTCCCACTGATGGGTGTGGTAGTATCGCCACCCCTCAGTTCGAATCATATTGCCAAATCAAAATTTAGGATTGTTGATTCAATATAATTTTGGGGATGCTGAATAGATATCAGGTGCGTATCCTGTTTCGGCATTATTTGGTTAGCCATTGTTAAAAGATGAGGTTTACTAACAATTTCACAAGCAATCATGTGCAGAGATGCTTGCTTGCAGGATGGGCCTTTTTCCGGATCATGGATGATGACCCATGCTGCCATGCAACAAACAAGCTTGACTCTAACCTGGAAGCTTGCCAATCTTGGAGGGAAAAAAAAATAAGAGATTCTGTTAACTAGTCCAACCCGACTTCGACTTTCCTCCTTTGATAATGTCATTGATTTTCCTAGAGAATGAAAGTCTGATTTCTCTATCTGGTAGTCCATTGAACGAGTGCGACTTTTCAAAAATGAAGTTACTACCATGGCGTGGGTACTCGATACTTGCTTGCTTCATAGTGGGCAATTTCGTAGATGAAATAGCTTGAGTTGTCAAAGGTCGGGGAGCGAAAATTCTGTTCAGATGAGTTCTCCGTGCCAATGGGCTAGTCCAAAATACCTGCACGTAACCTTGACCATAACTATGAATTTTTTTTTCTCCGCTGTAATACTCTGATACCCTAGATTGAACTTGCGGACAGCTTATGGGAATTGTTATGATTACATACCATGGTCACTACTTATCCTCGTCATATGAGCTTACTAAGTTGGATCGTTTTCTGGGGAGCCAACAGGTATATTTATAATTATGGCTTAATAAGCATCTTTCATTGGTGACGACAGAAATAACGGATACACGTGTCACCATCCCTTTAGCTGTACTAAGTCTCGGTGTTGACCAATCTTTTACCAAAGTTATGGAAATGAGACATGAAGCCCCACCAAATGTGCGTCCGTCCAAATTTACTTTGGTAGTAATATGGATCCGTTACACACCTGCACGCCTAGCACAGTCATTGGTGCAGTTCTGCCTGCGCTCACACATTCTACGTCATAACCTCATTCTTGAAAATGGTTTAAAACGGGCGGTGTCAACTTCTTCCGCAGCAGGACTTACGATCTAAATCTCATCCATTACTGGCCTGCCCATCATGTCGTGCAACCCTGCGCCCACGGCCCTGACCCAGATTGCGTTAAATGAGGACGCCCGTCCACGCTACAACGATGTTGAGCTGCGCGACTACTTTGACTGCATCAAGCTCCCACAAAAGTACCTGGACTCGATTGTGCTGAAAGACGCCACCCAGGCCGGCACCAAGGAGCATGGGCTGCCCTTCTTGGGGGCTCTGACACGATACCACGTATGCAATGTCCCTTTTGATAATCTCGTGCTTCACTATTCCGCAAACAAGACCGTCACGCTTGACCTGGCGGAGCTCCATACTAAAATAGTTCGCCGGCGTCTAGGCGGGCGATGTATGGAGAATAATAGTTTCTTCGGGACCGTTCTTCGCTCTCTCGGCTATGAAGTGCGCAATTGCGGAGGCCGGGTGGCGCGGGCAATGAGTCCCTACCCAGAGGTCCGTCGCGATCAGAGCAACACATATGATGGGTGGAACCACATGCTAAATCTTGTGCGGCTGGATGACGAGTGGTACATCGTGGATGTAGGAATGGGGTCCATGGGACCCAACCTCCCAGTTCCGCTGCGCGATGGATTTGAGATGACTAGTATTGCCCCACGTTTGATTCGCATTCATTTTCGCTCTATACCCGAGTCGTACGCAACCAAATCCTCCAACGGCACAGGAGCGCCCAAGATGTGGTGCTTTGATGTCTGCTACAAGCCAGTCGATGTCTCCAGGAATGAGTGGGTGCCAGTCTACTGCTTCACAGAAACAGAGTTTTTGCCCCAAGATTACGAAGTCATGTCCTGGTTCACGTCGACAAACCCGAATTCATTCTTCACCAGATACGTCACCTGCACGAAAATGCTCATGGACAAGGACGAGGAGATGATTGTGGGCAATGTTACCTTGTTCAAAGATACCGTGACAGAAACCATCGGCGCCAATCGCAGGGTAATTACGGAGTGCAAGACCGAAGATGAGCGTTTGCAAGCTCTGGCTGAAACGTTCAACGTGCATCTGACAGACGAAGAGAAGAAGGGGATTCCAGATGAAAGCAAATTAGCATGAAGGTCAATAAAGTAGAGGAATCATGCAATGTGGTCATTGCGATTTAGATAATTCGGTCATGGCCACGAGTAAAGTCAACCCGAAATCAAGAGACAAGAATGGCAAGACGGTATTTGAATGGCTTGAAAGACTTGATGATGATTTCCATGTTGCAGGTCAGATCCGAAGATTGCTTTTTCAAGCCATTCCTATGGTTGAGCTGGGCTTTGCGGCAAGCTTAAATTGAAAAGGATCGGCATTATGCTTAGTTGATGAAAGATTTATAAACAGCGCGCAATCATGCAGGAATGCCAAAGAAACAGTGGATATTTATAAAATCAAGTCACCATTACCAACTCAAAATTTCCTTCTGCGTCCCACAAGAAATATTCGCACAGAGCATCTCATCCTTGTCACTCACTTGCGCATCACCAAGCACTTTCTGTTTTGCCGGCCAGATTTCCTTCCCCTCAGACTTCTCGCGCTCATAATGCTCCGCAATGACATCTCGAACGGTACTTTGGAAAAATAGCGGCGCCTTTTCGTACTTGGGGTGCAGCTGACCGTTGACAAAGACGCCGCGGTCCAGGTTCTTCTGTGCGTTGTTACACAGAACTTTGTCTTCCGACATGACGCGCGCATACATGTCACTGATGAGCTTGAAATCGGTTTCAGAGGAGTTCCTGTTTCTGTAGACCTCGTATGCCATCTTAGAGCTTCTCGGTCCCGAGGGGAGGAACTTCTGGATCATAATGAAATGCGGCCTGGTTTGTGTCAGTGAATAAACTGGTTGAATCGTCTGGTGAGATGAACTTACGAGACGACCATGGCAGACATAGGGAAGTAGTAGGTACTCGCAGTATAGAGTCCTTTCTCTATCTGCTCTGGCGTGGATTCGCAATGATGTTGGATGTGTCCGTCCTTTGTGTCGCTGTCGAAGGACTCAAGATTGAGGAACTCGGGGATATCCGAGTGTGTGGTAGGGCAGTGATAACATTCGTTGAAGTTATCAGCTAGAATCTTCCAGTTGTAATTGCCGTCCAACTCATAGGTATGATCAAGGTCGTAGTCATCGAAGTTGTAGGCTTTGTACCGGTCTTGCTTGTCAACGTCCTTGAAGTGCCCCTCCCATGGCTCCTCTGGTACTTCCTTTGCATCCATGTTCACCCAGATGAAGCCGTTAACATCGACCTTGACATGGATCTGAAAGAGACCGTTCTGCTCCTTGTTGAACCCGACTAGGTCTTGGTATCCAGGAGCTTTGGCTAGCTTGCCATTCAGTCCGTACGACCAGCCGTGGTAGCGACAAGCCAAAATCTTGGCATTTCCTGAGCCATCTTTCTCTACCACTGGGTATGCACGGTGCCTGCAAACATTGTGGAAAGCGTTGATGTTGTTTTTACGGTCACGAGTGATGATGAAGTCGAAACCCGCAAGCTCGTAGCGGAGCCAGTCACCGGGCGCCTTCAACCGCGAGCTGTGGGTAATAAAAAGCCATCGTTTGGAAAAGATGGCTCGGCGTTCCAATTCGTACATATCTGGTGAGGTGTACCATGATGCGGGCAAAGCACGTACGGGTTCCGGGGGAGCAGCTTCCTTGGAGCCCGAGGAGCAGTTGCCAAAATTGAAGTAGTGTAGGGAGGAAGAGGCCATGGCGGTACTGAGAAGTGCTCAAGCTTTAGGAATAATCTTAAGAGATATTGAAGAGTGGATGGCTTGGAAGATTTCTTGGATCATTTTGCTAGAAATATATGCCACTCTTTTATACCTGATGGGGCCACCAACCAACACTCTAATCTTGCTCCCGATCCCATATTGCACATCCCCGCACCAAACACGAATAATGCGATGGCGTCTAGCCGTTTGCGATGCATGTGTAACAGCTGCGCGGAGAGAAGACTCTCTCGACGTCAAGTTGACCCACAGTCCGGGAGAGCCCGTCAGCCGGCCCACGTTCAGTCCGCATCTTAGCTTCGATTCTGATGGTATGCGGGCCCTTGCGCGTCTGAAATAATCTGCCGATGACCTATGATATGACTGTTGATTGGAGATAATCAGTGATCCCACTGCCCGCTGATAGGCTACCAAGTAGTGGCAAATTCTTTGGGGAGGTTACTAGCTTCGGTCGAGATCCCGAACCTTGTCTTTGGGGCCTTTGAACTACCCCGGGGTGGCGACAATAACCCCCGACCATGGAAATCAGCCAACTCACATGATGGCTCGTCGCGAGAGTTCACCTAAATAAGTAATTCGTGGCAAGAGAAAATTTAAGACTGCAGATGTTGTTCACCAACAGGGCTCTCTGAGACCTTTCGAGTAATTTGGGCAGGTCTTCTCACTGACGCCTGACTCTCCTCACGTTCTAAGCTAGTGACAGCCCTCGCCTCATTCTGTTCCCTCTCCTCAATAAACACGCAGGATTTTCAACTTGTCGGTCTTGATATATTTGCTCAGACACGAATATCGCCTCCAGGCTTCACATTTCGTTATGGCACAAGTTTTTACTTACGCCGATGTGCAGGCTCACAACACCAAGAGTGATCTTTATCTGATTATTCGCGGCAAGGTTTACAATGCCTCGTCATTCGTGGACGATCATCCGTACGTATCTGGGGCATTCTTCATTTATATCAGCAGCTCGAGCTTTTGCTTTAAGGTGTGGCTAACTTATACCCAATAGTGGTGGTTCAGATATCTTGCTTGAAGTCGCCGGGCAAGATGCTACTGCAGCCTATGATGACACCAGCCACTCCGACGAGGCTGACGAGATCCTGGAAGATCTCGAAGTAGGCACTTTGGGATCGGAATCTAATCCTGAGTCCAATTCAGTGTCACAAGTGGCAAACCAGCCATCCAACCAAGAACTTGCAGCGCAAGTCACAACGAAGATATTACAGCCTGACAACTTCCAAGAGTTTGAACTGCTGGAGAAAAACGCTATCTCGCACAATGTGGCAACGCAAGTTTAAACCCTGGCCCTCACATACGGGCTCCTAACTAACGAATAATTTCCAGGTATCGTTTCAAGCTCCCCACTCCTGAATCGATATTGGGCCTACTTATCGGCCAGCACATTTCCATCTCTGCCCAAATTCCACAGCCTGATGGGACTAGCAAGGAGATTACCCGCTCCTATACACCCATCTCTGGCGACGAACAGCCTGGTTACTTTGACCTACTTATCAAGTCATATCCTCAGGGGAACATCTCCCGACATATAGATACGCTCGTTCCCGGCCAAAGCATTCGCATTCGCGGACCCAAGGGGTCATTCGTTTACAAGCCCAACATGGTCCGCCATTTTGGTATGATCGCTGGTGGCACTGGAATTACACCCATGTTGCAGATTATCGACGCGATTGCCCGTGGCCGTGCGGGCGGCGACGTGACGGAGGTGGATCTTATTTTCGCCAATGTCAACCCTGAAGATATTTTGCTCAAAGAGAAACTGCAAGCGTTAGCTAAAAGCGATACCGGCATCCGTATCCACTATGTATTGAATAACCCACCCGCTGACTGGATTGGTGGCGTCGGTTTTGTTAGCGCGGACATGGTAACAGTGAGTACATCCTTCTTCCAGCCAGTGTTGTATCTCTTGTCGCTTACTAACATATGCAGAAATGGTTACCAAAACCTGGCAATGATGTCAAGATCCTGCTCTGCGGACCGCCTCCTATGGTTAGCGCTATGAAGAAGATCACAGAAAGCTTAGGGTACGATAAGGCACAGCCCGTCAGTAAGCTGGAGGATCAGGTTTTTGCCTTCTAAGTCTCAATCCTGCACCCAACACAGCATCACCGGGGGGGGGGGGATAGAAGTATGGAGAGTGATTATTATAATAAAGTGCATTCGTTTCCAATCACCATGGTAAATAATGCCATTTGCCTTTCTAAATATGTCACAAGCGCTTTTTTGTGAATGAATGGGAAATAATAATCGTCCAAAAGTTTATATGTCATGATATCATGTGAGGGATCAGAGCAGTGCTTGTAATGATATCTCTATGCGACATGTACTTCAAAACGTTACGTTATGATTCGCCTCTTTTGGCTGTAATGTTTTCTTCCTCGATTCAATGCCCCCTCAGTTATATCAGAGATTAGCACCCGATGTGACCATTGAACATAGCCGGAAACGATAGCTTCCGTAGATGTGGCAATATCCTGCACCGATAACGTAGTATAATGGGCAGCCTGGTTATTGGTTCGTACTGCTGCGAAGGTCGAGCCTGCAACCGCATGATTCCCTTCCTGCCATTTTAGGGTAACTTTGTGAGAGCCAGAATTCCACCCGGCAGAGATACGATATCACTCTTGCCTGATAGCATAACCGAAAGACATTGTGGAGCGTCACTGGAAGATACTGCTCACAGCTAAGCAATAGCATGATTAGTAGGTCAGCAGTTTCATATGACCATCTTGAAGCAGGCAATTGGAAGACAGGTGGGCGCGGGGAAGCGGATCTGCCACGAATGGTCCCATCCTTCCCGACATACAGGGATCGGGATAAAAGCTAATTTATGGATGCGAGACCCGGGGTGTGCGCTTTGTGCGCATTGACAAGAGATGATTGACTCGAGCGCTCGACGTATCCCAGTATCACTTGACCTGTAACCATGAAAATGATGCCTTTAGTGATAAGAGTTCGGATCGTAGGGTCTGGATTGTGGAGGAGTGGGGCTTGAAATGCGACACGACGTACCCACTCGACAGCGTACGTGCATCAAATGAGGGGTTGACCCGCATGGTGCTCTAGTGTTTGCCTAGAAATGGTTAAGCGTGCGGAGTGTTTTGGTGTTCCTGATATTCACCTGCGGTGTTCTCTGGGAATTATCTACAAACGGTCAAGTGTGCGGAGTGGTCTTGCTTTTGACCTGCAGTGTTCATGGTCCAGCCGCCCGACCTACCCGGGAGGCGTACTGGAAGGTCAGGTGTCTGGGACCTACTTCTACCTCCCGTTTTCCTAATACTCCTGATGACTGTAACCATTGCAATTACTGCTAATATAACCCAAAAGCCCTCGGCCAGCCCAAACTCCGGGGGCCCTAATTCGAGCTTTGCTTAGACCAGTAAAAGCTCAATTCTCCAAGTTGAAATGGAGCTTGATGCGCTTGAGTCTCGTCTCAGAGCATGTTGGTATATCTTGAAGGGTAATGAGATTTATTTATCCCCAGACTCTTGACCATGTCTTACGGTCTCTCAACGGCCTCAACAACCGGTCCACTGCTCAGCTTTTCTTGCAGCCGAAGGTGATCATTGTGCCCACTTTGCTTCCGTTGGTTTGCCATTTCCCGCCCGACCGCAACATAGTTACCACCATTCATGAAGATCTTGTCAATTTCTTCCAGTGGCAGGTTGCTTGTTTCGGCTGCGATTTACTCGAGTGTCAGTCTATGATCCGCAGTGGAACATATGATGGAAGTGCTTACGATAGAGGAAATAAACGAGAGGGATAAAGACGGTGTTGGTCACTGCAAAAATAAGGTATGCCTTCCACTCAAGTCGATTCAACATGATAGGAGTAACCATGGCGACTGTAAAGTTCCAGAGCCAGTTGGAGCTGATTCCAATGGCTGTTCCCTGCGTGCGAGCGTTGAGCGGTAGCAGCTCTGGGACATAAACCCATGGAACACAATTGACGCTGCAAAAGTTAGAAGGGTTCGAGAAGATGACAGAACCACTGACGTTGCGCCATATATGAGCATGTAAAGGAAGAAAAACCCGACAGATCCAGCCGCAAACTTGCCTCCCCTTGATGTCTCATCTGCCTGCGAAAGCAGAGCTGATATCATAGCCATGCAAAGAGCTAAGCCGGCACAGCCCCATATCATTGTTTTGCGTCGTCCCATTCTGTCCAAAGCGAATGCAGGTAACAGGCTTCCGATCATAAACATCATTTGGATAAATCCGGCAAGAATCCGGCTAAGACCTTGTCCCAACCGAACACTATTGACCAGAACAGATGGGATATAGTAGACAATCAGGTTGATTCCTGAAATCTGATTCATTAGCTGCATGAGCCATGCCAAAAAGACTCGATATCCAGTTTTAAGTCGATCGTTGCGGAAAACGGAGAAGAATGTCCTCTTGATATCTGATTCAATCTGAAGAGCGTTGTTTATCGCCCTTGTCTCTGCAACGATGATCTCGTCTGTGGGGTCCTTGTCGTTAATTGCGCAAAGGATGTCAATCGCTTCTTGCTCTCGCCCATGTGACATCAGCCATCTTGGTGATTCAGGAAGTGCGAAAACAAGAATGACAACGCCAATGGCAAATATCGCTTGTACAGCAATCGGAAGGCGCCAGGCCACGCCCCCACCGACATAACTCATGCCGTAGTTGAACCAGTACGCAACAGCGATTCCAATCTAATCGTGCGATAATACGTGAGCTCAGGGCTAACATCATGGTCATCGTCTGACTTACGCCAACAAATAAAACTTCGGCGCTCACAAATCGGCCGCGGGAGGTAGCAGAACAAAGTTCGGACTGGTAACTATAGTATCACTGTTAGAATTCATTGTTGAGTTCAAAGTAGGATTACACACGTGGGGACAGTGGATGTCTTTAAACCTGTTCCGATGCCAGTGATGATGCGCCCGACGACCAGATGGGCAACACTCATGGCGGATGTTTGCAACGCGGTTCCAACAACGACCCAGATCATCGCAAGCCAGATTGTTCTTCGACGACCGAGCATTTCACCGATGAGGAAATTGACTCAGTACACCATTAGGTTTCGTTCACATGAGGCTCCTCTGTCACAACTCACAGACACATCCCACAAAACATCCCAAATTGTAGCAAGATACAATTATTCCAGTCTTCGTGTCAGTCGGGTTATCGAATTGATTCTGCCAATTTCCATTCTCAAGGATAGGACCAAAAACGCCTTGTTCGTATCCGAAGAGAATAAAAGCATTGAGGCAACAAATAGTGACACCAGCTTGGAGGCTTCTGCCCCTTCCAAGCCAGGATTTCATGACGGAAATGGCACTGCGAATTTGATTCGGAATGATTTATTATTCAAATTAAAATACGGAAATAATGACCGCCTTTTATGTCCTCCCTTGGCAATCGTAATCCTTCTGATTATAATATCATCCTGGAGACGACCCCACAATAAATATAGGTACCCCGGATTCCTCCGTGTGGAGAAGAGGGGATTCCCCACGACATCTTTGGCGCCATGCCAAAGATTTTCGGGTTCGTATCGTGGGTAATTAGCCGAAACGCGGAGGTATGCATCGTCTGATTGAAATATCCAAACAGATCGATTTTCCCTCTCGACGAGGGCAAAGGTGGGGAAATAAGCAGGTGGTGGGGGTTATTTGTCTCGTCACGAGGGTTTCGGGAATAGCTTATCGCTGGGAAAGCTTAGCCTACGCTTGCCGTTAAAATATTCAAGTCTTGGCCATTATTAGGTGGTGTTTTCGAGCTATCGAATAGACATTTTTGAACTATTTATCCTTAACTTGGACTGAAACCCGGTATTTTTGAATCGCAAGACAATTCCTGATCATTTCTCTTCGACAAATTTGTGAACCAGCTTTCAAAATGTTGATGAACGGCGAGATCCCGAAAATGATGAAGGCCATTAGATATAACAAGCTGAGAGATTTCTCGCTTGCAACGGTCCCGGTACCTGAGCCAAAACCTCACGAGATTCTTATCAAAGGTGATACATAACAACTCCAGACTGCAAGTTAGAGTCAAATATTCTAACATGTGTTTGTTCAGTCAAGTCCTGTGGCGTTTGTGGCACTGATCTACATATTCATGATGGCGACTTTGCCTCACGCATGCCCGTTATCACAGGCCATGAGACGAGTGGAATCGTTGTTAAGCTTGGATCAGATGCCAAAGGATTCCAATTAGGGGATAAGGTCACAGCTGACAACTCGGAACTGTGTGGTTACTGTCACCATTGTCGTCGAGGCGAGCTTCTGCACTGTGAGAACTTTCTAGGACACGGTGTTCATCGTGAGTCTCTCGCTGCTAAGACGGGTGTATTGATAACTTACTTTTATCTTGTTAGTTGACGGTGGATTTGCTGAATACTGCGTCTTTCCGGCTCACAAGCTGTTCCATTTTAATAAGTTATCATGGGTCGATGCAAGTCTATTTGAGGCAGCGTCATGCGCGATACATGGCTTGGAGCAAATACAGCCTGCAGTGGGCTCCAAGATACTGCTTATAGGATCTGGGCCGACTGGTCTATGTCTTGCCCAGCTTTTGCGCCAAAACGGTGGTCAGCATGTCGTTGTGGCATCCAATGCAGGTCCCAAAATGGATCTGGCGAAGAAACTTGGCTGTGGAGATGAGTACGTTGACCTGGATCGCAACAATCCCGATCCGCAGTGGCAAGAGCTCAAAAAGAAGCATCCTTATGGTTTTGACGTTGTTGTTGAAGCTTCCGGCTCAGCACTGGTGGCCGAAATGGCATTGGGCTTCGTCGCCAAAAAGGGTAAGCTCATGTACTATGGTGTGTACAAAAAGGACGCTCTGGTTAGCGTTTCGCCATCAAAAATCTTCAGTGATGAAATATCCATTCTTGGGCAAGTATTCAAGCACAAAAATCAGCTTTCGTATCACTAACGCGGATGCAGGTCTTTCTCTCAAATGTATTGCCTTGGCACTAGCATCGATTATATTGAGAGTGGCAGGATCAAGGTGGACGGGATTGTAGACAAGACATTTAGTCTTGAACAGTTTGCGGAAGCATTAGATGCTGTCAGGAACAAGACGTGCATTAAAGCCACAATCGTGATGGATTAGATATTGAGGTTTATCGTCGTTATTTGGCTGAGGACCTAAGAAATGGGCTAGACCGGGCTAGCCTGGGGGTAATTGTCAATAGTCTGTTCCATGCTCCGCTCGGTACTCCACATAGGTGTATGCTAAATACGCCAATGCAGCAATGGTCTACTGCACCGTGTACAGTACTACGTATCAAGGTATTCCAGACCGGCTAGGCCAGCCAATATTGCACCACTCTTGTAGCTACGCTCAAACATAGTATGCAAGCCAGAAATTCGCCAACTGGGTGGCTGGGTGGCTTTAATCCTACATGTGCTATTGACAATTAATGGGCTAGTAAACTGAGGCTGAGTAATTATTTATACCCCCAAACTCACCTGCGCGATGGCTCACTTTCATGTAGTAGTCCAGCACTTCGATTCAATCATCAGACTTTTTTCATCGACTTCTTAATCTTGATTGCAGAAAGTTAGGACACAGCTTCCCCCTCTTGACACCCCGGCTCGTCTGCTTCTCAAAAAGGCAGCATGGATCTCCTCCCTTTTGATAGTTGGATTTACGACCTTCCCTACATACCAGAGGAGGTAAAGTCCAAACTGAAGTCATCGCCGTCAATAAACAACTTGAAAAGCTCAAGCTTCTTCTTATCAACAACTCACTCTTGCTTTACATTTCGACGGCGACCCAGATGGACGATATTAAGTTGGTCGCCTTTACCTCCCAGATTGATGCGCTTCCAGCCGTAGCCGCAGGAGATCCCAGTTTTGATTCAATCACCGATATCACCAACCAATTTGGAGGTGAAACTGTTTTGAAGTTTGTGGTCAATATGGGTGACCTTGGTAAACAGATCATCGCAGGCACTGTGAAAGAGATGGCAAGCGAAGAAACTGAAAAGCTTGTGAGATCACTTAGCGCCGAGGCGTTGGATGTCGGAGTTACCAATATTAATAATGTCGCGCCGATACGGCCTTTAGAGATCACCTACGAAGGTGCTACTGAAGCAGTCACCGAAGCGGTGGTTAGGTCCTCTACTTCAGCCGCCCTTATATCCACGGGTGTCAACATCTTCGTCGCTGTCGGGATAGACACTATCTTTGAAGCAATTAACTTTGTCAAAAGCCAACACCAGCTTCAACAAAAACTAGACAAGGTCAATGAGAAGATGAAAATTGTCAACCGCTATCTTGCCACTGTCAGCGGTAAATTAGGCGAAATCAACAGGAAGATCGTTGAAGAGATCAGCATTTTCCAGAGATTGGCCACAGAAATGAAGGGCCTATTGCCTAGTGACCAAAGACCTACTTTTTCGATTGACTTTCCCGCTGCGTTAGAGTCTCTTGATAATTGTCTTGCTAATCAGCAGCTCGCTGTACGTCAGTTCTCGCTTCTTGTGCAGCTGCGCTATTTCTATGGTCTAGCACAGAAGCGAAACCCCAATGTTAGCCAAAATGCGGTCATCGACGCTGTGCTAATGAACGCTCCCTATTGGACTACTTATGACATCTTGGAGCGCATGTGGTCACAGGTGTTGGCAAAGTATTCCGATGTAATGGCTAGGGCTTAGCATCTCGGAGGAGAAATCGAGCTAGCTTAGTTTGCTGGATACATCATACAAACTCGGTGTGGCTCTAGTTAGAATAAAAAAAGGTCGATGCTCCCCCGTCATCGCACCCACGTTTCCTTTTGGGCCATTCACCATTTCATGAAATTCGTTTGTTCATGGGCTATAAAAAGAAGCGCGTCAGTGATAATTCGGATGTCCGAAACACCCAAACGAGTAATTAACCGCTGCGTCAGTTGCGGGCGCCTAGCTCACCCAGGCAGCGCGATTAACCGGAGGATGAGAATAGGTCACGCGAGCTACTGCCAGTCTCATTTCGAAACCAGGGCTATGGAGCGCATCCACCAGAAGCGGGGAATTCCCAATCAAATAGTACTTGACATGGGATAACAAATTCTCAAACTGGGGCTGTTGCAGGTTGGTTTCTCGTTCCCACGTCAAAATTCCATCTGGCCAATCAGCTCATCTGTATTAGTTTCTGATCTCTAGAGATCAAAGTTTTTATTTTTAGAAATTTTCAAACTCACGAAAATTTCTTCAATTAGGCAACTCGATGTCTTGCCCTTTGCTGAAGGTGGTAGAAGTTGAGACGCCAAGACGGTTGGCACGCGCTGTATCCCATTACTTCGGCCTTGGAGGCACTGAATAGGTCACACCGATACATCGTTTACCCCAGTATTGTTTAAGTTGAGTTTGGGCCTTTTCCTCTCTCATGATGGAGTCGGGTTTCGTCGCTTGAATGTGTCACTCTGCACGGCAAAACCGCCTTGGCGACCGCGGTGGAACCCAGAATTGAAGGAATGTTCAGCTATTTAATCTTTGGACATCATCCACCTTGATGAAAAAAGAAATTAACATATCAAGGTCTACTTCCATAACAGGGAGTACATGAAAATTATTTATTCATCATGACTGTCATATCAAGCTATGCGCACAAACGATGGTGCAAGCGTCACAGACGCTACATCAATCCATGCGGGATAGCACTTACTGCAATTTTTCTTCCTACCATCATCTTTGCTCAAGACGATGATGAACCAACTTCCTCTCCCTCACAATTCTCTGCGCCATTTGTGGACCAAGCAACTGGTATTGCGATGGAGCGTTTCTTTGGCGCACGCACCTCGTTTGCCTTTGCTTTTGCTCTTCCTGAAGTCCAGACCGCGCCTGCGGGTTCTTTCATCGGTCAACTTTCCTTCCCTCTCGTCAATGGAGAGGGCTGGGGAGCTTTTGGCTTGACGGGAGACATGGAAGGCAATTTCATCCTTGCCGTCTGGCCGGATGGTAACGGCGGTGTCATGGCATCATTTCGCCAAGCTACCGATGAAGACAATCCTCCAGAGGTGACGGGAGACTTCCAGGTGCGGCCAATAGCGGAAGGCGTCTCCGTAAACGCAACATCTCTCACGTACACCTTTCTATGTGAGAATTGCCTCGATGCCAATTTTGGGCTAGGTCCACAGGCTACATCAGGCGACACTGTGATGGGCTGGGCTCTGTCTGAGCGACCGCCATTAGGTGATCCCGCAGACCCAGGCGCAAGACTGGGCTTTCACGAGCGTGGGTTTGGCCCATTCACGGCAAGACTTGGCAATGCCGCCACCGCACAATTTGAAGCAATTGCTGCGACAGCGTTGGATCCGGTTCCAGCCTCAGCAAATGCTGTAGCAGCTAGACCGGGAGCCTTTGAAGAGGGAAGCGGTGATGAGGATAGCGGGGACGAGCTTGGTAGAGATGATGACGATGATGAAGGAGATGTCAGTGACATTGATGACAACGGAAATGGAGTGAGCGGTGGAATAGCTGATGGTAGCACTAATGGAGGGGGCAATGATAGTGACAGCGATGATGATTGATGTGGATAAGGGCATTGATGTGTCTCAATTTATGTATTGAACTGTGCCTGCAACATGCCCTCTTCAGGATACACGCCCAAGTGCCTTCATGTTACATTTTTTATGGAAGTTAGTATCTTACTAAATGAGCCATAACTCCAGATACCAAATACCAAATACCAATACACGTAGTAATCCGAAAGCATAAAAATTAAACTATACCCCCTGTTGGTACGCTAGCTTGTGCAATCTTTAGATATTCTGTTAGCAGACACTCCAAAAGCGGTTCAGCGTGTAACCGCAACAGACCAATGGCACATACCGTGGTATATCCAGCTGCAGGCTTGGTACCCGGCACACAGTACCGAAGAGAATTTGGTACCAAGCCCTTCTGACAGCATCCAATCTGTCTGAAGTTCTGTGACCAAAGCACCCAGCTTGAATCTGCACATCTCATGTTGTTGGGGACGATTGATTTGCTACAGTCAGCCGCTATTACAATCAGCAAGCGAATACAATGCATTAACTTGTGCAACTTACAAGAAGGGCAGCAAATGCTCATTTCTGAAGCGACTGTCGCATCCAGGTCCATCCCAGTAGGGCAGCACCAGATTGCTAGTGTACCAATATGTGTGCCAGATGGACAATATCCACCACCTGTAGCCGTATTATATAGCGGCCAATGGCTAAAGCCACCGCCAGATGCCGGCTGGCCAATCTGACAGCTCTGGAGACCTCGGCGCCGAACCTTGTTAAGCTTCTTACAATTGCATTTAGAGTCTGAGGCTTTCTGCTTGACGGTGACTTTGACCTTGTCCGTACCCGCATCAGCAGTGGACACAAACAGAAGCAGGATAGTCTGTGGGTCGCCTTTGTCATTACATTTGATGGTGAGAATTCTCTGAGGTCCTGATACTGGACCACTTGTATACGGGATCTCGGTCCAGGCTTGATCATTAGGTCGTCGGTAAGCTATTCGCTGATGATAATTTGTAGATGCAGAAATTATAACTGTTTGGCCATCGTCTATCGAGATTTGAGAGACGGTGATGGTGAATGGGACGGTGTTCAACGTGACTGTTCCGACTGTGCCAGACGAGTCCAGCGTGATGGACTTGCGGGTGGGTACAATAGTCATTATATTGGGAATCATGGGTCCGCTTGTATCCTCAATAGCCTTGAGTGAGAACTCTTGGGCGAAAAGGAAAAAGTCGTCAGTAAATGTCCCTAATTTGGAAAGCCGGGATCTCTCTGCTGCGGGGGTAGCTGAGTAAGTTGTCGACAGCACCCAGGAATTCATTTGGGTTGGGCCCATCCTCTGTTCCATGGCTTGGAAAAACAATTCGGTGCTGTAAATATTCGTTTGCGCATATATCGGTTGAGAAGCATTGTAAGCGTAATCATACCACCACTCCATGTTGTTGTCTGGGTAGACGAGATTGCTAAAGTAATTGGCTGACCCATCCATAACCCATCCTGAAGAATGGTCCAGATTGTTCCCCAGATTGGAATATCCCTGTACGCAGTGGTACAGCTCGTGCGCGATTGCTTGCTTTGCATCGGATGGAACCTTGAATGTGCTCGTAGTCCATGCGTTATAAGCCCTCACTTGGCAAGGTGGTTGTTTAGCGATAGGGTACCACGTATCCATCAATGTAGTCCCACTCATGCCAGTCAAGATGACAACGATTTGCGGCGGAAGACGGGCAAATTTGCTGTAGTAGGCGATGCTTTCCGACAAACCCTCCTGGAGCACGGGTGCCGCCAGGCTTGTATCACCTGCCAACTTGAGCCATGTTGGCGTGTAGACCACCGTGACCTGGGTGCCGCTGAAAGTCTTTGGATAGCCAGGGAAATAAGTACACTTGCCTGTGACTGTATGGCTCGGGAACGTTGAGCCCTTTTTTGACCAAAAGCTGTCGCAATCTACAACCTTGGCCCGAGCAAGGGCGATAAAGCAAAGAAGGGCGACATAATAGAGGTGCATCTTGGAATTGAGGTTACTGAAAAGTAGAGAGATCTATCGCCTCGGCTACATTAAATAAGGCCTGACATCTTAGTGTAAATGATAACGGGATTTGCCGTTTCCAAGGCTGAATAGTGCAGCGACGGTTGTCAGTCAGTAATGTTCGTGGCGACAGCTGAGCTGCCACCAATCATGCGGCGTCATGGCTGGGCTTTTTCGGTCCCACAGCTGAAATTTAGAACCTATGAGAAGCTGTGGACGACGCTATGAACGGAAAACCGGCATTTAAGAATTTGGCTGGACTGCCTAGCATGGGCCTAGCCTCCCTCATAGCGTTGTCTCTCACCGTTACGCCACATGTCAAACTGTTGAGCATCAACCACACTGCTTGAAGCGAACAAGGCAGACATAAGAGGTCTAAAACTGCTTGGGCTCAAAAACTTGATTAATCTATAGCAGGTGGTTTTCCAGGGGCAGCTCTGCAGGTGCATGCACTCGATAGACTGAGAAGAATTCTGATATGGCAATGAGACATGCCCTGGCGCTAATTTAATTGCGGCCTTTCTTTTTGCAGCACTAATGCCTCAGCTGAATTTTGGCACATCACGGGGGACGCCACTTTGCCAGCCACCAACACCAACCCAGTGGAATTCTCGCAGGCGCTAAACAGAGGGGCACGCCACTTTAGGACTTTAAGGTTGTAAATAACTATAGCGCGGAATATCCCATCACCGCCAAATCCAAGCTGTGGGGACTTCAAGAACGCGTTCAGTTGTCCATGTGGCACAGGTGGAGTTGTTCGTTGTCAATGTGGAACCAGTACGACAGAACAGTGTCGAGCACAGCAACGTGCCTCGAGCATTCGCAGTAAATTACGATGCTCGTGAAAACCTGGCCAATGGAAAAGACTCATCTCAAGGCTTTTCACGCATGCTAGGAATCAAACAGCGTCAAATACAGTTATTACGTAATAACGGGGGCACATTTGGAGATGCCGCCTCTGGGACAGAAGGAAACGTTTCAAAACAGCCACAGTGAATTGGCGAAAATTGCTGGTTTCACAGTGAAATTCCTTCTACCATTTCGTCCAACTTCAATTTTTGGATGTAGAATGTTTCCAGTGCTTTTGACTTGCCCGGACAAAGTCATCCTTGTTCGCTAATATCACAGTTTGCTCTAGGGTAATTCGCTAGCTTAATCAACGAATAAAATTCACCAACACAAAAAAAGATCGCATAGCTCATTCCCAGCTGCATTTGTTGTTCTTTGCATGTTTCGATTAAACCAATATTATGTCTCGAAAGAGCCTATTATTATAGCAAAATATTCCAGAAATGCGCATGCACTCCAATTTGATTACACATCACAGAATCGTCATTAGTCTTGCTACTTATTTTCCCTAACCTTGGCAGCCAACCACTCCAGACCTTCTGTCAATCCTTCCCCAGTTACCGCGGAACTTGACTCACAATGCTGCAATTTTATTAGCACAAATAATTCCCTCCATTAAAGTGGTGCTGTGGTACCCACCCAGGGACAAGATTCGAGTTCGTCAAGAGCCAGCAATTTGGCGATGTCAGCGGCATCAGTTGCATCCTGTGGAGAAAATGTTTTAGTCAAATGATCTTTCCATCAGAAACTCGATCCAAAAAAGGCGATATGACGAGTACATACGTGCAGGTCGTTTTTGTTGGCGAAGACTAGCACAGGCACTCTCTGCAGAGCTTCCAGATTTACCAGTCGATGGAGCTCCGACCACGCTTCCCCGAATCGATCTGGGTCAGAGCTATCGACAACAAATATGAATCCTTGGGTATTATTCAAGTGCTCCTGAGCCATATTACGCAGCTTGTATTGGCCACTGACGTCATGAAAGTGGAAGGCGGTGTTCTTCCATGATATTGTCTCGATATTAAACCCTGATGATGATGGCAAATAGATTAGCCTAGGCTACAAGAAGGATGTGGAATGACGTAAAAGTGAAGGTGGAGTGCTGGGAAAGTTGTGTTACAATATATCTTACCAATAGTCGGAATCGTTATCACAAACTGCCCAAGCTTCAATCTGTATAAAATTGCTGTTGAACCGGCGCAATCCAGCCCAGTCATGACGACGCGTATTTTTTCACGTTTCAATAGAGGGGATGGACCCCCAGAGAGAAAATTACCCATGATGAAAAGGCGCTGAGTGAAATTGACGGTTAGTGATTTAAGCTTTGTCGGTTAGGGATTAATTTGCACAAGTTTGGGAGTTGCATCCGTCTAACAGGAAGTGAGGAGATGATTGGGGATGAATGGAGGGAAAATGCGCTTGTCTGGGAAAAGCGATACCTTGCGAATCTTACGTCAGTATTATGCCACCCATAGAAGCTCGCTGCGCTGTCAGATACAACTTTGATGGGTGTGATTTTTGGATGCTGTCTTCCGAAACTGCACCATGTCCCAGCCAATGGCCGTTGACTATGAAGGTATATTCTTACTTGATATATGACAGGACAGGTTTCGATTGCTGAAGGCTATGTTCGCTCTTAGAGATCCGACACCGTCTTTCCGCCTTAAGAGATCATCATTTTCCATGACGCAAGAGCGCTCTCTTGTTGCGTCTCAAGGGTAGCTTCTCCTGGCCAGAAAAGAGGGCGAAACTTGGACTGGCACAGGTTAGCCGAGAACGTCTCATGTCCTGTTCGATCTCGTCCTGTCGTAGTTTCATTGGCCATGAAAAGCACAGCCACTCTTGGCACTGCAGTCTGTCACACTCCACTCAAGTACATGGACAAGAAAGCTTGTCACGCGCCCCGGCCTTGGGTTGTATTTTGACCCGACGTGGCAATACGAAAACTATCAAAAATGCGACGGTGAGGGAAAGCCTCAACGAATCCATTGGTTAAAAAACACTGTACTTTTGTCTATATTGATTATGGCTTTTTTCCCCCGGACGTCTTATTGTCTTTGCCTTTTGTATTGGCCATTTCTGTTCATCCAATCGTCTGAATCAACTTCACATCGTGGTTCACCAGACCCACATGATGATGCGCTGTGCGTCTGGCCCTGGATCGCATCTGCAGGGATTATAAGCTTGATATTTCCGCCAATATCCGCCCACTTATCCCGCGTATGTGGATGTCACTCTCGTTTTGCTTCGGTCGCGTTTCAATTCTTGATCGGCCTTGTCAAACATGAACTATCATGCAGATAGAGGCCTCCACGGTTGACAAAAGTCTTGGTTTCTCCTTGACACTGCTCGCGTGCGTTATACTTTGTGTCACAGACTATAGGGAGTTCAAGACAGCAATGCCGTGCCCGACGTAGGACGTGGCATCGCGGGTTTGGATTGGTGCCCTCTCGAGCGGTAGCAGATAATCACGCATTAGGAAAGTCGCACTAGTGAGCACAGCCTCAATGAACTGATTTTCGGCCGCCGATTATCTCACTTTCCGACCGGAAGGTGACGTCGAAAACGTGCTGGTGTTGACACATGGACTGCAGCATGTCGATCACACCCCAACAATCGAGCCTCGCGACACTAGCCTCTGGTCCGCCACAACATGTTTGGAGAAGGAAAAGAAGAAACCAGGTTAATGCCTCATTATCAATCATTTATCAATCTTGTAACAATACGTATCTTTTATGTCCAAACGCGACTTGTTTGCGCCGCAGCAATTCGCTAGCCTGTCGCACAACTCACTGAGCTTACATATTACCTTGTCCCGTACCTCCACACTACAGATCTCCAGAACTCCATCCCCCTCTAAAAGTACCACATCAACTCTCTTATCATACATTTGGCACCTAAATGTTTCTTTGTTACCATGTGTGTCAAATTTCTGACCCCTCCTCTGCCACAAGGACCAGCCTGCCAACGGGTTCCTAGCAATGCTGACACTATCATTGCTGAGGGCTCTAGTGCATACCTTACCCCAGATACAAGTACTGTTGCCCCGAGTATCATTGAAGAAAGCCCTGAAGAAGCGTTGCGGCCTGATCCAGGAACAGAAAACAACTTTAAAGTTGAAAACAACCCCTTTGCATTCTCCCCTGGTCAGCTCGGGAAACTTCTGAACCCCAAATCTGTTACTGCCTTTCGTGCACTGGGCGGTCTTCGCGGCATAGCCCGGGGCCTGCAATCCGATTTAAGCAGCGGGCTGAGCGTGGATGAAACATGCACTGCTACAAGCATCACCTTCGAAGAGGCTGTCAACAACCCGGGAAAATCTGCGTTACAACAACCCCTGTCAAACTCGAGGCGAAACAACAGCAACACCCCATACGCAGACAGGGTCCGGGTTTTCAGACAAAATGTTCTTCCACCCAAAAAGCCAAAACCAATCTGGCAGCTCATGTGGATTGCCTTCAATGAGAAGGTCCTGATTTTGCTGGCCGTCGCTGGTGTGATTTCATTGGCGCTGGGCTTGTACGAAACATTTAGCGAAAAACATGATCCCAATGGACCTCCATCAGTGGATTGGGTTGAGGGTGTTGCTATTTGTGTCGCCGTTATCATCGTGGTACTTGTTGGTTCGCACAATGATTGGCAAAAAGAAAAGGCCTTTGTGAAGCTCAATACCAAGAAAGATGACCGCGAAGTCAAAGTGCTTCGTTCTGGCAAGTCCATGATGATCAATGTCCACGATCTTGTTGTTGGCGATGTACTTTTTCTTGAACCTGGAGATGTCGTGCCTGTCGATGGGATCTTGATTGAGAGCCACAATCTCAAATGCGACGAGTCGTCTGTCACTGGCGAATCTGACGCTATAAGAAAAACGGCAGGTGACGAAGTCTTTCATCTTTTGGAATCGAAACAAGGCACTAGCAAGGACCTGGACCCGTTCATCATCTCTGGCTCCAAGATCTTAGAAGGTACTTATCTCCCTCATTTTGTTTTATGTACCCTAGAATTAACCCTTTTTAGGAATGGGCACCTATATATGCACTGCAGTCGGAATTCATAGTAGCTTTGGCCGCGTGATGATGTCAGTCCGCACTGACATTGAGGCCACGCCTCTACAGAAGAAGCTTGAACGATTAGCCGTCGCAATTGCCTGGCTTGGTGGAGGCGCTTCTGCTTTGATGTTTTTCATTCTTCTCTTTCGCTTTCTGGGAAAGCTTCCGGAAGATACGCGCTCAGCAGCAGAAAAGGCATCTACCTTTGTTGATCTATTGGTTGTGGCCATTGCTATTGTTGCAGTGGCGGTACCCGAAGGCTTACCGCTAGCTGTAACTCTTGCATTAGCCTTTGCAACTACTCAGCTTCTAAAAGAGAATAACCTTGTGCGAGTTCTAAAGGCTTGTGAAACTATGGGCAATGCGACGACCATTTGCTCAGATAAAACAGGTACCTTGGTAAGTGATTGTGACACTCGCACCGTTTTACATAATGGCATACTGAAGGGCTATGATAGACTACCAATAAAATGACAGTCGTCGCTGGTACATTTGGCAATTCATCTTTTGTTGAAGGCGACAAGTCTTCAAAGGAATCTTCAATCTCTAAGTGGGCTACGGATTTTGGAGCGAAGATTAAAGACTTGCTTGTCCAATCTGTGACTCTTAATTCTACCGCTTTTGAAGGCGAGGAGAATGATCAACCCTGCATGGTTGGGTCCAAGACAGAGATCGCCCTACTACAGCTCGTGAAGGATCACTTTGGCGTGCAGTCAATTGCTGAAGTGCGATCTAACGCAAAGATTGTGCATGTGATGCCTTTTGACTCGAGCAAAAAATACATGGCAACAGTTATCGAGCTTCAACCCCCAGGGAGTGGAGTTCGGCTCTTGATGAAGGGTGCATCGGAGATTTTGCTTGAGCGCTGCTCAGCTCAGATACAATCCGACTCTGTTGACTTTGACGGTGTGAAGATGTCCATTGAAATATATGCTACACGATCACTCAGAACTATTTCACTGGTCTATAAGGACTTTGACCAGTGGCCGCCCTCTGAAATGGATGCTGTGAGCGCGCAGCAGGGCGATTTTGACTCCGTCCTGACTGGAATGACATTAATTGGGGTCGTCGGTATCCAAGACCCAGTGCGCCCCGGTGTACCTGAAGCGGTGCAAAAGGCCAGAGGCGCTGGCGTCACAGTCAGAATGGTCACTGGAGATAATATTGTCACGGCTCAGGCCATTGCATCTGAGTGTGGCATTCTCACCGAAGGCGGCCTCATCATGGAGGGCCCAATCTTCAGAAGGCTTTCAGACTCGGACATGAATAAAGCTCTTCCAAAGCTACAGGTTCTGGCTCGTTCATCTCCCGAAGACAAGATGATCCTGGTCAATCGGCTGAAAGCTCTTGGAGAAACCGTGGCTGTCACGGGTGATGGAACAAACGATGCGCCAGCCCTTAAAGCAGCTGATGTCGGTTTCTCTATGGGCATATCGGGAACAGAGGTCGCTAAAGAAGCTTCTCTCATCATCTTGATGGATGATAATTTCACTTCAATCGTAACGGCTTTGAAATGGGGTAGGGCTGTGAATGATGCCGTCCAAAAGTTTTTGCAGGTAGGTGCACACCGTCTCACTATGAAACACAAGTACATGGTAAACTAATCTCGACTGCAGTTTCAAATCACTGTAAACATTACTGCTGTGATTTTGTCTTTTATTACCGCCATGTACAGCTCTGAAATGAAGCCTGTGTTGAAGGCTGTTCAGCTGTTGTGGGTTAACCTGATTATGGATACTTTTGCGGCCCTTGCACTGGCGACCGATCCACCCACTGAAAAGATTCTTGACCGACCACCACAAGGGAAAAAGTCTCCCTTGATCACCGTGACTGTAAGCTAAGTCGTTTTACTGGTATCGACAAATGCTGATATTCGCGTTTTAGATGTGGAAGATGATCATCGGCCAATCGATATTCCAATTGATTATCACCATTGTCCTTTACTTTGCTGGTGCAGAAATTCTCGGCTACGACAGAAACAACGAGGACGAAATGTTGCAACTAGATACCATCATCTTCAACACATTTGTCTGGATGCAGATTTTCAACGAATTCAACAACCGGCGACTTGACAACCGTTTCAATGTTCTCGAAGGAGTTCACCGGAACAAATTTTTCATCTTCATCAACTTGTTAATGGTCGCCCTTCAAATCACCATCGTGTTCATCGGATCTCGCGTCTTTGAGATCAAGGATGGTGGGCTGACCGGTGTTCAGTGGGCAATATGCATTATCACTGCATTCATGAGCATACCTTGGGGGGTTTTGGTAAGGATATTTCCAGATGCGTGGTTTGCCAAAATTTCCGACTTTGTTGGGCGACCGTTTGTCATTGTGTACGGGTTGCTGCGCAAGGCTGGTACAAAGATGTTCAAGAAAAAGGCTGCAAATGAGCCGCAGCAGGCAAGGGATGTGGAGAACACGCCGGTTCCCATAATCCTCGAGCCATCTGAGAATGATACCAGGAATCAACAGCTGGGCGAAAAAGCCGAGAATTGAAATTGATGGCGTTTCACTTGAGAGAAAGGAGATGTATCCTACCCCCGTTTAGCGGACGGACTTTTTCATCTTTACTCCCGATGCATGGACTTAAAAACCTGTCTTCCTGCGCACACATACTTGTACTACGTGCGCATGTGCGAATTCAAATCTAGAATATTTATATAAAAGCAATAAAAATGAGAAAATGATTTTGATTTATAATATCGTCGCTTGACCGTATTTGCTCTTGTACATAGAAGCGTAGTGCTCGAATTAATACATTTCTGTCTTGCAATCTCAAATCCCCTGCACTCTATCACGTGACCCAGCTAGAGAAGCTCCACCTATCCTAATTATATTGGTGGGAGTGAGCTGATCGCAAACATTTATTTGGGGGCCAGAATAGGCAGAATACCCCTCAGTAAAAATGTCTCTTCAATAAAACGAAGCATACATTTCCACCAGTCCATACTTCACATTTTTTGCATGCCTCCATGTTTCAAAGTGGGATTATTGTGATTTATAGGGTTCAAGTGGCAATCTAAACAAAAGCACACTCATCATGGCTGATCCATTATCAGTCGCAGCAAGCACCGTCGGCTTATTGTCTTTGGCTGACATGCTCTTTAGATCCGTTTACAAGTATGCAAGAGCTGTGAAAGATAAAAATAAAAGCATAGTGGCTATAGCTGATGAATTAAATGATCTTTCAAAAGTGTTACGATCTCTTGATGCCTTAGCATCCGAGCTTGAGAACCAAGGCGATGAGCCTAATCCAACACTTAGAGCGGATCATTTGAGTTTATGTCATAAGACATTCCAACAGATCAAGCAGAGGCTAGACAAAGCCACCAAGAAGGCGACCAAACCTATCAAAACAAAATTAGATGGCATTTGTCAACAACTGAGATGGCCGTTTTCAGAGTCAGAAACAAAAGAGCTTTTGGCCACACTGTCGCGCCACAAACAAACTCTAAACCTTGCCTTATCCTCGGAGTCTTTACAAAACTTACAACTAGCTCTTTCGAGAATGAATGACCAAACATCAAAAATTACTGAAATATCCAACAAAATCGAAATTAGTACACAAATAGCACTTGACGGGGAAAGACAGAAGCTTCTTGACTTTTTCATGGAAATCACTCCCCAACCTAATCTTGACACTTCCATAAAGCTCAGACATCCAACAACAGCCCTCTGGCTAATCGAGTCCACAGAATTCAGTGAGTGGAAGGATACGCCTGGTTCCAGGCTCTGGTTAAGCGGAATTCCTGGAGCCGGAAAGACTGTTTTGGCAGGAACGGTAATCCAGGAGGCCCTCGCTCATAGCTATAATGATAGTCGAAGTGTCGGAGCTGGATTTTTCTTCTGTGACTATAAGGTCCCTGCCACAGGAAACCCAGTCAATATTCTTGGTGCGGTGGCATCTCAGCTTGCTCGTCAGCATGAGGACGCTTTCGCTATTCTTGATGACTACTATGCCCAGTTGCATCCTGAAAAAAGGCTTGAGGAACGCCCCAACGATCACGACCTACGTGCTATAGTCACCAAAATGGCTGATATTTTTGAACAAGTAATGGTCGTTGTTGATGGCATCGACGAATGTGGGGATTATACCGACGACGTACTCTAAGTACTGATAGACTTGGCGGATTATACCCCAAATGTCTCTATGGCCCTCTTTAGTCGTGACCATTACAATATTCGCACATGTCTCGAAAATGATTTCATTCATATTCCCATTACTGCTCACACTGAGGATATTGAACTATATGTGGCAGCAGAGCTTCAAAAAAGGATTCAAGTAGGGAAGCTACAGCTCTCAAATGCGGATATGAAACAAGAAATTTTAAGTACTCTGATAGATAGGGCAAAAGGAATGTTAGTGCATCCAAGCCTTTGATCTAATTACTTGACTAATTCCGTTTAGGTTTTGATGGGTAGTGTGTCAGCTTGACTACATTTGCGATTGTATACATGAAGACCGGCGAGAAGCTCTCAAAAGATTGCCTGCAGACCTTCCAAGCAGTTATTGCCGTTTATTAGAACGCATAAACCGTTACTCTCGCAAAACTAGAGAAACAGTGCAAATGTGTCTCCAATTTATTGCCTTTGCAGAACCTAGGTTGACGATTCTGCAATTGCGCCAGGCAGTTTCAACACCAGAACGTATCGGTGCCAGGCTTAATGAAAGCAACACAGTTTCAGAAATAGAAATTTCCCGTCGGTGTAGCAGCCTGATTCGCAAATCGGAGTGTGGAAACTACTTTGAGTTTGCTCACTTCTCCGTCAAGGAGTTCCTAATTGACAAGGATGCATTAGCTGGATCCCCTCACCAAACCAGCCTCGTTGACTACCTTATTACAATATCTAGCTCTCGGGCTGCATTGGCAGTGCAATGTTTGAGATTTTTGCAACTCCAGAATTTTGAGCACTTGCAAGTTGAGGAAAGCGATGACTCGATAAACGAGCAGAGAGATGAAGAGTACCCATTTTATTCCTATGCAACTTGGTGGTGGCTAGTAGCCACACGCTCTGGGCTTGACGAAGGAAACGGCTTCATTTTTGCAAAGTCGTTATTTTCCTTCAATAAGACGAACGCGTTTCAGAATTGGTCATATGAAATACTCAAGCTCCATTATATGTTTCGAAATGCGCCTGAGCAGAGCGATTATTGGGACTTCGGTTTCCAAAGAGCCCGTGCATGGATTCTAAAACAGACTTTTACTCCTCTCCATTTCGCTGCAGCACTAAACATCCCTGAATTGTGCGAAGCCTTGATTGAGGATCAGATTGATGCTCAAACAGAATTTACAGATTGTCGGCCTATTGATCTTGCCATGATCACAGTATTTGGGATGTTTCTGATGAATGAGAACATGTCGTTCTATTCTCCTGACATAAAACGATGGAATCTTCTCCCGACTTTCAAAAGAAGGAATCAAACATTTAATTGTTTTATGCAAAAGGGAATACAACTGACAAACATCTCGTTTCCTCGCTCCACACTATTTTCACTAGTGTGCGAGGCAGGCGTTAATTTTAATGACATCTCATTGATCACAAGGCTACTGGCAGCTGGAGTATTACCGGCCAATGCGGAGCTCGATCGACTGGAAACATGCTTTGAAAGGATGTCAATCGGAGATAGAGTGGATGATCACACAGAAAAAATAAGGAACTCCTACGATACGTCGACATTTGCCCTTGTCCAATATATCCAGAATGCACCGTGGTATCACGCTCAATACGGCCAGAATCTCTTCACAATCGTTTGAAAATTTGTCCAATTCAACCAACTCAGCCGCACGAAAGGTGCTCTGAGTATTCTCTCCAATGATAGTTCCCAGCAGATTATTACATCTACACTTTTAGCTGCGATGTGCCGAGACGATATCGAAACATTAAACAAATGTTTATCTGCGAAACGTTTGGATTTAGCCGGAATGTACTTGGGAGCTCCCTTGACCCCGATCCCCATTATCAACATATTGGAGGAAGCCTTCTGCACTATGCCGTTCTCTATGGTGCTCATGGAGCGGTAGATTTGCTACTCGAGGCGGCTCTAACCTTTATCTCAAGGATGAGGAAGGTCAGCTCCCAATACATCTAGCATCCACTGAGCTCAACTTGATTCGAAAGTTTTTGGCAGAGGATGAAAGGTTGATTTTTGCTCAGAATAAGGATGGGGAAACAATATTGCATATACTTGCTTCACAGTGGTCGTCGAATATGTTAACATGCCTACAACTGGTTTGTCACGAAGCTCAGGCCCAGGCACTTTTGTGCAAAACAATCAAGGGTTACACCCCCCTCATCTCGCTTTCTAAAAATCATCATGAAGACGAAGAGAATATCGAAGAGATATTTCTTTCTATTTTGCATATTTGTGGCCAAATTGAGGACTTTTGGTAGAAGCACGGTCCCATTTTCCAAGGAGCAGCGCGGTGCGGCTCTGAGGCCATTATCAATAAACCCTTGAAATGCGGAGCGAGACCAGAACCCACATCATCAGATGACTTCACACCGCTACATGCATTAAGTGGAATGACATCTGTCAACTGTGTGGAGCTATTGCAGCCGTTCTACCCCAGCGCCAGCCGTCTTCGGTTCCAAGGACGATTACCAGTAGAGCTCTACGTCCTGAAATGTTTACTCAATGACCACAATCCTGAAGCAGATGTGATTAAATCGTTATTACCATCAAGCACATCTCACGAAGACAAGCAGTTGCTTGGCGACTTCTGGGATTTCCTCTGCGGTATTCTAACTGAAATAAAAAAACGGCGCATACATCTTAGACGCCGTTTAAACCCTCCCGAAACTGATAGACTCATATCAACTTGCCTTGAACAAGGTTGTATGAAAGCCTATGAAGAGGTAACTGGAGGGTCAGGTTTATTGCCACTGTTTAAAGGTTTCCAAGCATTACCGACCTCAAAAAACGAAGCGCCATTCATCATACCCAAGCCAACAATATACGTATCTGCAAAAACATTGCGAGCAGCAATTCAACGTACAGGGTTTTGGTCATCCGCTGAATCATCTCCTACCACTGTGGAATTTCTCAAGGCCTGGATCCAGAATGCGAATCTTGAGGTAGTTGAGCTCCTTCTTTTGAACGGCGTGGATGTTCACCAAAGATGTAACCTGCTCTCAGCTATTGAGTTCGCTTGCAGCAATCGTTCACCTTCGCATGAGCAGAATGTTGAAAGAAGTATCCTTACCCTGGTCATGGATCACTCAAGAATTGATAAACTCAACGACATCGCCCCAGATGGAGAGGGTCTGGGGCTTCTGCATCGAGTAGCTAACAAGATCAACATTCCCATCAATAATGCCACTTGGCTTATGGAGGAGCTGTTGCGTAGAGGTGCCAACATCGATGGCAATTCTGATCACCCACATATACGCACCGCGTTGACTTTTCACTATTCGGAGAATTCTCTCGCTTGTGTTGATTTGCTACTGGAGTTGGGTGCAAATCCAGCAACTCAGTCTGAATCATCAAGTTGGTTCAACTGTGATTATCTGGCTATCGAAAAGGGAGATGTTTCGTTTTTAAAGAGGCTCCTGGCACACTGTAGGAGTCACAATTTTGCAATGTCTTGGGGAGCAAGATTTTCCCTAGCTGTCAAAATGCATGATGAAGAGATCAATCTAGAAGATGCCAATGCTCTTCATTTAGCATCCATATCAAACCCTCAAGCAAATTGCACCAGCTTTTATCTGGAGGAATGCCTGATCACTGATGTTGATAGCACGACTGCCGAGGGTTTCACACCACTCCATCTTGCTTCCTTGTATGGGCATACCGATATAATGCAGCTGCTTATCTCCCAAGGGGCAAATGTCATGGCCAAATCTACCGATGAAAGCACACCACTTCATATGGCTGCTCAGAATGGTCATCTTTCAGCGATAAGGTTGTTGGTAGAACATTCGGCTTCTGAAACTTTGGACGTGTATGGAAATGGTCCAAAGTCGTACGCTGACAAAAGAAGTCTTGTTGATATCTCAAGCTACTTGAATCAAGCAGGAGGAGCAGGAATACGCCAGTCATCTGGTGTTGTGAAACACGACCCAACTCCAAAGCAAATGAAATTTCGTTCTCGTGCTCTTGAAAAAGCTATTTGCGAGAACAACTTGGAAGTGTGTAAAATGCTGATAATGAGGGGTTGCTTAATTGATGCAAGCCTATCACGAGACGGTTGTCCTGTTCAGCTTGCTCTAAGAACAGGAAAATTAGACATTTTGCTATGGCTTCTGGATAATGGAGCTAGTGTGGTCAAGCCAGTACAGCATCATCCAATCGGAGCTCGAAGTGTGATTGAAGTTGCAGCCTGCACACCAAAAATGATCCAAGGCCTATCTCAAGTTCTTACAAGGTACTTAGCTGAGGGCGGGGATTTTGTACATGGCGAAGATGAGCCACTACAGTTCTCAGTTAAAACCAAGAATGGTTGGTTATTTTAAATAGCCTTAGAGTTCTTAGAAAGGAACATTGGCATTATTTCGTAAGCCATGTCTTTTTCATCATCTAGAAACAGGCTAACAAATTGCACAGCAAGTTTTCTAACCTACCACGGCAAGAAACAATATTGGAAATTTTGAATCGAAAAACAAGCATTATGCATTACAGCCACCAAACTCGATCTTCCCGGAGAATCACAGCATCAACGACTATTCTGCATTGTGCTGCTTCCTATGGGAACAAAACCGCAGTATCAATCCTAATTGAAAGGGGAATGGACATCAATACCATGGACGAGACAGGCAAAACCCCCTTGGCGTATGCGGAATCTACTGAAATGGTGGAGCATCTGATGAGCTTGGGGGCCTTTAAATGCTCTACATACCATAAATTCAGCACGCCTCTCATTCGAACAATATTGGACATGGCTATATACAAAGGCCAACGGGCCAATTATACCCCCTACCAATCCAGCTCGGTAATGAACCTAGTCCGTTCACGATGCCCGACTCCATGCGAACCACTGGACATTACCACACATGATGCTCTCCATCTGAGGGATCTTGGTTATGATTTCACCTCATGCGACGAAGGAGGCAGGAGTTTAATGCATTGTCTCATATGCAGCGACACACTTTACAACATGATCATTGAAAATGACTTTGAGCTGGCGAGCACAAAGCCGTTTCCTTGGCATCTAGAATGGTTCTCGTTTGACGACATCGCTTTTTTAAGGTCAAGATTCTCTCGGTTTCAGAAACACCTTACGTTCAACGCCTTTCAAAGAATATTAAATTTGGAGCCCGCAAAAGGGTGGAGTCCCTTGTGTAGAGCAGCGTCATTAGACCTTGTTGACGTCATGGAAAACTGCCTTTCTATGGCAGCTAATATTGACTTCCAAGGACCCCTTTAGGATCGGCGGTTATGGTCGCAACTGCATTTGGGAACTTGGATTGCGTCAAATTTTTGGTCCGCCGGCAGGCTTCTGTTTTCGTGACGGGTGAAGGTAATAACAACTGTATATTGGAATTGGCTCAGCGGGAATCGGTCAGGACGTGGCTTCTTGTCGGACGTTTTAATGATCAACCCAGAATCCTAGCCGAGACAAGTTCGTTGGGGAGTGGCGATACCTCGAAAGATTTGTGCCATCGCAGTGGACTTCAAGAGGTTAAAATAAAGCTTGTTGGTACATGGAGTAGGTTTCAACACGAATCCTCTCTTGAATATGCAAAAAGACTGGGACAATTAAAAAAGAAGGTCCTGGGGATTGTTGTGCATCCGCATGATGGTTTTGTGTATCCTCCAAGTTTGAGATAGGACATACTTATCGGGTTTGGTATGTAAGCAACATACATTAGATATGCTCATAAAAACTATTGTAGTTCTATTTTCTATAGCTTATGAGAAAAAAAACATCTGATACGTGTACCTCCAATATCTCAAAATGACCGTTGCCCAGCCTAACCTCAACCATCACTACACTGAGGGAAGATTAATATGTTGCAACCGTTCAGGGATCAGTCTAATAGCAATGCATCTCGGTCTCAATAGTAATACCAAGCAAAATCAAAGTCAAGCGCGTATTGGTGACATGTTTGGTTATACTCATGTTGCTATCACAAGAATAACCAACTGTTAACTTGTTTCAGTATGGATCAGAAACACACCCCACTGACACTGTCTGCCAAGGCGTGCTACTATTTCTTGGCGATGTCGATATCGATCGGGACAACAGATCGCGCTGCCAAGATCTTGGCGCTCAACACCCTGGCAGAGGTACCTTTTCAAATGGACTACAATTCTCGACTCAGTTGAAAATCCAGTAAAGCCTAAATCGGCTCCAGAATACCACTGCGTGCGGCTTTATTCATCAGATTTACTAATATGTACGGTGCTAGCTATACACGGCGCCAAGATATACACAGGCCTCCGGCGCAACTCATGCAAGAATAAAATTTATGTTACAGTTTAAATAAAAGGATGACCCAGATTATGTCCTTTATACCCCCAGCTCTTAAGCAGGGCATCCAGATGAAGGGTAGTTGCAGCTTCCACCGCTGCTACCTCCGGTAACGCTGACGCCAGTGAAGGTAAAGTCAGAGCAAGATCCATCGCCGCAAAGGATGTAGTAGTTGTACGCCGATCCGGTCGTGGTACCAGTGACATCCTCAAAGGTGATGCCGGTGATGGAAACGCCGTTGGTGGGCTCACCAGTGGGTCCGCCGTTGAGGTAATCCTGCTGGACATCAATACCGTACTTGGTGATGCCAGACATGGTCACGTTGCGGTAGGTAACATTGGCAACAGTGCCAGTGGTACCGCTGTTGGACTTGATGCGGGCGCCGTTCTGGCTGTCAACAATCTGGGCATTGGCAAAGGTGACTCCGTCCACAGTGTTGTTGCTCTTGCCACCAATGGATCCAATACTCAAGCCGTGTCCTCCGTAGCAGTAAGCGCCGTCGATGACAATGTTGGAACCGGAGGTAACGGCGACACAGTCATCCTGGTTGTGAACCCAAATGTTACTAAGGGTCACAGTGTCGGAGGAAGAGATATCAAAACCATCAGTGTTGTGGGCAGCTGGGTCTCCGTCGCTGCTGTCGTTGGGCTCGTCTCCGTCCGAGTTGTCCAGAGTGATGTCGCTAACCTCGAAGTTGTAGTTGTTGTTCATGTAGAAGCAGTGGGTGGGCCAGTTCTTGATCTTGAGGCCAATCAGCTTGGCGTTGTTGGTCTTCTTGACGACGAAGAAGTGGTCAGGCCTAAGTGGGGGACGAAAATTAGCGTTGCGACTCTATGAGGGGAAGGTTATCCTTACTAGGCGCTTCCGCCGTTGGAGCCCTGACCATCCCAGTAAGCAGGGCCATTACCGTCGATAACGTGGCCCTCAGCACCCTGGATGGTGATGCTGTCACCAGAAACCACGATGGGGTCAAAGTCCGCATCGGCAGTGGTTCCGAAAGAGGTGGTTCCCTCAAAGGTAACTACAGCACCAGTCTGGAGGCTCTGGAGATCCAGAGTCGAGGAGGCTGGGACCGACAGGTTGGAGAGAACAATGTCGGTGCAGCTGGCCACAGCAGAAGAGAGCTGGGCGTACTCGGTGACGGTGCAGGCATTGGCGCCAACAGAAACAGTGGCGACAGGGGTGGAGACAGCAGCAGCTGGAGTCGAGTCAGCAGCAGCTGAAGACTCAACGGCAGCGGTCGACTTGGTCGAAGTCACAAGAGTTGAGAAACCAGACGACCTGGAAGGTGTAAAGGCAACAGCAGGTGTGGAATAAGTTGATTCCTCAGAAACCTCTGAGGGCGTCTGAGTGGGCGTAGCGATGACGGTAGCGACGGGGGTCGATGCGGCAACCGCCGAAGTACCAGCTCCAGCAGCGGTCACATAGCAAGAACAAGCGCTCGAAAGATGCTTCACGTTTGCGTCACAGGCAGAGAGGAAGGCCGAGGGCACAGCATCAGTGGCCTTGACAACACTGGCAGTAAAGGTCGCGCAGAAGGACTGAGCCTCAGCTGCGGACGAAACAAAAGCCCCACCACAGGCGTGCGTTCTCCAGTTGGAGCAGCCAAGCGCGGATGGCACAGCCGCCGCGAGAAGACAGACAGACTTCATGTTGAAAAAAAGAGTGAATGTAAAAATAAGCAAAAGAGACTGACTGAGAACACAAAAGAATGACAAGTCACCGCTATCGAGACACACAAAAGCAGGCCTTTCAAAGTGCCCTCTCACCTCTTTTTACTTACTTATACAGCCGCCGCAACGGAACTTCGGCACCGGGGGCTCCACTGACAGCGACCGGGATGCCGGGGCTGGTGGCTCCCAACAGCACTGTAAATCCGCGTTTGCAGGCCCCTAACTAATTTATCCCGTTTCACAGTACGCCGTATCTACGCCCTGAGCTTCCCACACCGGCCGTAGTGCCTTCTCCAGCACGGCATTATGAAAACCCACCAATCAGCCGCCTGCGGGGCTCCCTCAGGTACGGTGGGAATCGCCAAACGTCAACGTCAGCGCCTGGCCTTGACGTGTTTTGTGGACGAAAAAACTTTACAATCAAATTCCCTGCAAGCGGCTGAGGGCGCAATTTTGCATTTTTGATTGAGTTGGGCCGTCGTCGTCTGGTGACATTTTCGGTGGGTGCTTGTGAAGATGTAACATTGTGAAATGTTAAGCTTATATACCGGATGAACATCGTGACGTTTGGGCGACGTACTGTGCAGTCAGCACTTGGCTGGTTTATTGCTGCCTGTCAACATCCCATCGCAGTCAATAATTGGAATAATTAGTAAAGAATCATATAGCAGGACCTTCAAGGGTTTCGGATAGTCGGAATGCAGCGCACCTAGGCTGCGCGACTGGCCGGTTGGTTCACCACCCTGCACCTGCACCACAATTTGGAGCGAAATGAGCGCATTTTCCTTGTCAATTTCTCCGTTGCCCGACATCAGCACTGTGTAATCTTTCTGAACACTGGCTCGAATCGCTCCGGCCAGCAGTGGCTCATAAAATTGGCACCAAATGATCCATAGAATAGAAAAGTATGCAAGTCGGAGATTCCTCAAAAAGGTTATCCCGAATATCCTAGCGGCAAACCTCTGCAGCAGGCTCGGTGACCAAAAACACCCTATACATTTTCCAACAGACCCGTTGCATAACATAGCTCCGATCTCTTTTCACAAAATTTATGGTATAAATATCTTAAGATAGAAATCAGTGTCTTTCAATCAGTGACACGTACTTATGCCTTCTCTTTCCATGAGGCGATGTCAAGCCCCACAGCGATAACTTCAAACTCTGTACGGCCAAAGTTCATCGAGCCAAATATTAGGAAAGTGTAGAAACTCACTCTGCCTTTGCATTGTGTCACCTGACCACAGCCAACCTTGATGAATCAAGAAGCCATATTTGTCATCTTCAACTTAGGCAATCATCAGCAGTCAGGCCAACTATAAAACATAGCCCAGCCCTCCTCGATTCTCATTTTCTTTCTTTTTCTTTATCATCCAAGTGCATGGGTTGTTTCCTGCTCTGTGAGGCGATACGCTGAGAGAGGAACTTTGCTAGTTGAAAACTGCTATCATTGACCAGTTCACTTCTCATCGGGTTCGCCTGGCGAGAGAATCTTTGGGCCTCTTCTTTCCATTGGAAATTTTCTTTCATTGCGTCTAGCTCCCTGAGGGCTGGCGTGAAGAAGGAATCCATCGGCAAGCGGGATGCATGGAACGTGCCGAGTTGTCTTGATACCGCCATCAAATTTGTACACACTTGCAGCCAAAAATCTCCTTTTGCACCGTACACATACGAGGAGTACAGCTTTAGGAACTGATGAGGAATCTGACCCGCTGTTAACCAGCTGGTGGTGGTAGACGGCGCGCAACGTTGTCCGCCTCGAACCTGAGCGACATAGCAGCAATGATAATTTGTCTTGATATGGACCGTAGAGAGAGGTCTTAGTGGGATTTTCCCGCCTAATGATGCGTTGGAATGAATACGGGGCCAAATCATTTGTTCCTTCTGTGCGCGGCTGGGCTGCCGTCAACGCAAGGCGCGGTGTCATACTCAGCACAGCTATTCCAACAGCTGAACCCGATGCGACACCCAGTTCTGCTCCTCAGCTAATCATCGTTTGCATCTCTCTACGTTCGAGCCCATCAATCTCCGGATGAATGTTGCTCCCTTTCCCTACCACCCGCAAATGTGTGGCGTTGGCAGGATGACTTTTGTTGTGGTGCAATTTTATTTCCGGTGCGAGTAACCAGAACGTGGCTTTGCTCAGCAAAATTAAAAATAACCATGCTACCAAGCGTGTATTTGGGTCGCAAAGCTCACTGTGGCTGCTCTCTGTCTGACCAGCGGCCGCTCCTCCAAGCTGAGCCATTGGATAGGACAATCTTACCTCGCCAGCTCTAGGTGCATCAGCTTGCATTGTCAGCCCTGCTTGTGCCCCGTTTCATAAAGAATTGTGCATAGAAAAATTAATGAAATTGATCTTAAAATTTCGCTATTACAGCCACTACTTGAAGTCGAATCTTTGCCTTATTGTTGTTTCGTGTAGCGATATTGGTCTCGCTGTCAAAGTAGAGGCTGAGTAACTTCATATCAAACCATCCCTTGCTTAAATTTCTTGATGCCACGATAAATCATGGTATCTACACTTTTTAAATACGGGAATTATAAATTCGCCCATGAAATCACCCTCAGACCGACAGTCTGCAGATAATGAGCAGTGTTGATGGATGGGTTACGGTTGCGCAACTGTCGGTATGCTTCGCAAAGAATCGATGCCACGTACATATCCATGACGTGAGAGCTAAAAAACCTACCAAATTAATTGCGAAGGACTTTTTAGTATTCACTGGTGAACCAAATTTCCTTTACGTGGTATCAACCTTTGGCATTTCAGCGCCTTGAGAATACGGCCTGTCGGAGAAGACGGCCCATCGGCAAAATCGGCATCATCAGCTCAACTTAAATGCTTTGTGTCGTGCGGTTTTGTGCTTATTAAGCCCTAGCAGCCCGACGTCCAGCGCTAAGAGAACATGTTGAGGTCTCATGCTACGACCACGTTGGGCGGGCCCCCAATCGTCAGCTGCGTGATAAACTATTGGATGGAACGGGATGGGGGCTTTTACATCTGAGCCTCGCGCTACGAATATATCGTCGTTAGAAATGTTATATAAAAGAGAGTGTAGAACGCTTCAATTCCTAACGGCATCATTACAACAGCAACTCACTTCAATACAAAGCACACCCACCTCATTACCACAAATCCAAATCATCTCTCTATCAAGATGAAGTTTTCTCTGCTTCTCGTTTCCGCTATTTCTGCCATCTGCTCGGCCCAGGGAACAAACCCCGTCGCAGGCACTGTCGACCCAGTATGCGCCGCAGCAGTTACGAGCTGCTGCCAGTCTGGTACCAACTGTGACCAGGCACAGACCTTCTTCGACACCATCTTTTTCAGCGGAGTTGGAATGCTTGACTGCAGCACCATTCCCATTGTCTTTTCCGACAGCATTGATCCGTTCAGCCAGTACTGCGCTACACTTAACGGACCCGTTCTCTCTGCAAGGTTGGTCAAGAACTCAGATTCTATTCTTAATTTATGAGACGGCGACTGACACTTTTTTGTATAGCTAAATAAGAGCTTTTATAATTTTCCAAAGATCTTAGAGCCGACTATGAGAAGAAGGAGGCGGTTTTAGCTACATGATACAGGAAGATTGTGTGTTCACAATATGGCCTGGCAAAGTGTTGGGACGGTCTCTCTAACTGCAATAGCTCAAATAGGCAGCCAACATTCATTAATATCCAATTATAATGTTCTTTTAAGCCCTTTGGAAATCTCGTTGTGATGTCGGAATTTGGCCATGCTACTACCATCTGAATAGTAATTTATAGGCAAGTGGGGGTGATTTAGCATTTTCTTGGGCAACGTGAAGTGTGACGACTCGAACTTCGTACTAGGTGCACGAATTTTTTTTATAATTGAAAAATAAAACAAAATTAACAAGCCATACTGAAGGAAGAATTGAAAAAAAGTATGAGTGAAAGACTTGTCGTGCATTTGAACGAATAAACCAAAGCAGAATGCACGTGTATAGCAAACTGAGCGCAGCACGCGCACTGACCACTTCACTGTGACTTGGGCATTCATCCCTCCAAGAATTCTCTTCGCTGCATTGTCTCACCCTAATTAATGCGAAGACCTCTTTTCACTACACGTTCGGGTTGAAAAAAATAAAGATGCTTAACAAAAGCACAAAAACAAAATTTAGGTCACGGTGGGGGTCGAACCCACAATCTCCTGATTCGTAGTCAGACGCCTTGCCATTGGGCCACGCGACCGTCCTGATTTGATGGTGGAACATCCAGAAATTTCATTCATACAGCAGGAACTCCGGAGGTGTAGGGTAAATTCTGTTTTTTTTTGGCCGAAGCGCCGCAAAACATCAAAATATGTCAAGTTGAGGTGCCTATGAATACTCTTAGAGATAAACAGTATTAAAAACAATCTGATGAAAAATCATCATCCCAATAGAGGCAAGAGTAAGAATCATCCATCATCGAAACTCGTAGAAAGTATAGGGAGGGGAAAATAAAAGTTTTGTGGTCAACCGTATGTGTAACGGGAAACTTTTCGGTCAATGAATACAGTATTTTTATTCTACTATTTCGTGAAAGAATAGATCAGTAAGTCTGTCCATGGTATTGCTAGAGCATATTGATGATATATGTATTTTCGTCTTCCTAATGACCCTCAGGCCCCTTTCCCTTCTCTTCTGGCATGACAGTCATAATATGGTCTATGGTTAAGCTTTAGGCTAGTCCAACCACTTCAACTTAACCGATATTTAGCTTATTCTGCCTTCCTATCATATTTTTCACGATGTTACAAATTTCTGGGTGTCTGGAGCCTTGTGCTTAATCTCACAGCCCAAACCACCGGCTACTGTTAGCTCAAGCGACCGACAGCTTAAAGCTGCCAAGGGTTGATGGGGCCGTTTGAACCTTACATTGTTTATTAATGATAGATTGAGGTTCGAGAGTGGTTTCTGGAGTGGTTGGTAGCTCATTCTGAGGCCAATTATCGCTATTTCCACAACATGCAACAAAACCGGCCTCAAACCAACTGATACCATTGGCCTTTACAGAAAATTATCGGTTGATCGTCAAGGGACCGGGCTAGGGCCAGCGATCCGGGAAACGCGCTAAGGCTCCATTCGCCTTGGCCTGCTCCACAGTCTAACCGGCAACACGTCCAGTTAAATAACACCCTAGTCCACCCTGGAATCCCCAAGTCAGCGGGCGTTCACAGGGGCGCCTGCCTGTGCGGGTGGCTTGGCTATTCCCAATCCACTACAAGTTTGAGAAAGTCTAAGGGCCTAAATACGAAAAGAGCATCATGGCTCGGGATGCTCAAATGAACTGGATCTTGCATAGCCAGTTACAATGATGCTTTATCCTTTTTTAGCTTAACCGGCGCACGGTGTCCCCTATTTCGAAGATCCCGTTTGCAGCCCTACCGGGCAATACCCACAAGTCTTCCCTTGGCGATCACTCGAATTAGTGGCTTCCTGGCGCGTGGACGCTCATACAAGATGTGTCCCGCCCATGTTATTGCCTTCCCTTACTTGGATTTAAAGTCGGTAATAATTCCACCGAGCAATATTCCTTTCTCAAAATCTGGGCCTGGATTGTCCGTCTTGATGCGTTGGTCAGCGTTGGGGTCGAGATGCTTTGGCGACAAGTTTTTATGCTTCTGGTAGGGTCGCGCCAAGTGCTCTGTCAATCCTCACTCAGCGATGCCATCACCGAACTTCCCCCCTGCGCTGTAAGTATTGTAACGCCTTCCATTCTAGAAGATCGACACTTATTTGCATCATGTAGCTATCTTGCTTTACGGAAGCCTTCAGTAACGGTCCATGCGGGGTCACAAATATGACATGTATGTGCACCAACGACTCATTCCAGCTTCAAATAACGGCATGCGTCTCGGAGAACTGCACAGTAATAGAAGCACTAAGTACAAAGATCCCGATTTCACTATAGAAAAATAATCTAACAGCTAATAGAAACTAAAAATGTCACATCAACAACATGTGGTGCTCCCGTTCGCAACGTCCAGCGGCAATTTGCCATCCTTACCGACACGATGGGCATTTTATCAGGGACACTGGTGATTATGAGGTTTCTCTATAAAATTATTTCGAAAGTGGGACTTGGTCTTGATGATTGGTTCACGCTCGCCACGTCCGTCAGCGGTGCTCCAAGCCAAGCTATTGCAATATACGGTATCGTAGCCAACGGACTCGGTCGCGACACATGGACTTTGGCACCCCACCAAATCCAGATTCTCTTGAAGAATTTCCTGGTAATGGAAGTCTTTTACTACCTTCAAGTAGCGTGCATTAAGAATGCCTTCTTGTTTTTTTACTTACGGATTTTCCCCTCCACGCCTGTTCGCCGAATCCTATGGGGCGTTATTGTTGCAAATAGCTTAACAGGAGCTGTTTTCATTTTTCTTGGCATTTTCCAATGCAGTCCTATTAGCTACTTCTGGACCGGCTGGGATGGAGAGCACAAGGGAAGATGCTTAGACATCAGCAGCCTTGGGTGGGCTAATGCTATATTGAGCATTATTTTTGATCTGTGGGTTTTAGTTGTGCCCCTGTGGCAACTCAAAAGCCTCAATTTGGGTTGGAAGAAAAAGATTGCGGTCGGGATGATGTTTTCGGTTGGTATATTGTACGTCACTACCCTCACCTACTCATTGCTTTGCGTGATTGCTAAACTTTTCACACAGTGTCACCATTGTTAGCTGCCTCCGACTTCGATCGATTATCAAATTCAGCCAGAACTCACAAAACCCGGCATGGGACTTTCATGACGTGTTGATGTGGTCCGTTATTGAGATAAATGTGGCTATGGTCTGTGCTTGCATGCCAACACTCCGCCAACTTCTGGCCCACCTTGTTCCTGGCATTATGACAACGACGAAACGCTATGCTAAGAATGACGAAAATGGGCAAGAGAATTCTGGTAAAACGGGAAGTTCTGGGAGGCCAGTTTTGCCAAACAAGACGTCTCATGTGAGAGGAGTCCATGATCGGTCAGGTTCGGAAGGCAGGCACGCACAAGACGTTCTTTCGGACGATGAAATTTCGCTGGTACCGATGAAAAGGAGGGATTATCCAAGCATCAAATCGGAACCCTCGATATAGCCATGACCCACTCAGAACTTCCCATGATCAAAGGCCCTAGTTGAAAATACGAACGCGACGATACTAATGACGTGCAAAAGACCATTAATTGAGGTGGCTGATCGCCTAGCAATGAATCTATTTTAACGCCTAGTTGCCTTTGAACGAAGGTAGCCATTATTACTGACCCAACAAAATCGGTCAGTGTGGGAATCTGTAGCATTCTGGAGGCTGGCTGGTTGTTTGTATGTTAGTATAGACGTGCTATCTAGGATCCCGTTTGCATCTGGTATTGTCACTTGACAAGAAAATTCGACTGTGATTACGTGGCACTAGCTTGTTCGGGGAGAAATGATGTTAGGGAGCAAAGCGGAGTGCGTGCTGTAACGAAACATGATCAGCCGAGTGACAAGCTTTTTTTCAGTAAAGGAAAGAAACGGCACGAGGGGCTCACACCGATCAGTGGTGAATAATACGATAATCTTGTATGTCTCTGGCTTGGTCTCTCTCGGGCTGCCCGTGAGTCCCAGAGCCACCAGAGCCGCTGCCTAACGTTGATAGGCTATGTCTCTGCGTTCACAATTGTGTGGGTTAACCCACACCGCATGACAGCACTCGGCGCTCTTTATTGGCTCCGCAATTGTGTAGAGCCACAGCAAATGCGGCTCTCAACTTGAACCATATCCATGCGGCCTGACCTTGCCTAAATTCTTTCGCGCCTAATTTTCCAATTTGTCTTGTGCCCAATTAGGTGACTATCTCTACCCTGTAACTATTGGGGCATTATAATACAGCTTGCTGCCCATGAAACCAGCAATTGAGGGCCAATAATTGGACATTTACCAACCATGAAGTCTTCACACATTTTGGCATGCACCAACACTCAAAATTTTGAATGGCGACTGCACAAGGATCCTATTAAAGACAAAGCTTATCGAGCATTAAAAAAGTCCCCAGTTTCTGTCGCTAGCGATGATTTGCTTCATATGTCCAGTCGGATCCAATCATTCGAGTCCAAGCGACCCCAAACACCGCAGCAAGGCCCCCCACGCACTGATCTGTGTCTCGACCTCCCCAATGAATATCAACATGGGCCGCGTTTTCCTTCTGATCGAGGCGGAATTGTGGACATCTACGACTTCGGCGCAGCTGACGTGTTTAGTGTGCCTGACGTGGCAAGCCAGTATGGCGGGGATGATTACCAAACTACGGCTACGTCATCCGAGGTAACCCAATCCTTTTTTCTGGAAGCCGACTATCCACTTCAATATGCACGACGTGGACTCATGCAGTCTATATCCGATGACATACAAAATTGGATGCAAACGGCCACATGTGTCGCGCCGCCCAACAAGAGACCAATGCCGCCAACGGGGGCTAAAACTACTGGCTCCTCACAAAAATCGACTCTTGTCGATGAACACTCCTTAGAGGATTTGGATACCTTTGTCATCTCCAGCACAGCAGGGTATCACCATCTGGCCTGCCCTTACTACATATTGGACCCCATAAAATATTTGCCTTGCTTCAAATATCATGATTTGCTATCCATCGAGGATGTGATTCATCACCTTGGAAAGTTTCATACCGAGCCTCCGTATTGCCCTCGGTGCCGCCAAACATTCGACGCCGCAATCGATCGTGACCGACATTTTTATGCGGTGAGATGTGAATACCGCCAGTCACCTGAAATTGATGGCATCACAGCACAACAAAAAGCTGATTTGGTCCACCAAGACGATTTGAGGCTTGACGAGAGGGCGCGCTGGGAACTTGTTTGGGCGATAGTCTTCCCTGATAAAAAGCGACCTTGCTCGCCATATCTTGACCATACTATTGAAAGAGTAATATGTATTATTTGAGATTACTCAACTGATCGTGGGTTGGATTATATCTCAGATTACTTAGTGAGTTACAATATTCCACATGGGGATAGGAGCGATGAAATGCAAACAATCTCCCGCTGCATTCATTTATTCTCAGTGATTTATTAGCCAAAGATTTAGAAAAACATGGATACACGTAGAATTAGGTCGTTAGGGTTCAGCTTCAATTGAAACGTCTTTAATTAAATTAGAGTCCCCCACTCGCGCATATAACCTTTGAGAGGTGTATGCATGATCCGATGTAGCGCAAGCCTATTACGAAAGCCTTCAAGATATAATAATGTTATATAATGAATGGAATTTTAAATATGTACAACCTTTATTGAATTCTTTTCCATCACCTTCCATAAATTCCTCAGAGTTTTGTTTTTATACAGGGATCTAGCAAAATATATATATGAGTAAGAAAAGCCCTAGACTATGAGATTACATCAAGTATATGCGCACAAGAATTGTTTATATAGTCGCATTCTATTAAGACCGACCATAATGAAATTAATTGAAATTATAATGTATCGTGTTCGAAATTATTGGTCATGTATTTTCCCCTTTAGCATTGAGTGTTCAACTAGGTGGGCGGTGTACTTGCGAACCAAGAAGCGTTAGACCACGAGTAGTAGATGTTCATGAGCAAGAGATATATTTAGAGACACTACTGATAGTTAAGAAGGAAATATGAAACGTATCAATGAGAATAACATGCTAAAGAGTGAAAATTGCAAATAATGATGTAAAAACGTTCCTTCACGGGCGGCTTAGTATAGTCCCCTTGTTCAAACTTTGAAGGGAATAAACAGTTGAATGCTCAAACTCTCCTCATACGATTGATAATTACCATAAAAAGGGATTTCCATCAAAAATTTCATCGTATGCATCGGATTCTACTATGCTCTCTTGAGTAGTTGAATCATTCTGCAAAAAAATAGGATTAATAGTTTCACCTAACGTGACGTTTGATGTCCCAGGAATGAAATTTGTCCCTTGGTAGTTCGAGCCGACGGTATGTATATCAGTAAAAGAATTGGAAATCGTAGAGCTGAAGTGACTGTTTGGGGTAGGTCGTAGCGCAGTACGAACAGATGTGGCTTCAGCCGACATCTCAGCCGACGACATCGGCGTAATGCCTGCCGTGGCAGAATTATCATTGAAAAATTCATGATAGGACCAATTAGAATTATTTACGTCATGGGTCCAGACGGATGGGGATGGAGACGTGGTGGAATGGTACATAGCGGGTGAAGCCCTATTGGTATTGTGGTCTCTTGGCGTGGGCTGCACAGATGCCAAGATAGCACGGTTGGGTTCTCTAAAACGTCGCGGAAGCGAGTTGACAGATTCAACCATGATATGGAGCAGCTGATTCCTAAAATACTGCACAGAATCAATATCTGTCTGGGTGTTAAATGATTGTTGCAACAGAGCTGGTAGCTGAGCCGTAAGTACAGGCTCGGCTGCTGTACGAACAAAGTCGGTGATTTCGGAAATGCTATTTTGGACAAAAGGTGATGGTGGGGGTTCGTGTCCTTCAAAGAATGTACTCCACATCCAATACCACTTTTCGCGGTCGTTTGAACCCGGCTGGGGCTCGTTCAATAGCTTTGCTTCTTGCTCCAAAAATCGTTCAAGCCTTGACTTTCCTTCCATGTCAATTTCGATCGTTTGTTGTTGACAAGCGCCTTTATTCATATGTGCTTCCCAAGGACGCTTTGACTGCCATGTGGTCAAGCACCTTCCACAATAATAGTGATTCTGGGCCGTGTGACACCGAATAATGTGCTGCTTGACATCGGAGTAGCGGTGGAACGTATATTTTTCTCGACAACGGCAATAGCGGTACGGGTCCAGTTTATAAAAAGGACATGACCAAGATGCACCGGCGGCCTTTTTCGGCTCGCCACGATTGCCTTGGTGGCCGTCGCTGTCGAGATGTGCGGACTGTTGGCCATCACGGGGCCAACCTCCCTCATCACCGCGGCTGCAGTGATCCAGCTTTGAACCATTCGTTGAATGAATATAACTAATCCCGCCAGCAATATCATTTGAAAGAGATGCCTTAGGTTGATCGGTGGTACCAGCTAAGCAGGCGATGTCTGAGAATAATGGCACTAAAAGAGGGGCGCTGAAGAAATGCACGCAGCCTTTCAGAAACATTGCGATAGGGCACCACCTGCATTGTATGAATACGCGGAGTGGCAGAGTGCGGCAAGAAGACAGGTGGTTAGTCTTCTTGCTATGAGGAACTCCGAGCAAGTAGACAAATAAATTGCTTCTTTGGAGGCCTCTGGCACAAGGAGGGGAAGTAGGCTGCCACAGAGGTCTCGTATGGCAGACCTAGGTGAGAGGACTCCGGTAAGCGGTGGTGTCCTGTAACTTCAGGTCCCTGACATTGCGGCAAACTCTCAGTAACTTAACTGAATGGACTCGGCTCGTGGAGCCTCAACGCGCGTGCCTTCGCATAACAATTGCCTGCGCAAATGCGGACAGTACAGTTGAGGCCTGTCGCCAACGAATGGAGGCAGCGCACACTGACCATCTGCGTAAATTCAATCATGGTCTTACGTGTGGCGGTGTGCTGGAGGGATCAGTACCATGTTGTCGGTATGGCTACCTCGCCGCCCCGTATTCACCTACAGTTGGCAGCTACAGCTTGGCTGGGCATCGCCAAAATAAATAACCCGATGATCCACTTGCGTGAGTGACGTGGGAATGAGCGCGATTGAGCGCGCAAATGTGAGGACACAGGTATTGGATAGTGCGAGACTAGCTTAGGATGGAATCGAAGCGAAGCAAAATGTCGAATGGGTATTGGTGGGGTAAATCTTCCGGCATCGGTTACTAACAACCAAGTATGCACGATTGCCCATGAACGGCAATAGTCACAGATCAACATTTTGGACCAGGTAACCTGACTGCTTCTGATACGCCCTTGAAACAGGATTTACTACGTGCTCATGCATACCTAGGTGAGGCTCCTTTGCGGGATTGGCTCTGAAGTAATGCAATCGTGTGTGCAAGGCATTGGTCGCAGCACCCCGCAGAGCCACGTCACTGTAGCGCCAATCAAACAGCTGTGAGAAAGCCCAACAAGAAGGCCTAAGCGCGAGTCAGAAGCCCGATCTATGATCTCGAACACCAATTTTCGATCTTGGTTTTTGTCTTAAAATTGTGTAACAAAAATTGTATGCTGTAAGGCTACCCGTGCTCTACTGAAACATTTCAACATAATGAATTAATCGCATGTAGGATAAAGCGTCAAAACACAGCATGACTTTTATGACGCTATATCCCCCTTAGCACGTCGAGTAGCCAGTCATTCAAATATGAGCTCAAGCTTTCGGCTTCACTACCTGATCCCCGGAAATCCACAAGATCATGATGGCGCCTAGTTTTCGAGATCTGTGCGGAGTTGCGTGTATAAATAGTGACACAAAGTCACTGGTGCATTCGATTACGTGCATGAGTTCGCCACAGACTTTTTTCACCCATTGGCGAAGGGGGATTCTATAGCCACTCCCAGTAAAGTTCCACTGGGCTAAGAGCTATAACTGGACAGAGATAATATTTTTCAAGTGATGATCGCCATGCTCAATGCAGCCTGCACACGAATCATGATGTGGATACGCATCTTCCAGTTTTATGAGATCATTAGTAATTGAGAATTTGTATTTAAACAACAATCATCAAATTCAGATAATGATGCTTTGATAATTGTATTATCTTAGTAACAAATGTCTCACTTGTGATGAACATATTCTATGTCTATAACCTACTGAATAAGATTATATACAGCTGACACCTTGTTGGACGGCACGTGTACATCAAAATACTCTCTTCATGCTTGAAGGAAAGCCTCGGGAATCACTTGACATGGCAAAGTGCCTGGACTTGAAACGGCAGTGTCTACATCTATTGCAGCCTGGTTGCTACATAACGCCATGGTCATTTTTCCAAGGCCGGTAGGAGAAAGGAAGACTCCGGAGCACGCATGTTGTTCAGTAATACCACTTACCCGAGTTATTGAATGAACAGGGTGTTAGAGGAGATGTGAATGAAGCTGGAATATTACTGGTGTCACAAAATAGACATCGGTTTACGGGTTTGACATGTACTCATATCCATGGAAGCTTGCAATTTAATTACAGCTCGAAACCGCCGTCTGAACCTTAACATATTCATCCTACACGATTCCCGTTTGCTTTGCTAACACTAACAAGGATCTGACATGATGTTGTGTTCGGCAAGGAATTATTACGTATGAATCTTTGACAAATGTCGTTAAAACTTGCCTTTTCGGATAGAGGTGCGGATCTGAGGACGCTCAAACGCCGAATAAGGGTACATTGCGTCAGTGACCAAGGATTTCAACCAATCGATTTGCTAGGATATATATTTCGTTCGGACAAAGGTGCCATGCAGCCACGAAGACCCCACTGTGCGACCCAGAACTAGGTCAGCGGCATCTTGGGTTGAGGCCGAGGCCGGAATGAGTAAAGGCAGGACTAGTCATAAATAACTGTTCAAGTCGATGCGTTTGAGATTACATCTGACACCCCTCTTTCAGATTTCGCAAGTAAGCATCTAAATTTCTTCTGAAAATAGATTTGGTCCTAGGCTGGTGGCAATAATGAGACTCTGAGTTGGCTATCTAAGACGCACAGCGGCCACCATCGATGGCCCAGATTTGTCCCGTGATATGTCTTGTCTCGGAATCGTCTGCAAAAAAAGCCACCACGTTGGCAACATCGCTAGGTTGCCCAAAATCCCCCATAGGAATCCTCGCCTTCAAAACTTGCAGTAGTACCGCATCAACATCTGCAAGGGATGTCATTATCGTGCCCGGGGCGACGGCATTGACTCTGACGCCCTTGGCGGCATATTCGATTGCAGCGGCTCGCGTCATCATTACCAGGGCACCCTTGGATACCATGTACGGGCTCAATAGCGGTGTGGCTCTAAAAGCTCCCACCGACGCCGTGTTGATGACAGCCCCAGAATTGTTTTTGACCATGATTCGCAATGCAGCCTGCAGAACAAGGTACGCTCCGCGTATGTTAACACCGAAGACCTGATCAGCAATTTCCACGGGATACTCATGCGTCAAAGCCTGGGTGCCCACAATGCCGGCGTTGTTGACAAGAATGTCGAGGCGCCCGAATTCTGCGAGGATCCAATCTGCCATTTTCTGTACGCTCTCTTGATCCGAAACATCCATATGTTTGCCGATGACTGTAAGACCGAGTTCTTCTGCCAAACCTAACTGCTTATTGGTGATGTCTGCGGCGATGAAAGTTGCTCCATCAGATGCAAGGCATCGAGTTATGGCTTCTCCAATACCCGAGCCGGCGCCTGTAACTAATGCAATTTTCCCGGTGAAGCGAGCCATTGTGAACATGAAACGAGATATGACGAGGTGCAACGATGGTGAGTGAGGTTTTCACGATGTAAGCACCATTTCGCTAAGACCTTGGCTTTCTACGGCCTTTTTATAGTGATGGAATGGACCAAAAAAAGGTAGTTTACAAGGATCCTGTTTTATCTGGACACGCCTCGTATGAAGCTATAGCTTTAACCTTCTCTGCATAAATGCCATTCCTTTCATGCAGGATCGTTGCAACATTAGAGAAACAACTGGCCAATCCAATCCCAAAGGTTAAATCAAGGTTGCACCATGATAATGACGGCTAAAGACATATCCTAATAACATCATCCCGACGAACAATGTCCACGGAGAAAATGACATCCGCGGAGGAGCAGATGATGGTATTGCCACGAAGCAGCAACGCTAAATTGCTACAGTCAAAGCGTTTCTCCACTCATGTATAAATGCACGAGTATAGAAAGCGTTCCATCCCCCAAGGAAGTGATGATTTCCAAGCCTCTTCAGCTTATCAAAGCAATCTCTATGTATGTTTTGGCATACCTCAGTGCCCCCACGGCGGGGCTGGCCCTTGTTTTCCTGCCTTTCGTTTACATCGTCTACCAATGCCTTTTCTCTCCTCTCTCTGGTATTCCCGGTCCTTTTCTCGCAAAATTAACCAAACTATGGCGAGCGTACATCACATACCGTGGCCGATCTCATCGTGACTATATTGCTCTTCACAAAAAATATGGAAGCGTGGTTCGAATTGCACCTAATGAGCTGTATGTGAATCAAAAACCCTTTCTCAACCACCAAGCTGAAGGATCTTCAAATGAGCATCGCAGACCCGGCCGCCTTCAGAGAAATATATAGTGAGTGCTTCAATCTAAATTCCACGTTAAATCTCACCACCGATGTAGGAGCTGGAAGCAAATTCAGGAAATCCGCATCATATAGCGTAATTCAAGGTAGCCGACCTTTTGACCTTGTTAGCGAAAGGGTAGAGAAAGTGCACTCAGAACAACGCAAACTTGTCGCTAGACCTTATTCCATGGAATCCATGATTGCCTTTGAAGCCAAGATCGACGATGTGCTTCGGTTGTTCATTACTCGGATTGATGAAATTACCGGCCGAACCGTTGATTTTGGAAGTTGGATACAATTATTTGCATTCGGTAAGTACTTATTAACATCTTCAAGAATTCATGTACTAAAATAGTGAACCCTAGACGTGATCGGAGGCATCAGCTTCTCTAGAACATTTGGCTTTGTCGAAAGCGGGGATGACAACGGCTTATTTGAGAGGGCGAAAAATACTCTCTCATCAATAGGTTGGCTCATGCACGCGGGATGGGTTTTCCGCCTGCACCAAAGACTTATGCCTCTTATGGGTAACTGGTTGAAAGCCAATGATCGTAACGGCTTCTTCTTCCAATTTGCCAATCAAGAAATCACAAATCGAAAAGACCGCGGTGGGGACTCTCATGATATCTTGTCACAGCTTTTCAACATCCAGGCCAAGAAACCGCAACTAAGGGACTTGGATATTGCTTTCATGATGACGACAAACGTTTTTGCAGGATCGGATACTACTTCCACATCTCTACGCGCGATATTCCATTTCTTATTGACCCATCCACAAAAGCTTGCCAAACTGGTCCATAAGTTAGATGAGAAGAAGACTCAAGGTCAATTAAGCGACATCGTTACATCCAGTGAAGTTCAAACTTGTGAGTATCTGCAAGCTGTTATATACGAATCGTTGAGACTTTTTCCTCCTTTCGGAACACTTCTGATAGAGATGTTCCAGTTGGAGGTATGCAGATCGGTAAATGGCATGTTCCGCATAACGTGAGTGACAATTATCTCTGATTTTCTTTTTTACAACAGACTTAATACTTAATATTCTATTACAGACTGTGGTCGGGTGCTCTGCTTGGGTTATCAACCGGGTCCCTGAGGTCTGGGGTCAAGATGCAGAAGAATTTCGACCTGAAAGATGGCTGGAATCAAATATTGGGGATTACAGTAAGTACAACCAAGCTTATTCCGCCATAAAATATCCCACAATTAATTTTCAGGACGCTTCTTCTTTACCTTTGGAGCAGGATCACGTACATGCATTGGCCGAAGTAAGATCCAATATGACCTTAACGCTGAAAGTTGCTGATTGAATTTCGCAGACATTAGTTGGCTTGAGATAGAAAAGGCAACTAAAAGAAAATACTTGTGGTAAAATTAGCTTATTCTAACAATAAATTAGCTTGTACCTACACTATTGTTTCGGTATGAGTTGAAGCTGGCGACAAATGCTTGTCTCAGCGAGGAGTGTGGGTAAGTTGCAAAGAGACGGGTGTATAAAAATGACCCCATGATTAATTATTATCTAGAGCTATTGTTTTCCTCCAAGGACTAGATTTGATAGTCAACATGCGAGGGAGGTAATGGTCATGCCTTTTCCTTAGACTGTCGTAAGCCTTCACCCTGGCCGACTACACACTATTAAGGACGCTAAAAATACTCATCTTTAGGTTTGATTTGCTAAGCATCACGTGATCGATCAGGTGAAGACTGACGACAGTCAAAGGGATGGGATGGATGTCAAATTCATAATTTTCATTCCGTTCAATTCTTACCCAACATGTACCTCGGCATTATAGCTAAAGACCCAAGAATTGGATTTTAACGTGGATGAATAACGAGAAAAGCCATTATACTTATATTGCATGCCGTCTAAAATTGAAGGACGGTACGGAGAAGAAAATTCTGCAAGCCCAACTTGGCATGGTCATCTATTGACGTTGCGAGATAGTAAGACATATGTATAAGTGAAAAGAAAAGCAAAGTAAAGAGAAGAAATAAAGAGACTTCTGATATGCAGGTTATGTTTCGATGTATCTTGTCAAACTCATTTTGTCCTCGAACGAATGGCTGAACAATAGGGTAGCTTCTGAAATATGAGCCTATGAAAGCAATGTGAGTGCATGCATATATCTCGTATAAACCGTATAAATCGATGGCATAAATCTTTAATGCAAATACCAATATTGCTGCCACATAAGTCTACCAATCATACGTGTCGAGCGGAGTTCTGAAATTCGAGTCGAGCTAGCATTTGTGACCCACAGAAGCCCTGGCAACGCTAGTTCAACCAGCCCCTGCTCAATCCCGAAGCGCCTAGTCTACTCCGTAGTTGGCTGTTGGGCCCTCCCTCGTGATTTTAGTGCCCTAGCCCGTGTACATAAGTTGTCCTTTGCCCAAACCAAGACTCGATTTGCATACCAAATTCGTATCCAGCAATAACTTTCGAGTGGACTTAACGACAAATTATGGCTTCTCCAGGCTGTTCTGCACCACATGCTCCTGTGGATCTTTTTTGCCGTCTCCCTCCTGAAATTCTGGGCGAAATCTTTTCGCAATTACCCAACCTCGACATCAAAAACTTGCGGTTAACATCATCCTTCTTTCACGACCGGGCCCAACTGCGCATTAAGCGTGTTTTCCTGTCTCCCAACCCACGTAACATTCAGGTTCTACTCGGCCTGGCAGACCACGAGGAACTTCGAAAAGGCGTTACAGAGCTTATTTGGGATGATGCAACTCTCAGAAAACATCGCCCACGAATGCATCATGGCTATGACGTTGCATGGGACGAGGAGGACGACTGCCCTAGCTGGTTTTTGTCTTGTAGAACCAATATTGAGGAGGCCGAAGCTCGCTGGAGAGGCGATATCGATCGGCCTGATATTATTGTGAGAAGGAACCAATGCGAGAATCTCATGTCACTGTCTGATTCATGGAAGTACTACGAAAAGCTGGAACAGCAACAGGAAGAAGCGATCGCGACCGGCGCCGACCAATACGCTCTGAGATACGCACTCGTACGGTTTCCGTCACTCAAAAGAATCACAATCACCCCGGCGACTCATGGGTTCATATTTCTACCTCTTTACGAGACGCCCATGATCAAGGATTTTCCATTTGGGTTTAACTACCCTATCCCTCGCGGCTGGCCAATCTTTGAAGGTGGAATGCCTTTGGAGGCGCCCTCTTGGCATGATGCAAGTGAAGAAACTAAGGACCAGTGGCGTGGGTTCCGCATCATCACCCGCATCTTGGCATCCGAAATCGACCATAGCGTGTCCGAGCTAGCTATAGATGTCCATGGCCTACAAACAGGGCTAAACTGTCATATCTTTGACCGGCCATGCGAAGAGTACAACAACCTTAGGAAAATTCTTCGACGGCCAGGATTTAGACGTCTCGATCTGGCACTGCATGTTGGCGGAGAACAGCATCGTAACTGGGGATCCATCCGCAGTGGTCTCTTGCGAGAGGCGATGGAGGAAGCGGTTGACTTGGAACACATCAGTCTCCGTTCCGACGCTCAAGATAATCAGGATGCAAACTTTGATTTTGCATTGGGCAGCATATTCCCCATTAATAGATGGCCACATTTGCGCCACTTCGGATTGTCGCAATTCTTCGTGGCCAAGGACGACCTGGTTTCTTTCCTTTCGGCTCTGCCACCCAAGGTGCGATCAGTCGAACTAAGCTATCTCCACTTTCTGAACGAGAGTGGAACCCTGCGTACCTTACTCAATGACATGCGCGATATGCTGTCTTGGAAGAATAGGACGGCAGGCGAGAGACCAAGTGTGGATATGGCTGTAGACGTGCGTAGTAATGTTTTGCCATGCCAAACAGTAACGATTAATCAAGAGGTCCAGTCATTTCTCTATGGCTGCGGGGAGAATCCATTCCGTTCTCGGAACGGGAATTACCTTGGTCATGGTCATGGTATTGAAAAGGACGAATTTAATCCAGCCCACACGCGGCCTTATGCAACGCGCTGGGGTTTGATCAAGCTTGGCATTGTAGAGAGGCAGGACTGGGACATCGACCCTGAAGAACAAAGGGAAAATCGGAGGTAGTCTGAGCTTGCAGAAGGATTGGCGCAAACCAATAAATATTAAGAATCTTTTTCCAATAGGCTTTATCTAAAAGAACTTCATTTAGATGATGTATATCTCATTTGACACATGGTCAATTATTTCCGTCACGTGCTAATTCCAATGCAAACATAGACATTAAGCTCAAGATCCGAGCAATCCATCCCGACCGCTGGATTCCATGAATAAAAGTCATCCAGCGAAATTTTGTTGGCTTGGGTGACACCCCAGCATGTATCATTGTCAATGACCTTGTAGAACTTATTGCAAGATTGTGTCATTCCTGACTGTATTGGGCTCGGGGTGGAAACACCAGCACTCCAGGTCGTACTACTGGCCGTTGGGCTGACCACGGATGAAGTAACCTTTGTTGGGGTTACGGCACTGGTGATGCTACTGCTGCTACTGACCCAGTTCTGGATCCCATAGGGATAACCACCCGAGTAAGTGGACATGCAGTAGTAAGTACCAAGAGAAAGGCCTGTGCAACCCTCACCGATTGAAGGATTCATTGCGTAGAATTCTGCAAATTCAATCCTCCACGTGGCTAATACTGTCTTGCAAGTCTCCCAAGGGTCTAAGGAGTGCCAGCCCGTACAATCTGAAATTTCTCCTGCGGCACGGGGGCTGGGAGGGGCCACGGTATCGTCTTCATCTGAATCCACGTCTTGTATGTACACGTCAATTATACGCCTAGTCAAATTCTTTAGAAAATTACTTACCATCTGTCGGGGCAGAAATAGAGACGCAGTAGGATGAGCTCGCTGAAAGAGTGCACGGGAAAGTATAAAGCATGGTTGAGGCTGGCTGAATGACGCTACCATCTGTGGCTGTAGTTAGACTGGAGGAATCAGAAGTATCTTCTTCTTCCTGAATTTGGGCCAATGAGGGGTTCCAGAGGATGAATTCCTGGAAGGGTTAGATTACTTTATACTGAATATATATATAAATGGAAAACAAACCTCGGGCGTAATGTCATACCACTGGCTTAGCAACCAACAATCAGCCCCTAGATTATCCGTGACATTTGCGAACCAGGTGTAACTGTTTGATCGTTCCGTTAGTAACCACAATTGAAATGAGGAGGAAGAAGACCGTTACTCAAAGCAGTCCGTGCGGGTTCCGTTTGCCAATGGGATGATGGACAACAGTGAGGTGTAATTAGCAAGCGGGTCGTCGACATGTGGTATGTCCATGCTCTCTGTCTGGTTGAACGCGATTGTAGATGTTTGAACTGCAGTAGCGCTATATCCCGAGTATGTTGAAATTGACCCGACCGGCTCAACACAATAACTGTAGTCTAGCCAGAGATTGGTGCAGTTCCTCCAAACCTGAGGATTGAGGAACAAGCTTTGCAAAGTTAGATATGAGGTACAATCATTTCAATAGACTTAAACTCACAAATCATCCAGGGTGATTGCGTAGGTGCCTAAAATTATGGAACAATCATCACCTGCTTGGACCTGATAGTATTTACCACAGTCTCTGTTTGTCTCATCAGGAACCAAGGTGGGCACAGGCCTGTTGTTGTTAGCTGCGTATCTAATATGTAGTAGTGAGTAGTCTTACGCGGCAATAGTTGCAATTGAGGTTACAGCATGGGTGTTTGATGGAATCGTAAAGTTGCCCTCTGGGTTGCTAACACAAATGCCAGTGCCCTGAAGCTCACTTAGCTTCCTGTACAGCCATTAGTTGGATTGTCACACGGGGCTGAAGAGGAACTCGTACGAGCACAACGAATCCACATCGTAGTTCCAAGAAAGCAATTGACCGAAGGTAATGTTGTTGCTCCTGCTGATGCCAAGGCAAGTGTCACCTTCTTTGACTTCATATTGCGTGCAGTTAGTTGCTCGAGCATGCAAGTCGCGACCGAGAGTTGAGGCCTGTGCTTGGCTGAAAAGTACGAGGGCCAAATAGAAGCTCTGCATAGTGAATGACGATGATTGAAGGATGAAGAATGAACCCATGGTTCATCATTGGTAATGGGTAGAGTGCGTCTTATATATCAAACCTGAGAGATGAGAGGGGGTTTTGATGAGCCATGGCAAACCCGGATATCAAGTACGTAACATACCGACTCCCGTTACTGACACATGATGTGATGCCTTAGGCTGGCGACCCAATATTGCCACCCTCTCATGCTCGCTCGATTGCATATTCCGAGACTAGTAATCATGTAATTTCCTTCACGCGCCAAGTGGACAGTTTAGCCGAGTGGATCGTGACAGTGGTAGTCGACAGACTACAGGGGTGGAAACCGATCGTGCGGCGCTTACTGCAAGTTGACCTGGTAAAACCCGTGAATAAAGGTATCAGTCAGACGACTAATCCCTCATTCATGAAGATATCTTAGTTTTGGTTTAAATGCGAGTGGGGAGACTGCTGTCGCTCACTTTCCATCGGCCTAGATATTTTTGGTTGGTTGATGCAATACACACGAGAGACCACTTTTGTCCCTTTCCAACCCCTGCAGGCCGTAGTGAAACGTCCGTGCCAGACTATCGTGCCGCTGTGGTTCTTCAGCCTAACCACTGGAAGTAGTACTTTTCCCGGCCCGTGCCAAGCTCCAACCTATTAGCAGACAAGCGAAGCCTCACTTTACTCTAATGGGATTGGTGAAGGTGGAGACTAGAGCGAATTACAATATGCATAACCAACAACCTCAACTCACACTCAACCAACAGACTCAACTATCACTCAGCCGCCGACCGACCAACAGCCAGAAATAAAACCTCAGACGAACCGTGCATTCAGAAAATGGATAACAGTGGAAACTGTAGAAAATCGTACCTTACCCATCTGAGATTGGCTCATCACATTCGCCGAAAAACTAACCTCCATTCACGTAGTTAGCTCTGCGGTGCGATCACGAAAGATGCCGGTTTATCCGTTGTATCATCTACCACCAGTCTAATGAAAGAGGAAAGATAGAGTCAGCTCCGATTTCACATCACCAGACCTGTGGTGAAGGCCCCGCAGCGGTAATTATCAATGCGCGATGTTTGGACTAGACTGAAAGCAATTGCGAGAAACCGAGGATGTTGGTTTTAGAGGAGAGGAAAGTAGTTCACGATTATCTAGAGACATTGGATTGATTTAAAAAGGATCAATTCTTGCATCTTTTCGTATCATACAAGTCACTCTCTTTTACATCCTCCTTTATTATCTTAATTGTTTCTCTTGCTGAATAGAAGCATTGGAATTATTTCACAACTTATCATGGCGCGCCCAAAGCGCACTTTTACGGTCCTTCTCCCTTTTTTCCTATATCTTGTTTCTTTTTTTCACAATGTTGATGCATCTCATCATTGGGGAACCTCTCGTCATTTAGCAGCTCATCGTTTAGGAGCAGCGAGCCATCACTTGCTTGCTAGGGATGACTCAACCCCAGCCGCGTCTGGACAAAATGACTTTACTTGTGGACCTAGCAAACCATGTGTCAACGGAGCTTGCTGCGGCGTTGATGGCTGGTGTGGCTATTCAGACACTTATTGCGGTGACGGCTGCCAGTCCAACTGCGATGCCAAGGCAGAGTGTGGCCAGTACGCCGCGACGCCTGGGAAGACATGCCCTCTAAATGTTTGTTGCTCTGAATTTGGCTTTTGCGGTACGACATCCGACTTCTGTGGCAGTCGTTGTCAATCCAACTGCAATCAACCTAAACCTGCGGGTTCCGCTTCAGACTCGCAGCAGAGGATTATAGGTTATTGGGAGGGCTGGAATACAAACCACGCTTGCGGTACTATGGGTATTGGTGAGATTCCTGTGGGTCTTCTTACCCATCTCAATATCGCATTTGGATACGTCAATCATGAGTTCCAAATAACCAACATGGACGATGTGCCAACTGACGTTTACCGAAATATTGGTAATATCAAGGCAAAGAACACTAACCTCAAGATATCCATTGCACTTGGCGGTTGGACTTTCAGTGATCCAGGAACCTGGCAGAGCGTTTTCCCAACCCTTGTTTCGACTGCGTCAAACCGTGCCACATTTATCAGAAACCTTCTTGGCTTTTTGTCTGAATATGGTTATGACGGAGTTGACTTTGACTGGGAGTATCCTGGAGCAAAAGATCGCGGTGGCTCAGATTCAGATGCTGCGAACTACGTAGCTTTGCTTAGGGAACTAAGAGCTGCAATTGACTCCAGCGGCCGTCACTACATCGTCACATTCACCGCGCCCACGTCTTATTGGTATCTGCGTCATTTTGATCTCAAAGGGATGGAAGCCTATGTTGATTGGATCAATCTAATGTCATATGATCTGCATGGTATCTGGGACAAACAAAACCCCATTGGCAGCCAGGTCTTAGCTCATTCGAACCTGACTGAGATCGACCTCGCACTTGATTTGGTAAGTTTCTGATATTGTTTATTGGCGCACAAGAATCATCTGACCTGGGCTCTCTCTTTAGTTCTGGCGTGTTGGAGTAGAACCGTCAAGTATTGTTCTTGGGTTGGGATTTTACGGAAGGTCCTTTGAGCTCAAATCCAGTTCATGTTGGAAGCCGGGGTGTGGGTTTGGTGGTCCTGGAGCTGGCGGTCCTTGTACCGATTCACCGGGCATACTTTCATACAGAGGTCAGTTATGTCGATTTTCTCCTTTCAATCAATCACTAATATCTATCTCAATTGCACAGAAATAACCGACATTATCGCCAAAACTAGTGCTACCTCGTATCATGATAAGGAAGCCGCTGTGCGCTATCTTGTCTACAACGGCAACAACTGGATCTCGTGAGTGGTGAGAGAGTAATATCCAGCAGCATTACTAACCGTGACTAGATATGACGACAGTGACACTTTCAAGGCCAAGATTGAATATGCCAATAAAATGGGCCTCTCTGGGTTGATGGTCTGGGCGATTGATCAAGACGACGGCCAACTTACTGCACTGAGATCTATATCAAGGGGGGATTATTCATCTGGATCCAGTGATCCATTCTCGCTTGTGGACCTAAAGAAGATTTTTCCAAAGGAAGACCTTCCCAAAAACACCACTAACCCGAGTTACGGTCTCATTACATTCGGGCCTGGCTCAGAGTCAGGGGAGCTTCAACCCTCTAACTCAGGATTCGGCTTTATATTGGCGGCTGGAGATTCTCATGGAGTTGCGCAGCTGAAAAAGAGAGATGGTGTTCCTGAGCCGTTTGTTTTTCTTGATTGCCCCGAGGAGGTTTCTAGCCAGCCTAAAAACAAGACTCAAACAGCTAGGGTCGTATGTTTCAGTGAGGATGTTGCTGGCTGTTTTCAGGTAATGGAGCGGGGAGTTGAGGGGACTTTGGTTGAGATGCCCGACAATGTGAGTCTAATATTCTACTTTGAATGCATTGCTATCGAGTGTTCTAATAAGATCAAGTGCGCCCCAAACAAATTTGCAAGAGCCCTGTCTCTAGAAATTTCCAAAGGTAGGGAGGGTATCCTGATTTTGCCAATGCCGCAGTGAATTAATTCAGACCGTGTTTAGACCAAAGCATCCCCGGACATCTTTCCAAAAGAACTACCACATCGCAGGTCCTAGACTTCTCGTTTGACTTTAACGTACATGAGATCCGAGAAGACGCGAAAGTCAGCATCCGGATTGACGTAACGAATGTCAGAAACTATTGGGACACTGTCGTTGACTCCGAAGGGATCCAATCTGGTGACATGAGCAAGAGATTCTTTGCGAGGCCAAACGAAGATTGGAAGGCTCTTTTCCAAGAAGATGATGGGAAAATATTCCAATCCTCTGACTCTCTCGTCATTAAAAAGGACATTAGTCAGCCCATTTTATGGCAAACAGCAGAAGAATGTTCTATTGATGGCAAATCCTACGATGAGGGCTTTGGCGCCTTTGTATCAGGCACAGTGGATGCAAGGTTAGATTATGCGATTTCAATAGAGGTAAGTACCTTGTATAAGTAAAGGAGAAAGGGTCTGCTGATGAGATGGCTAATCAAAGGCTGCAGGGAACTTGGTCATCGGGAGGGTATGATGTGACGGAAGCAAACGGCTTCCTTAGGGTCCGCGGAGAAAGTGATATAACCTATGGAATCGGTGGGATTGGCCAGATCGACATCTCTCAGTCCAGGCTTGGCAACCCAGCGGTTGACAAATACGGTATTTATGAAAGGCTTGACGGGCACACGGCACGGGCAGAACACTTTGCTTATATGACCCTCACCCCTTATTTTGAAGTTAACTACATGATGGCTACACAAAATGGTAACGCCAGCATGACCGCAGATCCGAGCGCTGCCTTCAACGGTCGCATGACCACTCGTGTTATATCAGATTTGGGAAGCATTGAAGGAGTGTACCCAAATCCAAAGCCTCAGGATTATGATGCCACCAACGGCAAACGAAAAAAGAACAAGATCTCCATTCCAGATACAGATGTTCTATACAATATTCCCGGCGAAGGGGGAAGCATATCTCTGGGCTCTTATATAACCTATGGCGTAGACATGGGACTTGATGGAGCCGCAGGCGGCTTCAAATTACCAACTGTAAGTTTTTTCGTTTCATTACTAGGAACTTCAAAGCTAACGCTCTGGTTGCCAGATGGAAATGCATGCAAATACTATTTCAACGTTCAAGTTCTTCTCTGGGGAGAATGAACAAAGTGGCATGTCATGTGCTGAGTACCAAGTCAGGTAGGTAACATTTGACTATACTCAGCTCCAACAATATTTAACAGTTACATGCAGAACTTCAATAACGCAAACAGGAAAGAATGAGTAAGAGATGATAACTTTTAATAACAGTGTTTCTTATTCAGTAACACGAGCTTTACTCTCGAGGAAATTTTACTGATCATATGCATAGGGACGTACTCAACTGGAATAATGCAGTAGACTCTGCGCTTGCAATTGACGACGTATGTATCTCCCGACTGACATGTCAAGCGAAGCTAAGAAAATAGCAAACTCCTACCCGCCAGCATTCTTGTTACGTAGTGTCCGACAGTAACAAACGTGGCTGGGATTACGATGAATATGAAAAACCAGATCCCGATGCATATTTGCTTCCCCTTGGAGCCGGCACGTTTACAAATAAGCGGCAAAGGACTGACTGCGCGAACGGAGTTTGTGTCCGATGTGAAGATGGAGAATCTTCTGACAAATGTTGCGGTTGCGCATGCATGATGTGTAGATATGGCGATTTCAGCGACATGGATCCATGCGACGAATGTGAGAACATGGATGGAAGTTGGCCTGGTCTTTCTGATTTGGCGGCAAGAAGCGATGAGACTTTGGATGTTACACGAGTAGATCAGGATGGGGCATTCGAAAAGCCTGACAGCGTCCATCATCTCTCTCCTCGCGCCAGTGGAACAGCAACAATGTCCCAAAAAGCGGTGACTATTTGCGGATTCAAGCACAACGCAGGAGGCAGTTATGCCTATCCGGCATTTCCAGCAAATCCTAATTTCCCATGGGAGGGTATAGATGGTGGTGCCTGGGATGGAATCTCAAAATATTGGGGCAACGCTTCGGCAGATTGTTCGAATTGGGAAACAGCCAAACTTTCCACCGCCGATCAAACCACAATCGGTCCCGGACATCAAGTTCGATCAGCTTACCAAAGTGAGTACCACTAGAGAAACTTAGCGCCAAGACTACATTCCTGATGCATATCATAGCCGAACACGTCTTCGAGGGCCAGCTCATAGGCGATTTCTTCAACCAATGGCTGGACAAGGGTCAAGTTAAGAACCAAAACTCCAAAACATTGAACAATCCGAAACGGATTCTCGGCTGTGACTGGTCCAAGGAATACATCGGCACCAATAATGAGGATCGGTTTCCGTGGATGAACCCAGAGAGACCAACAGAGTCCATGTCTTTCTTTGAGTATCTGATCAAGGAGCTCGGAAATAGAGTATATTTGGATCGTTTGACAATTTACATTGCCAGAACCAATAGAAAGAAAGGCACAGTAAGTTTTCATCAAGTATATTTGCGACAGTGTTAACATGTTGTAGATCTTTTCCGGCGGTAGACCAACAACTCCACGGAGATATCGAGCAATGAGCAATGACGAGCAGCTTCAAGCGGTAAAGGAATTAGGTAAAGCTCTCAAAGCTGATTTGAAATTTAAAAAGTTTAAGATTTTGTAATAACACTGCGGTCTGATCTTCACCTACCTTGATCAGGATGAGGTATGGGATGCATTTTGTGGGGTTTACGAAAGTGTTTATGATCTCCTCGGAACGTTTGACACGTGGTATGATCAAAATATCAATCGTAAGCAGGGATTCCCATTACTACAAGACGAATGGAAAAGGTACATTCGTGAGACACTGGATTCGTTGGTTGTGCGATCTCGTAGTAATTATGAGACATTGTTTAACGCAAGGAAGTGAGTGACTTTTTATAAGCACATTATGACAAGCTATCGCTAACAAGACATTTAGGTCTAGTGGGAACGGTCTTTTAGACCCATATGAACGAACTTGGTACTACAATAAACTCAACCTAAACAAATTCAAGATTACAAGGGTGTGCCGGCATATGGATCCTACGAAAGTATAAACCATGCTTGCACCAGAATGCAATGGACAGATCGGATGGCTGGATTCATATTTTTGAAAGAATGGCGGTAGAAGTGTCCACTCATTTTTCTTTCTTCCCAACACTACCTAGTTTATAGGACCCCTATTTCATATGTACAATTACACAGAGCATGTCCAATATGACTTTCATACAGTTTCGATAACGTCGAACCCAAGGAACAAAGGCCAAATTGGAGGTAGTCTAAGTGCACGGGAGGAGTTTTGTAACCAAATGAATATTCGATAAACATTTCTTTCAAAAAGGCAATTTCATGAATAATTGCTTCACCTATATATTCCATGTTTTGTTTAAATTACGCCCAATTCTTTCCGTTACATGGCAAATATAATGCAAGCATGGATCTAAGTTCAAGAGGCCAGACTCTGTAAATAAAAGTCATCTAGGGGGATGTAATTGTCAATAAACCTGTAGAATCTAATATAGGGCTGGACCATTCCTGACTGTGCCAGGCTAGGAGTGGAAACAGCAGTGCTACTAGTCGTACTACTAGCTGTCATGCTGACGACGGACGATATAGTCTTGTTGGTACGACGATACTATCAATCACATTTTTACCTTGCATTTTGAACCCTTATTTCTACACAGTACATAAAATCATGGCGGCAACATCCCATCACTATGAATAGAGAAAATCATGGTCATGCTGCACTTACCACTGCTGTCGCTTGACCAGGTTTAGGTCCGCGCATGAAAAATCATTCTGATTTGGGTCGTTTTTCAATTTCAGCTCGCTGTGCATGGCCTACGGAATAAGTAAACAAATACTACGTTACCCCGGGTCCTCAAGGCTGTGAAGGGCCTGTGATGACGCTAGTGCGGCATCGCCTTTGATCAAACGTTTCATCCAGGGGCCATTTCCGCCTAGCAATGCAGATGAGATTCAATGTCAACCAATCAAGTCAGACATGTCCGGACCCTGGCAGGGGTGCAGCAATCTGAGAGCAAGCGCCATGGTAGCGGACTAGGGAATGTTTACGACGTTCACGAATGAGTTCGAGATGACGAACTTCAAGATTTTGCCATTATTTTACAAATATGGAAATTGCCGTTCTTGGCCAAATCTGCGGAGACCTGATATGCAGTGGGTCTGAAAAAAAAAGTCCTTCTTCGTACTCTACGGCCACCCTATACCTACCTAATTTTCATGCATCATTTTCTTTAAAAAAAAATCATTCTTATAGCTGCAATAAAATTAAACTAGCATTTAAAATTGTTCACAAATTCTTGAATAGTGATATTGTTGTACCTAAAGTTTTAATTTTTATATGCTTACTTTGCACAGCATAGTTAGGTACCACCCATGAGAATTTGCGCCAAGGTGGATTCATGTAGACCGAGCGGGACTTTTCCAGACTCACAGAGTTAAGGGTGTTTAGCTGTTAGATGTCAAGATCGATGCGATCCTAGGTCTGGTAAAGAATAAGGCGAGCCTCAGATCGGCTGCTGTAGTGTATGCCGAAACCAGATGCGTAGGATGCGCGCTAAACTAGACCCTGCCATCGGCACTCCTGATCTTGTACGTACTATGTTCACGCAAGACTGGTTTAGGACATAGAAGGTAGCGAGATCTTAGATCTACAGGTTCCGCTGCCTCATTCAAGACAAATTAGAGTGGTTGACAATGCATCTCGTTTTTCTCGGCAACATGTCGGGGACCGCGCGTCAAGTGGGTCTTACCGACTATCATCATAAACGCACCTTCTGGACGATCTACAAAAGGACAAATCAATTACGCACCCCGCTTCTATAACTCAGACATGCAATTGCTCAATGGTGTCCAAAAGGGCAAATTAATTACGCAAACCCCTTCTCTAAGCCATGAATGTGACTGCCAGATGGTTGGCAAAAGGACAACTTAATTACGCCACTGGTTTCTGTAACTCCACCAACACTTCTGCTCGGGAGGAATTGCGAAGCTGGTCAGAACAGATAACAAGGAAGGTTCAACTATATAGCTGCTCTGGACCGAAGTTTATCAGATATAGATCTAGATTGAAAATCATCAACCCATTTTCTCTTGTTACCCAAGCAGATGTCAAAATGGTGTCATCTATGCTGATATTTTCGTCTTTTGTTGGGCTAGTGTTGGCATCAGGCCCACGCTTACAAGCGCGCTCAGATTCCTATGACTATGTGAGTGAATTATGCTCCTGTTCGAACCGATTCGTGCTCTTTTAGTAAATGGCAATGGCTGACTTTAATCCAGATTATTGTTGGAGGTGGCACAGCTGGCAATGCCCTCGCCGCCCGTCTCAGTCAGGGTCTCTCATCGTCCAGCATCCTCGTTATCGAGGCCGGTCCCTTTGAAGACAGCCTTGAAGCCATCAATATTCCGGGGAAACGTGGTGGAACTCTTATGACCCCCCTTGACTGGGTAAGTGGATCCCATGTTTGACCCCTCGCTCTTCCCTACGTCATATGTCTTCCTCGGAGACCAGGATAAGCTGACTATAATTCCGTACAGAATTTCACTTCAATTGAGCAATCCACGCTTGACAATCGCACAGTGTCGGTCGACCGAGCTAAAATATTGGGCGGCTGCTCAGCGCACAATGGACTGGTTTGGAGCCGTGCGGCAAAGGCAGAATATGATTCCTGGGAGCAGCTCGGGAACGAGGGGTGGAATTGGGATTTGATGTCTGCAGCGATGCTCAAGACCGAGAATTTCACTAGTAAGTTCTTATATATCAATTCAAAAAGGAATTTCAAGCTAATATGGGTCATCAAAGATGAACCTTCTGGCTCTGGAACATCAGGCCCCATCCAAGTCACGAGAAACCGATATCAGACCCCACTTCTTGACTTGTTTCAATCGAGCTGTGAGTCCGCAATAGATATTCCTGGAAACAACTACACTCTGCAGGGAGACAACATCGGCGTTTCGGTCGCGGGTCCTTATGCAATCTCACCGCTTCACTATAACGCGTCGTACAGCGCCAACGCCTACCTCTCTCTGGGAGGAGACAATCTTGATGTCATGACAGACACAATTGTTGCCAAGATCAACATTGAGCAGAGCGCATCGAACTCTAGCGCGTACAAAGCTACTGGTGTCACACTGGATGACGGTACAGTGATCACGGCAAACTCAGAGGTCATTATTTCAGCTGGTACAGTCCAGAGCCCCCAGTTGCTTGAGCTTTCAGGAATCGGTCAGATGGACATATTGAGTGCAGCCAACATTTCCACCTTGATAAATCTTGAAGGTGTTGGAGAAAACTACCAAGGTATGTTAATTGTTAGATGGATCTTTTTGGTCCCTCTTGCTGGTTCTCCTTTGCACATATTTTCGCATTCCAAAGATAAAAGCTAAGTAACGGGGTTTATTAGATCACCAGGCTGTTGCCCTGGCGTATCAGCACGCCGACAATACATCTTACATTACAACCGATGACCTCAGCTACAACACCAGCTTTGCGGACGAGCAACTGGATCTATGGTACGACGGCGAGCTCTCAATCTATGACATCTATGGCGGCAACGCGTTCGGGTTTGTGGATTGGTCTAGACTAGTGGGTGAGTTAGAGACCCAGACACTAAAGGATCTTGCCAAGAGCGCCGTTGCGTCTGGCGACGTGAAGGACGACGTGATCACGCGAATGAGGCTCTCTCTGCTGAATGACACCAGCGTTCCACAAGTCGAGATTGGCTTCATGAATGGTCTGGCGGGCATGCTGCCGAGCGATGGCACTACACCAAAATTCTACACCCTCCAGGTCGGGCTCGAGCACGCGCTCTCCCGTGGAACTATCTATCCATATTAACGCGTCGAATCCTTCGGGTGACCCCATCATCGACCCAAAGTGGTTTACGAACGACTACGACATTGCGGCCGCCGTCGCAATGACCAAGTACACGCGAAACATCGCCAACGCGTACCCTCTCAGCTCGGTCACGGACAGCGAGTACACGCCTGGGCTGTCGGTGGTGCCGAGCAACGCGACTAACGATGAGTGGTGGTCGTCATACATCCAAGGCAATATTGGAACTGGCTACCATCCCAGCAGCACATGTGCCATGCTGCCACGTGTGGATGGTGGCGTGGTGGACAGTAACTTGAAGGTGTATGGCACAGAGAACTTGCGCGTGGTAGATGCCAGTATTATTCCCCTGTTGGTCTCGGCTCATCCCACTTCGCTTGTGTATGGCATTGCCGAGATTGCAGCCGAGAAGATTATCGCAGCTGCAGCATAAGTGTAGAATATTACTATTGCGGCTCTGTGGTAGAAAAGGGGGGCAACCCTCTCCAGGCATGTATTCAAGATAGAAAAATACAGAAGACTGGAAATAAGATTATCATGAGCTCGCACGATTACGAAACTGAATACTTTTTCTCTTTGGAAAATATTACAGACTAAAAAATCCTTCATCTATTTGATCATCTATGTGTGAGGGGGCAATTAATGAGGCGATTGACCCGGACGAGGCAGAACCGCGTATACGAGGTGTTAAGGTGAGCGAGAGCATTGTCATGACCCATGACGTAATTGGAAGCAGGCAGGATAAATCTTGGATGCCCCGCTTGAAAAAAGTATACCAAGCTTGGCGATCATGGTGGGTGAACTGGATTACAGTGAGCGAGCAGTGGTCCGAGAATAAGTAATATAGCTAAAATATACAGATGAATTAAGCTTGCTTATAAGGAATGGTGTCAACCAGCTTTTAAATATTTTATCAATTAATTTCTTTTTAAATGTGCAAATAAAAACTGCTACATTTTCTTGTTGAAAATCCATGTACGCACAGACCGTGGCTCAAAGTTCGTATGAGATGGGGCGTTTAGACTTTTTTCGTTGAGTTTTACTCGGCTTCAAGCCTTTCAAAGTTCACACCGTCTTTTTCCCGATTGTTCAATGCGGGGCTGTGTCAAATGCACGTTCGTCATGAGACTGGCACAATTGCGCCCGATTTAGTTATTTGGAAGCCATGCCTGTAACCGTCCACCGGAGGTGATGAATAGTAAGACTCAAATATCTTCCTAGGTCAGTCATTTGTCTATGAGGATGCGAGAGAAATGTCCCTGGTTTAGTAAACTTGTCCACATCATGTAAAGGATAATAGCGTAGGGCTTGGTTGTCCTCAGCCTTATCTGACATGCCCCACACATTGACCTGGATATCCCAGCTGACAAAGGAATGTAAAAGTTCGAACTGTTCGAAATCAGTGCAGGCGTGAAATGGACCTATGAGATCAAAACGTGAACTACTGATTGCGATTTTAATTGTTAGAGCTGTCGAACTTTTTGGAAGGTATGAATTCATGCCTCACCAACTTGCATCACTCAAATATGGTCAATGCAAACACGTCACTACCAGTCCTTGAACACACTTTCGTAGCTATTACAGTTTTGACCACTGTATTGCATAGTAGAGGCCCAAACAGCTTTCAGACTTTTTAATTACCACACATTCAATAGTAGCAGTAAACATCTTTTATCTAGTAGGAATGAGTGTTTTCTGCGTTTCTTCGGATAGATCGGATCAACCCCCAATCCCTGCTCAGCTCCAGTTCACGAGAACTGTTTAAACTTTCTTAGCAAGCCTCAGTGTCGAGATATGTCGTGTTGGTAGCTGGGCAAAACTGCGTACTCCACCTCGGCATGGCGCAACGGTAACTAATATGGAGAACGGCGGCATATTTTTTCTTCACACAAAATCATCTCCCAGATAGCGCTTTTGTGTTTCATCAAAATGAGATCCCTAATTTTGCAACATGGGCTTTTGGATTTTGCCTCCAAAGCCACAATCATTGCCTGGGCAATAATCTTTCTCGTTGCTGTGTTATTCCAAACAATTTATCCAGGCGATGACCCTTATCGCTGCCGCGCCCTACTGACCACTGGCCGCTGGGTCGATCCTCCTGATGAGAATGGAGACCGGTTGCCGTTTTCAAAATGGCAACCAGACGGGTGTTTGCCTCATAAATATGAATCTGAAGACATCCAAAAATGTCTGGCCGGTCGCCAAATAGTGATTGGTGGAGATTCTACATCGCAGCAAGTTGCCAAGGCTATTGCTAGAGTTGTAAGTAGTGATTACTTCGTGCCGCCATTACCACCACATCTGAGGCTATAGATCCACTAACTTTTATCAATAGCTAGATCCAGAGGAGGCTGAACGTGATTTGGAAACTCGACATAGAAGAGTGGTATGGAAACTCCTCTTTCGTGGAGTGAACATCACCATGGTTTTTAATCCATACATGCGACTCAGTGGCAGATGGGATTACGACTTGTCAAACCCTGAAGGCAATTTCTCTAGAGTGGAAACTCTCACTGAGGAGCTTGACCTATTCATTAAGGAAAGGGATAATCCGGTTTCTATCGAGGATCAAATTGGACCTGCTCTTGTCGTTTTAACAGCCGGTCCTTGGTATACTTTCGGGCAAAATAACACTGAACGGGATACGTGGATGGACACATATGCGAAAGACATCAGGAATATGTCGAACTATCTTCAAAGTTCGAGAAAGGACGATTTCGCTTCTCCAATCGACTCCATGGATGGTAGGGGAAACCAAATCTTCTTTATTCCCCCAATGGGTCCATGTTATTTGAAACACGACAATCCTCACAAAATCTCCGAAGCCCACGACATTGTCAAAATGCAAAACTGGTTGCGGAGAAGTGAAGAAGACTTGAACTTCCCTCTTGCCTGGGGTGTATCCGCAACCGTTGCCGACCAGAATAAAACATTTGTCGATGCATATGGCACAGGCTGGCACTATATTGATGATGTGGCGGAAGCGAGAGCCAATATTTTACTCAATCTCCGCTGCAACGCCAGACTGGACCGAATTAGGCAACGCCCAACTCGCGGGAACTGCTGCACTGATTATGGCAATAAACCCACAGTACAAACATTTGTCGTTGGTATTGGCCTTATGCTCTTGGTCATATGCCTTTGCTGTGAGCTTGTTGCAGCAGTCCATCGCCAAGTGGCTTTCAAAACGATCCTGAACATGAATGGAGTAGGAGCGCTTGCATTGCCTCTGCTAATGGCATACTATGCTGACAACACCCAATCTATGGCAAAGGGCCATAAAATATGGCGTCTTAGTGATTTCATTCTTCTTTGCACTCCTTGGATTGTGATCGGGCTCCTTACAATCGCGAGATCACCAGCCCCACAGCCTAGGTCGGGCCTCAGCGTTCTCAAAATCGACCAGCCTTTTCTATCGTTGCATCAAATTGATGAATGGAAAGGCTGGATGATGCTTTTACTTATATGCGCTTATTGGGTCAGTGGAAACGAACCGACTCAGCTCAAAATCACTACCCATATCTTGATTTCAGCATATTTGTTCCTGATTGGGTACGAAAATACCACGTACTTGCTGGTTGAAAAAGATTATTCTTTGACTTACATGACTGGCACTGTACTGCGTCTGAATCTTCTAACATTTTTAATATTCCTTTTCGCCAATACGGACTATTTCCAGTACCCATACGTTCCGATGGCTAGTTTCTGCTTCCTGGTCGTATGGTTCACCATGAGCATATTTCACAAACGATGGAATCACAATACAAAATTCCTTCTGTCCAAGATATGCGCATCGGCCTTCTTCATAACATTCATTGTCAATTTAACTCCACTCCTCCGTTGGATCCTTTTTCTCGTACGAAGTGTTTTTAACATACAATCGGATCTGGAGTTGTGGGAAGAACAATTGCAAAAAGGGTTGTACATTGTATACGTCGGCATGTTGCTAGCAGTCACCAATGATAGGATCCAATATGATCAAAGTCCGAAGCTGCGAGGATCTCTTGCCTTATTCAGCGTGTTAACCCTTGGGTACTGTTGGAATTTATTGAAACGTGATGGATTAGAGTTCAATGACTACTATCCTTGGCACACATTGGTGTCAATCGCCCTGATCCTCGTCTATGTTGCTGTTAGGAACGCATCACTCAAAATTCGCTGCTACCATTCAAGAGTGATGGCTTGGATGGGCCGGTGCTACTTGGAGTTATATATTCTTCAATTCCATCTCTTTTCAGCGGCGGATGGTCGTGGTGTACTTCTCACAGGTCTGTTTACAGGCGATGGCTCATTACTAGCAGATAGATGGAGGGATTTGATCATTATTACACCCGTCCTGATTTACGTCAGCTCTTACGCAGCTAAAGGAATTGCAAATGTTGTTAAGTTAATTGTCTAGATGTAACCATTCAATACAAAGAACAGAGTAAGGTTTATCTGATAAGCTTCAAGTGCAAAAGGAAAATAAGAAGTTTGACCATAATAATGATATTTATTAAAGAATTTCGTCCTTTGTCCAACAGGTTCTGTTTCTGTGGAGGGCTCGGCAAGTAAATTGTACTTCTAAAAATTGTCACCACACCCGAATCTTAACACCGTTGGCCATCTCTTCTAGTATTCCTCCAAATCCTACCGCACATACCAGTATTTTCGATCTTCAACTAATCAGTGCAAACTTGAGATCCTAAGAGCGAATCAGCTTTTGAACAAATAGCAAGGCTTGTAATGATATTAACCTCCAATTTGTCGTCCAAATTAGTACCTGTTCCTTGGCCAAACGCAAACCTGGCGAGTTTTCTTTTCTTCTCCTGCAAGCGCGAGACGTTCTGATTTTATTAGAAATTCTCATGGGCATGGCAAAAAGTCTGGGTATCAAAGGAATTTGCCTTTACCTCTTCCACTGTATCCTGCATGATATATCTAAACACTACTACCTCTCGAAGTTGGCCCATTCGTAAGGCCCGAGCTATTGCCTGCTCCTCAATTGACGGGTTCCACTGGGGTTCAACGATATGAACAACATTGGCGGCGGTGAGGTTGAGCCTATTCAAAACATTAGGTTCGTTCGTTCGGCCTGGTCAATATTTTGATCGAGATTAAGAATACCCAACTGCTCCGGATTCGATAGACATGAGGAGAATGGTTAAACTTGGATCATCTCTAAAGGCGTCTAAAAGTTTAGAACGCTCCAAATAGTTTGTGCGGCCGTCTACCAGAACGTAACTTAACCCTGACTCGTCGAAAACCTTCATCAGAAGGTCTAAAGTCGAAGTCCAATATGAGAAGACAATACTGTCCAAGAAGTTAGCATTTTATTTTGGACATGAATCAGATCGAACCAACTGTTTGCAGTTCTTTTCGTGGTTGAGAATGGTTTCAGTGACTTTGGTCAACTTTGTTGAAAATGCTGGAATAATTGATGTATCTCGGATAGGGCTTCTGGTATGCTTGTCAAAATCAGGATTAGGACTTAAGGAACGCTCTGAGCTAGGGCTTCCGCCATATAGAGACCTAGAACAATCTGGACAAAATGCGATCGATTCCAGTAGAACGGCATCGTCTTCTGAAATTGTTGAACATCGTTCACAGCCCGATATCTGCTTTGTAGGTGTGAGGTACTCTGATTTAGGCGTCGGTAAATTGCCATGATTGCAGAACATGCGCATCCTCAACAAAGCTGTAAATAAGACATTATATCTCCGGATAGTGCTGCCCTTGCTGACAAGGTCATCAATATCCTGTTTTGTCTGTCCAAGGATATTGTTGTACAGTGTTTGTTCTTGATTCGAAAATTGGAGAAGTTTAATTTCTTGTCGACAATTTGGTAGGTCTAGGTGATCCTCAGCTCTTCTCAAACAAAAGGCCTGGAGGTAGGCTCGGAACGGCTTAGTCGCGCCATCCCCAGGCTTTGCTAGTGGCGCGAGAATATGCTGCTGGAAATCTTGTTTACTTGCAAATGGTGAAAGCCGTAAAAGTCCTGCTAGTGAAGCAAGCTCATCTAATCGGTTTTGTATCGGTGTTCCTGTCAAACACCATCGTCGTCTTGTTGACAAACTCGACACGGCGTGGAACTGTTTGGAGCCTGAATTCTTGATACAATGCGCTATACAATTTGGTTAGTTCCGAGGCCATTCCAAGCATAGATATATGGTGTAGAGATATCCGAATCGAACATTTTTTAATGAAAACTGACCTTCATCCAAAACTATGCGAAACCAATTCACATTGGCAAGAATGCCTAAGCCTTCCTGATCTGCAACAACAGTAGCATAGGTCGTGAAAACTAAGTCAGCCAAACCTAAGGATTTACTATCTGTAGGTTTAAAGCGACCGTGAAATACGATGTGTTTGAATAAATTAGTAGTGAAGTGCCTGTGTCATATAAACTGTTAGATTCTTGCATGCGGCAAAAATTATTTTATGCACTGACCTTTTAACATCGCAAATCCAATTTTCCATTAGTTCTAGTGTCCGTTAGCTACATCTTTCTTCACTTCGACTTTTCGAAACATACGGACGGACGGGGCAACCACTAATGTTGCCTTCGAATTCAATATGGAATTGACCTGGGAAATATTCGATGCATCAGGAGTAAAGTTAACTTGCATTTCTGCCTTTGGAAGAGTATGCAAAATGGCTGTGAGCATGGTCAGAGTTTTCCCCAGACCCATAACATCCGCAATGAGTCCGCCATATTGTTGCAGTGTACTTTTACTCCTACTGGGGGCATGTTATTAAGCAGTAAAGCTATAACAGAACGAAAATAGTTCACCTTCTGGGGACTAGAACTTGTAACTCCTTCTCCAGGCGCTGGCTAATTGATTCTGTCTCTCGTTGCAGGATGAAGCGAACACCATCCGATTGATGTCTGTTTCCGTTAGTCACATAATATTGATATTTTATTGAATGAGGAAAGTACTTTTTCAGTTGTGATGTCAGACCAACAGGAGTCACGTAAGTTCCGTCTTCAGCCACAATGGAAATTGAGTCGAGTATATGGTGGATTTCGGCAGTGATCTCGGCATCTCGTTCCACCGACGGACTATTCATGATTGTGACATACTTGTTCATATTTGGCTCATCTCCAGGGAGACGAAAGTACTGAGGATTGCAATAGTCTGTACCCGGAGGCAGCAATATTGGATGTTGAAGATAGGCTGATGCCTTAGACAGTCGCACAGCCACCAAGGAGGCGGCCTCTTGCGGCCCAAACAGATTTATCGAAACCTTGAACGTCTTGAAATTCTGCTCCTGTTCTGCATTCTTTTGACGCTTGGAGAAGGGACCGCGCTCAGCCAGCGCCTCAAGGTGCAACTGAGCTACATCAATGAGGGTGGCTAATTTAGCAGTTGTACTCACATCCAGTACAGCGAACTCGGATGCGTCTCCCTTTTCAAGAAAGAACATTTCGTCTTTGATTCTCATCGGAAACGAGTAGAATGATGGATCGCTCGACATTGGCAGGCCGTGTTTAATTGTGGCTTTGGGTAGAATTAGAGCCACAGCTTCATTAAGCTACATGCCGTATTAGACAATTGATGGAATATAGGAATAGTAGTGGTTTGATGTGGGGGGCTTACCGCGCCATAGCATATTTTTCTGGTTGCTGAGGATCTATCGCCTGCAAGGGAATCGGGCAATCTCGTCTCATGCGCGCTCAGCGCTTGGCAATTAATTTCAACACATCCATCGTCTGTCGCTCCCAGCCTTTTCAATTTCATTGTAAGCGTTTTCAAGAACAGGACCCTAAGCGGTTTTGAGTATGAAGGCTGGGCTAGCTCTCTAGGGTGGTCACGAAGAAGATGGGTTGCGATGGCTCAAGATTCTTGGCCCCAAGGCAGAGAGGCCTCAATGTAATCCGCTTAAAACTCGGTCTATCTGTAAATTCTAAGCCACGAATAGCATGATGAGCACAGCCTCAATCGTGGCACATATTCGGTGGCACACCTTTGGTCTGGCGCAGGCAGCAGGGATGACAACCCCACCTAATCAAATCCTACAAATTGAAATGCCTCAGCCTCCATCTCAAAGTCCTTAACGGCGCCCTACTGCATGATTCAGGCCCGAACATTCATCATTTGAATCGCTATTGTTATGAGATATTTCTGCCAACCTTTACTTATGGGATGAGTGCTGGCTAGTCAGCATGTCTGGTCCAAATCCGGATAGTTTTGAACGCGCTCTAGCAAGATTCAAGTCGAGCCTAAATCCATCGCTTCAACAAGAATTTTCCACTTGTACTCTAAAAGATGTCCATAAAACTATCAGAGATCTTCAAGATAAACAGACTCGAGATAGGAATGTCCGCGCATTGGGTCGACTACAGGCCTTTGTCGAGGCAATAGATCAATTCGGAAAGGTGATAGTGGTGTTTCTCAATGTCCATGGAATTCTTTGCTTTATCTGGGTAAGACACTCTTCGGTGCTCATTTATTATTTTTGCTCACAGAAAAAGGGACCGATGAAATATCTTCTGACCGTAAGTATTGCGTTCATGACTGCACCGTGGTAAGAGATTAATGTCGAGCAGATAACAAGCACATACGCCGAAATTTTCGATAAGCTGTTGGATGCCTACGCTCGTATTGGCGACGCGATCCCGGGCTTACTGTACTACAAAGACACATTCGAAAGACATCCTCCACTAGCAACAATACTTGAAGACTATTACTCTGACATCCTGAACTTTCATAGCGAAGCTCTTACAGTATTTGCACGGCCAAGTAAGACCCACTCTGGATATTAATCCAGCCACACTCAACCCCACCAACCAGTGTGCTAATCGATATCAGAATGGAAGAAGCTTTTCCATGCGTCTTGGAAATGTTTCGAGACCAATTTTGGGCCAATACTTCAGAGTCTTGCAAGCCGAAGAGAGTTGATAGAATCTGAGAAGGGCTCGGCGTCACTGGAGGCAATCCAAAGACTGCGCGAGGAGATTGCTAATGTTCACCAGGAACAAAAGGCACAAGCAGCAATAAATAAGCATGAACATCGCCGACTTCGGATAAGCGAGATAAAAGAAAAATTGCAGAGTCCAAACTACGAATTTGACCACGAGGTCTCTATAGAAGACAGAGGCAATAATACTGCGTATGGTCAATGGATTTTTGACGATCTCAAGTTTAACTTGTGGAATGATGGACGTTCTCTTGACACAGAGGTTCTGTATGTGAACGGAATGCCAGGTGCAGGTAATACCTCTTTTAATACTTTAGCCATTCCATTTGCTAACGCCATAGAAGGCAAAACTACATTAATGTGCAAAGTAATCGAACATCTTCTGGCAGAGAAGCATCTCGATGACGGGCAAGGGCAATGCTTTGTCGGATATTTTTATTTCAAACATCACGAAAAGGACACGCATAATCTCATGTTACGTGCCATCCTGGAGCAAGTTCTGAAACAAGATGCGACATTTCTCGATTACATTTTTGATCAAGTTGTGGCGTTGGAGGGCACAAAATTGCGAACAACAGCGACGCTCCAAAACTTGGTTGAAATGTGCTTCAGCAGCTACAAGTCGCTATACATTGTTTTGGATGGTTTGGACGAATGCGCTAAGGGCGAAATAGAGAAGACGTTAGATTGGTATCTTTCACTTATTGATTCTCAGTCAACCGATGGCGAGTATTCTCTAAGGATCATTTTCTCTGGTCAACGCGACGGCGTGCTCGATGATAAGCTCTTGCATAAGCCGTCCATTTCATTGGAATCGACAGCACACAACGAAGATATATATCACTATTGTGCGGCGATGTGTAAACAGATCACCACAAAGTTTTTCAAATCATCCGCGTCAAGCAGACAAGCTTGTGACCTAGAAGAGGAAATATTATCGCTCGTGTCAAGTCAAGCAAAAGGTCACACTTGATTCAAGCCCCTCAATCTGTCAGGCACTAATGGACAGCACAGGCATGTTTCTTTATGCGCGGGTAGTTTTAGAAAATCTCCTTGCGCAAACCCGACTCTCTCGTTTGAAGAAGGAGATCGGCCCAGACACTTTCCCTCAGGGAATCGAAAACGCGTTAGTTTGCGTCTAATCAGGCAACCCTGTTGAAATTAACCGTTGAACAGTTTCGATAGAGTCGTAGTTCGCATCATAGAGAATTCGTCTGCAGCAGAACGCGAAGATGCAATGAAAATGCTTGGGTTGGTTGTCCATGCCAAAAGACTTCTTCATTGGAGAGAAATTCAAGCCTTCTTCTGTATTGACCCAATCAATGGAGAGGTGGACCTTGATAATCTTCTGCAAGTGACTTGCAAAGATCTCTGCGGTTCTCTCCTAGATATTCGCCATACATCTAAGGGTCCTGCTACATCTGAAGACATGGTTCGTATTGTACATGACTCGGCTCGAACGTGAGTTCTCTCCTGCGCTCGAAAGAAAAAACGATATTAAACATCATACAGATACTTACTCCGTAAATACGCGATTGAATTCAATGCCGAAGGCATCAGTTTGACAACCTTTTGTTGCCAATACCTCACATCTGAGCCATTTGAACTGGGTCTCAGTAAAGATGTTGTAATTTCTTTCGCCAAGCAAGGTTATTATGCCCTGCAAGATTATGTTGCGCAGTTCTGGTATGATCATTGTCGGCTATATCTTCTAAATTCGGAGGCAAGCGACTCGGAAAAATTCCGTCAAATGGTCACTGAGACCAAGAATCTCCTTGATTCATATAACAAGCACGATAAAGACCACGACTGCCAAGAAGCAATTAGTACTACAACAGCTATCGCCGCTTTCAAGAGAATTCCTGAGCACGGTCGGGACCGGAGCAAGCATCTGAATATTGAGTTTCGTACGTCATTAATTCGTCAACAGATTGAAGGCATACAGGATGGTCCTAGTATTTCTTGTGAAGATTTAGAAGACTTTAATTTTCTTCAAGGACCTAGGAGATTCAAATGCTCACGGCCTTGGTGCTACTTGTTTGCCCATGGATTCGAAACCATGGAGGAGCTCCAAAAACACACCAATCGTCACGAACTCCCATTCATCTGCAATGTGGAAAGCTGCCTTGCATCTAATATTGGCTTCGATTCCCAATCATCGCTGGATTCTCATATTAAAAGCTGGCATCCAGTACAAAGTGAACCAATTCAACTCCCAAGCCTAAGACAAAAGAAACCTCTGGATATCTGGAAATCGGCTGCGTTGGGTGATACCAAGGCGGTTCGCGACTTTTTGAACGAAGGAGTATCTCCAAATCATATTTGTCGAAATGGAAAGCTCAAAAATAAAACACCATTATACTTAGCAGCTGAAAATGGGCATGTTGATATATGCCATTTACTATTGAAGAGTGGTGCGAATATCAATGATAAAATGGCTCTGAAAAAGCAGCCCCAGTCAACTGCTCTCCACGGAAGTGTCCAAGCAGGTAGCCTTGATACTACCAGGCTCCTCTTGTCACAGAAAGAGATTTCAGATGACATATTTGGACCACTTTCTTCTATGGGCAACAATCCAATTACTATCGCTTGTGATAAAGGCGATGAAGACATGGTGAGATTGCTGCTCGATTCTGGCAAGTGTAGCATGGACTTTGCGACTACTGATGCCACGCACAATATCCTAGAGCGCGCATGTAATACAGGTAACTCCGCTTTTCTCCGATACCTTTTGAGTCATGAAGCTCTGCGGTATAATGGCGAGGAGTATATTGGCTATGCTCTTAAAAATTATAGCGGGCAGGGCTCTGATCAAATTGTCGAATATCTTCTGGCAACAGGGCTGCCGACACTGACGATTAAATTATGGCTGTCTGCAAAGTCGCTCCCGAGTCCCTTGACACAGTTATTACTGCGTTATCCAAAATGGGAAGATACGAAAGACATAATATGGCGTGGTCAAATCTCTATGCCAAATGTTGCAGATTTCACCGCAATAGCGACGTATGTCGGCGGTACAGAGTTTCCTGCAGCTGGAATGTGGCATAGGCTTATACCAAATGATATTAAAGTTTCTGGGCGGCTTTCTCAGCAAAAGGCCACTGAATATCTCAGCGGCCTTCGATACAGCCCATCTATTGACGTTACTATCGTTTCAATCTTGCCAATTGAACCGACTAAGACAGTTGGACTCAATGCTATTGTGGACTACTTTGTTAGTAGGGAACGATATGGCGTGGTAAGCGAAAGGGTTGGACAGGTTCGCGACACATACATAGTTCCGGTACCCGCTGGAGAGGATAATCATCCGGAATTCATGTCCGTGTTGGCAGAAAACAAGATTCCCAGTGTCAGAGCTGAGCCTATGCTCTTGGCTGTATTTGTTTATGCCGATAGCCGAAGCTCAAAATCTCACTTGGAACACAAAGAAACGGCACGGTCAACTAAAACTAGAAATGATTTATTATACATGCCTCTTGACGACAAAACTCTGAGACAAGCTGCTGGTCGTGGTGATGAGGAGACCGTTGCTCGAATTCTCCAAGTCAGGGAAGCGTTTGAAGACCCTGAATCAATGGTCGCCGCCGCAAGGGGTGGTCATGATTTAGTTATCCAACTACTTCTTGGACTAGGCGGAGCAAACCCAGACCCAGCGCCTGTACCTTCTATACAACCAGATGTTTCAACACCTATCTTAGCAGCCATTGGGCAGGAGAACATCAAAGTCATCAAATTGCTCCTAGAACAACAAAGTTTTGACCCAACTAGGCGTTTTGAAGGAGAAACCTACTACGAGATTGCTCGACGACGGCAAGGAACAAACTGGCAAGAAGAAGAACGTCTGCTAAAGTACGCCTATAACGAATACAGAGAGGGGCGCAACTAAAAAAAACCCCAACTAACAGGAATAAGAGAAAGAGTGCAAAGAACGACATACTAAACAAGTAAGACAATTCGGGGCAAAGGAAAAGAAATTGAGAAAGTCCCCAGCCCTTCACGAGAAGCCAAGTCCGAAAAGGTTGCCTCATTAAAACTTCCCAGTCCAAAATAGAAGCGAAAAACACAATTGTCCGATCATAGCAACAACACTCCCTCAAAATGGCGATCTGAAAGGCCAAGGGCAGAAGAACGGATTCCCTTGCATGTATAGTCTTTTGCATGCAGGATAACTTTCTCCAACCCAAACTTAGCCAGGAACAAATAAGCCACAAACTCAAGTCGTGCGGTGAAGGCTCTCAGTATCACGCGAGTCGCGGATTTCGGGTTGTCCGACGATGACGTCAATGGCTAAGTTGGAAGCTTTTTCATATCTACAAACATCGTCAATAAGACTAGCCGCAAACCATAACAGGACTGTGCCTGAACTTTACCTTTTTCCGTTGTGATTAGCTCCAAAGTATGAGGTAGCATGTAGGCATCCGGGTTTGGTGCGGTGTTAATTCGTCTTCATTGTCGACCATTCAGGGTAGCCAGACAACTGTTTCTTTTTAATTCCAAAATCTCCTTCGCCGTAATTCTCTATAACAAAATTCTAATGATCATTTTATTGGAAGTCATGCTGTGGTATTTGGTATGATAATAAAAATTATGTAAACCACCGCTATAAAATGTGATGGATGTGCTGAGTGTACGTGTGTTGAGACGGGTGATCTTCAGTCACTAAACGAAACGTGGGAAAGGCCCGTGTGTGCAATCAACACAGTAGCTAGCCCCAAATTTGGCATTCTAATCGAGGAATTTCCAATATCAATTATGAAGCATTCACAAAGAAAACAGTATTTCTCGTTTGTAATATTCAGGTGCTATTTAAACAGCTTGATAAAGGCCGGATAACACCTCTGTGCATTGAGCAAGGTCTAGTTTCGCCTAAAGAGCGACAACACGCGAATGCGCGAATTAGGCGAATATAGTAGTTCGTCAATTAGTACTACGAAGATTGGATCACGCGCCTTAGTCTTGTATTTTCAAGAGCAAAAACAAAGCGCGTCGAATCACGATCTCCACGTGCTTTGTCTTCATGCAGTTGATTCAGGTCGCCCAGTAAAATGCGACTACAAGAGGTTGTCCCACTGGCCTAGCGAGACGAGCGAGTAAGACTTTGCGTTCAATTGAGTCAGGCGGAATTGCTCTTCTTTTGAGTTGTTGAGTGCGACAAGGCACTAGGCAACATTTAGGATTAGGCTGGGGTCGAGGAGATGAGGAGGCGGGTATCCACGTGACGACGCTCTGCCGCTCGCCTCCGCTATAAAGCAATCTGTGTTATCACTGAAGATGGCAGAAAATTACGGGTTCATGTTGAATTTGCGCGAAATTGCTCTATTAATTCTACAACATGGTAAATTTCAAATATTTCGCTATCTGGGCTGGCCTATATGTAGCTGCGGTCATGGGCAAACCGGCAAAAACTAGCAGTCAGTCGGAACCCTCGATTCACAACTTAGCATTGCAAAAGTTCTAACCTCGAATAGCATCTGCGACATCGACAAAGCCCACCACGTCAAGCACGCACAGCGCGACAAGCTCTGCAGCAGCTATTCCGACATGCGCTATTGAGGGACGCGTCACTGAGAACCCCTCGGCGACACACACTCTCACTAATGGCAACGCAGATCAATGCTACCAATTATGTGGCATTAGCGGCTTGTGCAATACTTGGGGCTGGGCACCCAAAAATAGCCTTTGTTCCTTCTACCGTAGCGAGTCTGATGATATTGTTGTTCGAAAAAAAGGCACTGGCATTTACTATGGCGATGCAACCTGCGGGCCGTGAGAGTTCGTCGTATTTTTCCGGTGAGAAGATAATATGGAGGTGAGAAATTAGCAAGATATCGTGTCAATTCTTTTCCCCTTACTTCACTTTTCGCGACTTGACTTTTTCGCGCTTGGGGTGTCGGATTTAGGCCACAAGTTTGTTTATAGATGATTGATAGAAGAAATTGATAGTGCTAAATAGACCATACCATATATAAAGTCAGGGCAGACGGTTATACTGAGTTGGTCAGCAGTCTTTACTGATAGAAATTGAAAATACTAGTAGAGCTGCCAGACCTATCTCGTCTAGAGATGGTGGCTATTACGAAAATTGAACGAGTATACCATCGTTTTGTCGGTACTCTAAATATTTAAGATGGCAAGCTATGAGATGAATTAAAATTGACGCAGCTTGTTATAGTGTTATTGGATAAATCAAGGCTCGTATGTGATATGGTCTCTTTTTAACACCGATGAAAAAGATATACTACATGAATCAACAAAATATGATAGTTTTCAAAAAAAAAAAAAAAAAAAAAAACCCCTTCCGCCGTCGACGTAACGCTCTGTTCGTTGAAAATGGTATGTATACATTGGTCATTAATCATCTGCGCTCTCAAATACGCACCGGGCGTCATGAGCGAGGGACTCATCAGTCAAGACACGTAATCCAAGCATGGCCATTCCAAAAGCCGCTTTTAAGCAGCTCTCGTATGCCTGGTCTGTCCCCGAAGCATCTGCAAATGCGCGGCTATGAATGGCTGTATCAGCTTCTGTTTCGATGCCGAATGTGCCGTGGAAAGTGGGAACGTGGTGGGACACGTCGCCCATGTCTGTTGAGGCATTGGTTGGTTTGAGTGGGTATAGGAGCACATTTTGACCTATTTTGGCCATGCTGTCAGCGTAAATGCGACATAGAGGCTCATTTACTCGTAGATTCAAGGTAGATGGTTGGCTGGTGCTCTTGGTTAGTATATGGCTGGTAAAAATGACGCTGTGAGAGTGAAGATAAAAGGGATGCTTACTTCATGAAGTGGACTTGACACCCGGTGGCCACTGCACCTGCTTCCAAACACGCCTTCACTCGAGGAATCAATTTTTCTAGCGATTCCTTGGTAGGACTTCTGATGTACCAGCTCATTCTCGAATATTCAGGGATGACGCTTGGTACGGTTCCACCAGCCTGGAAGCACCCGTGGACACGGTCATTGGGTTCCATATGCTGGCGCAGCATGGACACGTTCTGATAGCCCGACACAGCGGCATCCAATGCGTTTACACCGTTCCAGGGATCTGCGCCGGCGTGGGCCGTCTTGCCTCTGTACTCGACGAGCAATTTGTGGGTTGCGATTAACTTTAGGCCCGCCACCCCGTGATAAGAAATGTTGCCGACTTTGCCGACCTGGTGGAGAGGGACAGGATGTGACATGATTGCAGCGACAATCTCTGGGTCGTCGAACGCGCCCTTGTTCAGCAACCTCACTTTTGCGGCGAAGCCTTCTTCTGCAGGGGTGCCCAGCAGCCTGACTCGCACGGGCAACTGCTTCTTGAGCACTACATCGGCAGTAGCCAGGAATGCCGCAATTGAAGATGTCGCGATTAGGTTGTGACCACACCCGTGCCCGATTTCCGGTAATGCATCGTACTCTGCGCAAAAGATGACCAGGGGGCCGCTCTCCCCAACCTGGCACTCAAAGCTCGTATCCAGTCCGTAGGCGCGTTTTTGGATGTCGTAGCCAAACTTGTCGAGATAGTCGCATATGGCGTCGTGGGCGAAAAACTCGCGGTAGCCCAGCTCGGGGTTGTCGTGGATCAAGCGGTTGACCCCTCGCAGGTCCTCGTCGCATGATTCGATGGCGGCCGTGATGAGAGCCAGGTACTCGTCTATGGTCCTGGTGTAATCGTCGGCTGCCCTACTGGACGAACTGGACACGCCGTCCTTCAAGATTGACATGGCTACTGCAACGGTGTCTTGTGATTTGCAATAGGGACCGTCAGATTCGAGGAGGGGCCATGATCACAGTCGATTTCACTTCTACTTCCAACATATGTACTCCTTTGACCGACTCTATCCAGACGCCCGTGCGACAAGCTGGAGGAGCCGCACTAGCGCTGATCCACTTTCGTATCTGGAGCAGGGGTCTTTGGACCAAATGGATTCAAGATAGCCGCTGGCCAGTGTCCTTTTGTATTTTTGGCTTCTGGCCCGGTCCCCATTTTTAACCCGGCCTCACGGAACATCTCTGTAAACCGCAACACTGCCCGAGCCGCGGTTACGTACATTCACGTCACCTGACTGCGCCCTGTCGAAAATCACTCCATTTCCGGCGGCACGTCCGCGCCAAGCACCACCGGGAATTAAGCACATAAATCGCCGTGCCCACATTTCCGCCAGCCTTATTAATCTTTTTCTTGACGACGCGTTGATCTTGAACTCTCACGATCCAAGTTTACCACTCTTTTGAACCACGTTTGCCAACAGGGATTGAAAGAACACCAAGACAAGATAATGTCGCAGCGGTGTGGTTTCTGTCACTCCTGCCGATCAATCCACGTAAATACACTCTCACGTAGTAGCACATCGTAATTCAGTCAGTCACTTCTCTTTGATGCCTCTGTAACCGCCTTTCTTCATATGGCAATATTGTGGCGATACTCAACGGCTCCATTTTCCTGCCCACGTCACCCATATATCGCCTTGCAATACTCCACTGCGACAACCTCGTGTCATATCCAGCATCTCCCGCTCATTCTTCCGATCTCCGATAACAAATTAACTACCCTGGCCAAACGTTCATAAACACATGCGCCACCGCACCCCCAGGGATTTAACATGCTAGTCTTCCCGGCTGACTGCGCACCAAATCATGCAGTATTTGAATTAAGGTTACTGCGCCAATGCAACCTTACCACGTCTTCCCGCGCATCCCAGCTAAAATACCGTAGTTTCTCCACAAGATACGGTCCTACTCTTGTCCATAAGTCAGATTTTAGCAGTTCCGGGATGTGGGGCGGGACAGATGGACCATTAGAACCAACACACAACATGGGAAAGGGGTTACTAAAAAGGAAAACAGTTCATTCAACATGACCACTCTATTGATCATTTTTCTAAACATCTAAAAAAGGTTTCATACTTTGATCAAACGAAAGAGTTCGAATCTGCGAAGCATTCTGGGTCTTCCCAGCACGGACGCCCTGTGTAAGCTTCATGCATAACGCCCACATGGATGCAGACATTTCCAATCAATTATTGGCATCTTCTTGTCTCTAAATGGTCCACTGCATCCCCTTGCCGTTCATGAAGACTAACCCATCAAAACTTGGACCATCTTCTATGAGCATGCTGCCAGAGCATACATAACTGGCACTGCAATTGCCGTCCCTCAGAAAGAGTAAACGAGTTGGAGAGGGACAGATCACAGCGTTATTAGTTCACAAGGCATTGTCAAAATAATGGATTTCCATAGTGAGACGCTGTCTTAGCCCATGTTGGTTGTTGGTGCCTGTGTTGGTGGTTAGTGGCCTCCAAACTATTGATTTTAGCGATGTGCCGTGGGGCTTGAGACATTCAAGTGCCAATGAGCGTCCCTTCATCAACGCTTGTGTTTTCTGACTAGAAATAAACTAGTTCTAAAATACAGCCCACTTAGCAATCCATAAAGACGCCGGCGAATGATCTCGGCCTTCAACAAATTCACACTAACCCCCAACTCCTTCAGCCAGGTACAAATGACCGGGAGAATTTTACAAACTGCATTCCAAATTCTTTGAGCTGATTATAAGCTAAAATTTCTAATGCTCTAATTATTTAACGTCATTTACATTGATACCTTTAAGACGCCATCAATTTGAACCGAACCGTAAATACCCGTTAAGCAATCAGTCTTTTGCCAACATTTAGATTCCAACTCACCTGCAATTCATACCACTCGCATATACCAAACTTGGCATCTAGAACGAAATAGAAAATTGAAACTATCATTTATATTGTGGAAATATTCCATAGACTTTAAGGGCTTTCATCCGTATGAAGTCTGGTCGACTTACGAATGAAAAGTGTATGGGGTCTTAGTTACCTCCGCATCACGCATCATCGCAATATAGACCTGCATTTACTTTGTGCAGTTCGACAGTCAAATGCTGTTGCAAAAATACATCAAAAACTTAGTTTAAAAGACGAAGGAGTACAGGGATGCCCTCCTACTCGTCGATTTGCACCTTGTCTGCCTGCGGACCCTTCCCTCCCTCTGCTACTTCATATGTTACTTTTTGACCCTCCTTCAACGCCCTGAAACCAGATGTCTCTATCGACCTGAAATGCACAAAAAGATCTGGCCCGCCCGCGTCTTGGGTGATGAATCCATATCCCTTTTCGTCATTGAACCATTTAACAGTTCCGCTCTGTCGTTCACTCATGGTTGAAAAGTCTAGCAGATGAGAATTAGTACTCCTGCACTATGCGTACACAAAAGCCAGAGTGTTTGTATGGGATAGGCTACCTTTTGGAAGGTTTTTAAAAGTGTAAGAAGAAATGTTGCTGATTTGAGGCGATGAAGCTGGATGCGAAAATGCACGCCCACATCCGCCGCGTCTTTATACCTCCCAATATCTGAGACATCTTTGCGGGCTAATTAATGCATGTCGACGTGTCACGCGCTCTATGCCGTGCTCTGAGGCCCTCAAGAGTTACCGTCCCCACAGCGGCTCACAGCTTAATCCTAACAGGCTGCAGCAACTAGTGAGTCCACCTTAGCTGGAACATCCATCATCACTCAACTTCCTTATTGGACAGGTATCTTCCAAGCAACGCTCATGCTTTTCCTGAAGTGGAATCGCTCTGCAGATTCGTGATGGCTCACATTCACCATTTCTCTCACGTCTCGAAGGGATTGGCTTTTTATTGGAGATGGTGGAGAAATTTGCAGCTCACTTCCTGCAAGAGCGTAGCGCGAATGTAAGAGTTAGCGATCGCAAGCATCGCGCCGGCCTGAGATTGTGGGCCTTGGGGGAGCAATGACGAATAGCTGAGATGAATTTACAACGGGGCAGCTGAAATTGAATAGAAATTGAGTCAATTTGGAACCCTTTTTGCCCAAAAAAAAAGGCATTTAAATTGCTGCATAAACCTTTTTTTTTTTTGTTAATTGAAGTGAACAGAAGCGCTATTGGATGTGGATCTTAGGCCAAATCTGGTTCATCTCTTTGCCATGATGCCAGGAACTCGTCAAAATCGAGCGCCAACTCTTGGTCAGATACTTGTCCCACAAAAGCTTCAATAATTCCAAGATCAGTTTCGCCAAAGTTGCTTGGTTCGTCTTCACCACAGCCAGTCACAGCGCCTTCCGGTGATCTATCGGCCCGTTCTGAGACATTGAAGCGCATCTCAACTTGGTCAAGCCCTTGATATGACACCTGATGACGCGGGATGGCATCATGAATTGTGAAATTTCTCTCTCGACTTGTCAAATTTCTCTCTCGAAATTCGCTGAACATACTTTGAAGCACCGTGCTAAAAGCATTCGTGAGCGCTTCAGGTGTCAAGGCCTGCTCTATTGCTCGATCCACTAAGTTTTCTACTTGAGGGCGCATTCGTTTCGAAAACTCATTTCGAGAAAATTCCTCGAATTTCTCAAGGACTGTCGTTGCACTATCCGAGTTTTGAGATAGGTGCCCCGGAACCATGATACCTTGATCTACAAAAGAATTAGCACCAGTAAGTCAAGACGGGAACAGGTACCTACATGGAGATGGAACTGGTTGGTCATCAGGGAAGAGAATCCCATATACCTCTACCCACTTATCTTCCTCCGACACAGTTCCTTTGCTTCTTTTTTTCAATCTGAGTCTTCTTTCTTGTTCTTCAGTTATTCCTTCTTGTGGCTCTGGGTCTCTTAGTTGGCACGGTATTAGTAGCCTTTGATGCTCAGTCAATGCTGCGGACGACTGAAGGTCTTGGTAACAGCGATTACACCGATATTTTGGCAACATATGACGCCGATGCAAATGTTCTCTAAGAGTGTCAGCATGGTTAGCCAATAATTTCTAGTATCGATTATGCCATCATACTTGACTCGGTGAACACTTGGCCATCTGTGCCAGCAACAAGTCCACTTAGGACGCCGACCATGCCTCTCATGATGCTTAAAAAACGGACAAGCAAACAGCGAAGATGCATCTTCATTATCCTTTCTCCTTTTGCTCTGGCAGGCTGCGCCACCATCACCATCGTCGTTCTCACTGTTCTCGTCATCCTTAGCATTGTCTCTTCTTCGTTTGCTTGGCCTCTGGCTCCTAGTTTCCCTTTGGGCTGATGGATCACTATTCTGAGCAGGTTGGCCCTCGTGCCCAGTCCCCTGGCCAGCTTTGTGCTCGCGTGTTCGAGCATACGCCCAAGCCAAAAACTTTTGTACAAGGAGATTGTCAAGCCAGACCATCAGGCGATCAACAAAAACGTCTCTTCGGTCTGAAACGATTTCGCCGGGGGACATATTTCTGGTTGTTCTTGACGACGAAACACTAGATGTTGATGAAGTATGACCCGCTCTCTCGCCAGATCTAGAATCCCCACCATCGTGAGGGGCCTCCTCTGAATTCTGCTCCGCGTCGTCAAGTGTTACAGAGGAACTCGGTCGGTTTATTCTCAATGACTCGAACCGATTAGCAAGTTGGTCGTCTGTTCTCTGATCTGTAACTTCACCACTGGGGTGCGGGATGTTTGTGATCTTCATAGGGCCATCATCTGAATTTTCCGATTGGTGGGGTGATGCGCGCGCTTTGGGACTTGGAGAACACACCACTTCGTGAGTTGCCAAAATTTTCGAGCCTTTAAACCGCTCGCCGCATTTACCGCAAGCTACAGAAACGCTTGTCATACTACCGCCACCGCCACCGCCCCCAAGGCCTCCCCAAGACGCCGAAAAACACTCGCCATCGGAATCTTCCAAAGACAGTTCAGGTTGGTGCCATTTATCAGGAAGTTCGGATATGGCGTTCAAATAGTTCCATAGATTATTCTCGGACATTGAACAAGACGGGGATTATCTCCCTCGTCAACTTGATTATCCCGTAGACCACCAACAAGCAACGGAATCGAAATGAGAATCCGGGCTGGAGACTAAAACGGTGTGAAAATGAATCGAAAGAGACATATATTTCAAAAGCTCAAAAAAGGCGTCAGATTCCCCATATAACCAATTCTTTGTCCTGTTGCGCAAATGCGCATTAACACCCACACCCCCGCACTAACCAGCACCAATCGTAGTAGGCCTTGGTCTTGAGCACACACCACGCTTTAGTATTTAGTACGTCATTCTGCACTTTGAGGCTTCGCTTGGGTTTATAAAAAAAATTCGTCCAGAGATGGGCTTCTTTTTTTTTTTTTTTAGATATCTTAGAACCGTAGCCCCCGCGATGGCGCGTTCAGTGATTGTTGCTGTCACGGGTGGTTAACGCGATTTGTGGGTCTAGCTTGCTGCGACAAATAAACAAGAGCTAAATCTAGATTTGGAACTCGGGATTGTTGTCATGCTAGATTCTAGGTCAAGGCTTGGGTATTTTAGAAGTACATCATGCGAACTATGCCTCTTAATTTTGGCTGACAATCAAAACCTCAGAAGGTGCCACTGGGCAGCGATCGGGCCAATCAGAATACTGCCAGTTCTGCTTGAGCGGTGATGTGGGACCTAGTACATGATGGTGGGCATGGGCAGTCAAATGGAGAAGGAAGCAAAACTTGGACAATTAGGCTGTCAGTTCATATTTGTCATACTAGGCTTTGTCTTTCTATTTGAACGGGTTCTAAGCAGTGGTAGCATTGATACTAACCAAAACATCCTATTTTAAGTAAGGCTTTTTTGGGTGGGGGGGTTTTTTTTTTTTGGTTGTCTAGGGTAACCAAGTCTGTGATGCATTTTTACTCCTCAGCGAATCACGGTGAGGCTTGTTTATCCCATTTTGAAGCTTTACATGTTTGATACTAATCCAGGTAGATGAGATCTACTAGAAAATTATCAAACGCCTCTCTATGACTACATCTTGCCGCGATTGGGCGGAAAACTGACTCATGGAACATTCTATTTATCCTGAGATTGTTACATTGAGTAGCAAGAAAATCTCCTTTAGTGCCAGTTTACAATTATTAGGTTTGTGTATTCCTTGTTTGAAAGTAATTTAGGCGCGAAATAGAGAGGCCTTGCCATAATTTTGTTGGCTGAAAAAAAAAAACGGGAAACTCAGGAATCATACCACATTGGTAAATTCCACTCGGCTTAACATTTTCACAAGAGCCTCAAATTCGCTGTTCCTAACCACATGGCACCCCATAAATCGGCTGCTACATTGCATCGGATCGAACCCGCCGCGTTGGAATACATGCATGGTTTTGAACAGCACAGTTTTTATTATCGATCAATGGGTACCCACAGTCTCGGTTCTGTCGGCAGAGCCATCCGGAGCAAATCCGTCGGAAATAACCACAAAACACTGGGCACCATTATTTCCAGCATTTGATGCGATCGGACCTTCCAGACCGCTTCCCGTTCTTGGTCGAGCAGAAACGTCCGCTACTCCCTTTTAATTTTAGCCTGTCGACCACAGTGGAGCTCGGCCACCTCGGGGTCTAGAACGCTGCTTGTGAAACCTATCGACGACGAGAACCGACATACGGTCCCGGCATATCGTTTCCTTGTTGTCGCTAGTGACGTACGTTACTGCCAGGGATTGGCATCATGGCAATTCTAGATCCTGATTGAGGTTTGGGGTTAACGATGGGCATACGTATGTGCATGTTATTGTAGCCTCCATGTAGATGAGCATATATAGCCCCAGCAAGTTGGTCCATACCAGATCTTCACATTGAGTTGCCTCTCCGGTACAATATTACATTCATTCATTTTTTCAACATTCGTTCATTTATTCTATTCACAAAAATGCGTCACTCTTCGGCTGCAGCTGTGGCTGCTCTGGCTACCTCAGCCACTGCCACATCCCTTGCGGATTTATGTACCGTAGCAAAGGTGGCGGCTGCGCTACCCGCAAATGGAACCTTTCTCGGTATTGACATGATCCCGTCGTCTGTGACAGCTAATGCTGTTTACAACGCAAGTGTCGGTGGAGGCATGGGCGCTACCACTAGCAGCAGCACTACTTACAGCTACTGCAATGTGTCCATGTCTTACACCCACACCGGCAAGGGCGACAAGGTGGTCCTCAACTACGCATTCCCTGGCCCTTCCGATTTTAAGAAGCGTTTCTATGTTGCTGGCGGAGGTGGCTTTTCTCTCAGCACTTCAACAACTGGAGGTCTGCCCTACGGAGCTGCTTCAGCTGCTACTGATGCAGGCTACGATGCCTTCAGCAATGCCTACGATGCCGTCTTCCTGTATGGAAACGGGTCTATCAACTGGGATTCTACTTACATGTTTGGCTACCAGGCCCTGGGAGAGATGACCAAAGTCAGCAAATACGTTACCAAGGCCATTTTCGACATGGACTCGGAAAAGCTCCACACCTACTACGAAGGATGTTCCGATGGTGGACGCGAGGGTATGAGCCAGATTCAGCGCTGGGGCGATGAGTACGATGGTGTTATCACTGGTGCGCCAGCCTTCCGTTTTGGACAGCAGCAGGTCCACCACGTGTTCCCTGCCGCTGTTGAACAGACGCTCGATTACTACCCTCCTCCCTGTGAACTGGCCAAGATTGTTAACGCCACTATCGAGGCGTGCGATCACCTTGATGGAAGAAAGGATGGTGTTGTGTCTCGCTCGGACCTCTGCAAGCTCAAGTTTGACCTCAAGTCCATTATCGGTGAATCTTACTACTGCGCCGCTGAGACCAGCACTTCCCTTGGCTTTGGTTTCAGCAAGCGACAGGCTGAAGGTAGCCAGACCAGTTACCAGCCTGCGCAAAACGGAACCGTTTCTGCCAAGGGTGTTGCTGTTGCTCAAGCCATTTACGATGGTCTCCACAACACCAAGGGCGAACGGGCGTACCTTTCTTGGCAAATCGCATCCGAGCTTTCAGATGGCGATTCCGTGTGGAACAATGACACTAGCAAGTGGGAGATGAACATTCCTAGCACTGGTGGTGAATGGGTTGCTAAGTGGATTGAGTTGTTGGACATTGACACCCTCTCCAACCTTGATAACGTCACATATGATACCTTGGTCGACTGGATGCAGACCGGAATGATCCGATACTATGACAGCCTTCAGACCACGATTCCCGATCTTACCACTTTCAAGGAGAGCGGAGGCAAGTTGCTGCACTACCACGGCGAGTCCGACCCTAGTGTCCCGGCTGCATCGTCCGTGCACTACTGGCAATCTGTTCGCTCCATCATGTACCCTAGCCTCTCTGATTCTGATGCCCAGAAGGCTCTGCAGGACTGGTATCAGTTCTACCTGGTCCCCGGTGCGGCTCATTGCGGCACCAACACTCTTCAGCCCGGCCCGTACCCTGAAAACAACATGGAGACCATGATTAACTGGGTGGAGAACGGCGTCAAGCCCAGCCGCCTCAATGCTACTGTCTCCTCGGGCACCTACGAAGGAGAGACTCAGATGCTGTGCCAGTGGCCCACTCGACCACTCTGGAAGAACAACAGCACCTTCAACTGTGTCAATGATAAGGCGTCTATCGAGAGCTGGACTTATACTTTCCCTGCTTTCAAGCTACCCGTTTATTAGTGGATTGTGGACTTTGTTTCCCGTCATGGGGGTACCCATGACAGAAAAACAGCCGCAGGACCACTTTTGTCGCCCCGCGCGTGATGCTGGGAATCACAATGGACTTTATAATACCCTGGCAAACCTACGTCATTGCTCTTGTACATAAAAACTTCTAGAAGCCTACAGAATTAGCCTTCAGCTTTTTAGGTATAAATACAGTTTGGTTGCTTGCAACAAACTTTCGGTCGCGGTTCTAGATGTAATGATAACTCAGCCTCATGGAAGCAATTTTTCCACAACGGTAGTAAAATATTGTCAATTACGGCGAATTAAACTCTGACCACGAGTACCCATCAAAGCACTTGAGTGTTTACAACTCGTAGAACAAGACATAATTTCCTGTCAACGACATGTTTTTATTTGAGGCCTTTTTTGGCTTCATCCCAATTTAGTACCAAGTAAAGTTAATATTTGCGCCCTTAATTACCGCAACATAAAATTGGAGGCCAATGAATGAGACGATTGCAAAAGCAGAGGCGATAGAAAGGCGGGCGAGTATTGGAGGGTACAATCAACTGATGACCTTTGCACTAAAGATACAAACTCCTTTAATAAAAGGGTGCGTCAGTTTGTCCTGAGACGATTAGAGAGCAGGATTTAGCCCAGCCACTCATGAGTAGGTCACCCGACGGTTAAAAGCTTAGCCAGCATATCCCCTCATCTTATCAGTCGCCAAGCCGGCTTGGTCCGGCCTACTAGCCTATGAGGGGAGAAATTCTTCTTGCATGAGCCAACGGATTGCGAGATGACGACGACTCATTTTAAACAAGTGTGGTGCCGGATCATCTTCCGGTTGTCTCCACAGTGGAATTGATTCGAGAGCTTGTTTCAAAAACCCACCAATGGATTGTGTAAAACAATTGGCTCAAATGGAGCTTGGACTCCGGAAAAAGAAGCCGACTCAATGACTCTACGACGGCGATCCTTATTTCCTGGATTGGGGCATTTAATCACATATCCCCTCGAGCGATTGTGAAGCTGTAGCCTTTCACCTTGGATACCGTGAAACCTGCCTCAAGACATCAAGTAAACAGCGAAAAAAGAAAAAGAAAGCCACGAAAAAAAAGGCCCACATATAAATCTTTTTGGATTGTCATTTCATTCATATATTGTTAAGTTTGTAGAGGGTAGCGAGAAATGGTAAATAGGCAATACCTGGACAAGTTGAGATACGTGATCAAAGCGTTCTACACTATGTTCCTTTGCTTGTTCGGACCGTAAGCAACGCTAATTTAACTCATCCTACAGCTCAAATGACCCAAAATGTAACCCCTTTACATGATGGTATCGGTTTTAATATACTGCTCCAAAAGTGCCCTTGTCGTTGCTGCTGCGGTAGCCGCAGCAAAATTTTGCCACGTCTTGTTTTTATGGCTATCCGCATAGTCACACACGCCCTTGACTACTATACAAGGTAATTCGTCCCATATACCCGCACTCTCCATTTCTAACGACAGTATATCATAATGTTTTGCAATTATATCTCGCTCTTCGGCAGATTTGTAAACTGTGTCACCGGAACCGATTCGTCCAATAAAAACTGATGGCGCTTGGGCCTCTTGAATTTGGTGTCTAATCTCCAGTTGCCTCTTTTTCTTGAGACGATCCCTCTTTACGAGGTACTGGTCGCTGCAACCAAGTTCGCCGCAAGGTAAACGATGACAAGAAGAGCAGATTGCATCTGTGCCACTGCGGCTATAGGTGCAGACACAGCGTGAATCTAAACGGTGTTTATGACGGTAGTCTGCTCGGAACAGCCGGTCGTGCTGGGATCCAGGATACCGATAGTCACGATCGGGTTGTGTCTCTACTGGCGAATTTTGGATTTGTACCAGGAAATATTTTGCGCGCTGCTCCAACGTTTGACGCCACCGCGATGTTTCTAAGCGGCTGATCATGTTCCGAATACTCTTCGTTGGTCGTCCTAGGCTCGCTTCAACCCCTTCTTTCGGTCTAAACCCCTCGGGATATTGCCGCCCCAGGTCGTATTGAACCACTGTTCGACTTATGATAACATCTCCTAACAGCATTTCGCCCTTGCCGTTGGGGTTGGGAACGCCGCCACATATTCCTACCAGTAAAACTAGTTTTAGGTAAGAATAGCTAGATCGCAGACTCGCAGCGGCTCCTGCCGCACTGACCTTGCCTATTTCTGGCAAGAGGACGAAAACCACATCAACATTTCCCATGCGTCCAGTTGTGTACGTGTTAAGATCTCCTTTTGCTCTGCCATAAGGGTCGCCATCCTCGTCCCAGAAGCAGTCGAACAAGATCGAAACAGCATCGTATTCAAGAGGCAAGGCGCAGATGATTGCAATCTCAAAATCATCCCGACTTGAGGGGCCTTGGGGGGCTGTGGTCAAACGGTGGCGACTTGATTCAGATGTTGACTCTGTGTTACGAAATAATTTGCTGCCGCGTTGGAAAATATTTACCCGCTGCGTTGAAGTATAGGGGCCAGAGAGGTTAGTAGTGGATTTCTTGAAGATGCTCGTGCCCCAGGATCTTAGAAACGTGCTTCTGGCTGTAGACTCCATTTTTTGTTTCCTTGTGAGTGTACGAGTTCGTTTCGTGGTCGAAGAGAGCTCTAGTCCATTTTCCGGGCTATCCGAAGTACTATCCAGCGGATCATTCCAAATATTGTCGGAGGCTAGTCTCGAACGAAGAGGTTTGGGTGACTCTGAGCGTTCTCTCTTTCTAGTGGTGCATTCCGCAAGAGAGAGCTCAAGTTTTTGAACTATATGTTGGTATAGCTCCGCTCGTATTTTTATGTCGGTTGACTCGCCAGAGAGACTCTTGTTCCGGAGGCTTTTTGCTATCTCGCGATGAACATTAAGACATCCCACAACAGCTTCAATATAAGAATCATTTCGTTCTATTTCCAATCGCTCAATAGACTCAAACAACTTTGCCCAGATTTGTGTATTTTGCTCTCCATAGTGAGATGCAATATCGAGTGGTAGACTGTTTCCTTCCTCAATTTCGATCAAGAGTTTAGCGAATGAAAGTAAAACCGGGTGTCCAATGCGGAATTCACGCAACCCCCCCAGGGATTGCATTTCTGATGAGAAGGATAGATATAATAAATCTTTGTTGATTTGGTCGTCATTCGGGGTGAGAAAATGAATTCTTCTTGATTCCAGTTGAGAGTCAAAGAAATCGAGCAGACAAAATCCCAACTTCACAGCCAATGCTCGCTTCTCCTTTAGGTTATATTGAATGAGTGCCGGTTTACTGATTAGGGAAAAGCAACTTAAGGGCTTGAAATTGCCGTTTATTATGAGTTCTTCAAGGGAAAGCCTCTGCAAAGTTTTCAAAGGTGGCTTTCTTATGGCCTGCCAAGCCCAAACTCCAAACAATTGATGTTCTTGGATAGAAATATGGAGTTCCTGGCCCTCACGCTGAAACTGCTTCAGCTCTAGGCAAAGATCCCGCAGTTCTTTTATGGCGTTTTCGTTCCTACCTGGCAGTCAGATTCAGAGAAAGACGCCTCAACAGGCCGAAGATCAATCATAAACTCACTCAAGAGGGGTTAAAAGTGTCTCTTGCCAATTTTCTGAGTCTGAGCAAGATGATAAAAGAAGTTGAAGTTGCCGTAGTTTGTCGGCTTCCGCTATCTCCTCCGATACCCTTATTAACACTTCATGGTTCATATCACAAGTAAACCGTTCGAAAAGCAAGTGGAAAACAGCAATAGCCCGGTTTCGAAATTTGATGCTTCGCCAAGTTGTAGATTCAGTCCTCTTACTAGAGCCAGCTGTGGGCTTGAATTGGTTTGCAAATAGTTGCGTCATGTATTCGTTGAAATCAGTAATTGCTTTCAAGTCTCCACGTTGGCTCTCTGGTCGACAGCGGAATAAAGTTTCATTAGGACCGCCGACCAGATCAAAAGCTGATTCAGAATCGAGTCCATCAAGAAAATAGACCAGCTCCCACAAATGTGGGTATAAGGAACAACTTTGTGGGTTATTGCTTCCCCGAATTTCGTTATGCACGAGGCTATCAAGTAGATTGCACACATGTCTAAGCTGGTACCAGCAAATCCCAAATTCCTCACCTGCTAGTTGGATGTCCAACTCCCTGGGAAGGAATACTTGACGCAGCTCCGCTTCCATTGTCATCACTTCATAATAAGCACGGTCGCTATACTCTGGACCGCCCTCCCAGTCATCAAGAAAGCCATGGGAATGAGCCTTTTTGCCTAGTAAAAGGGCTCCTAGTCGTTGGAGAAGGTCCCATTCATGAAGCTCAGATAAGTACGGCATTGCAGAGGACGCAGCCGAAACCCACCCGTCAGTCGCATTGAATAACAATCAAAATCAATACGGAATCACGTACCACAGTTTCAACAGACCGATTCATCAAAAGAACTTGATTCAATATGAATTTTCTCTTCCACTGCGGGATAAATAAGGCGGGGCTGTGGCCAGATGCGATGCTGACTACCGTTATCCTTAATGGTTCGGATCGGCATTTTTCCGACATTCGGCTACCCCTCTCATTCGATAAGCCAAGTCTATGACCTGACCTCGAGTCAATCCCAATGCCCAACCTTAGGCTTCAAATCAATTCTACGGTCTCGCCAGCCATGCCGCCAGCAGTGGAGAATGAAGATCGCATATACCACTTAGCCTGCCAATGCGAGGAGCTTTTTAAAGCGAGAATCTCCCAAGTAAATCACCTGTCTAACATTTGTCGCCTTCTGGTTGAGTATCAGCAACGTTTTTCGACATGGACAGCTTATTTGGGGGTTTTTGCGCGTCGGAGCCAGTGCCTCGACAAAAGACTTCAAACCTTTCCTGATATTCGGGACTTGGTCTTGCGTCTTCTAGGCTTGTTAAAAAGAGCTTTGTTCCTATGTCCGTTACTACCGAACCGATGATAAGATAGAACAGCTACTGACTAGGTTCGAAGTTGAACGTATTGCCCCTACATCAAGTGAGGATCTCATTGAAACAAATCAACAAGAAGCAGAAGAAGTATCCGGGCCTTGCTTGGAAATTTTATGCGAAATTGAAGAAACGCTAAACCGACTCAATAGACTCGGTGTCGCAATCAGACAGTCAGCTCGAACAAATGTTGATCATCGAGCGGAACGTTTTGCTCAAAATCTCGACCTAAAAGATTTTGAGCAACTATTTACAAATATGGTATTAGTTCTCTATCCAAAGGCACATCCGTCCTTACAAAGACGACTAGGAAAGTCTATGACAGTCAGACTTTCGAAAATCGTGTTTCTTAAGTCACGCCGACTAGCTCTTGAATCGGGACGAGATGAGAGACTACATAACATGATGAATCTTCTAGAAGTTAAGACGACGAAGGACCCTTCCACAGCTACCTTTAAACATCATGTGCCCGACCCTTCTTCACAGCCATCTTTACTTCATCCTATAGCTCCACGTAGATCTTTCTCAGACCTCACATCTCTTGACACAAAGGTCTTTAGGCCTAAGCTAAATGATGTATGGCGACCTGCTTCAAAAGCTCACAAAACGTCGTCCACACAAATCAAATACCATAACTATCCACAAATCCCAAAACCGCTGGATTATGAAGTTGTTGTATGTGAGTGGTGTGCTCAACCACTTGTTCAAGAAGATCTGGATCCCGAAAAATGGAGGTAAGATAAAATATCGCTCGCGCAAACCAGAGGATGAGGTCTAACCTTGTGATATAGGCGGCATGTTGACCGTGACCTTAAGCCTTATCTATGTCTTTGGGAGGGTTGCCTCGACTCCTCTGCAGGCTTCCCAGCTTTTGAAGACTGGTTTAATCATATGCAAGGACACAGCCAGCAGTGGTATCAGAATGTGTACTTGATGCCGTCAAGTATTTGTGCTGTGTGCGTAGACGGTAATGACGTCTTTGAGGACCCCAAGGACCTTCTTGCACACATGCAGGAAGCGCATTTGGACCAGTTCACTTCTGACCAAATTCAAACAATTTCACGATTAAGCCGAATATCAAAACCCAGGCCGTTGAATGAGTGTCCTCTCTGCTGTTTTCGCATCCAGGAACAGGATACGAAAAATGCAGCCCCCTCATCAAAACAAAATGCAGAAATATTAGCGGAGAAAAGAAAGAGAGACACAAAGACGAATACTGAAAGACGTTTTTCAAATCCTCACACCAATATTATCGAAGAATTTGCAACCGAACCTAGCCAGAAGCTAGTCAAAATTATGAATCAACATATTGCTTCTCACTTGCAGGCATTAATGTCTCTCACTATCCGGATAGCCTCTCGGCATATCGACCAGTCCACTGCGGTTCAAATAGGAAGCGACATTGCGGATAGGGATGGTGCTCTTTCTTCATCTCGCGATAGTGGTCTACCTCTCTTGACATTGTTTAACGACGACGACATAGGTTTGAAAAACCGAGGCTCTCATGCCTACTCGGACATTCTTCTACCTCCGCCTATTCCAGTAGAACAATCCGAGGATGAAAATCCTCTACAGGTAATTCCCCCAGAGTCTGAGGATGTTGGGAAGTGGGGCAACGTGCCTCGCCAAGGAGAAGTCTTGGAAGAACTTCAAGCCGCTGCCAGTGACATCTCATCTGTTCATACGGAGTTTACGGATTACTCAGTTGACGATTCCATTCACGGAAATATTAATGTCGCGAAAGTCCCCGCTGAACTTACACGAGGTTTTGACAATCGAGCGTCTCAAGACTTAACCAAAGGAATCGCACCGTACAAATTTCCACTCAAGGATGACTCTCATAACCCTAAATATAATCATATGGTGCTAGCCAAGCATCAAAGCTTCTATCAAACGACGAATATAATTGATAATCGCTTCCCTGATCTAGATGGCTTTGGAAGGCATATCCTTACTACCAACCCAAATCTAATGCATAAAAATGCCTACCTAAAAAATCGACTCAAATTTCAACAGTTGGAAAGGCATAACACGCTTGTGAAAGGGAGAATTGAGCACTTCAGCTTGGGAACAGACTGCCCCTCTAGATACCTTTGTTGTATCTTCGGAGGCACTCCATCTATGCATAGCACTAAGGCGTTCGTCAAATTATACAAAGATTCTGATTTTCCCGCCGGCGCCCCTGCGCCACCAGCACAAAGCTTACCAGCAGTTTTTGAGTGTCCACTCTGCTATGAAGTCACAACTTTTGAACAGCCATCTGATTGGATTGAGCATTTACATAAAGACCTACGGTCATATACTTGTACGTGGCCAGATTGTCGAGCAATTAAATCATTTCAAAATAAGGCCGAATGGATTCGCCACGAGGACACAGCGCATCGTCCGCGGGAATGGTGGACCTGTGGTTACGCTGGCTGCCTTACCATCAGCCTTACCAAGGAGGATTTCTGGGATCATCTGTTGTTCAGTCATGAGAATTCCTTCCTGCACCAGAATGAACGTTGTCACATTTCCAAAATCTGGGAAAAGATGGAGAAACAATGTCATCAAGAAACATCGCTGAGACCAGATAGAGAATGCTGCAAGTTTTGCGATAAAGTGTTTCCAACTTGGGAGATACTGATCAACCATACGGCAAATCATCTGGAAGAAGTATCTCTAGCGGTTCTACGCATTGTGGCACTTCAATACGATATGTATCCTGGATGGCATCCAAACACGATGCAACTACCAAAGCCTCTCGGCGTCAATTGAGCTTGGCTGTCAAAACAGTCATTTTGCGGCACTTTGAAAAGACCTCCGGTTAACTCAACGAATAAGACGGTTGGCGCTTTGGGGAAATTTGCGGCGACGGAAAAGTAATCCCAGTGTTTGCTGGGTCCAGTTTTCGCCACATCAGGGTCGAGCCTTTGATGGATGCCATCACAGCCCAACCCGCAAGAGCGACCGGCGCTGGAAGTGCGCGTAGGATCCACAAAGGAACACCTTGACGATCTTCGCTCCCCTAACAATGCCTTGCAAGGCGTAATATACGATAAAAATGAAAGCGTAGTGAATTTGCGAAACGATAACTGGGATTATGGATGAGCTATAAAGTAATTGTGTAGTGCTACTGCATTGAGGCGGTTCAATTCAAAAAATGTTCTTGGTCCGTATTGAGTAATCAACATTAATCTATAGTAGCTTAACAAAATTAGATGAGCTGCCACAGTTGAACACGAATGTAACCCACCCATGTAACCCAAAGGCTAGGCGTTTCATGGTCGAAAATGAGGATAGACGGAATATATTCCAGAGTGGCTAACAGATAACTTGATTATATGGGCATCATCTCGACCACTCCAGAATTTGTTCCCTTGCGAGCGTCGTCGAGAGTGAGAGAGGACACTTTGAATCCAGCCTTCGAGGCTAATTCAGAAAATATCTTCCTATTGCGTCTCTTACCCGCCAAGTTCAACATAAACAAATCAGTGGCTGCGAATCCCAGCACAGGCTCATCAGGTAGCAGGTTCTCGTGGATCAGCACTCTCGAGTCTGGTGCACAGGCAGCGCGAATCTTGCTCAGGACGTCTACCACCTCCGAATCGGGCCAGTCATTCAAAACTCGTCTAATGTAGTAGACTAAAGCTCCTGCGGTGAGAGTTAGCGATTGTGGATAAATTGATTGTTTGTGCGGAGTAAGTTACCTTTGACTGGTTGCTCATTAAAAATGTTGTGTGCCACCTTCTTGACCGACTCCAGGACACCGCTTGCTTCTGCTTTTGCCTGCTCGATAACTTCGGCCTGATCCTCTAGCACAGCAGATGAGGGGGGGATTGTGGGATTCTCCTCTAGAATGGCCTTGATAGCTTGTCCTTTGCCACCGCCAACGTCCACGATACTTGGCCTCTCTGATCCATCCTGGTTGGCGAAGTGATCCCCAACCCACTTGAAGTCATAAATTCCAATGATGGGCATGTCATCAAGTGCAACTCCCATGGTACTGTTGAAAGCCTTCGCCCGCTCAGGATCCTGTTCCAATACCTCATAAAATGTCTTGTCAGGATGGCCAACCGCAAAACCAAATGGTGAGCGGTGAGACTTCTGCGGCTCGAGAAGTCCATTCACCTTGAAGTACTCGGGCCACTTGGCCGTAACTCCAACAAAAGTGTCATAGAGATGGGGGTAAAAGAGGTTGGCCATGGGTTCCTGAAACTTCTTCGAGATGGCTGTATGCTCGATTTTTCCCGGTGCCGATGACTTCAGCACCTCCGCTGGGATTAAGAAGTTCACATACCGTTCCAGGAGCTTAGCTTCGATGCCAGTTTTCTCAGCCAACTCAGTCAAAGATATGCCATTGTCGGGGATGGCGCCAAATACGCGGTACTCGACAAAAAACCTCAGCACGCCCAGCTCTACCATGGAGTAGAAATATCCATGTAAGATGGTTTCCGCATTGGGGAATCGCGGTTGTGGAGAAGACATTCTTGCGATGATAACCTTCTGACCGATCAGTACTTGAACTTGAGTCTCTATTATGTATGATGATAGTCACCTTTGGGTGTTAGAGGGTGGCTTTGACGAGTATCGCAATACTCGCTTGGTAGCGGTAGTTTCTATTTACCCCTTGAAAAACATGACGCTTCCGCAACGTTTAAATAGATTCCAAGCCCTAGACAAATCACGATGGGCTGCAATCCCACTTGCTACCCGCCGCAAGAGCAACGCATCTCATGTTCCATATCCGGGACTACAATGCATCATCTTGCATGCATGGTCCCTTATTGGCGATATGGTGTCATCAAAGACGCCGTCGTAAAGGTCGCTGCCGACAAAGCCCGAAGAACTCCGTGCTGACACTCCGCCCACAACCCGCATGTGGAACCACTTCCCGTAAGCTCGGAACATGTTGGCTGTGCGTTTGCAGGCGCTGGTGTCAGACTTGCAGATGTTGAGTTTTAATCGAGAATTAGGCGAAATAGGCAACTAGGCGCCATCCATCCATCACCTCGAGCGCGTTTGACTTGGAAATTAGACATGACTGTGGGTCAAGTTGAAGGCACATGCCGCCGCAAGTCTTGACGCGTCTCAATAATGTCGCGTTTTGTAAGCCAACGCGTCGATAACCATAAAAAAAAGGGAAAATAATGAGAGAAAATAATAAAATAAATTAAGCCAGTGAATTCTTGTTTAATGCATATTTTAATTTTGAATCTAAGTGTAGGAATTATTGCCATGTTTGGTTCAGCAACTGCCAGAGGAAATTGTTCCAACAAATCCCAACGTCACTGATCATTGCTCTAGGACAAGTTGATTGCAAAATATCCCAATTTTTTTTTAAATCAAATATAATCCAAATATTTAAATTATTGACAAGATCTAGCGTATAAAGATATTTCAATAGCAAATCCCAAATCGATATTCGAGCTATTACCCGCATGTCAGTGCATGCTACCCTATAAGCTAAGATTTTTCTTACCTAGTGTTCTGAAAGAGGAATAGCGTCATAATCCCTCGGCGTGGATTTGGGCTTCATTTGATCCTGAGTGATTGCAGGATCTGGATCATAGTGAAACAATAACTTTCTTTCCAGATATCTTTTTCGATGCAACGTCACCAATACTTTCCAAGACTTTACTGAGACCACCCTTCCTGATCATGAGCGGATGGAATTTAATAATACCCTCTTCCAAAAGCCTGTTGAGCATGCCTGTCCAAGCATCGCCAAACTTTGCGACAGCAGGATCTGCTGGCCTGTGATGCGGCTCCGGCCACGCAATCTCGTGACCCATTACTTGCAGAGTGAGAACCCAGTCCGGCTTAACTACTTGTCGTGTCTTGGCAACCGACTCTGAGAAAGGCTCCAGCGCCGTGTATTTACCTCCGGAACGGCCCAAGGTTTGGTAGCAGAACTGCATGCTGGCCAAGGTGGAGATACAGTCCAGGGCGTACTTGAGACCGTTGCGAGTATGCTTTTTGATCTTGGCCGCGCAGTCAGGGTCTTTGTAGTTGAATACAGTGTCCGCTCCGTATGCTTGGACAAGTTCAAAGTTGTGGGGCGAGCAGGTTGTGATGACTTCGTAGCCGGCCAGCTTGAGGATTTGAATGGCGGCAGTGCCAGTTGCCGAAGAGCCACCGTAGACAAAAACTGTTGCTGGTTTTTTGCCGGAATCCACCTCGAATGGTCCACCAGGAAGGCCGAGGCTGTGGAACAGAGCAAGGCCGGCTGTGAAAAAGCTGGTTGGAAGTGATGCTCCTTGCTCAAAGCTGAGGCTGGATGGAAGTTTCAGCAGTAAGCTGTCTGAGGCAGTCGCGTACTCTGCAAAGGCACCAACGGTAGGATTGAGGGGATTCTCGCCCATGACTGCCGTGGCGACATGGTCTCCGACTTGTACATGGGTTACGTCGGGACCAACTTCCTCAACCACGCCCGAGAGATCGGTCCCTGCGACGGCTCCGGGTGTAATGTAGGGGCCAGCCATCTTTGAGTCAACAGGGTTGACGGAGACGGCCTTGACTTTGATGAGAACCCTGTCCCCGGAGACTTGAGGGATTGGAAGGCCATGAGCAAGACCAATGGTTCCCTCAGTAGTTCCCACCAGAGCAGATTGAAGGCGAGTCGTCATGTTCAGTGAAAAAAGTATGAGAAAGGTGGTAGTGGCCTCTTCACCTTACCAAACGTACTAACAAATGGGGGCAAGATGAAGTGGATTAATCGCGTATCTTAATAAATTCGAGATGTGTTTAGAGCGACTTTAGCTCTTTGTTGGTTCAATTAAGCGCCGGCATTGCGCTGCTTGCTGAGTGAGACTCCGACAAACTCCGGCACAGCGCCGCCGGGCGAGGCCCGACAAACTCCGGTATTTACCCTAATTCGGCAAACTATTGAATATGCACCAACGAAACTGGAAATAAGTCGACAGGAAGTTGGTGTTGGTCTGACATGATCTTTGAGGAAGATTGGGGCACTTGGTAGATCGGACGATGCACACACGATTATGGTCAATTGGCAGGGGACATTGACGGTGACCGTGGCGCTTCCTCGGTGCCAAATCGCACAATGTGGGGATATTTGGGTGCAGTACTGAGAGAATTACTATCCGTATTTCGTACCTTCATTGAAGATTGTCCAATCGGTGTCAATACTGGCGTTTGCTGACATCGAGTGATGGCGACTGTGGAGGCCGTGGCTTGGACCTGCAGATTTTGATTGCCAGTTGTGCGAACTATCTTGCAGAGGCAACAAGCCGAATAACACCGGGATCGTGCAATGATAATTATTTGGTAGTTTTGCGACATATATAATCTATTAATGACAATGCATGGTTCGCGACTTCGAAAATCACACGCAAAATAACTTTTTGTTAATTCAACACCTTCAATATGACTTCTGCTCAACACGAACCTATCGCCCTCATTGGCAGTGCGTGCCGCTTCCCTGGAGATTCAGACAGCCCGTCTAAACTTTGGGAACTTCTAAAGAACCCACGGGATGTTGCCCGTCAGATCCCTTCTGATCGCTTCAATGCTGGAGCCTACCATCACCTAGATGGAAAACACCACGGAACTTCAAACGTCCGTGAATCATACTTCCTTGATCAGGACCCTGCTGTATTTGATAATGGATTCTTCAACATCCAGGCTGGAGAAGCCGAAGCAATCGATCCGCAGCAACGGATGCTTATGGAAACTGTTTACGAGTCCCTCTGTGCTGCTGGCCAAACGATTGAGGGGCTCCGTGGGTCTCCCACGTCAGTCTTTGTTGGTGTTATGTGCGGTGACTGGGACGGCATGATCGGACGGGATATTGAGACATATCCCCAGTACGGAGCTACGGGCACAGCAAGGAGTATCATGTCTAACCGAATCTCGTACTTTTTTGACTGGCACGGCCCGTGTATGACTATTGACACTGCGTGCTCGTCTAGTCTTGTTGCAGTGCATCAAGCAATTCAAACGCTGCGCAGTGGGGAGTCCGAAGTTGCTATTGCTGCTGGAGCAAACTTGATCCTTAGTCCAGGTAAGACACTCTCATTTCCCACTGGCGCCTCAATTCACTGGGCTATAACCACACCAAACACATCCCCATCATGCCTTTACCATGTGAAACTTACTAATTGTCACTCTAACTATAGCCATGTACGTTGCTGAGAGCAAACTTTCCATGCTTTCGGCTCATGGTAGATCGCGAATGTGGGACAAGGATGTCGATGGATATGCTCGCGGGGAGGGTATTGCATCAGTGGTCTTGAAGCCACTTAGCGCCGCTCTTAAAGACAATGATCACATAGAATGCATCATTCGAGGGACGGGTGTCAACCAAGACGGGAAAACACCCGGCCTAACAATGCCCAGCGGGAAGGCCCAGACTGCCCTCATCAGGGAGACATATCGTCGAGCCGGTCTGGACCTAGATAAAATAGAAGATCGTCCCCAATTCTTTCATGCTCATGGCACAGGCACAGCGGCTGGAGATCCTCAAGAAGCTCAGGCTATTTCAGACGCCTTCTACTCTAACAAGGATCTCGACGACAAGCTATACGTTGGCTCTATCAAGACTATTATCGGACACACAGAAGGCACAGCTGGTCTGGCCAGTCTAATTGGTACTTCTCTGGCTCTTCAGAATGGGGTTATTCCTCCCAACCTGCACTTCAATACACTAAACCCCAAGCTTGAGCCATTCTATCGCCACCTTGAAGTACCCACAGCTAGTGTTCCATGGCCTGAGAATTATGCAGGACAGACTCGCCGGGCGAGCATCAACAGTTTTGGTGAGTATTTTTCATTTTTATGCGCATGGAGACTAACCTGATAAATAGGCTTTGGTGGCACCAATGCCCATGCGATCCTTGAGGCATACGTACCGGATAAATCTGTGCTAGAGCCAATCCATCTTCCTGCACCCACCATTTTATTCAGCCCCCTCACATTCTCGGCGGCTACAGAGGCTTCATTGCGGTCACTACTTTCGTCTTATTCCAAGTACATTCAAACCAGCGATGCCCAGGGTTTACACGACTTTGCGTACAGTTTGCAGTCGCGAACGTCGACTCTACCCTACCGTCTCGCAATTGCGGCCTCGACCAAGGAGGATGCCATCGCTCAGCTCGATGCCATCACTAAAGGCGAGCAAGGCAGTACAATTGGTATAAGGCAACTAACAAAAGCTTCTCCGAAGATACTGGGTGTCTTCACTGGTCAAGGCTCTCAGTGGGCACGCATGGGAGCTAAACTACTCGAGGCCTCCCCCTATGTTGCCCAGCGATTGTATGAGCTCGACGAGACCCTTGCTGCGCTACCTGATAGTGACAAGCCCTGTTGGACACTAGAGGAGATGATTCTTGCTGCTCCAGAGACATCTAGGATGGGCGAGGCTGCAATCTCTCAGCCTTTGTGCACCGCTGTTCAGATTGTGTTGGTTGATCTTCTCAAATTTGCGGGCGTCAAACTTGAGGCTGCTATTGGCCACTCTTCAGGTTTGTCCATGAGCATCTGATTATAAGCTAAAGTATCAGCTAACCAAAGGTAAAGGTGAAATTGGAGCATCCTACGCCGCTGGCCTTCTATCGGCTCGCGATGCCATCAAAGTCGCTTATTACAGAGGACTTTATGCCAAGCTCGCAAAATCACCAAACGGCAGCAAAGGATCAAGTAAGTCATGCCACCTTGGATCAAGCCATTCACCTGTAATTTCATGCTCATTGTACTAGTGATGGCCGTGGGAACCACATTTGAGGATGCTCAAGAATTCTGTGAGCTCGAGGAGTTTGAGGGCAGGATTCAAGTTGCGGCTCGAAACTCTTCGTCCAGCATCACCCTTTCCGGTGATGAAGACGCTATCCTCGAAGCCATCGAAATTTTTAAGGATGAGGGCAAGTTTGCACGTCAACTTAAGGTTGACACAGCCTATCATTCATCACACGTCCTTCCCTGCAGCGAGCCCTATTTGAAGGCCCTCGAGCAGCACAAATTCGACGAGGCCACCCCTACGGGAGTCAAATGGTACTCCAGTGTCCGCGAAGGAGAGATAATTACTGCTGATAAGTTAGAAGCACAGTACTGGGTTGACAACATGGTTAGCCCGGTGCTATTCTCTCCGGCTGCTGCCAACACTTGGTCTGGCAGCGGGAAATTTGACCTGGTAATTGAAGTCGGTCCTCACCCGGTCCTCAAAACTCCTTGCCTGGACACAATAGAAGATATTGCCAAGGACAGGCCTCCTTACACGGGACTTTTGGCCCGCACAAAGAACGACGTACATATGTTTTCCACTGCCCTCGGCTTCATCTGGACTCACCTTGGACCTGGCTCCGTCGACTTCAGCGCCTTTGAGCGAGCGGTATCCAAAGACTCAACTCCAAGACGTTTCCTGACGGACCTTCCCAAGTATCCCTTTGATCATTCGAGAAGTTTCATGTCACTATCTCGATCTTCCGGCTTGTATAGGATTGCACAGGACCCCCATCATCCGCTGCTTGGCAGACGATGCCATGATCGCGAAACGAATAATGTTGTCCAGTGGCGCAACATCCTGACCCCCAAGGAGATCCCTTGGCTCATGGGTCATCAAATTGAGCACCAAATTATCCTTCCCGCCACTGGGTATGTTGCCATGGCAATTGAGGCTATCAATGCATTTGCCAAGGATTCTAATATTAGTCTGATTGCCATCAAGGATTTTCTGATCCACCGTCCGCTGGTCTTTAGCGAGGATGATAGCAAGATCGAGACGCTTGTTGATCTTAGGATTGTGCGCCGCTCGACCACTAACATTGTAGCCAAATTCTCTTGCCACTCGGGTGGTCCTTATGACCATAAGCCAGTCTTGGCTTCCAACGCGGATTGCACAATTGAGGTGACAATTGCAACGCCGGAGCCTGACACGCTGCCAGGCGTCGAGGTTGAGGATTTTAACCTCAGCGAGGTTTCGCCCGATCGATTTTACAAGTTTCTTGCTGGCCTCGGTTACAACTACGAGTGGCCCTTCCGCGGCGTCAAGCAAATCCGGCGCAAGGCAGATTATGCAGTGGGATTAATCGAGGATCAATCAGCGACAGAGTGGGAGGATCGTCTTGTTGTTCACCCAGGAATGCTTGACACGGCCCTACAAACCTGCTTCGCGGCGTTTAGCTGTCCGGGAGATCAAAGAATGTGGAATATGCATCTTCCTACAACCATTCGATCCATCCTTATCAATCCTTATTTCACTGCCAACGGTATCGGAAAGGAGTCTGAGCTTGGGTTCCTTTCCATCACGAAACAGGACAAGAGCGCCCGTCTTCTGTCAGATATTCAATTATTTGTCGGTGAACCAAGTCGGACCTTCTTGCAGGTGGAAGATGTCAAGGTGGTTTCTCTTAGTCCTGCAACACCCTCCAACGATGCAGTCCTGTTCTCGAGGTTTGATTACAAGCTGGCGAACCCAGACGGCGAGGAAGCAGGACTCGCGGCGAAATACACCCAGGAGGATTTTGATCTGATGGCTGTTGAGGAGCGCATTGCATTTTACTACTTCCGGAAGCTACTTGAAAGCGTCACGGAGGAAGATTTAGCCAAGTCGCTGCCTCACTACCGCCATCTCTACAACTACGCTGCTCACATGGTGGCACCAATCTTGAGGGGTGATCACGCGCACATTCCCGCAAGCGCAAAGGATGACACACATGAATACATCACTGAGCTCGTGAAAAAGTGAGTATACAAGGCTGCTGAATTGTACAGACGGGTCTGAGAATATTGACAATGAACCTTTTAGGCACGACCACGACGTTTCCGTTCGCATGTTGCAATCCGTCGGCGAGAATCTTCCGGCATCGATTAAATCTGGGTCGACTATCCTTCAGCACATGGTTAAAGACTCTATGCTGGACCAGATCTTCGAGGAAGGTTTCGGTCTCACGCTCATGAATGATTACATTGCAGAAATGGTCGGTCAGATTGCACACAGATATCCCCGCATGAATATCTTTGAAGTTGGTACGTTCTAATAAAAGAGAAACGGCCTTTAAAGATAAATGGGCACTGACAATAAAATAGGTGCCGGAACTGGGGGTGCTACGAAACGAATTTTGAAGACGCTGGGCGATGCATTCTCGCGATACACATGCACGGATATTTCGAGTGGCTTTTTCAACAAGGCGAAGGAGATATTCAAGGATTATGGGGACCGCATGATCTACAAGACATTTGACATGGACAAGAGCCCTAAGGCGCAGGGTTTCGATGAGGGAACCTACGACATTGTCGTTTGCTCAAATGTCCTTCATGCGTCCGGGGATATGAACGCCATGATGAAAAATGTGCGCAGCCTGCTGAAGCCTGGTGGCTACCTTGTGGTCCTCGAAATCGTCGCTAATAATCTTCTCCGAGTTGGGTTGACCATGGGCGGTTTACCTGGCTGGTGGCTTGGTGCTGAGACGGGTCGACCATGGGGTCCTGTGCTTAGCTTGTCTCAGTGGGATAATTTGCTCACTGACTCTGGATTTGGCGGTGTTGAGACTTGGACACCTCTCGTACATGATCTCACCAACACCCACGTCTTCTGCGCGCAGGCTGTCGATGAACGTGTCGAGATACTTCGCTCGCCGCTGTCGCATATTACCGACATCGGCGCCTCCACGGCACCACGGTTAATGATTATCGGAGGCAAGACTCTCAAAGTATCTAGGTTGATTGGAGAACTTACCAAGGTTCTAAGACGGGCATTCTCAGCTATAAATCGGGTTCAGTCCATGGAAGAGCTCAACATGAACGGTCTTGTCGACGGCACAACTGTGGTTTCTCTTACAGAGTTGGATGAGCCTCTTTTTGCTGTGAACTCTCCTCAGAAATTTGATGGTTTGAAGAAGATTTGGTCTCGTGGCAAAACTGTTCTTTGGCTTACCACTGGCGCCAGGGCCGAGAATCCTCACTCACAGATGACCAACGGCATCGGGCGATGCGTGCGAGCCGAGCATCCCAACATCACCCTCCAGTTATTGGACATTGACCGAATAAACGAGAACACCACTTCGTTGGTTGCAGAGCATCTTTTACGTCTGGAAATGATGGGCAAGTGGTCTGCAGAGCTCCAACCGGGAGAAATGCTCTGGTCCTTGGAGCCTGAGGTGTATGTTGAGAATGGCACGCTCATCATTCCGAGAATTTACCCCGATGTGGAAGCCAACAAACGATACAATACCACACGTCGAGTTGTCAAAGAGGATGTCAACCCGCAGCAGGATAATCTCATTTTTTCTACTGAACAAAACACTCTCGAGGTGCAACAACCTTCGCCCCTGCAACATCCAGGACGAAACTCACTTCCTTTCAAATGCGAAGCGCGAGAAATTCGCGTTACCCACTTCTTGCTTTCATCTCTCAGCATTGTGCAGGGAAGTCGCCTGAGGTTAATCGCGGGTATTGATACAGCCTCTCAGGAGGCTGTTCTTGCCATATCTCCCACCTCAGATTCCCTTGCGACGGTCCCCATGGACTGGTCTATCGCACTACACACTGCTGATCCGGCCAAGGCATTGTCTGCCTTGTCGGCATACTTGGTGGCTCACGTAATTATTCAGCATGCGGTTAGAGGTGATATCCTCATTGTTCATGAGCTTCATTCATCTGTCGCTAGCTTTTTGCGAGAACTGGCGCAAATGAAGTCGATCAATCTCTATCTTACATCCTCTGAAAAAGATGGCAGAGAGGATTGGGTTTACGTACATGAAAACTTCCCTGAGCGAGTACTGAAGGACCTTCTGCCGTCTGTGCCCGCTAGGTTCCTTGATCTCTCTGGCAATTCGGCCACAGCGCAGGCAGTCGCTGGAAGTTTGTTATCAGGCTCTCAGCTTATTGATCCTCAGATCCTGGGGCTAGAGAGCGTGTATATGGGATCGCACACATCCATAGACGAAGTCACTAGCATACTGGAGCTTGCTTGGTCGACGGCAAACAAAGCCACTATCAACACCTTACCGTCAGCCCCACTCCACCTTTCTTCCACCATTAAAAGCCCATTCACATTGGTTGACTGCACAAGCCAGTCAGCTCAGGCCGTGGTACGTCCTGTTGACGATGGCAACCTCTTCCGGGCGGACAGAACGTATCTTCTGGTTGGTCTTTCTGGTGAGCTTGGGCAGTCCCTTTGCAGATGGATGGTGGATCACGGTGCCAGAAATGTGGTTCTGACCAGCCGCAACCCACAAGTGAATCCCGTGTTCACGAACCTCATGGAAAGGATGGGAGCTACTGTCAAGGCCCTTCCAATGGATGTCACCAATCGCGATTCTGCTCGCCAGTGCTACGATACCATCGTTAAAACTATGCCCCAGATTGCAGGGGTTGCAAACGGTGCGATGGTTCTCATGGATAACCTCTTTGAGAATATGCCTTACGACGAGTTCATGAAGGTCACCAACCCCAAGGTTCTGGGGTCGGTTATTCTGGAGGAAATTTTCCATGACATCCCGCTGGACTTCTTCATCTTCTTCTCGTCCACCGCAGCAGTCCTGGGTAATCGCGGCCAAAGCAACTATGTTGCCGGAAACCAATTCATGTGTTCATTCGCAGCGCAACGTAAGAAGCGCGGTTTTGCGGCCTCATCTATTGACATTAGCTCCATTATTGGTATCGGCTATGTCGAGCGCGACTCGGTTGTAGATGAGCATACTTTCCTGAAAATGGGCTACAGAACCATGGCAGAGAAGGATCTCCACTATGCATTTGCCGAGGCTATTGTTATTGGTAACCCCGAGTACCCAGGACGAGGTGAGCTCGTAACAGGTATCACTCCCATCTACCTTGGCGAACGAGCCTTGGACAGCTACTTTAGAGATCCCAAGGCAAGTCACTTCATTCTAGAGCGCCATGATGAACACCAATCTACTGGCAAGTCGTCTTCGGCACAGCCTGTAAGGGCTCAACTGGCGGCAGCCAAGACGAAAGTGGATGTCCTCTCAATTATCACAGGTATGTATAAGCTTGATCCTCTATACCTTGGGTGTGGCTTTTGCTGACATTGCCAACTCAAAGAATGCTTCCTCGCCCGCCTGCGAAGAATACTTGCTGTGTCACCCGACGAGCAGATCAACGCGAAGATGACCTTTGTGGAACAGGGTGTTGACTCCTTGATGGCAGTCGAGGTTCGTTCCTGGTTTGTCAAAGAACTCACTGTTGACTTCCCAGTGTTGAAAATCTTGGGTGGCAGCTCTATTGCCGATCTTCTGGGCGAGGCCGTCAAGCTTTTGCCTGCCACTATTGTTGACGTATCCAAGCTTGAAGAGGGAAATATGCCCTCGCAGTCACTGCAACAAGTTTTGGAGAAGTCAGTATCCGAAAGTCCTGACAAAGACAACTTTGCGAAGGGAAGCCATGCTGGGTCAACTGCCGGCGACAGCAGCTCAAACACGGATGAATCGCCAAGCAAGACACCACCTTCGGGCGCGCACACTCCAGCAACACCCCTGGAATTGATTTCCACATATTTCAAAAAAGAAGATGCCGATAAAGAGTCAGTCTCAAATAATGAACCCCCCGAAGAAATCTTGTCTGACGACGTGTCATGTCAGATGTCACTAGGCCAGGAAGGCTTCTGGTTCCTGGACCAGTATCTGGCGGATAAGACAGCATTTAACATGGCGGTCATGGTCAAGTTGACGGGGGTTCTGCGAATTGATGATCTTGAAGATGCTGTGAAGCTGGTTGGCGAACGTCATGAGATCCTTCGCACCCGATTCTTCTGGGTGGGCGAGGGTGACGAAGGGGAGACACGACAGGGAATTGCTTCCAAATCATTGCTGAGACTGACCCATAAGAGTATTAATTCAGAGATCGAAGCTCACGAGGTGCTCGAAGCTGTGCGAAATGAGACATGGGATCTGGGAAACAGAAAGACATGCAAGATGCTTCTACTGACACTGTCGGACCAAATCCATTTCCTCATCACATCAATGCATCATATCGTCGCTGACGGTTACACTTTCAGCGTTTTGAGCAAGGATCTTGAGACGGCCTACACAACCAAGAGCCTGCCACCGCTGCCTGTAGAATCTCAATATCGCTCTTTTGCTAATCAACAGAGACTTCTATATGAGCTGGGTGCGTTGAAGGAGTCAATCCAGTATCACCGAGATGCATTGGCTTCAGATGATGCATATCTCAAGCCAATTCAGCTCCTACCATTTGCCAGGTCCAGTACGACGAGACCCGCTTTGACCTCATACGATCAAGAAGAAGTCAAGATTAAAATCGGAGCTGATCTCGCTACCAAGTTGCGGAACCTAGCCCGCAAGAACCAATCGACTACATTTCATGTGTACTTGAGCGCGCTGCAAATTCTTCTGTTCAAACTACTTCCAAGCAGCACCCAAAATATCTTCATCGGCATGACTGATGCCAACCGTATTGACAAAAATTTCATGAACAGCGCCGGATTCTTTCTCAACTTGCTTCCTCTTCACTTCCGTCGGAGCGAGTCAGATGTCACGCTGAGTTCTACGATTCAAAGTGCTCGCGATAGCACATATGGCGCGCTCTCACATTCGCAGGTTCCATTCGACATCCTCCTCAGTGAGCTAAATATCCCACGATCGAACGAGCATACGCCACTCTTTCAAGTCTTTGTCGACTACAAGCAGATCTATCAAGACCGAGCCAACTGGGCTGAATGTAAACTCAGCGACGAGACGTGGCGCAACACGAGCACAGGATACGACATTGTTTTGGATGTGCAGGAAACACCCAGTGTTGAGGCTGTTCTCAGTTTAAGACTCCAGTCGACGCTGTACTCCAAGGAGAATACAGAAGTTTTACTGCGCTCTTATGTCAACGTTCTGGAACATTTTGCCAACGCTGCAGATGATAGCGTAATGGGTGATATCCCTGCCTGGTCAGCTCACGATATCGATGTCGCTCTGGCTGTGGGCAAGGGGAGTCCTATGGAACCCGAGTGGCCGTCTACCATCATCCATCGCATCGATGAGGTGATTGCAGCGCACAGCGACCGAACCGCTTTGAAAGATGGCGATGGAAGTATCCTTACCTACAAGCAAATGGGTGCTCGTGTCAACACCATAGCCAACGCAATTTTATCTTCGAACACGCAGAAGGGAGAGGTTGTGGGCGTTTTCCAAGAGCCTACAGTCGATTGGATTTGTTCTTTGCTGGCCATCATTCGGACTGGTCGTGTCTATGCACCGCTTGACCTTAGGAACTCAATTCCACGTCTGGTAGCCATCATCAAGGCCGCTCAACCATCAATGATTCTCACCGATTCTACAACAACAAAACAAGTTTCTGTAATTGGTGCTGAGAACGCTACGGAGATACTGGTGTCGAGCCTCGTGACCCCCGAGTCAGCACCAGAGTCGCCTAACCTTGCCGAGCGCGATGCACCAGCTGTCATCCTCTTTACCAGTGGATCAACAGGAGTACCAAAGGGCGTGATTTTAAGAAACGAAAATTTAATTACCCATGCAGAGGTGGAAAGTCGCTTGTATGGATATGGCACAATCCCCGATTTTGTGGTCCTGCACCAAAGCCCTTACAGCTTCGACCTATCCATCGATCAGCCCATCAACGCGTTAGCTAATGGAGGGTGCCTTGTCGTTGTTCCCGCTCGTAGCAGGGGTGATCCAACCGAAATTAGCAAGATTATGCTGCAAGAGAAAGTCCGTTATGTGTCGTGCACTCCAGCCGAGTTTGACCTATGGCTGGGCTATGCTTCCGATACCTTGCGTCGTTGCGAATCATGGATATACGCGTTTTCTGGAGGCGAGGCTATGGGGCGCAGTCTCGCGCTTGGGTTCCAGTCTTTGAATCTCCCACAGCTTCGCGTCTTCACTGGTTACGGGCCCTCTGAGACGACGATTTGGATGGCAAAGATTGAGCTAGATTTCCAAGCACTTCCGGAACCTATCCCCGCAGGTCGCTTGTTACCTAGCTATACTTGTGCCGTGGTTGATAAGAACTTGCAGCCAGTTCCTTTAGGAGTGCCTGGAGAAATCCTCATCGGGGGGCCTTGTGTCGGATCAGGCTATCTTCACAACGTCGAATCCACCAAACAAAAGTTTATCCTGGACACACTTTTCAAGACATCAACAAATTTGTATCGCAGCGGCGACCGTGGTCGACTTCTCGAAGACGGCACGGTGTACTGTGATGGGCGTCTAGAGGGTGACACTCAAGTCAAGTTGAGAGGCTTTCGCGTGGAGCTAGCTGAGGTTGAAAAGGCCATCGTAAAACATGCCGGCGGCGCTCTATCCCAAGCTATTGTGACGATGCGAGGGCAAGGGGATGAGAAGTACTTGGCAGCACATGTCGTCATATCACACGAATTCCCACATGAGGGTGAGGTCAGGGAGAGGATGATTCAGGCGATCCGATGCAACTTGCCTCTCCCACCGTATATGCGACCATCGGCTATTGCAATTCTTGACGATGTTCCCATGACCGCACATAACAAGGTCGATAGGAGGGCTATTCAAGAATTGCCTGTTACTCGCAACGCTGGTCAAGGTTCGTCTTCCGTCGACCTGACTGAGACTGAACTAAGGCTGAGCAAGCTCTGGCGTCAGGTTATGCCAATCGATCCCGGAGCACTTGTTTGTGAATCAGACTTCTTTCTCGTAGGCGGTAATTCGCTCCTTCTAGTGAAGCTACAGTCGCTACTGAGGAAATCTTTCACGGTCGCCCCCAAGCTCGTCACGTTAATGGGAGCGCCAACCTTAGGCGCGATGGCTGCAGCAGTGGAGGTCAGTCGTCCGAGTGACACAATTAACTGGAACGAAGAGACACAGCTTTCAGAATCAATGTCGTTATATCAAAAGCCAGTTACTGGAACGGCTGCCTCGACCAAGAGTACCGCCGATGCAAAGACGATCTTGCTGACAGGTTCCCGAGGATACCTTGGGCGCAATCTACTACCAGTTTTGACCGAAGACCCCAAGGTCTCTCGAGTGTATTGTTTAGTCCGCAACCATGACGCAGAGGTCAGTACGGATGATTGCAAAATCACCACCATTCGATCCGATCTGTCTCAACTCAACCTCGGTATCTCAGATGAGTTGTATTCTATGTTAGCAAATGAGACAGATGCAATCATCCACTGTGCAGCCAACCGCTCTCTCTGGGACCGATACTCTGTGTTGAAGGCAGACAACTACACCAGTGTGAGAGAGCTGGCTAAACTAGCCCAAGCAGCAGGACCACGGGCTATCCCCATTCACTTCCTGTCATCAGGCGCCGTCGCCACCTATGACAAGGTCGGTACTACACCACCGACAGATGGTAGTGAGGGTTATCTTTCCAGCAAATGGGCAGCCGAGATATTCCTGAAACAGTTTGCCGCCGCGACTAAGACGCCTGTCTATATCCATCGACCAGAGCCGGTAGCACATGTCGAGGGTGAGAGCTCTGCAAGCTCCGAAGTTGCCAAGGTCCTTGATGAACTGATAGCCATCGCTGTCAAGCTTGGACTTAGGCCTGCATTCGATGTCGTCAAAGGATCAGTTCACGTTATGCCTGTCTCGTCAGTCGCCAACACCATCCATCAGGCTGTCAGTAACTCAATAGATACGGGCGTTGGTAATGAAGACTATGTCTATATGCTGCGCCATGAAGCTGTCGTGAAGGTTACAGTCGAGGAATTTGAGAGACAACTTAATCATGAAGATTCCACACGTGTGCTTCCCAGTTTTCCTGTGTTGGACTGGTTTGGAAAGGCCAAGAAGGGGGGCTTCACCCACATGGTGACATCTTGGGAGCTAGCTATGGGGCCGGGCAAGGGACTTGTTTCTAAACGATAAAGTGTCAAGATTAATGTGTTGGTGCCAAGGCTGGAGGCCTGGGGTGTTGTGGCCTCGGTTGTTGGGAAAGTTCCTGCTTTCTTTTTCTCTCTTAATGTTCTTTCCTTGCGACTATATTCTTTCCTTTTGAGAGTTTCTTGCTACAACAAGTCTGCTTTTCACCTTTTTATCTTATTCTTTCATCATGTAGATATAATTATTGTGTGCATTATGTACAGAATTTCCTATCCAGATTCATACCACTTTTGTGATGAGATGAGTATAAACCTGAAGGAAACTCGTTCCCAATCAACAGCATGAAATTATTTTTCTACCTAACCATACTCTTTACATAAATGTAGCATGTGACCCAATGGCAGACGCTACCCATAAGACTATTCTTTTTGAGTAATCCTATTCGTACAGATCAACTTTGCTATTTTTACACATTAAATATATAATTTTATTATTTATATAAATAATAAAATAATCTAAATAAATTATTTATAATAAATAATTTATTTATACTAATTTAGAAATATTATTTATTTTTTTAAAGGAAAAGTCTTTAGATAGATCCTAGCTAGGTATGTATTTTGTGTGTGCAAATAGCAAAATGTATATATACGAATAAAAATATTCTTCTTTTTTCCCTTTGCCTCTCTATACCATTATACTTTCGTCCATCGTACAAAAATATTTTATTGTAGCAAATACCTTTGACCGCGTGCTTGCCAGACCTAAAAACCCATGCGCTCACGAAGTGAAGCCTTTAGCCAATCGCCGTGTTGCAGTAAACTGGTGAAGTCCTGCTCCCGATTGCCACCGGCCGTTCTTCTAGCATCTTCACTGATGACCGTTCTCACCATCTCTAACTGATGTGAAAACCACGTTGAGCTTTTTCTCAAATCCGTTTCGAGTTGCTCTTCTTTCATACCCTGTAGCTGGTGGTGGATATTTCGGTCGCCACATGATGAGTGCCGCTGTTCGAGGCACGCCAGGCCAGGGGGACAGACAATTCTATCTAGGGATTGAAATTCGTCCAGAAACATCTGTACGGTCAGGTACATTTTACCCCATGTTTTGTTTGATGACGAAAAAGGATTCCCGACTTGCGAGCCTGGGCTAGGGAATGCTTCGTGCTTTGGCTCAGGCACTTTCTTCAGACTACTGTGTATTTGGGAAAACATCATCATGTACAATCTAGTAAGAGAAGCATAACAGGTGAGAACGAGCAATGTAGTTGGTAAATCAGCCCCACCTGCAGAGGGCACGATTATGTCGGGAGCAAGGCTTCCAGATTGAAATAGATTTTGACCTAGCAGTGTGGCTGGGGAATCTAGCTCGCTCACGGACGGAGTTGCCGACATAAATGATGAGGAAGAGGAAGAAGAGGAGGAAGAGGATGCATTCTGTTGATTGTGGGTGGCAGACTTGTTGTTTGCCCAGAAATCACGGAGCAGGGCCGCAAACTTTCTCGTTAGTGCGACTACTTGTCGAACGGGATATGAATCGACATCATCCATGTTATGTTTTGTTGAGGAACTGAAGTCGCAATTGAGGGCAGAGAGTACCTCGTGTATCTCAGCCACAAGCGCCGACAGCTGTACCACACCATGTGCCTGGTAGTTCTCGCGCTCAGAGTTCAAACCAGTAATATCCGGTGCGGCATTCAAGAAATCAGGTGATGCTTGACGATTGTATGGCTCGGTACAGTGCTGTGGCACCTCTAGGCACGCGGGGGATGGGGAGGGTGTCGTGACGAAAGGATTGGCGAAGGATCCAAACTTATCAGGGGCGAGAAGAACATCCATGTCATTGGAGGCGTCGTAACCAGGATCAATTATTCCTGCATCGATCTGCTGAGAGTGATCGGCAATCATGTCATCGGACCACGTATCGGTGTTCAGGGCCCATAACGGCCAGTCGGCGGAGATCGACTTCGAGCGAGCTAGATCGGAGGCCAGATCGATAGACATAGCGATATTGTTTGTTTGTGATGGTTGCGCACATGCTTTCGGTGTTTCATGTCCTCTCCCGGCCTGGGCTCTCCTTGTTTGGGCTCTCCGACTAAAGACGCAGTCCACTTTTGCTCGGAGGCATCTCACGCATTGCTGGACACCTGTCCTTGCCGTTTCGGAAGCCGAGATGTTGCAGCCAAGCTTTTTGGCGCGGCATCGATCGCAGGATGCTCGAATAGACTGATGCTCAGGACGTGATGCCATGTCTTGGCTGTGTAGTAGGCATTGATATCCTGGTTGGACGTCAAGCAGTCAAGCACCCCCAGCCCGCCCAGGAGGATTGAGCTTATATACAAACTAGAAACTAGAAAACCAGACTAGTAGTCCTGGACAAGACAGCGGAGGCCGTAACGCCGGCTAGGTCGGCAGGCAGCTGAGCTGAGGCTCGCCGTTATGGGATTGATGTGCACGAATCCCGGTGGGGCTCGGCTGGCTGAGTGAGGCGAGGTGAGACATGGTCCAAAGCGCCATGTAAATCTGCAGATTACAACCTAAAATCAGTTCGTCGCACGTACATATTTTCACCAGAGAGAGGTGCAGGTGCATACAGATGGCTGTCAAAGGAGCATAACCACGTTTAGTGGGAGCGGAAAGACGCAAACCCGGCCCACTCATGCAGCCTGTAAACGGGTTCTGCACCAACATGGTTGATAAAAAGAAAATATTACAAAAGGGGGAACTCGAGTAAGTCATTAATTATACATTGCGACAATTAAGATCTTCAAATTGAGTATAGCCTGTTAAGAAGAACCAAGAAAGTCTTGATATTTTCTACATTTCTCTATTATGCTTAACTGTTCACTTGTATAAATCAAACACAGCTATCCTTGGATTATCATCTAGGCTAGAATTTTCTGTTATGATCAAATCGGCACTTAGTTATCTGATGTTAGATGAATCATTGAAAGCTTTACCTATTAGGCTAATTTTCCGGACAGGATTGGCATCCTTGGCCGGTAATATCCCCATTAGGCTTAACAAGGCGGCTCTCCTGGACCCACGGGCCGTATCCGCACATCCATTTCCTTATTTCAGGCCCCAGACTTCAACGGTTGGCGATCATGCCACCCCAGGCGCCATATCGGACCCTACCGGGAAGGTTCTGGATGAATTCCGGTGCGGCACTCGACGATGGCTGACGGAAGGATTCAGGGCGTAAGCAAGCCGCAGCGTGCTCCGACCAACGGAGTGCAGACGGGCCGAGCTGACGTACTGATCGTGCCGGGAAACGCCGGCCAACCGGACCAACCGCACCATGTGTTGGTTGTGTGACGGCTGCGCTGTACAAGACGCGAGTCCTCCAGGCCCAGGCCCAGGCGCTGCGGCCCGCTCGCAGAACCGCCTGCAGCGCTGTCTGCAGTGTTGCCTGCAGTGTTGCATTGGCGGCCGCCCTACATACATGAGAATGAGCAGCTGGCGGTTTGTTCCCGTCGCTTCGGGGCATAAGACGCGCCAAGCTCTGGCCTTCTTAGGACTAAACTCTAAATAAACATGACAAGATGCTTAAATGTTGACACACATAGCTATCCAAGAAGGAAGCTCGTATTATTGACTCAAATACGCGAGCCTTGGAGTCCCACGCTTACAGGGCTGGTGGAGTGGACAGTGCTGGCTGCCTCCACAAATGAGCGGCCAACTGCTTTCGCATTCATGTCTATCTCCACTTTTAGATTCATCCAACCGCTTTCATGTTCGTGATCATGTGGATATAGGTACGTGTTGCAACGTAATGTTACGTAGCCTCAGCCCGTCCACCGGCATTGTTGAAAGCCCATGCCTTTCATTGCGTCCATGGCTGTTGGCCCACAAATTAGCTTCTAAGACGAATCTTCAGAATGAAAATCATGTGTGGATTAAATTACCGTCCATTATCTGCGTTCCATCACCTGGAGTCGAGGTCATCATCGATGACAGCATTGGGGTCTTCGGTTCCATGTCTGCCGGTGTCGCCCAGTGTGTCCACGCGTTAGAGTTGAGCCCGGGGAACTGAACCGTCATACCAGCCCAATCATCTGCATCTGCCGTCAATTCTCAGTTACGGAACCACAAAGTTCCCCACCCCAGTGCAGAAGACCCCTGGGGAGTGCATGCTGATGCTCACCTTGGTAAGCACTTGAAAATAAGCCAGTGCTGGCGGACGGGGAGAATGAAGGTGTCGAGTCCACTGTGATGCTTGCACTGCCGGTATCTTGATCGATCCCAAGAATGATGTTCAAGGCTCTAGCTGCCTTTCTGGCCTCCCTGGAAAAGCTGCTGGAGTGAGCCCATATATCGCGCGACTTTCGGAGAGACTCGCGAATAATGTCATCCATCGACTCGTCGGCCGCTTCGTGGGCGTTATCTCGATCTTGCTGGAGATAGAAACATAAGATACTGGCTGCGAGCAGAAAGTTATGGTTAATCAAAGAATAGACCCTCCAGCGCTCATGGTATAATTGGCCGAATGGTTCAATCTTTTCTTGCAGCATGTGCTGATAGTCAAGCAGCTTAAGCGACGCATCGAGACACTCTTGTCGCGAGTGATTGTATTGGTTGGTATTGGCTGGCGGGCTCAGGTATTTACGATGCAATACTATCCTCGCCATATGGTAGATTATCTGCAGCGCAACTTTTTGCATGACAGCTTGCGGTGAGTCGGCTATGCACTGCGCCTTGGACCGCCACTTGAGACACTCTGGGATTGATTCATACGCATTTTGAAGCTGCACGCCCATCTCTATGGCCTCGGCGTAGGCAGATGCCTCGTTACGGGTCGTCAGGTCCCAGATGAGCCCGATCACCTTGAACAGTCGAGCCTTGACCAATCGGAAGAGCATTGGCGTCTCATCAATCTCAGGTCGTGACCGAGGCATTTCCGTGGTTGACATGTTGAAATCGCGATCTTGCAGGTTCGAGGGCTCCTCCGTGTCTGTGTGCAGCGGGTTGATAAGCCGCGGGAGCCCCATCTGAACAGCCATGGCGACATCAACTTCGACAATAGTGGCCCACACACGCCTCTGCATCTCGCTTGCAAACGGCGTAACGCACTTGAAATGCTTGGGGTCTCGATGATAGCCCATACGCATGGCGAGCTGAGCGACGGTGCCCAGCAAAACCCACACGCCAAACTGTGCGTCTTGGCTGAAGATGAGCTCCACCGCGACATAGAGCATGAGCGTCTCAAGGACATTGTGGCCGCCCTTCACATAGTCTGCCAAGATGAGGCATTGAACGACTTTATTTCGCAGATTCTCAACCGATTTGTGGAGCTGGAGATCCTGCTCGGCTAGCGAGACCCCAGAGGCGGAAATGCCGCCGTCTAATTTGTACCGTTGGAACTGCGTCGCGAGACACATGACGGCGAATAATTTACCGAGCCATATCACAGGCACAGCTGTTGGGTTCTCCCAGAATTCTTCGTACTAAAGGTATTAAGTCAGTATTGCTAAGGCGACTCAGGTGTGTCAAAAATGGGTGTGTGGCAATTACCTCTTCAAGAAACTGTAGGCTGTGAAGGAACGCTGTGTAAAAAATTGCGTTAGAAGAATGAGGACTTCAATTGGCAAGATGCGTACCTGGAGATATCTCAAAGGAATTGAAATAGCACGAAACTAATTGATCTACCGCAGGCCGCGGGGGAACTGACGATAGTAATTCTTCCTTGGTGGTGGACTTATTGGAACCGTACAATAGCTGAGGGCCAACACGACCGGGAGGGGGAGGCTCTGAGGGCGAACAGGGAGTTTCCATTTGCTCGTCCTTCTCAAAATGCATTTTGAGTTCGGTAATGTCATCGAACACAGCAGCCCAGTGTGCGCTGCTGACGTAGTTGTTGCCGGATGGGGTCTGGCACATGGTTCCATAGTCTGAAGTAGGCGGGGAGGTCATGTCGACAACATTTTCCAGCGGCGTCACAGCAGTCATTGGCGATGTTTCAGCGAGCTGAGCAGGGGTTGGCATGGGATCTGGTGTGGCGTCGTTGCGAGGTCCATTGTCGGGTGTGTCTTCCTGGGGACTCTGATTGCCCTTCACCATATCCATTAGGAGCCTTTCTAGGTGCTGTATCCTGTCGTGCATTGTGGCTGGCCTCTTGTGCGCCTTTGCTGTGTTACCAGCGCGACCAGCATCGCGCTCGGGCGGATAGGCGCAAGATGAGCCTAATTCTCGCCTCGCGCAGTTTGTACAGGGGTGTTGTCTATCGCATCGCAGCCTAGCCAGACATGCTTAGATTGAACTCAATTTCACCATCTGGATTTAACAGTTTCGGATACGGGTGCGAAGAGAGCGAGGGTGAGAGAAAATGAATGACTTACTTTCTTTGCCTGCAGAGGTTGCAAGATCTCTGTGGATGGTTGCGTGACCTACTCGAGGGCAGACGTGCTCTACCTCTCGCTGTTTTGCCAGGTCCCCATTGCGTAGAGTTGTTGTTAGAGCTAGGGTGTTGATCAGCGCTGTCGTTATTGTTGCGATTGTCATCTATCAATATGTCATCAGCCATCATCAGGCTTCTCGGGCAGCAGCCTCCACGTATGAGCCTTCACTGCGATTATATCCACGACACCGCGCAAGTTGGCTTAATAAGCTGTCGCAGCACTTGGTTGGCGTAGATGCATCCGAGAGGTTGCTCTCCTCGGTCGGGGCCGGGGGCAGCGCAACGTAGGCCCCGGGGGAGTGAGCGGGATGAAAAACGAAATTCCGATGCTCCGCTCCGATGCTCCATGCTGTTGGTTGTTGGTTGGGATTGTCATCGAACCATGGGCTCCAAAGTGCCGACCCAACCCGCCCCCTGTCTCCATAAAGTAAAGCTGTATCATTGTTTCCACAGTTCGGGATTTAAATCGGATGTGTCCATCCTTGCCGCGCAAGCAAGGCATCGGCCGCTGCTGTATCAGTCAAGCTTAGAGCCACATATGGGGCCGGGGGCATGACGGTGCCTTGTAAGGCCGGGTGGTGCCAGCCAGAGTGACGCAACCCCCTAGCGGGCTCGTCAATCGGGATCCACAAGACTCCAGATGGGTTACAAAAATGGCATGACACCATTCTGATGATGCATTGCATTGCAGTGTACCGGCTGATTTTAGCCTAACACCGGAGTGATTATAATGCAAAAGGGAAATGAATAGAATAAAATGATTCCGCAGCATTCTTTTGTGAATGTATGTGAGGATGTCGTCTATTGTTTTATGTTGTCCAGTTGCCAGACTCTCAACATGACATTTATTTCCAGTTACATTGAACTCTTTCAGATAGTACCAGAGTAAACACGCGCATCCCAGCCCTCGTAAGCAACCAGTGGCATTGTTGGTTGGCGTCCGTGACCCGGAGCATCGGAGCATCGGAGCATCGGAGCGGAACCCATCACGCCCCTGCGCACTGTCCGATGTGAGCATCCGATGTGAGCCTCCGATGCGAGCCTCCGAAATGATTTATTCAATCCACTGATGGCAAATAACATGTTTTTTTTTAAGAACCAAGTTCAAGGTTTGTTTTCTCTTCGCTGCTACCTGCACAAATCTGCCTAATTGCGCCACCTTTTGCTCCCACATGCAGGCTGACTGATAAACCGATCTAAAGTTACTGTCATTTTCTCTCGTATTCGCACCAGAAGTCACCCTAATGTCTAAGCCAGAGCCTTCCGGCCAAGATGTCGAGGCTGGCATCGAGCAATCTCAGCCAGGCATGAATCCAATCGAGCCCGATGCTGGACCCACGAGCTGCTCGTCCAATGCCGATACAGAAAGAGTGCGCGAAGAGCCCAAGACAGACCCCAATGTCGTAGATTGGGATGGTCCCGAAGACGCTGCGAATCCTCGAAACTGGTCTCCCATGGCAAAGACCCTGCACGTGGCCCTCATCAGTCTCTTCAGTCTCAATGGGTGAGCACCAATTCTGTTCTCCTCCGGATAGCATGCCTTTCTAACTATTGATTCATGTCTTGCAGTAACTTTGCTGCTACCATGTACGCCCCGGGAGCCCTCTACCTAGCCCTAGACTTTGGAATCACCAGCACCACCGTCACGATTTTGACAGTCAGTCTGTACGTTCTGGGTTTTGCCATCGGCCCCATCTTCCTCGCCCCGCTGTCTGAGCTGTACGGCCGTCTCATCATATACTACTTCTGTCACCTATTCTTCATTGGCTTCATTTTTGGATGCGCCTTCAGCACCAATGTCGGTGAATTCTTGGCCTTCAGGCTGTTGGCTGGCTGTGCCGCCTCTGGTCCAATGAGCGTAGGTGGTGGCTCCATCGCAGATCTCTATCCTGCCGAGGTGCGAGGAAAGGCCATGGCTCTCTTCTCAATGGGGCCTCTTATCGGGCCAGTAAGTATTTCTGTGCCGCATAGCTCCTTCCGTGCCAATACTAATTGTTCGTCAGGTTATCGGTCCCATCATGGGCGGCTTTGTGTCCCAGTACATTGGTTGGCGATGGACTTTCCGACTAATCCTCATATTTGTAAGAGATATTCCTAGGAATATGTGTCTTAGTGTTTGCTGAAGCTAACAATACTGATAGGGAGGCTTCATTGCTCTGGCGACGGTCGTCACCTTTCGCGAGACCAACGCCATGGTGCTTCTACGTCGAAAGGCCGAGCGTCTACGTAAGGAAACTGGAAACGAGAAGCTTGCTCCTGCGTTAGACAGAGTTGAAACGGGAGGGCAAATGCTCCGACGAGCCATTGTTCGTCCTTTGAAGATGCTCATCTTCTCTCCAATTGTCTTACTCGTATCTCTTTACACAGGCATCGTCTTTGGTCTGATTTTCCTTCTGTTTGCAACTTTTACTTCCGTCTTCCGAGGTACCTACGGATTCACCGTGGGTATCTCTGGTTTGGTCTACCTCGGCCTGGGTATCGGCATGGTGGCCGGCCTAATCATCTTTTCCAGATTAAGTGATAAGTTGATGAAGGCCAAGGGTGACAAGGCCAAGCCAGAGGACCGACTCGTCCTCATGAAGTGGCTGGGAGTGGTCACCCCGATTGGATTCTTTTGGTACGGATGGAGCGCCTACAACCACACCCATTGGATAGTCCCTATTCTAGGAACCCTCTTTATTGGGTTTGGCGCTCTGATTATCCTTGTGCCCGGTCAGCTATACCTTGTCGATTCTTTTGGTGCCGAGGGTGCTGCCTCAGCTCTCGCAGCAAATCTGCTCATCCGGTGCCCGTTCGGTGCCTTTATGAGCCTTGTTGCTTCTCCGTTGTATGACAAGTTGAATCTGGGCTGGGGGAACAGCGTTTTGGGTTTCATTTGCTTGGCCTTTACCCCAATTCCATTTTTATTTCATGCTTACGGCGAGACATTGAGGAAGCGCTTCCCGGTTGATCTATAATGAATCGGTGGAGGCGGATGGTGACCGATTATCTACCCCAAGGTTAATAGAAAGAAGAGAGAGGCCGAAAGATAAAGTCATTTGCTGCCGTAGTGTTAATGAAAATACGTCATATCGCTGGGTTCATAACAATGGATTTTGGCAGTGCATGCGCTCCGTGGCGCCCAAACATCCCTTATGGTTAGGACAAATAGAGAAAAGGGCGGTACTTGAATACCTCCCACGTTGATTACCGTATGGATGATGCCATGCAAATATTACTGGTACAACGCCTTTTCTGGCACAACGCCCGAAACATTGAGCGAATAAACTCAAAGGCTTCTCGTTGGTTCATCCAATCAAATCCTCGTAGCGGCACATTTTGCATTTCATCTACCGGCGCCATAAAGTCCTAGGCTCCTCCCTGCATTTAATCGTAGATTTAACCACAACAATCCGATGGGATCTACGCCTGCGATTCGTTGACTGGTCGCCGACCACTCACTCGGATCCTCAGCCACCTTATGCTAGGTCAGCCCTCGCAGTCATGGGATCTATCAAATAGGGCTGTTCGGCTATGTGATCAATGGGCCTTAGTCATGCTCAGCCGCAGGTTAGGGCGCCACTCGACTTCAGCTTGGCGTCGCCAGCGGTTTCGCCAGTGTGCCTAATGTGTAAAAAAGGAGGGAGAAAAGAAAGAAAATAAGCATCGTAGACCGCAAAATCGCCTTCAGCAGAATCGATTGGGTCAATGGATTTTAGGTTTCGCTGGACGACTCGACACTGTAATTGGAGGACAATAATCGAGTTGAATTCAATGTTGGCGCCCTTGGTCCTGGTGGAGATTGATGGCGTTCGATCAGCCTTACGGCTAGAGGGTCTCGACCCTTTAGCTCACGTCAAAGCAAGAACCCTACATATAAGCTTATTCATTTAAACCTCCTACGCTTCCAGATTTTCTCTCATCAGTTCAACATCATCGCATTGCCTTCCAAGAACCTCAAGTCCTTCGTATTTCCTCTTTTTATCACAATGGTCAAGATTTCTTCCATCTCTTTTGCCCTTGTGGCCAGCCTTGCAGCCTTTGGCGAAGCCAGAAACTGCACTCCGAAGCTTGATTATTGCGGTCACATTCTGATGAGAGTCGGTGAGTAAATCGAAGCCCGTACGGAAGGGCGAGCACTGATGTTTGTCTCCTCTCCAAGGAAACTACTTCACCACTATTGCCGACGAATTGGCGCGCAGCCAAAAGACCACCTGCCTCAAGAAGGATTACGTTACCAACGCTCTGTATTCCTGCACCGGTCCTAATGGCGCAATCAAGTACAAGAAGTTTTGCAAGAACGGTTGCGCTGAGGGTCCTTCCAATGGAAATGATTACTGCCAATAAACTGCTCTCACGGTGAATAGTCGGTCCGTCGGGATCTACTGGACCATTGCTTTCTGCTTTTTTTCTTGGCGAATGATGTTTTAGGATTGATGAGAAAAGATGATTATATTTCAATAAAATGACTCTGAGGAACAAACTCTGTTGTAGAGCCATTATGTGTGATTGCAATTGAGACAGGTCCACAAAAAGGTTGGCCGTTGCGTGAACAGCTGTCAATGTCAAACCTACCCACTTCCCATACAAAACTCGGCTGTCTGAGTGACGTAGCTTTTCTCAGTTAAAATTTATATCAATTTCAAAAAGACTTTGTCCAGAGTGACGTTTTAATGCAGTCAGTAAATCTCCAACAGCTACTTCGCAAAAAGGGATGCCGTTGATGCTGCGTAGCACAATATACGATATCTACATCTCTCCAAAGCTGCCTGAAAGTGGAAATTGACTAATTTCTATACTTTTATGAATTTATGATTTGACTTGCACTCTGCAGCTAAGCCGTTCAGTGGGGGATACAGGGGTTGCATACAGTTGGGGCCGCACGTGGTTACGTCAAGGTACCAGAAATCGGTCGCCAGCCTCACAATTTCCATTAGTTCATCCACTGAATTTACTTCCTATATATAGCTATATAAGGCGATCTCATTATAACAATGCACTAATCCATGAGCTGAATCAACTCGATCGTAGTTGCTGGGGTGAAGACTGGTTGTCCAGCACGAAATATTTCGTATTAACCACATTCAACACAAATGGCTTCAAATTAAACATGCTAAATATTTTTATCCATATTAATCAGATAAACAGGGGCCTTAATAACTGTATTAAGAATCAACAAGACAAATACCGTTGACGCAGACATCAGTGGTACCAGAAAATGTGACTAATACAATCAGCTCAACGTTGTATCGCGCCCAGACTTAGCAGCCTACGGAATATTCAATTTCAGAATCTAGGCATGGTTGTACGATTGTATTTTTAAAATTGAAAATAATTTAAACAATTTTTGTTCGACAGAAGTTGGATGAAAATACAAAATTGGGTGGGTGGTTGGTGCGCGTGTTCGGATTCTTCCCGCTCTTAGCCTGTTGGGCTGCGTCTTGCAACCTGAAAATTTTTCATATCCCAAGCCACCGAGCAGCTTTACTGTTTTTCTATAGACCAGACCTAGATTTCCATCAAAAGTACATCAAATTTCGCTATTTACAGCAGCGTGTAAGCAAGCTTCTTTACTAGTGTATGGATACTATATCCCAGTCAAGTATTTTGTCTTCCCAGTGCAGCGCCGATGTGGCGTCTCATCAAAAGTACCAATCATCCGTAAAAGCGTCAAATACACCTTTCAATCAGCATTAGGGGGCTGAAAATGCAACATGAGAGCATGGCAACATGCCAGGCTATCGTCTAAATCATAGTGACTAAATGAACTTGATAATGCACAGGAGCTGATCCCACCCTGGAAGGCTTTAGGGAGGTAACGAGACAAGCAGACTCCACCAATGACGAGATCCAGAGCAATTCGTTTCGTGTAAGCCACTAGACCGCTATTCCAGGCTCTCATAGACGATCCACCACAGTTTATGGAATGATTGCTCCGGCTTTGCTCTTGCATGCCAACATGGGGCTGGGTTTGATAATGAGATGCTCTAAATCCGTACGCGCGGCTGTACTTTAAGCCGGCCTGTGCGTAAACTGGAGTGACAATGGGGTTGGTTAAGATGGTCCATCCAGAATAAACAGGCCGTGGCGATGTAACCATCGACAAAGTGATGTGGCGAAATCCAACGCACGCTACGGAGTACCATCACTCCTGGTTCATCTTGCGCTCTAGGTAGAGGATTGCGGCTATGCATCGGCAAATGTGCCGCCACAACCGGGATTTCCTCTTTCAGAGTTACATCATAGCAACTTACAAGCGGCTGGGTCTCTAATACTAGGCTAGTGCACTAGCGGTGATGCATCGCTATACGACGATTTCATATGAAAATTTAAGCGCTACACTCAGTAACTGGTAAAGACTCAACTAGCCAATGCCAGTTAACACAAAATTTATTCATTCCCGAGTAATTTATAAATTTCGGTAAAAAAGATTGTTTCTTGAGAAAGTGACATGCCCATCCCTTATTGTGAGTCGCGACGCTACAAGTGATCGGCACACAACCCCACAATAGGGGCCGGCACCATGGTTGTCAACAGCCCTAATGCAATTCCGTTTCTTCAGGAAACGGGCTTTGCCTCTTTTAGGTACTGATTCACGAGCCTGGTGTGGCTGATCCGTCACTTTGCGATAAGATATTCTGTTAGAGCCCGACACCAAAAGAGACGAATAGAGTTTATTGGATGATTAAGGATCGGTTTAAACTTCCTCAATACGGCGTAAACGGTTTAGCATTCCGCACTACAATAATGAGCACTTGACCTGTCCACCGGAGGTTTTTTGTCAAAATCGCCGCTAAAAGAAAATGCAAAGCCATGTCACCAACACTGCAACCCTATAGCTCATCTGTCATATCATTCAATGTCATTCAGATACAGGGATATTTCGGCAACTCATGATTGAGTTTGCCAAGCTTTGGGCAGTACCGCGGCTTTTCTGTTCCCGGCCATTACCCACCCGGGAAACGGAGCGTCCAATAACGAAACTCCAGCCAACAAGCCGGATAACCCGGCAGTAAGCTGAACTCAGGTGCTTCAGGTGCACACGGGCTTCAGAAGCCCACCACAAGCATCGTCCACCGGCGGTAGACCGCAGCGTGTGAGTGGGGCGGCTGCCTCTGCTGTACTTTGGGACAGGAAAAACGCATCAACGGCTGTCGCTCGCGGTGGGAGAACCAAACGGTGCAGTGAAAGCGGGGACCCGGAACGGCGGCTGTGATTGATCATTTGGGGCTATCCCGGAACCAACTGGCAGCTCGCGATCATTACCCAGGCATTATTAATTAATGGATCTCAATGTTTGCTTTTTTCTTTTTCGTTTCTCGGAAGGATTGGCCATCTCCTGATCTTTGCGCCAATGACGACGGCACGACATCCGGGAATAACGGAGGAGCCAATTACAGCAGCCCAGTCTGTGGCCGCCCCTTGAGGCGAGCACTACAGCAGGCAGTCCGCGACGGCCCTATTTTGGTGCGATGATGTCAGCGTCATAGCGCCGTCCAGTCCTAGATTTGCGCCGGCTGAAGAAGCTCAGATGAAGAAGACGTCAGTTTAGCGCTGTGCGGGATCCGGCTCGCGAATGGGAGGCGTCACAGCCGGCGACGGAAACGAAGGAAGGCCCAGGGCCTGTGCTGCGATATGCCGGCGCTGACTCGACAGCGCCCAGGATCGCGGCAGGACTGTTTCGAAACGCGGTGAAAAAGGGGGGTCCGCAAGAGATCCCTACGACATGGGTTTGATAAAAGTTATTAGCGATCATCCCGGAAATACGAGTCTATGTGGGCGTTTATGCAAGGTACAAGGCCACGGACTCCAGTCTAAGTCACGTGTGGGAGCCACACCAGGCAGATCATTATCAAAAAACACCATCAAAGCACATCCAAAGTCCCGCTACAAGGCTGCAGATCTCTGGGGCTGGCCTCCTCTCCGTAGCATTCTGTACGCGAATGGCCCCAGACCACCGTCATAAGCGTTGAAGAAAAAGGATAAAACAATGGGTCTCAAGCTGGTATAAATAAGTAACTGGCAACACCCTCCGGAAGTCTGTTTCATTATCATCACTTACATTCGTTCTCTACACCAACTACCACTTCCTTCCTTCAGTCACTCTTTTTTACAACTCACCACATACAATCGTTATATCTTAAATTTCGTCATCATGAAGTTCTCCGCCGTTTTCTCCGTTCTCTCCCTCGCCGCCTCGGCCATTGCCGGCCCTTGCAAGGTCGACGCCACCTACACCAAGGCCCTCACCAGCACCGCTGTCTACACCTCTACCGCCGTCGCTACCCCCACCGGCAGCTACGCCTCTGGTGGTGACTCTTCCTCAACCGGCGCCACCAAGGGCAGCTCTGGCGGCGACAGCTCCTCCTCTTCCAACGACAGCGGCAGCGGTGATGTCGTCGAGATCACCACCACCACCACCCTCATCACTGTCCTGAAGGAGGTCATCGTCACCGTTGAGGGAATCATTGAGGAGATCAACGGCCTCGTTGCCGATGTCACTGGTGGCAAGCTCAGCAAGGATGACTGCGTTACCAAGGTCATTGTCCTCGTCAAGAAGCTCATCACCTCCATCGAGGTCATTGTCACCAGCCTCACCTCTTCCGTCAAGATCACCATTGCCGCCAACGTCGACCTCACCACCATTGTGCAGCTGGTTGTCAAGCTTATCACCATTGTCATCACTGTTGTCAAGTCCGTTGTTGCTGTTGTTGGTCTTACCGTCGCCGATCTCAAGACCGTCCTCATCAGCCTCTTCGTCCTCATTGGCAAGCTTGTTATCCTCATCTGCAAGCTCATCCCCAGCATTGTCTCCACCCTCTGCGACACCCTCAACCCCATCCTGTCCGGCCTCAGCTCCACCGTCATTGCCCCCGTCGTTGGCACCGTCCTCGGCTCCGTCAGCGGCCTTGTTGCTGCTCTCAAGGCTATCAACATCACTGTTAGCCTGTAAAGGGTTTATGACCTGTGATGCCATTTAAAGGGGAGGATTGACTTCAGGCTTCATGATTAGTTAATATGTAATAAAATGGATTTTTTGCATCACAATTATCATTTCCCTGACTCACGTGCATGTTCAATTTAATTTTGTGACGTCACTTGATAAAAGTAGATGTGGATGGCCTCCCTATTGAACTATTTGTAGGTCCTTTCCATAACCAACTGGTTTATGATCTCATAAGCGTAGATGCGGGCACTTGTCACAGTCGGTTGCAACAAGATCTACCTCTGTATGATGCAATAGGCAGCCCCGTTAATTTAACAGCACGTTTGAGAATATCGGGGATCATCGGGCGATGAACCTTAACAGACAGGTATTGAGGCATTTCAACAAGGTAGTAGCTGATATGACGTTGTCAGTTTGAACATTCAAAATGAGAGCAGAAAAGAATTCCACTAAATGATTATATTTCTCTTCATGTGTTGCGCACGGTAATCTTAACGCGATTTTGTGGTAACACTGCTTGCCATAACTACTATAGGTTAGGTAGGGCTATTATTCGCCTACACAATATCTAGGGCTACACAAAGGGCATCTGATGAGTACTCTATGAGCATTCTGATGAACATTTCCAATATCATAATTATTTGTTTCGTTTTTAATACACCAAGCAATGATGCTCGTTGGCGTATGACCTGCATTCTTGGATTTATTTCCCTTTCGTTTTGCAAAAGTTACACACTAAAGCCATTCACTCGCCCAAACACGCATGGGTCGCTCTGTGACCCCTAATACTTTCCCAACGAAAAGCACCAACATTGTACTTTTGTATCTTGTATTTTGCAGACCCGCCTTCTCTTTTGATTCTATTTTATTCTATTCCACTTTGTTGATATTTGATGCCAGTGCGCAGTCGCTTTCCGCCCAGAAAACAGCTGGGAGACAGTGGAATTGACCGGCAAAACTGGCCAGGTTCAAGGCCCACCCTTTGTTTCTTTAGCGTCTGGCCGGGTTCAACGCTTCACCTGAGCCCGGTCTCTCCACTCGTATCCACTTTGGCAGCCGATGACCCGACCGTTCCGGAAGGATTTTCGGATCAAAAAGGACGATTCTGCCAGGAACAAGGCCTGAGACGCGGGGTTACGGCACTGAAGGGGAAGGTAAGGCTGTCGGGAATCCTCCCGTTGGATTGATTGGCATTATCTGCCTTCCCCCCCTAGGCGCCAGCTGAACTAGTGTAGCTTGGTTTTTATAGATAGAATTATATTAAAAAAGAAGGCAAAAAAAGATTATAAAAAATCTAATTAGTTAGATAGCTACAAATATAAATAAATACAATCAGGGCTAACGTAATATAATACTCTCTTGATTTCCTTCTACCTACGGTGTTTCACATGTAAGAGTAAGGTGCGTTGTATCGGTTGCAGGATTTACCAGAGTCGACACGAAGTAGCCTGATTGGATTATGAATGCATTTCCCTTAGATGTACCCATTCCTGCCGCAACCTGTGTACACTGCAGCACTTCGTTCGAAACCGTACAAGTGAAAGGTGAAAAGCCACTGCCACTGCCGGCCCAGGGATTGTCAATCGTCCGCACAGTGGTTGGAAGCGTGTCCATGCTAACCCCAACAAGGTAAGTTCCGACGTGGAGATATGAAGTCGCCGGGTCAATGGTGAAAATGGAAGCTTGTGATTTGTCCGCCGAGATGAGGAGTGGGCCACTGGTAGTAATATACACATCGACACCAGCGGCATTGGTCGCCCCTATTATACATGTAGTAGTCGGGCTGACGGTGGTGACAGCGGTGGCCGATTGGGTTGTGGTGGTTGTGGTGCTAGTCGTGGTCGTTTCGACGTCTGTGTCAGTGGTTGTAGAGGTCGTTGTAGTGGTTGTTGAGATCCAAGTGGTTCTAGTGATCGAGCTAGTGATTGTAGTGCTAATGGTGTTTGTGCGTAAAGCGCTGTTGGTGTTTTTGGCTGTGATAGTTGTGGTGGCATGAATGTTGCTGGTGGGTGTGATAGTGATTGTCTTGGTGGTTTGACTGCCAAGGACAGCGTGTGAGTGCCTTGTTGAATTTTCATGCACAAGTGGTTACATAGGAGTAAATAAAACTTACGTGGTGACTACGGGCGCCTTCACAGACGTGACTGTAGGAAGAACGCCAAGATGTGTACACACGGAAGCGTAGGCAGACCTATCGCATACGGCTGCATAGCGCGGAATTTTGGAGGGAATAGAGGTACTTGGTTTGCATGGATAGCCATAGCCACGTTCTTCCAGGTTTCTCTTGTTCGATGCGGCGTGGCGCTTAGGGATGGCCGCGGCGACGGTGGTGGTACCAGCACCGGCAGTGACAGTGCTCGTCGCGACGGTCGTGGTCCAAGTGGTAATAGACGTTTCCTGGCTCTTGTAAGCATAGTGCCGCGACTCTTGTCATCGAGTAGACCTACAGTGGTGGTCTCGGTTGTTGTAGTTGACTCCGTCTTGACCTCTGTAGCCTCAATCGTAGTTGACTTAGTGACTGTAGGATATTCCGTGACAATCTCTGTGGCTTGGATAGTTATATATCGAGTTAGGTCAATGTTTTGGGTTTGATATTTTGTGGCCCAAGATGTTATCGTTTTTGCTTTTGCTGTATGTGTATTTGTCTTCGTGATAGTTTTCGTTCTAAAAATTTATCAGCTGGAGCTACCCCAAAATCAATGCATTTATCTCACGCTGCACAAGGGCTGACAGTAGTCGCTAGAAAGGACTAGAGTACCAAAGCATTAGCCGCAGTGATTTCCGTGGCGAGATGGAATGACAAACATGACAGTCCTTCTTTGCGCTTGAGAGGCCTTGAGGACATTGGGAAGCGACCTTTGATCACGTTAGTGGGTTCCAATCAAAACTTCTTGAAATTAGTCCACTGACAGCTTTCAAGCACTGGTTTTCCCCATAAATTGAGCCGGGAGCAGCGGAAGCTGTTCTAGCAATAGCAGCCAATGCTGCGAGGGCGAAGCCTACGACCTTCATAGCGAAAGCTTGCTAGGTGGGAAGCAGGTGAGAGCCTAAGGGGAGAAATGGAGAAAAATGTACTTTAATGAAGCGACATCCTAGTTATGTATTACAACGCTGTCTGTATGACTATTGAAATTTACATCTCAAAGCGCGCTTCATTCGGTGTAGTTAGTTTTGCCACGTTCTCGAGACCGATGTTAGCGCTACTTGGGAGCACAGACCTTCGTACCTGGCGGCCCTTTTTGGAAGTCGCGCTATTGGCTAGCGGAAAGAAGATGGCACTGTTGCTGATCTTTTCTTTTTTTCTTGTTTCATTCTTCCTGAAAAAATAACTGCTGAAATCGTATTGAGATGAAACCCAACCATGCAATGCCACTGAAGAAACGACACTGCACAGAATGGCCCAAATAAAAGTCACTTTGGGGCTTGGAGAGAAGCAACTTACTTTCCAATTGGCTGGCGAATCCTAAGTACACACCTTGTACGATTAGGTAGGTGGTCTAAATGATACACGTCGGTGCAGGCGCTACCTGTTGCCAATGTGCAATAAAATCCATGGGTTTGGCTGATGTGGAGCAACTAAGGTGGCAAGGCGCTGATTGTTAGTGCGGATGCTGCACTATTTGTTCAATAGCTCCAGAGGCGCTCAAAATCAATAGTGCGTCGCTTGCGGTTAGCAAGTGGAGAGCTGAAGCCGGTTGTCCTCGATAATAAATCAGGGCCTGACTCAATTCATCACCAGCGTGGACGTTTTTTTTTTTACATTACCCCTTGCCCTAGTCCATGCTCTAGTAGTGTGCTACTAAATACTGGCCCACGGTTTGAGGTTTTCTTCCGAGGCGATAAATCCTTTCATGATAACATATTTAATGTCCGCATATGCCCCTTATCCGGATATCTGCTGATTACTTGCTACATTTTGTACAAGGACATCATCAAGTGAAAAATAAAGTTCCAGCAAACCCTGCCCGGGGAAATTGGCGAGTTCCAAAGACCATGTATGATCTTCTCCGGTGATTTCCGCTGGCTGTGTATCAGTCGATGGATGGGACGAATTGACGACCGCAGAATCGAGCTTGACATTGGGTCCTTGGGTCCGTCTAAACATCAACTCCATAGCTGTCGAGCACTGCCAACGGAGCGACCCGCAGATCAACTGCGGCTGAAGCCAAGAGTTTATTATGTGAATATTTAGGGGTGCCCGTGTTGAGGGCGGCTGGCTAGTTTCGCTTTCGGTTCCTCCAGCTCTGTTTCTCCCTCGACCTCCTCAGCTTTTTGGCTTGGAATTGTTAACCCGCGGCGCTGGGCCATGATTAAAATCATGACGAACTTCGGTGTATTTGTGTCCCTTATTTTGGCCGCGCTCATCAAGTTCGGATTCGCGGAGAGCGAATTCATCCAACCCCCATCAGCGGGCGAAACGAGGATATTCCAGGACAACCCCATTTACACCGTTGGCCAGAGCATCGAGATCCGGTGGTCCACCAATCTGAGCAACACAAACCTGGTGATTTTTCAAGAGTATCCTACCGATGGACCGACGCAGCGTAACAAAAAGATTCTATGTAAGCATGCGCTTTGCTGGGTCTTGATTAACTAGCAGGCTAACGGACACAGCAAAGTCAAACGCGTTGCGCACCCAATGGGCGGTGTCTCTGGATGGATTCCTAACTAACGTAACCGACGGCGAAAGCCCCATTTTTTTCATGGCCCTGTACGAGGATGGACAACCTTCATGGGACGCTACTTGTCACTACTTTAATGTCAGCATCGCAGATACATCGGCAAACACAACAGATGCGTCAGCAGCAGCTACCGCTACCAACGATGGTACCGATACCTCGAGTGCAAAATCAGGACTGTCCACTGGGGCTGTGGCAGGCATCGCTGTTGGAGCCACGGTTGTCGGCATGCTAGTACTGTTTGCTGTGGGTTTCTTCGTTTGGAAGCGACAGTCGAAGGGGCAATACCAACAGACCCAAGTCGTCCCGCCTCCTGAAGAGTATCGAAGCACCCAGGAAGTCAGCAATTACAGCTATACCCCTACCTTGCATTCGTTTGTAAAACCCTCTCCAAGTCCAGGTGTGCACGAGGCTCCAGAAAGATCAGCTCTCTATGAGGCGCCCAGTTAGTACCGCTGGACTCGAGGAGAAGATGGAACTGTGCGTCACGATACTGGAGTCTTGGGGAACGTCGTTTGGCGTAATTAGAGATACCACGGGTTGATATTGGCAATGAGCGCTTGGAATTAATTATTGATGCAAAATTAGAAAATAAAATGGCGATTTGGTTCATCTTAAGGAGTGCAGCTAGAAAGCGCGGTATAGGGAGGGAATGGCGGAGTTTTGGGCTAAATATTTTGGGTAAAGCCCCTATTCCATTGTTCGCGGCGATCATTTCTACGGTCGTGATATAATGTGAATGCTTTGACTTATCTGCTGCAATATACGAACTAAGGACTTTCAATGTATTTGTATAATGCCTGTATAATATGGCATAGTCGACTAAGTAAACTTCCTTCATCCTTTTGCTTGTGAAATGCATAAGACCAGACTTTTCTCACTATTCATATTCTTCGTCTGTTTCATCGTTTTGGAGATTGATTCGTTCCTCCAACATGCACTCGAGGGCTTCAATAAGTTCATCCATAGGGATGGAGAATGACCCCATATCTGCGCGCTTTCCACTTTTACCTTGCGAGATGTAGACATTAGCTACGATTGTTTTAGCCAGGGTCTCAACATCACGGCCACTCGCCCATCCCTCTGTCCGTGAGAGCTTCCGAAATATGCGGTGAATTTTCTTCAACTTCTTATTCGATGGCTTGGTGGCCCTTTCAATACTGATGTTGAGTTTTTGAACTTGATGCTTGAGATGCCGGAAGCATGAGCATGGATCCATAGGCGGAAATGTAACATGTGTGGGGAACCTGCTGCGCAAGCCCGGATTGCTTCTCAACAGCAGTTCCATCTCGGTAGTATAGCCGGCTAGAATTATTACCATGTTGTTTAAGTAGCGCGGTTTCGTCATCGCATCTACTAATTCACCGATCGCCTCCACATGAAAGCTAAAGCCAGTCGAGGGTTGCAGTCGATAAGCTTCATCCACGAACAAAACCTTGCCTAGACCTCTTTCAAGGAGTTCAAGAACTTTAGGACCCGTTTCTCCCACGGCTTGTCCAACAAGATCAGTAACTGAGCACGTGACGACCTCATCTGTGGATAGTAGGTTCATATCGTAATACAAGCGCCCAACCTTTCGGGCTGTTGAAGTTTTTCCAGTCCCTGGTGGACCCTTGAAAATGAAAGCCCAAGGGATGTGAGGTCTAGGGTCGATGCCATGCAGCCTCAGACCGGCAACTAAGTTCTGATAATTTTCGAATTGTTTAACAATCTTTTCGAAACCAACAAAGCCCTTAAAAAGCCCAGAGCGACTCTCGTCGGCTTTCGAAGCGCGATCCCATTCCGGGTCGACATCTGTAGGCTCTATAACAAATTTCGACGTGACTGATGAGTCGGAGTTAGTAGATCTCCGCCGGGTGTTGAAGCGGACCTTTGCCTTATTGAGCAGATTTTCGACATCCCCCGCGTTTCCGAATTTGGGGTTGATACGCATGCGCCCTAAAATCTGTCGACAGACCTTTTCAGCATCCTGCGCTATTTCAAAACCACAGTCTTTAGCTTTGAGCTGCATGATTTGCCAAAGCTCATCCTCGCTGTACGTGCCAAAGCGCAATGCTGTTTCTTTGGGGAAACGCCGCTGAAGTCCGGGATTGCTATTGTTGAACAGCAGCTCCATCTCATGCTCGTATCCGACGAGAATAACGCATCTGTCCTCCGGATCTGCAGATATTTCTGCTACCAAAGTGTCGAGAACGGCAATGCGAAACACGTCCGTTTTGTTGCAAGCCCCCGAAGACCCGGGATAGAGCATGTGTGCGTCATCAATGATCAGAACATTGCCACGAGCCTCCTGTAGCACACTCGCCGTCTTGAGTTCAGAATGTCCGATATAAACACCGATCAAGTCGGTTGGGTTTCGCAACATGACTGACTTGCCTGAAACGAGTCCCAGTTCGGTAATGATATTCCCGTATAGCTCAGCGACGGTTGTTTTTCCTACTCCAGCCGGGCCAAGGAAGAGTTTATTCAGGCTAATCTTCAGCGGTTCCAACCCAAGAAGCTCACGCTCATAGTTCATCTGAGCGTAGTTTATAATGTCAGCGCACTCAAACTTCACCTTTTCTAGCCCAATCATATTCTTTAGTTTTTTCCATGAGCTACTGGAGAGTTTGACATCTTTCATCTCCGGCCCTAGGATATCTTGTGTTGTAAGGATGGGTTGCTTGCCACTCATTTCACCTGTCGTTTCTTTTTTGTCATCCGTACTCGTCTGAGATTGTTTTTGCTCCTCTGGCAACTCTGAAGGTTTTAGTTTTGCATCTATGTTGTCATGCAACCATGTAGAATGCTCTTTTTGAATGCGCAGAGCCCGTCTTCTACATGCCTTATTGAGTTCCTCCTCCAAAGAATGCACATTCAAAAATGATTGTAATTCCTTCTTTCTTGCTACCCGCTTCACCAAGACACGCAAGCTAGGGCTTTGGTACCCATTTTCAACCGAAAAGCCTTTCTTCTGAATCATACGTATGAGCAGCTTCACAAGCTCATCATCGTTGTAATCCAGAAAAGTTAACGGAGCTTGCAACTCTTGCAGAGCCTCCTCACTGTTCTCAATTGAGCTAATGAGAGAATTTTGGCGTGAAGAAAAGATAAGAACAGAGTTCGGGTGTTTTTTCATGACATGTTCTACACCGGCCGGACTGATGCGATCGCAAAATGATAAATCAAAAAATATGACCTAATAATCGTCAGATCTAGTCTATTACGTTGCTTTTATTGTGTCACTGACGCTGGGGATAACTTCTTGAAAACGCGGTGGTGGTGGTGCTATAATGCGAGGTGCATGCCGAGGCAATTGTGGTCGTCCTTGAGAGGCCGGTGGCGGCAAGGATAGACACTGTCCGGAGGGGACACATGATAGTGGAGGAGGTGGAGATACGGGGCGAGGACATGGGGTTGGCAAAAGGACCCATCTCCTCCAAAAGATTTTATCGCTTACAGCTCCTATGGAAAAAAGGAACTGTGCATAAAGCATTGCGATGGATTTCTTTCCTTAAATATCATAAATAATATGCCTTTCAGGATATTGGAAGGCTTACCTGTTCCGCCTTTCCCATGAAGAACGAGATGAAGTCGCAATTTCTGTTCCTCCAGCTTGTTGTCGGCTTTCGCCTTGACCCTGGCCTTGATGGCAAGAAAATGAGCCTTCACCTCCTCTAAGCCAACCATGGACATCAGCTGATCAAGATATGGGTTCTGCTCGCCATTCTCTTGTTTCTGTCTCAGCCATTCCAACCTTGAAGGTGAATCATCATCCACATCCTCCGGCTTCATGTCGCTAACCACGAGATCTGCCCATGATGATGTATCATCCGTGTCGCTATCATCATCAGAGCCACTGAAGGAAGCAGATGTAACTGATTCCACGTCTGAATGATCTATAAAGACATTCTCGAAATCTTTGGGGAATTTCATAGCTTTCCATGCGGCACGGGATCGTCTAAGACTTTTTCGAGACTGCGGCTTGTGGATATGATCTTCATTAGACGCCTTGGAATTTGAGGTCAGTACCATAGCTTGACTCGAATCTCGAGATGATTCAAGGCTTTGTGAGCACTTGGCCTCAATAACAGGCGCTTCGTTGTCTTGGTCACCGGCCTTGACCTTCCTATCGTCTTTGAGATTCTCTTGTTTCTGATTTGGTAGCCCCTTCACAACAACTTCAAGACGAATATTACAATCTTTCTGGCTATGGCTCGTGTTTTTCATGTTTGTTTCGAGCGATGTCTTGTTATAGTCATCAGGGCGATCAAGTAGCAGCGCAGAAATGGTGGGGAAATCATTTTCGTCGTTTTGATTGTTGTTGTTATCATTGGTCGCCGGTACGTCGTCCATTTTCAAAGGAATAGTTACGCTAAAGTCCGGAGCAGAGCTATGATATTCTTTCATATCATCGTCTCCTTTTGGGGGTTTGTTTGGTGCATAGTGGCTGCTTTGCTCATTGTCAGGCTTCATCGCGTTGTTGTGGAGTGGAGCTGCGTCTAAAGGGCGGAGAGCTTCTACTTTTCCTCATCTGCACAGGTTAATTCATTCCATTTATATATTTGGACAGTCTGTACAGCACTGGCTTGTACAACTACAATGAAAATTTTGATAAGGCGGACAACCAACGGCAGAGCCTCAAATAATATTCCAAGATGCCCAATCAGGTTCGCCCACATAACACACCATCACGAGTAACGCGGCACGACCGAATGTACTGTGTACATACACTATGGCGGGGCTTTGCTGCCTGCTTCAAAGATTGCTGGACAGCCTATCATTTTCCGTCAGCACAACGAATCCTACGCTGACTGCAGCAAAGTAGGCAATACCGTCCGCGGCGCCACATACTATGTATCATTCAAACAGGGGAAGGCGCACGTCCGCCGGTTAGAAGCTAGAAGCTCAGAAGGGCAGGCAGGCGGGCAGGTGGGCGGCTCCCTTGCGTATAGTAGTCTTTCGGTATGATGCTTGCAATTAGGACGGCCAAGTTGTATTAGCTTTGTTTTTTGTGGGTATAGCTGTAGATGTTACTAATTGGATTTGTTTGGGTATATGATGTTAGGCTTATGTAGCTAATAGAGTGAGTGGTGTGGTCCTGGGAATAAGAAGACTCTGGGAATAAAGATACTGTGAATAGGGTAGAGGTAATAATTTATTTATTATGTATAAGGAGGATTGGATTATTATAATATATAGGTAAATCCTAGAATAAAGTAGGAATAAAAGAGTAATATTATTAATTTCTTTTAAATTTATTATATAATTTAATATAAATAATAATTTAAATTAGTATATAAAATATTATTATATTAAATAAATTAAAATCTCTTGGTTGGATATCTCTTCTTTTTACTACCTAGCTTTATAATTAATAATCTTATATTACTATAAGTTAAGGATTAAATTATAGTAGATATATTAGGCAATTAAGAGCTCCCTTTATCCTTTACCTTACCTTCCTCCTTAATAGTCTCTCTATAAGACTTTATTTTAATTAATAGAGATACTAGTAATTCTAAGATGACTTAAGATGCTACAATAGTTATATTAGACCTTTTGAACTTCTTAGATATTAGGCTACTTAGGCTTGGTTATTATAGTGGTTGAGAAAATGCAGTGGGTCTTTTATGTTGAGATGTAGTAGAAGTTTGTTCTAATGTAGCTGCCTATAATAAGGCTATAACTTAATATAGTTTGATCTATAATAAGCTTGCTTAAGATGGCTCTTATTAGGATAAGCCTAGTTGGGATAACTTTACTTAGGATAATCCCATTAACTATTTGGTTTGTAAAGATTTTTTAGTTAGAGATTTAAATATAGACCTTATAGCTATAAAACTGGACTGTGGTTTAGTAGGAGATATTATACTAGATCTAGATATAGGTGGTATAGTCTTGTCTAGGAATATCTAAGAATTAAATATAATAATAAAGATATAGTCCTTTTTATTAAAGGGAGGATTAATTATAAGATAATAGTTAAGTAGGTTAATTACTTTACTTATATAAATAAAGAGAATATTAGGAATAAATTATATTTTTTTCCTTTTTATTATTTTCTTATAGAGAAAAGAGAATAGTAAAGTATAAATAGAAAATAAGATAAATACTTAAAAGGAATAAAAGCCTTTAAATGGACTTTTTATTGGTTTACCTAGGATAATATAATTATAGTATTAGATAAATATATAATATTTAAGCTATATATTATTAAAGAGTAGGATAGAGTCTTTAATTAAATAAGTTTAATTTATCCTAATAACTTGCTTAGTTAATAAAATAGATAGTAGGATAAGTAAAAAGCCTTTATTATTTAAAAGGTTTCTTAGATTAACTTTACTTAGAATCTATATTAATAATTAGTATAATAGCTAAGCTTGAAATAAGAAATAAAAATGAAATTGCTTATAGCTAATATCTATTATTATGGATAAGAATAACTAAAGCCTTATAAACTTCTCTATCATTATTTTTATCTATAAAAATATTAAGTTCTTATATAACCCATTCCAATACATAGGGATATACTTTACTAATAAAGTAAAACTACTAGCTCTCCTATTGCAATTCAATAATCTACTGATTATAAATAGAGATATTAATACTAAAATAGATTGGGATTAGATTAGGGATTTGGTAATTATAGGGATATAGTAAAGAGTATTTAGGTAGGATTATAAAAGGAGAAGGTAGGATAAAAACCCTACTAATAGCTTTAATATTAAGGCTTTTTAAAAGACATTATTCCAATATTATAAAATGGATTAGTGTATCTAATTGACCGAAGAAGAATACAGTTATATTACTACTAAGACCTTTTTGGTTTTTATAGGGCCTATATGAGGATATAGTGGTAGTAGAGGTAGAAGCTAAGGTGGAGTTTGGGCTAGAATTTATAGATAATATAGTATATTAAGGCTAGTAGAGATTAAGTTAAAAAATAGGTAAAGAAGTAGTTAATATTATAACTATAAGTAGAAGATTAAATAAATAAAGGTAGGAATAATAAGATGTTTTTGTAAGAGGATTGTATAAATATATAGTACCTATAATAAAAATAATTTATATTTATATTTAATAAGAATAGCTAATAAGATATAGTATTGTTAATACCTACCTAATACTTTTTACAATAAGCTATTATCTTTACTAAGTTATATATCTATATAATAGAATTAATTAATTAGTATTAAGAATTAATTAAAATTGCTTTTTATTTATTAGTACTAAGTATTCCTAAAGGTATTAGCTATATTACCAAATGGTACTAAAGTTATTAAAGTAGGAACTCTAATTCTTACTTATATAGCTATAAATTAAGCACTTTATATAAAGACTGGCTAGTATTGCTTTTTCTATAACCATAATAAATATACACTAAGGCCACCATACTAGAAACTAGTTCTTAAAGTAAGTAGTATAATAGGTAGGTGATTTAAGGTAGTGGGTATTTATTTATTTATATACCATTATAATGAAAGATAGTAAAGGGAAATATATATAGATATTAAAAATATTATGATAAGAAGAGGGTATAGTTATATAGTATTAGAATAAAATACTAGTATAATAATAATCTTAGTTAGAAAATTGGTAGATAATTTTATATAATATTATTAGTATTATAATATATAGGGAGAGGGTAAATAAATATAATACTTTATTAGTAGATTGGTATAATAATAATCCAAATTAATAGATTAATATATAATCAAGTTTAGTATTACTAACCCTATAAGAAAGAGAGGGTAAAGAAATATAATATTCTATTAGTATACTAGTATAATAATAATCTAAGCTTATATATTAATATATAATAAAGTTATATTTTATTAATCTTATAAAGTAAAGAGAGTAAAAGAGTATAATACTTTATTAGTATATTAGAATAATAACTATCTAAGCTAAAGCTTTATATAGTAATTAAATATAAGATTACTAATATTATAATAATAAGAGGGTAATACAAAATAATACTTTATTAGTATATTAGAGCAATTAAGATCCAACTTTATAGCTAGATAAGTAATTATATTTAGTATTATTAATCTTATTATAAAAGGGTAGTAAGAGGTATAATATACTATTATAACTAATAATATAAAGTATATTATATAAGAAAGGATATTAGTTTATAATATTAATTAGTAGTAATTTAGGAGTATTTAAAGGGGATCTAGATATAAGGAAAGATAATATATAGGATTGAGATTTATTATAAGCTATCTAAAAAAAATAAGTAAAAATATTAAATCTAATATTAGCCTTTTCTAATAACAAATTCTATTCTTAATACAATTACCTAATATTATCTAAGTCTATTAATATAAATACTTTTCTATAATAAACCTATTACTATCTATCTTACTTAAGAGATTATATAGCTAAATACTAGAAAGTATACTTAGCTATCTTAGATTAAGGACTTACAGTAATATTTTCAATATAGCAAATTCTAATACAGATATATCAATAATAAGGTCCCATTCTACCATACAATTATATATATTAAGTAATATTCCAGATATTATACCTATAGATCTACTATTAGTAGAATCATTATTATCTATTTAACTAAATACTAGGAATCTACTATTAAATACCTTATACCCTACTCTCAAATCTAATCTACAAAATAACCCTATAAGAGTTCTACTAATTAATCTAATACTAAAATAATTATTATCTTATTTCTAATTTAATTCTATAAGGGTAGGAGCAAGTAATTATTCTTAAATCAAATCTATATTTTAACCACTAAATAAAGTATTATTAAATAATTTACTATAAAAATTATATAATAATTAATAAATAGAATCATTTCTAGAAGATAGGCTATTAATATAAAAACCTCAAAGATTAAAAGATAGACTATAAGGCTCTAAGAAGAAAAACAAAGATTAGAAATATAAGGAGCTTTTAAGACCAAGGAATAGGCTATAAGGTTCCTATAATAAAAAAGGTAAAGGTAATTTAATAAAAGATTAAGGCTAAGTATATAAAGATATTATTAAATCAATTAAAAATATTAAAACTCTAGTCCAAGTATCTAAAATCTAGATAAGTAAGATATTACTAAGAAGTATAATACTAATACAATTGCCTTTACAATTGAGAGGCTTGCTATAAATATTATATATACTTAGATATAAAGAGGCTAGGGAAAGGATATAGAGGGAAAAGGTAGAAAACTAATAGTAAAGGATATTAATTATTATAAAGCTATCTAATTCTCTTTAGTAAATGAGGCTAGAGTAGGTATAGCCTATGAGATATAGACTAATATAATATTTAATAGTATTAAAATCTACCTATACTTTGGAGATAGCTAATATAAGCAAATATTACCTATATAATATGCCAAATCTATAATAGTATATAAATATATTAAAGCTCCCTAATAAGAAATAATATAAGAATATTTATTAAAGAATCTAATCTAAAAACAAATTATAAAATAATATATAATAACCCTTGCTATATATTCTTTTAAAGCCCATATAAGTTTTAAAGATACCTAATAGCAGTATATCTAATCTATAGAATGAATTAAATAGGCTTCTATAAATAGTATTATTTAGTATTGTAAATAATAATTATTAAGTTGGGGTAAAATAAGAAATTAAATCCTATAAAAATAAATCAAGAAAAAGGTAAAAAAAAGAATAATAGGTCAAGCACTCTATTAAGAATAATAGTATAAATATATATAGCCAAGTACTAAACCAATTACTATAAAGAATAAAAGGCAGATCTATTTATAGTAATAACTATAATAAGCAAACTTAAGTATTAGCAAATACTATTAAATACTTAAAATATAAATTTGCAAAGAAGGAAAGAATATCTTATACAAAGGCTTAATATAAGCCAATTCCTTACAAGCAAAATATATTTATAGTAATAAACTTTTACCAAGCATTCTATAATATTAATACCCTTCCTATATATATATATATAATATACTATTGGAAAATTAATAATAAGAAGATAAAGAAGCTTAGCTAGGAAGAGTAGTCTAAATGCCTAGCAAGGGATAGCTATTATACTTACTTATACTAAAAATGCTTTCCTCCTAGTAGCACTATGCCAATTTATAAGGTCTATATAACTAAAATCCATATAGGTAATATAGCTTATACTAAGAGTTTATACTAAGCCCTTAGTTATAAATATATATACTCTAATACTCTTAAAGGCCTAACTCTAATCAAGGAGAGATTAATTAGAATCAATACCCACTTTAATTTTATTATAAGAATTAAAATCACAAAAAGCACTAAATAGAGTATAGCTTATACACACTATATAAAAGATCATATAACTCTATTCTTAAATAGCATTCAAGATTTAGCTATTACAGTATTGCCACATCTTCTTTTACAGTCCTTAGAGGATATTCATATATCCTAGTATAATCCATAGAAACCAGCTCCTAGTAATCTATCCAAGCTACTTTTTATAAGATAAGAAGTTATAAAGCAAGCATTACTATAGCTAATAGAATTCAACCCTCACTACTAGTACATTAAAATCAATAAGGATAAATTAGATAGCTAGAGGGAGCTAGTATATAAAGTTCTAAGCTAGATTTATAATAAGATAGAGAGGAATGAACTATTAGCTTAGAAAGAAATGTATATAATATATATTATATTATTAGAAGAATATAATATAGAAGTTAGTATGCCCTAGTTACTAGAGGAGATGGTAGATAAGTTAGGTAAAGTATATAATAAGAATGATATTAGCTATACTAAGGATTCCTAGCTCTATAACTAATATAGTAAAAAAGAGCTAGAGTATAAGGGCATAGGAAGCTTTCTTAATAAGATTCTAATAACTAGTATATTCCTACTAGATATAGTACTATAAGCAACTAAAGCTAAAAAACTATAATTTACTATTAATATAATCCAAGGTAGAAATAATAATATATAAGCATAAGTATATAAGTATACTTTTAATTAAAAATAGGATCTAGATCTTAAGCTTTATATCTATATTTTTAAAGGTAATTAGATTTTAGATATTAATAATCTCTAAAATCTTATAAAAGCATTCCTAATCTTATTTCCTTTTAGGTTTAGGGTATTATAATATAAGAAGGAAATAAAATTAGACTTTTAGAAGTATAGTTCCTAGCTTATTAAGCATATAGATAATAAGGACAATTCTAATACTAGAATAGCTATAGTTCTACCAAAGTATAACCTTAGACTTTATATATAGATAAAAAGGGTAATATAACAATACAATAGCCAGTTTACTAACTACCCTACTCTTCCATTTTTAGTATTTAATATCCTAATTTAAAGTAAGAATAGAAATATAAGTATATTAAGTATTTAATAGAATAACTTTCCTAAAGTTAAGAGGATTATCTAATTACTAATGCCTAAGAGACTAATAAAGGCTTAGAAGGAATTAGAAAATAGAAAGAGTATAAAAAATCAAGATATTAAGAAGCTCCTTTAGTATATATTATACTTTAGGTATAGATAGACTATATTATAAGAGTTATAGCTAGATATATATAAAAAGATTAATATGCTAATTATTAGATATAGGATTCTAGCTATTTAGTTTACTCTAAGTCCTAATAATATCACAAATCTAATAAAATTATACTTAGCAGTATACTAATAAGAAGATAAAGATACTATAAAGGCAACCTTATACCAGACTCTTCAAAATAGATATAAAAGGGTAAAATTAGCAATAAATAATCCTATAAGCTCTACTATATTCTTTTACTATAAAATAGAAATATTTTTTAAATACTATATTAAGGTTAAAGAGAAATCAATCTTTAGGTAGATTAGATAGTACTTTGGTACTATTAAAATAAACAAGTATAGTACTCTTTATATTTATAGATTGTTCTAGCTTAAAAGTAATTTAGAACTTAGGAACTTTATTAGGGATTATATAAGTAATAAAAATTATAAGAGTTTAATAATAGAAAAGAAGGTAATATTAAAATATATTAATTTAATTTTTACTAAGATATTATATAATTATATTTATTTATTTATTCCTAATAATTTACTTCTATAGATACAAATCTAATTTAAAAGTTAATATTAAACCTCTTCTAGGATCTAGATCAATTAGCTGTATTTAGTAATAAGAATATAAATAAAGTAATATATAATAATATATCTCACCTTATAGCTAATATACCACAGTTTTCAAAATAGTTTAATAATAAGGCTAACTTTTATATAGGTAAAGTCTAAATATATATTTATACTATAATCTATATTAAATACTATTACAATAAAGAAAGTGGCAAGAAGCTTATATATTGATTTTATACTCCTTAGAAACTTTTTAAAAAAAGCAAATTTAAAGTAAATAGTATACTTTAACTATAACGCTCATACCTTATAATTAATTGTTAGAATAAGCCAATAGTAGTTGGCCTAAGGTATAATTATGATATCTCTTTTATTAGGATATAAACTAAGATAATAGTACTAATATACTACCTAATAAACTATATTATAAAGATCTAAGATCTAATTTAAAAGAGGGTGGCTATTGTAGCTAAGCTATTTCTAATAATTAGTATAATTAATACTATTAGGCTATTAGTAATAATAGCAAACTATAAGGCTAAGGCAAATATAAATTGCTAGTATTTAATAAGGATTATAAATAGGCTATTTACTAAGCAACTACTCTTATAAGTAAAAGTGATTGTATATTTCTTAGATTTATTAAATAAGTTCTCTAATATTAAATAGTAATTATATTTAAATATAATAATACTATACTAGGTAATTTACTAGTGCTAGTTATACCTAGAGCAATATAGTATTACTATTAGTAAAAATAATAATTACTATTAGGCTAAGAAGATAAGTAGGAGTAGCAATACTAATACTAATTCTAATATAAATAATAATAATCTAAATAGTAATAGTAATAAGATAAAAACTGAGCTTAGTATTAAGAGAATATTGGTTGGAATCGAAGGTAAGAAACTACTATATATTAAAGCTTATAGTTACTATAGAGAGATACTATAAATACTTTACTTTTATAATTATATATTCCTAATTAAATTAAAAAAAAAGGTTTAATCCTTTATAAAGCAATTTGTAGTAATAGAGTTTGAAAGAGCCTGGAAACCGGGAAAGAGCTAGGTATAGGTTCTGAGGTTGCTAGGGATGTATATAGTGCTATGTATAAATGGGTTTCTTGATAAGGATTTTAATATTAATATAGATAGAGATAGATATTATAAGTAAGTAAGAATACAATAGAAAGGCTAAAATAGAAAGATAGGGGAGCAAAGAACTTTTATATTAATAGATCTTATACTAGAGCTATAGTACAATATCTTATACTATTTATTCTATAGGAAGAGTTTATAATACTAATATCTAGTAATATTAATAGGATCTAGGAATATTAGCAATAATAATTATATAAAAGACTCCAAACTATCTTAAAAAATATCTAGCTCTTGAAATAATTAGTAGAAGATATATAATAAGATATAAAGTAATAGGCTACTATAGAGAATAATAATATTTTAGATAATCTAGATGATTTGGGGTATAATAATATATAAGATCCACTAGATCCAGTAATTGTATACTAGTTAGATAAAATAGGCCAGCTTAGCCAACTCGCACAGTTGATATAAGGGGCTATAGCTCCCAACCAGGTAATAGCTAGCTCAGAGTCTTTAGCCAAGCTACTAGACTAACTCTATAAGATACTTACAAACATTAGTAAATCTACTAATAATCTTTAAACTATAGCTCTAGCAAAGACCTCTAAGCAATATTAATTATCTATAATAGCTAGGAGTAAGATTTCTATATAAATCTAGCTAAAGTAGGTAATAAAATAGTAAGACTGGTACAATAAGGAAATTATTCAAAGAATCCAAGGTTCTAATAAAGATCAGATTATACAAAATGCAATTAGTAGTATAGAATTATTATTAATCTATACCTTTATAAGTATAGGAGAAGATATTATAAAGATCTTAGAAATAGATCCTTAAAATGCCTAGGGACCAAGCGCCAGGGTTGTATTTGGACCTATAATAATATTTCTCTATATTAGTAGGCAAATTGCAAGAAGGTTTATACTAAACAAAAGGTAGGAAATTGCCTTTCTTTTAATATATTACTACCTTAATAGTATTCTAGATAAAGATAAAGATAATGATTTTAACTATATTAATATTAGAAATAATAATCAAGTGCAATTATATAAGTTCATTAGTGGAGAGGGTAGTATTGGAAAGTCTAGGGTTCTTGAGGTATTAACTAAGCTATTTGCTAGTAAAGGTATATTATATAGGCTGCTTATAATAGCGCCATCGGGGGCTATAGTAGCACGGATTAATAGGGTGACCATACACTCTACCTATAGAATATAGCCTAATCAATCTAATAATAAACTGGATAATAATAATGCTATAACCTTTGTAGATAGTAATATATAAAAGAAATAGTAGGTAAAGTAGTTGCTTATTATTGATAAGGTGAGCATGCTAGGCCTCTAGATGCTTGCTGATATTAATAAGTAGCTTTGTGCCTCTTGAGGGTTGGACTAAGATTTTGGTGGGATCCCTGTAGTGCTATTATTGGGAGATTTTTACTAGTTCTGCCTAGTATAGTATAAATCATTGCTAATGCCAGTATTTGCTCTTAGACTAAAAGATAAATTAAAGGGGTATATACTATGGTCCCGATTTATTACTATTATTATATTAATTAAGTAAGTTTGTATAGTAAAAGACCTAGAACTGTAGTAGCTACTTACTTAGATCTATTAAGGGCAGCAAGACTAGTCCAATATAGAGCTACTTAATAACCAATACTTTTAGAAAGGTTAAGCTATACTATAGGATAGGGATATTATAATTATTATACTACTTAATAATACTAGATGGTCCCTAAATATAGATATAATCTTAGAATTTTAGAGGTGCTATTAAAAGCTAATTTGGATATTCTTGCCTTAGTATTATTAAAGGAAACCCTATAAGATATTAGTAATAGAGAAGGAGGTAACTCTTATAGCTAATATTAGAAATAATAGTAAGATCTATATACTAACTATATTTATATTTATCCTAAATATACCAATTATAATAACCAAGAATATAAAAATAGATTTAAAGCTAGTAAATAATACTAAATACATTACTATAGAGATTATTCCAGATACTAAGAGATTTTCAGGCTATCAACTTACTCCCAACATAATCATTCACTTCAAGCCACTCTTAGGCATTATTCTATTATCTAATTTAACTAAAGATCTTTAATTTGATTATATACTACTAGGCATAATCTTGCTCACTCCAATATCTGCCTAAATACCAATTGAAACAAAAAAGAGAAGGGCTAAGAAGAGGCCTTAGCAAAGACACAATACAAGCTGCCAGGGGCTTCCTTATATTGCCACATTCATATACATAGATTATAAGATCTAGGGCAAAACCCTTGTATAGATTGTATTAGAGCTATAAGAAACCGCAATAAAATTAAACCCTACAATAGAACAACCTAAACCTTTAAAATATAATCTATATAGCCTCTATATATAGCTATTATAATATAAATCACTTAATAGTATTATATTACTATTAAAAGTATAAGTAAAGGATATTATTAGGAATAAAATCCTAAAAGAAATACTTAATAGTAAGGCTAGGCTAGAAGAAGTTTGTAAAAGAATAATAAGAGAAGCTTAATTAGTATTATTATAAATAAATAAATATATAGCCTAAGTAAATATATTATAAAATTAATTACCTTTCCAAAAATCCATCTTAGACCCTTATATAAGCAAGACTCAATCAGCTTTACAATACATATAATCTATATATATCTTTATCTTATTAAATATTAAGTATAAAAAAAGTAAAAGTATAGTAATCAAGCAAGGGATTAAACTAAAAAATACACACATTTATCACGCAAGATACAAGGCAATATACATTGCAATATACCTAATACCATATCCAGTAAGAGGGAGGAGAATTCTATCCAATCCCAGAGGCCAGGTAGGGTTAATCCAGGCCAACTAGAGGGCTTATCTTAGTTCCAAACGGAATAACTCTCCTAGAGCAAACCGGAACCAAGCCATGCTCGCTCAATCAGGCCACACCAACAGGGATCACTTTACAGGGATGAGCGCTCGAGATATGGGCTAAAAAAATGAGTGCTTAATAACTTCTTTCGTACCGAAAGACACAATGCAAGTGGAAAAGTCGTAAGCAAGGCAATCAAGGGCAAAAAGGGCTTTTATACATTCAATCAAATATGGCTATGATCTGCATTTTCTTTCATGCCAAGCCAATAAGCTGATTCGATTATGCAAACCAGCCAAAGCCTCCTTTTATTTGTCATGATGAACTCACTTTTTGTTCTGCATTTTTAGATGAGCAAAAAATCCCGCATTAAATTTGAAACTGTTGCTCTGGATTGACGGCAAATTTGCCCGTCACAGGAATCTGGAAAATAGTATGCTCCAGTGGTCGCTGCGAAATATCTTCCACGGCATCCATTCAAAATCATTTGCGGCTGATAGAAAGTCAATTTACACATCTACAATCTGTACCATAAGACAAAAAGCCTCTGTAAAGTTTCATCTCAATCTACGATTCAAACAATCGTCGCCACGCTTGGGGGCGAAATAGGAAAGCAAAGTTATTGCCATAAGCACTAATCTTAGATTCATGTGGTAGTTCATCAAACCAAACCCCCGCGACTTCTTATGTTAGATCGATATTTTGGTCGTTGGATATAATAAGCTTAGTCTGACCTACCTAAATTGCGTTCCAAAAATTCTCAATAAGTATGCCCCGATAATGGCAAGACCGCCCCAAAGAATTAAAATCTGATACCCATATTTGTAATGAGGGGCGTCGTACGTGGGAAATAGGACCACTGTCATTACATTGTCAGCCATAGCTAATGAAAAGACTACAGGAAGAAACATACGAGGCATCCATGTGGAGAAGCTATACGTAAAAATATTTCCCGTCGCGACAAGAAGCTGTCGTAGGTTCGGATCGCCGGCGCTCAGATGTTGACCCCACGACTGTGGAATATTAGTTTTAGGTGATTTTGGTTGTGAGTAGTTAATGCATGAAACTTACAATAATGATTGGTTGTGCCGCAGCTCCCACATAGGATAGGAAGAAAGCAAACATTAGCGCCGCATTTGGAATCGACCAAACCGCGAGGAGAATGTTTGTTATCATCACGACAAATTGAATGATGATTGTCACAGTCAGGCGTGCGCCTGTGGCATCGACAATACTCCCCGCGATGAAAGCCACAACGACGCTGATGGCATTACCAGCGGTGGGAAGGACGTTGGTTTGCACAACGCTGTATCCAGCTGCCTTGAGGTAAAGGTTGAAGTAACCAGTCCCACTACCAGACTGAGCGACCATTCTGGTATTCGTCAGTCGCATGCTGCCGGTATGGAAATGGATCTGGTGATAGTTACTCACAGGTAGGGGAGGATGAAGACCCAGAGGCGCCAGTTCAGGAAAACTCCTTTGATAGCTTGTAGTGTCAGCTTTTGTGGAGCAACGCGTCCATTATTCTCTGCCCGTTTTATGCCGTATTCTTTGTCCTTGCGGTTTCGAAACGTCAGAATATTGCCACAAAACAATTCTTGATTCAAAACCTTACATCTTTTGTCCAGTAAAAAGCGCGAGTTGTATGTGGCAAATCGGGAATGGCAAAAAAGCCCCACGCTGCAATTGGGATTGATATGATTCTGAGTCTTATGAGTGTCCAACTTGCAACGGATCAATTGCGAAGCGACCTACCCGTCGAATATGAACAACCATCTCCAGCCAGCCAAACCGTGGCGTCCGTTTAATCCCTTGTATAGAGCTGCTTGTAAGTAACCACTGAACATTGATGCAATCGCGCTGGTTTGCTCAAAAATGGCCGTCCTCTTCGTCAGTTCGCCGGGCCCATACCAACCCCCAAGTAACGCTGCATATCCGGGAAACGCAGCAGCTTCAAATAAGCCACAGAAAAATCGCAGCCCATAAAGCTGTGCTGGTTATTAGCATGATCCGGGTAGTAATAATACTTGAATCGTTGGTTTTACCAACCGTTTCGACGTTTTTGGCGCCTGCCATGGCCATCACCAACACCGACCAAAGAACTTCGCACAGCGGGATCCAGATAGACGGCCGAACGTACCGAAGCTGTATCATTTGCGACGGAACCGTGCCGATTAAATAGCCGATATTAAAGTAGCTATTGAGCCAATTTCGTTCATTTCCATAGAGGCTAAGCTTGTAAGAATTTTAGCGGGCCATCATAGTTTTACACTGAATTCCAACATACATCTTCCTTCATGCCACTGACAAAAGCATTGCCTGCATCGTGTTAGCGATATATTGTTCTGCAATAAAATCTTGAAGAATTCTCACTGATATTTGTTTGATCCAGATACTTGATAAAGTATCCAAGGCAAATGTAAGAGCTGCATGTGTCAGCCCAACTGTCGCATGACTTTTTGGCATGTAGGTCACCGACAAGAGAAAGGTATCCAGCTTTTGAACATATCTCCTATCCCTTGGATCGCCATCTACAGAGTCCCAAACATATCCTAATAGTCTCCTCCACGTGAATTTCTTTTTGGAGTCATTTTTAGTCGCATATCTCAGCCTTGCGGCGAGCTCTTCGTCGGTTGATGAAGTGGAACTGGTAATGTCCAAAATCGCCGAATCTTTGATGGTTGACATAATTACCGGTCCCGAAATTAGAAAGCTGCAATTGGTTTCAATGCAGCTAAGCCTTGATTCGTAGCTTTAAATTCCATGCAATTTGCTCCGAGATCGCTGCCACTTCATCCCACGTGTTTGGCTGCGCCATCGCTGGCTGGCATGACGAGCATCAAGTTACGGTTGCAAATGTGAGATAGCGATTGATGATCTTGTTCTTAATGGACGAATCACCGACGTGAGTTTATTCCCGTGATATCGCCATCAAATGATAGGCTTGTACGGAGATCGCATCGCGGGGAATTAGTGATGGTGCGAGTCGGGGCTCCTCGCTCGTCATCGTCCAGTCAGCACCGCCATGTTACCAATCAGGTCCGTCATCGCAAATTACAGGATATAGTGTTCATAAAAAGCCGACATTGCATCCGCGAAGGGAATTAGAGTCCAGGAAAACAAGCATAAAATTAATCGCACTCGCCTCATATTTGCAGGCCAGGTTGTGAACAATAGTTTCTCTGTATTTAACCATAGCCATGTCGGCCCAGACAACCACCGCGACCCTAACAAGCCAGCCACAGGCTACGGGTCAATTGAAGTTTGATACTTCAATCGACTACAATGACAATCAGGTTTGAAAATATCTGTAACGTGGTACTGGAGAATATGTTCTGACTCAAAACAGTACAAGTACTCACATTACCTGCCTCATTTTCAGCCTGGCCTTCAACCTCCTCTCGAAGAGTTTGAACATGTCGATGTAGGATTACACGCTGATCCTAATAAGCTCGCGCTATTAGGCGCCGCTGGAGCCTCCTTTGAAGAAATTACCCCCGCAATCGGCACAGAAGTTCATGGTCTCCAATTGAGTGCGCTCGACTCCAAACAGCGCGACGAGCTGGCTCTCTTGGCGGCAGAAAGAGGTGTGGTCGTGTTCCGCCAACAAGATTTTGTTGATATTGGATTCGATAAACAACTTGAGTTTGGTGCCCATTTTGGGAAGCTTCACGTTCACCAGCATGGTGGTCACGTCAAGGATCATCCCGAACTCTTGCCGGTTTATCGGGATTTTACGTACGTGCAATGAAAAAGTGGCACGGTACGCTAATATGTACTAACTCGCACACAGTGCTGGAGCAGTAGACAACGAAATCAAGAACAACGTTAGCAGTATCAAGTGGCATACCGATATGTCGTACGAAATGTGAGCTACCACTTCGCCAATTGAATAGCTGTATTGTGCAACTAACCTCTGAAAATTAGCAACGGCATGGGCACAACGATATTCTTGGCCCTTGATATACCAAAGTCTGGAGGCGACACCTTATACTTGTCGACCGTAGCTGCATATGAGGCCCTTTCTCCCCTGTACCGCGAGAAGCTCCATGGCCTTGAGGCAAATCACTCCGGATTTGAGCAAGCGAAAGTTGCAGATCACAAGGAGAGGTATATTCGTGAGCCTATCGAAACAATCCATCCAGTTGTTCGTACACATCCTGTGAGTGATTTTGACATCTTATTCACGAAATCGCCGGCTGACAGAGGATTACCGCATTCACAGGTTACTAAATCTAAGTCACTATATGTGAACCGTTTGTATACCCGTAGGATCCAGGGATTAAAAGAAGAGGAGAGCGGTAGGTTTTCAAAGACTTTGCTTGGGAATTGAGTTAACATTTGTTAGCGAACATCTTAAACTTTCTTTATGACCATATTGAACACGGGCAAGACTGGCACATTCGTATTCACTGGACCCCAGGAACGGTGGTTGTGTACGACAATCGCATCACTCAACAGTACGTTCAGTTAAACTACGCTCTGATCCTATCAGCTATTCGTGCGACTTTTAATATTTCTTCTGCTAACGTCTGATATTCAGCTCTGCCCTACGAGACTTTCAGGTCCGAGAAAACCAAACTCGCCGCCACATGCTACGTATAACACCACAAGCAGAGCGACCTTTTTTCGACCCCAATGCTTAATCGCGCTACAAGTGGGCTTCAAAAAACCACTAACGCTAAATTGGTGACCGAAGAATAGAAAATCGTATTTGAACCAAAAGAAAATAGCCAGCCCGGTCTCATCTGTGGCTTATCTCAATCAGTTCTTCTGTTGCAAATTAAAATATAAGCACAATTTAAACCGTTTGAGATACCTTGGAAATCTTTATCAGCCTGCTTCGTTAGATATTGTAGGAATTCGTTTTCTCGTACTTGGTTCACGTATTCAGCACATGTCCAAGCGTTCTCAGTGGATCATCCAGATTGAGTTTCGGCATTCCCCATTCTTCCGAGTTCTCTGAGACTTTTTACCCAAAAAGGAAATAAGTTCCCAGCCGACAAAGCTCGGAGCGTTTGCGCCGTCCGCAATCTTGCCATATGCGGTAATTTGTCACTAAGAGCGCATAACGTCTAAACCAACAGCACCGGATTGATGGGGAGAATTCCTCGTAATGCATTCCTTGAGCTGTATTAAAACACTAAACACTGCATATATCTACAAATCATTTGTATGAGTAGAACCGAGTTTGGTATTCCGAAGAAGTTTGTAAATTTTTAGATCCATGTATCATCCACTCACTCCAGGTAGACATCACATACAATAGCTCGGCTTTTTTTACCCCATGATTGAAGCATGGAACCAAGTCTGGAGAATATAGTGGAGCCATTACGCCCAGTGATACGTAAATTGTAGTCGGGGTCAAAAGGCGGTCCGCGTTCCGTGAAAACGGTCTGTCAACTGGTTCCGGGTACGTCATGGGACTCATGCACTTGTGATACATAACAGTAGTCTATTAAATGCAGCGTTGCTCTTCAGAAGTATATAAGTGCAACAGATCTCAGCAAACTTCAGAATACCCAACATCACGCCATCAACCTACGCAACTGGCCCTTCTCCTTTCACATTCAATTACATCTGCCGCACATATTCTTCACCCTTCATTAAAATGGCTCAGACTTCCAATCCCGCCCAGGAGCAGCAGCTCCCTCCTATCCAAAGATTCTCTCCAACCTTTGCAAGCCCTCGTGTCAAGGGAAAGGTTGTCATTGTTACAGGTTAGTCCAGCAGCTCTCTATGGAAAAGCCTGATATTAACTTTTCTTCCTAGGTGCCAATTCTCCTATTGGAATCGGCCGAGCTTCTGCGTATCAGTTTGCTCTGGGTGGTGCGCGGGCCCTCTACATCACTGATTTAGATGGGCGATGCCTTACGGCTCAAAAGAATGAGCTCGTTGCCGAGTTTCCGGAACTTGAAGTTCACACCCGCACTTTTGATTGCGCGGATGAGGATGCCTTGAAGGAGGTGATTGATGATGCCATTACTCGATATGGACGCCTCGATGTCTTCTTTGCCAACGCTGGAATCTCCGGTAAAGTTGCCTGGTTCGACGCTCTATCCAAGGACGACTTTATGACGATGATGACTGTCAATGCTCTCAGGTAAATTGATCCATATCCAGCCTTGTTTACAAGACTGACAAATGTTTTAGCGTTTTCTTGGCTGCAAAATATGCCAATGCTGCCATGCAGAAAACCTCATCTGAAAAACCAACCCCGGGCGGTAGCATAATCGCCACAGCGTCAGTCGCGGGCATCCGTGCTAATGCTGGCCCGACTCATTATTCCGCATCCAAGGCTGCTGTAGTTTCCATGGCTCAAAGCATCGCATTCCAGCTCGCAGGCACCGGTGTTCGTATCAATGCGATCTGCCCAGGTCTTATTGAAACTGGCATGACGACGGATATAATGCAGGCTGGACGTTCTAATGGGACAGCAGATGCAATGCAACAGTTGAATCCCACTCAGAGGGCAGCGCATCCGGATGAAGTCGCAAGGGTTTGTGTCTTCCTTGGTAGTGATGAGTCTAGCTATGTTAATGGACAAGCTTGGGCTGTTTGTGGAGGATTGACTGCAGGACATCCTCACATCCCAGGAATTCCGGGTTGCTTTCGCGAATAAAGCGGTATAATGAATGGTCAGCATGTGGGTTTGTTGATCAAAGATTCTTTTGTATATTAGTAGGAAACACTGTTGAAATCAATGCGCATAATCACAGCGAAGTACAGACAGTAGGCGGCGGCAATGTCCTGAGGTAAATACGTTCGATCCCATCCTTGACATTATGTATCATATCCAGACATATCCTGGTCACCTTTAATCAACTCAATATACGATTCTGTTTGAGTCGATTGCGCCACTTTGGACTTTTCCTTGTTCCACGGATCTGAGAAAGAATCCGTAATCGCAAAACCAATAGCTCCCAGTGCAATCAAAGGCGCAACCTGACCTAGACCTTGGATATCCTTTTCCATATTCTCACCATTTTCCATTTTCAACCAGCCAGACCGTTCGACCCAGTCCTTGAACTTGAAAATGGCGACGTAATTGCTCACCATAAAACTGAGAGACATCGCCCAAACCGCGTACTTCAGTATTGATATTATAATTATGATTCCTTTAGTTCTGCTTTTCGTATAATCTTCAATTTCGACATCCATGCATTTTTTGATGTCAAATTCTGTCCAGGGACAGAACCAAAATACTATCTTTGAAGCGGAAAGTGCTAGTTTTGAGATAGCGACGATGATAAAAATACCAAGTAATACATAGCATTCGATAAGAGAATTATTAATTATGCCTTGGTTGTTGATCAGATTTCTCTTCTCACCCTTCAGATTAATATATGGGTTAGTCGAATCTTCCAGAAAACAAAACGCTGGCAAAAGCATGGCGCTGTCATGTTGGGAGGGAGAAGGAAGTCGATTCATGAACGGCGAAAACTCATGTCGTCTGAAACCTTCTACCTTGAGCAAGCCAGCTATACAAGCGGCAAAAATTCCAACCCGAGCCAACAAAGTAACGGACTTTTGATCAGAATGGTGTACTATCACTATCGATAGGATTGAGGTGGCGAGGCCCGTGAGAATCGTGCGAGTGGCGATGCTGAGATGGTAACTTGACATGTCGCATTGTGAACCTGCATAAAATGACGATCCGTACGCAAGAATCAAGAAAAGCCGGGCGTCCCCTGAGGACAATATCAAACCATCAAACGCCTCGTGCAATCGCTCGGACATACGACTAGAGATATTAAAGACCTCAGGATCATGTACGCTCTCCAATATGTTGACTAACTTAAACATGATTGAGGAGTGGTTTTGTCTAGAATTCAATACTGAGTAATTGTTCTTAAACAACGTAATAAATCTGGCAATACTTACTGCTTGTTGATTTTTCTGCATCTCTTTATGAATGATATCACTCTTGTACAAGCAAATATCATAGCAAACAGGAAGACTATGCCACTGGATACGCCAAATGCTATCACCACCTTTTGGAAAGTCAGTTTCTAGCCATGAAGCAATCGAATATGTATATAGGTGAGTATCCTCTCCTTCGAGAGGTAGCTCTGACTTGGTCACCCAAGGAGCACTGTGATTATTGCTAAATACTAGCCGGCAGCCTGTACCCTTTGTGCCATACGTAACTTTTGCAGATAAAACCTTGAGGTGAAAATTTGCAATGATCGTGATAGACCTTTCCGGCTAACCTTATTATGACCCGTGTATAAGAATGGCTTCCGAAGCAATCGAATAAGTTAATTTAACACTCGGTATGACCACTTACGCCGTGTCCAGTGATATCTGTGTTTGGTGGAAAGTTACCCTTTGTTATGGTTCCGTAACTATCCACACCAGTCAAATTTTGGAAGAAAGTGATGTTACATCTGTCTATTTCAAGCTGAATATTCTTTCCTTTGTAAGTGTCATAGAGACCCATATTGGCGAGTTTCTTTCTCAGGACAGTGAAAGTGGAAGCAAGGTGAGAAAAAGAAACAGCGCAGGCTTCTTTGAATGGGTGGGGGTGAGCGTTGATATGGAAAGTGGATTTGGATTTGAATGGATACAGACCTTAAATTTTCGAACTTTGTCGTCATTCATGAATTATTTGTAGTGGGTCAGATCCAACATTTCTCTCAGCCTGATTTCGAAATGTGGAGCCTGTTATTTGCTGCATCAATAGAGTCTAAATTGCGTAGAACCAGATTTAATCAAGAATAAATTCGCTGTATTGAATACCCAAAGGCTAGATATAAAAGGGCCAGCGAATCCACGGAGCGAAAAAAAAAAAAAAAGAATTTCAGACTCTGCACATATTCACACATCACCTTGAACAAGGCCGCACTTTTTGATAGCCAAGACATTGAGGCCCGTCAAGCCTTAGAGATTGGTGACAAAACAGTGCAGTATTTTGGTTCTATTCAGGAAGCTCGAATACTTGCTTTGCACGAAACAGGATTCTCTCCGCAATACAGTCTGCACAAGAGACAGACGGTGGTTGTCAGTCGTCCCGCCATGCGATCCGTACCTGCCATAGCGGCTGGCACAGCTGCCACGGTGCCTAATTCTCTCAGAAGGAAGGAGAAGGATGGCAGTGACAAACAACCAGCACACTGCCGACTTCTCGGCGATTCTGCAACCTTCACTATCCCGAGCACTTCGACCACGCAGGTCCCAACGTCTTCTCCTGGTCTGCGGCCTGGAGTTACGGAGCTTTCTACCTCAGTTTCAACACCCGACTCGGCTTCAAAGCCACTTTCCACGTCAGTTTTGATATCCACACCTGCCCCCAGGATTCCTACCATCTCGATTCTAACATCTGTGTCTGTTTGCAGGTCATCTACGTCTGCCCCCAAGCATCCGAAAACCCCAAGTCCGACATCTACGTCTGCTCCCAAGCATCCGAAAGCCCCAAGTCCGACATCCACGTCTGCCCCCACGCCATCTTCCGCATTCAACCCTCCTCAAGCCTCTGCTTCAACATCCACGCTTGCTCCCACGCTTATTCCGACAATCATGACAACCGCTGCGATGACACTCACGGCCATCATGATGGTTTGGGCTATGCTCATGTTGACATCGACTGGCACAACCACGCAGGAGGATAATCGCTTTCAGGATCAGCTGGTTTTCATTCTCCAGCAGATTGAAGACAATCTACGCCCTTGGTTGAACACTGACACCAACAAGGTGATTTCTGGATTCGGCCTTGCGGCTGTCCTTGTCGGCCTCTTCGGTAGAAGGATTTCTGCGTATGGGAATCAGCTCGACAAATGGTCTCACGGCAATTCCAACCTCCTTGCTCTTCCGTTTCGCCTCGTCTTTGGTTGCTTGCGCCCCTTCATGTTGCCCAAAGAACATAGCACCCAAGAGTTTCTCGTGGGTGAAGTCCGGGACCAAAGGGCGGAGTTGGATACGGTCAAAAAAGAACGCGACCAACAGCGAACCAGAGCTGAAAACGCCGAAGGGGAGATTTCTACGGCCAGAGCTGAAACCGCCACTCATCTTGCCCATGTTGAACGACTGGGACAGCAAAACGATGACCTGAGGGCCCAATGCGACGCCTCCAACGAAAGTAACACTCAACTGTCGGAACAGCTTGGTTCAACTACGGCAGAGCTTGATTCGACCAAGACCGCCCTTCAAGATGCAAACGCCAAAGCAGTCCAAGCCATGTCCGAGGTCGCTTCCTGCCGACAGAGAACCCTCGACGCTGAAGCTGAAGCCAAGAAGGAACAGGCCAAGTACAACGCGGCTCAAGACCGTATTTCTGAATTGGAGGTCATTGCTGCTATGGCTAAGTCCAGAGCCACCAAGGCTGAGCTTAGAGTTACGGAGTCGGAAGCCCCAGTCGATAATGTTGGTGATAGATTCGCCAAACTACAAGCCGCCATCAACAAGCTCAGTGACGAAGTCCGCGAGGTCCGAGGTAGAGTCGAAAAGCTTACTGACAGAGTCACCAAGCTCGAAGGTAGAGTCGAAAAGCTCGAAGGCAGAGTCAAAAAGCTTGAAGGAGGAGCCTCTGACCTTGCCTGAAGTCATTCTCGACCATTACCAGTCGACCTTATTATCACAGTAGTCTTCAATTGGCCGGAACGTGGGGGAATCAATTGTATTCTATTAGTTAGTCCAGTACTATCAGTAGTATCGCCCAAATTGAGATAAACCCGTTGAAAAAAGCCTTCATGTGTGTTCTCATTGATCCTGAAACTGTGTAGAAGATCACCACAAAGGATACTGTATGCACCTGTTCAAGGATCCGTGATATAGTCATTCTCTCATTGCAATGAATTCCAATATGATAAGCCCAGCCCGTTGCACCCGACGAGATGGCTGAAGAAAATCACGATAATACTCATTTATGAAAACCCCCCCACCCTTTGTGACTGGTTATAACCTCATGCGCCGTTCTTAGTGAAAGCTTGGCTCGGTTGTTTATAACCCTGCTTCCTTCTTACCAAAGCGCTGCCCAAAACAATTCCAACTACCGAAAATACCATTGCTCATCCTTTCTATCCCAGTAGGTTAAGCCCAGTTCTAACCGTTCATTGATCACCGAATACCACTATCATGCGCCCAACAATCTAAGGCCTGTTGAACACTTCGCGCCTTTTCCGTAGGTGACTTCAACCCAATATCATGCCAGCCACACTCAGGTCTCCTCCCACGTGTCAGTTGCGCGTATCTTTCTTGTGTCGGTTCCATCTGGCTGTGGAATAGTCGGTGCCATACTCGTCGTCATCTTCCTCCCTGACATTAGAGAATCCGACATTTTTAAGCTTTTTCTGCCTTTCGGGAGCCTGGGAGGTGGAACCGGCTTCTGGTCGTTTCAGAAGGGGCTTAGGTTTGTACTGGAGCGTGGTCGTATCCGCCTGGGGTAAGGCTTCAGCTTGACGCGGAACCTTGGGTTTCGGGAAGTCTGTAGTTTTGACCCCGGGTTCCTAAACGGGAGTTAAGCTTCTGAGTCGTGGACCTTCAACCTGCAGTTTGGGAGTTGCAGCTGAAGCGGGGTTCGCCGTGAGGGAATTGGCCGGATACCGCTGCAGTGTCTTCTTAACTTCTACCATGATGTCATCAAAAATGGGTTTCCTAAGCTTTTCCGTGACGATAGCGGTTACTTGATGGATAAGAGCGTCGTTGACTATGTCATCGAACTCGAACTTTTGGTCGTAAACCTCCTCAATGCGTTCTCTAATGGCGACCAAAGATTCTTCATGTTTGCTGTCGTTGCTTTCGACCTTGCTGAGAAGAGAGTTGAGTTGTTCCCGGATGTCCACTAGCAGTAGGTTCGTTTCCTCCACCTTGTCGGCAGTCTCGTTGGACTTATTCAAAGCTTCCATGGCAGTATTGGCGACAATTCCGCCATTCTGGCTGTTGATTGTCACAGTCTGGAGAGTAGTTGACGCCTCTGGTTTCGGAATGTCTTGCAAGTACGACCACCCATGGTTCGCCAAGCAGCTAGAGATGGTGGGGTTGGAAGTTGCCTGTGCATTTACGTAGGTAACGGCAAGAACATTTGTCTTGTCTGGCATATTTTCTGCCATGTGCTTTATCTTGTCCTGAGAAAGATAATATCCCCCAATCCAGCAGGATTTGCCACTCAACTCCAGGCTGGCCTTTAGCTGGCGGATAAATCCGAAATCTGTGGCACTCGCACGTCTCCGCGTCGAATTGGTAGCTTTCTCCTTTTCCTTGGCTTTCTTGTTGCGTTGAGACAATTCGTTAAAGTATTTCCGGATTACTTTCTCCGTGTCGCGAAGCAAAATCATGTTCGGGTCGTTCTCGTCTGCAGTGCCAACGATAACCCCCTTATGACCAGCTAGCTGGAAGTCATGCCGGATGCTGACAATGGCGTCATCAACGGTCCATTTCTTTCTGCCGCTTGGAGCTAGAAAGCCCTTGCGGTATTCGGCCCAAGACTCTGGCAAACGTCTGAGAGATTCTTTGGGTATAGGGTCGTTTTCAAGGATAATTCCCCACAGACGGTTGTATCGTGCTTCAGCGCGGTTCAAACTCCCATTTTCAGGGAACTTCCAGACAAATCCTTCTCGCTCCCCGGTAAGCATCGCCTGTTTCACGTAGTCCAGGTTGGCCCTCGCACGTTGTTTTTTGAAAATGGCCGGAAACAACTGGCGATCAACCAACTGCCATTCTCGCATCTCGTCATCTGATTCTCTCTCGTCATCTTCTGTTTCGTACCCCTTTGAGTTGTCGCTCCCTTTGTCAAATTGGTACTTGCAATTCGCTCTACCCCGCCCCTTGCTGAGAGATGTCTTTTTGGATGTGGAATCCTCCAAGTCGTCGCTGCTCTGTTCGCTACTACTAGTATCCTCCATCCCGGCGTCCGCAGCATCCTCCCACTCTCCTTCGGCGCGTTCAGATTCAACGTCGTTTTCACCATCGTTGATCGGTTCCTCGAAGTCTTCCGGCTCAGGGAAGTTGATGTTAAATGGAAGCCCAGCTCCATCTCTCATGCACTTTACCATACAGTGCAATACTGCATGCATGGCCTGGGATGTGTCTTCGTCAGTGAAGGGCGTTTCGTATTGTTTGAGTCGTATCATGTAGTCGTCGATTATGACTCGAAGCCGAGGTTCCATATACAGACACGAACCACTTTTTGCGCACTTTGTTGGGTCGATATAAGGACCAAGGTGACCTACTCGCGCAATCCTCCGTATATTCTCTTTGACACTTCCATATATTCCGTAATCTGCATCAGGAAGGGAAGCTAAACCGATCGAGAACCCACCCTTCAAACTGCGCCATTTTGTCGTTCCATGTCCCAACAATAGACCTCCACCATGGCTGTCGTCAATCCCGCCGGCGGCGATGGTGCCATCTCCTTTGGAGGCGTTGGTGGGATTCAGCGGGTCGTTCATTCTCTCAGAATTCGGCGGAATCAGGGAAGAGTTGGTAATGTCTCCTCTTTTGTCGAGATCTACTGGCGCTGGCTTTTCTCCGCTGGCTGTTGGAACCGACGGCAATGGTGAACGTGGTGGAATGAACATGGACTCTCTCTGTTGTGTCCCCCCAACACCAGCAGCGGGCTGGGTTGTTGCATTTGGCGGCGATCCAGATAGGGTCATAGTCAACTTCTGTTGGTATCCTTCAAACTTCTGATGAATTGCCTTCCTGTGCGGTGGTCGTTCAGCCTTACGAATTTGAGAATGAAAGGCGACGGCTTGATCGAGGAGATCTCCTTGTTCCTCAGAAAGGGGTTTTAATCGGCGTGTTGCTCTCTGAAAGTCTTTCAAACAGCGTTTTGACAGTCGTCTTCGACTCTGGTGTCGTTTATTCCGGCGGGCTTCGTCTGTCTTACAACCTGGATCTCGGGCATCGATGGTGTCTTCGTCGTCTGTATTCTATCCAAGCCGACGGCGAGCCGATTTGCGCTCGAGTCTATTGATAACAGTGAGCCTTTTTTGCTTTTGTTCCGTCGATAAACCTTTTCTTTTGGAGATGTTGAAACGCTTCTTCCTGAAGAACTCGACCCTTCTTTGAGTCGGGGGCTCACTGTCCGAAATGAAGGATCGTTCGGACACTATGTCGCTTCCGTCCTCCTTGTCGGTAGCCTTTGACGCTTGCTTCTCGGGGCCAACGTTGCGATGCAGGTCTGCCTTGGCGCTGTTCCCAAACAATCCCGCCTTCTCCTGGCTTTGAGACATGGAGTAGTCGTATTCGCGGTGGAATTCATCAATCGAGAAGCCAGAAACCTCAGCCCCCACAACGCCGTACTTTCTAGCGCTATCAGGCGCCGGGGGATTCGTGGTAAGTCGTTCGTTCGCCCGCCCAAAGCAGTCTCGAATCGGTGCAATGTTGAATAACACATATGAGTAGGTGAAGTAGGATGAAAAGTGAGGAGGCTCTAGAATCGGCGTTTGATCAAGTTTGCCTTCTTCACGTTGAATCACTATTGCTGCTGACTAATTATAGAACTGGCAGATGAGAGGATTAAAAAGATCTAGGAGGAGTCGCAAAATTTTGACCATTTCTTAAAGGCCAAAATTGAAAATTTTCTATACGGAGATAAAGACTTCATTTACAAGAATGATATCGCCAAGGTTTGAAGGGAGTATATCGCAACAGAACAACACAACGGCCGATACTGACATGTGAGTTGGTCTCTAGGGTAGGACTTGGTGGGGAAAAATGCTTGGGTGGGGCTGCTATTACAACAGCATCTTTGTGGGTGGAGAATTCATCTAGCTATGATGTGTGAAAATGTATGGGCTAAAAATACGCGTGCTATTTCAGTGAAGTGTGGCAACGCGACCAGAGCCTTTGCATCTGTCAAGAAAAGTTTGTGAGCACTGCTGTGGTTTTTGCGCTCTGCGATTAGGGGGCGAGCACCTGGCAAAACCCACTGCCAGGGATGTTCTGCTAAGCTCCTCATTCGTACTCAAGCCCTACTAGTGTTGCGCTTGGGGAAATGGACGACATGGCTCGCTCGCTTACTTGATGACAGCCCTGGAACACTGCGCAATCCAGGCGCGCCATGGCTGGCCAGGCTTGCAGTCAACAAAGCTATCAGCATTCATGGCGACGCCAAGCTGGTAAAATTTCGGTATCTCCGTTTTGTCGGTACAAATACCATGCCGCATGCGACGACGCCGTTCCGTCCTACTAATCGGCTACGAGATTAGAATGTCACAAAATGTGGCTGTTAAGCTACGAACACAAGGGGGGAAATGAATTCGAATTTGGGGGGGATTCAGGGTGCGAAGAATAAAAGACGACGACGTCGAGTTTGTGTGAGCTCCCGTGATAATCCAGCGATGCGCTGCCGGCAACTAGTCTTGGTGGAAAACGCAGCCAGCCATTGTTAGCGAAGCTACACACTTACTCAGCCATGGTGGCGTCTAATAGTCCCAAGTGGCAATCAATAATTTGTCTCAGCTCTTTGATCCACAGTTTCCAGCTGACTGGATTCGAGAACTGCACTAAAAAAAAATACCCTGTGCCAGGTCTTGAGGCCCCTGCAGGAGAGCCAATTCGATCCTTATTCGTGATCGCTTCGTGTCATGTAAGGCAGTGCTAACAAAAGTCTTTACCATGCACTCTGTTTTTAGAATTATTTTGATCATCCAAGTTCTTTGAATATCAATATTATGTGATTTGCTGAAGACGTTGCCGGTGTCGGTCGCGGGAAGCGCTCGAGTGTCTGAACGATGGTCTCACAAACCTGGATTCCCAAGCTAAGTACGCCACCACGTACAGACCCATGCTGGGAGAAAGCTATTGAAATCATGCGTTAAACCCACAGCTAATCAACCTCTAGGGTCTGAGGCGTCGTTTGCAGAGTGCCAATACTTCTTGGCCACGACTATAGGATGCCTCTTGAGCGCAACCCTTGTTTTCACGTGAGAATTAACAACGTGTGGGTTCGTTTAATCCCAAGGGTCCTACATTCTCCCGGATGTCTTTCTTATCACCCTGCCTTCATATATAAACCGCCGAGACATACACGTCAGCTGCCTTGGCAAATTTTAATACGCGCAATCGAATCACAGCGCCGTCTACTTGCGCGCTTCGCCGCAACCTCTTTTCCAGCTTCTTTTCACTGGTATTCGAAGATATTCTATTTTGGAGACGGCTTTGTTTGTTTTCCATCCTTCCAAAACCCGACGTGGTCCCCTTGAATAACTGAACATCATCCCGTGTTTTATACCGTACAGCGTTCCCCATGTCTGATCAGAAGCGAAAAGTCCTTATCACCGGCTGCTCGGACGGCGGCCTGGGAGCTGCCCTTGCTGTCGCATTCCACAACGCAGGCTTGGAAGTGTATGCCACTGCTCGAAATGTGAGCAAGATGAGCCATCTTGCATCTTTAGGTATCCAGACCATTGCTCTCGACGTCCAATCCGAATCGTCCATCGCCGCCTGCGTGGGTAAATTATCCGCTCTCGACATCCTTGTCAACAACGCCGGAGCCCTCAGCACGATGCCAGTTTCCGATCTAAACATTGCCGAGGCCAAGAAACTCTTTGACATCAATGTGTGGGCGCATGTTGCTGTGACGCAGGCCTTTTTGCCACTATTACTGCAGTCATCCAATGGCATGATTGTGAATCAGACATCCGTTCAAGCAGTCACTGCGATTCCCTTTGAAGCCATCTACGGTGCCTCCAAGGCTGCTCTTGCCATGATTTCTGATACTATGCGACTAGAGCTCAAGCCCTTTGGCATCAAAGTCGTCGACTTACGGACCGGATGCGTACAAACGAACATCTACAAGAGTCAATTGGATGGGCAGACTCCCTCATTACCCGAGAACTCCATTTTTGCGCCCGCAAAGGAGGTGGTCGAACAAAGCGTCAAGAAGTTTGAAGGCGTTGGACCAACAGCAGATAAATGGGCTAAGGGAGTGGTAAAAGACTTGTTGAAGAAGAACCCGCCCCCTCTTGTGTGGAGGGGCGGCGAAGCGTGGTTGTATCGGCTTTCGACTATTCTACCATTCGGCATGTTCGATAATATGGTCAGCAAGGCCGCAGGGCTAGATGTCGTCCAAAAAATGATGAAGACGAAGAAGAGCCATTCCCCTGAAAAGCTACAAGCTCAAGATTCCGATTCCAGTTGTTCAAGCAGCTGCCGAAAGTCATCCGAGGTGGCGGTGGCGGCAGAGCCCACCAAAAATTAAAGCACGAAAATAAACCTTTCATAGTACTTTTTTTTTCACACTATTATGGGATTGTGTGGATTAGCGATCTTTACTACCGATTTCTTTTACATCTCCTGAGATAAAGCCATAGACCAGGCATAATCTCGCACACTGTATCCGAGGATTACCAAATATTTCAATTTGTTTAGCGTCATAGACACTGCAATATTAAACCCATAACCTTCTATGAAACGAGCAGTCTGTCAAATACAAAAAGGATTATCGTGGTGAAAAAAATATGTCCTTAATTTTAGGACATGAAAGACGGTTAGGAGCATATCAATCCACACCTGGGCACGATCCGCAGAAAGATTAAGTTAGGTGACTTGAATATTGACACGGTAAACGGAACGCATTAAAGATTTATTATAATATTGTTCCTTAAATTGACCTGGCAGTTAAGTCCAATCACGAGAGTCCGTTGAAATCGCTATTGTTGGTTTTGCCCATATTAAGGACTACATCTGAGTCACTAGACGTGTGGTATAGAATAGAGACGACGGACGGATTTTTACAGTGAAGATAGAATGATAGTGGTTGGTTAAATGGAAACGCATTACACACAATTTATTTGAGATGAATAATTGGTGTCGGCTGCAGTATAGATTAAAGCAAACTGCGGATAGTAGGCAATATATATATCTTTTGCCATTTAATGCTCTTTCAAATATTGAAGAGTAGATCTGTAGAATGCCACACTTTATGAGGCATAAAAAATGTTCGCAAGACCCCCACTTGATCCAACTTGTAACTGTTGGTCGCTAACTTCGGGAAGCTATGGGTTGGTGGCGCTGAGCCTGAACTTAGTAGGTAGTGGGACTGTTGTTGAGGAATTGCCATCGGTAGTGGCCGTAGTATTGTTACTGATATCATCGGTAACAACGATGGTAATGGGGTAATGGTAGAGCTCGTATCAGTAATAGTGTCTGCAGTATCCGTGGCAGTGGTATGAGCTAGAATGATAATCACAGTGGCGGTAGCATCGGTATTACCAGTGCGATTAGTAATGCTATCTGTTGTGACGGGTTTGCTGATGCTGCCGGAACTCGACTCAGTTCTGGTATTCGTGGCCGGCGAGGGGATGAATTGCGGCTCGATGGCGGGCGCAGATGCGACTGGTCATGAGTGAACCTATTTTATTGGCGCTGAGATGTGTAAATTAAATACTCAGTTTGATGTGTATCAGATGCAACTCATCTCATGAATGAAAACCATCTATCATGTAAAGTATCCTTAGATCTTGGCATCAAAGAGATGATACTGACATGTGGAGTAATACAAGTGTCGCGCCTGCATGATCCGAGAATATATTAACTAATCATCCACAATTGATTTCATTGGACCTTTAGAGATGAATCATGGTACCTTTTTCTTTATTTATTTGTCGAAATCGTTGCGTTATAGCTTGGCTACCTTTTTCTGTAAACAGGGCATTGCCAGTTAGCAACCAAGATTATAGTTAATTAGGAGGGTTCTGTCGGCTTCTCGCAAGCCGATGGCCTTGAATTAGGATTTAACTTGCATGACAGTACGGCCAGTCATCAGAAAACTCCAACATCAGTTGGTGGATCTATGTTCATTTTCGTTATGATGTGGACCAGGAACCCATTTGGTGGAGCAAATACCCTAGCTGTGTCAGGGTTGGAATGAAGCATGAACATGCAATAAATAACCAGCCCCGTCATCAACCGCATCAAATGTCTAAATAATTCATGGCATAGAAGAATTTAAGGTTTGAACAGTAGTATTTTACGATTAGTTTGTCAAAGACATAGAGGATATGGCAAGTTTAAGGAGCTATTTCTTAGTATATTCTATAAGAAAGTCGTGCCAATTGTTTTCCATGACATAATTATTCCGTATTAATCTTACATCACGAGAACTCAATTCTAGAAGAACGTTGGTGAGTTCAAAATCTTCAATACCTTGGGTGCAAAAATCCGTGGGCCCGTCTAGTTTGCTAAAAGCAAAACAGTATTCGACCTTCTAGCAAGTTGTGAACTTTCAAAGTCAGATTGGTAGATCACGTGTACCAAGGCCCGTGTACACTTGTGCTGGTCCATGAATGAACCGCAGGGAACTTCCCCGGCCAAGGGAATAGCGTCGAGTCTCAACAAATTTGTACACACTAGCGTTGGTAACATCAGCTCTAGGCATAGCTTACTGAATCAAAAGCAAGCACAATGAGCTTTTATTGGTCCCACTCTGCGCTTATCAATAATATTACTCTCTAACTGAGCTTGGCACAGACTTGTCACATTCGAAAATACGCGCTCAGTCGGACAAAGTTGCCGTCTACGGCAGTTTGGACTGAGCCTAGACTGAAATTGCAGCGCCACTTGATCTACCCGAGCGTCTCACAGCCAGGATTGAATTTTGACCCTCCAAAGGCCGATCTAAGTAGTTATTTCCTGTTTTTTCTTTCGCTTCAAATCCACTTAGCATGGGTAACTAAAAAGCATTCAGCACTGATACATCGCCTGCCTCAACTTCCTGCAAATTACAGCGCATTTTCCTGATTTTATGCTTACCACCAAGCCGCGACCGCCAAATTTATTCTGATCTCAACGTGGGCCAAACCCGTGGCCACGATGCCTGGCTGGGCTAGCCAAATTGATAGCGGCGACGGCGCCCCATCGGTGGCGCCTTTAGTCGAGGGCGGTCCGTAACACCCCTGAAATAAGCCGGATTTTACTTCCATCTCATCCGCCATGATAGAAAATCAGGTCGTAGAACTCCTTCTCTTTTATGTTAACATCTACACACCAGATTAAGCCTGCGAGTGCCAACTACTTCATCCATATATATAATCCTCTCTCCACGGCTCCTTGTTTCAGGGAATTTCACATTTCTCGAACCTTTCAACATCAGAGTTCCAACCAGGCGGCCTGATCAGGACTCGGTGTTCTCATCTTCTTCACAAAAAACAGGATTTGGGAAGTGGTATCACCATACCTGGCCAAAATTGTCAACAATGCGTTACGCGTTTGGATCTGCGGTCCAGATAGCTGTTCTGGCTTCCCTGGCGGGCAGAGCTGTCGCGGGTTTGTGCAAGCCGGCAACGTCTCTGCCTCTTCTCACGATGGAGACATCCCTCGCAGAATTTTCCACACATTCTACTGGGGAATCTCCCAGCTCCTCTACGGAGTTTTCTATTGTCTCAACAGTGGACAACCCCCTCCCGGATACTACGACCACCGATACTACAGCTACCGATACTACAGCTACCGATATTACAGCCACCGATATTACAGCCACCGATACTACAGCTACTGATGCTACGGCAGTCGATACCATTGCAACCGATACTCCCACTGCTGATGCCACGACTTCCGAAACACCAACTATCAATACTCCAACCACCGACGCGACGACCGCAGACACCCCGGCCGCTACCACAGAATTGATGACCTCGGATATCGAAACAACTACTTCGGCTGTGCCTCAGCCCACTTGCGTTGCGAGAGGCAGTATGGCACCCTAAGCTTCCAGATAAAATTGTAGACTAACTTTATTACACAGGCCTTTGTTCTGGATCCGACACTTGCTGCGAAAGTAATTCTGCCTGCCTTGATGGATCTTGCACTTTGTGTATTCCAGTTAACAGCAAGTGCACTCAGAATGGTTCGGTGCCTTGTTGCGCTGGGAGGTGCAGGTGTATGGGGACTACTTGCGAATGCTTTTAGGAAAACATTCTTGGCTTTACAAACAAGATGGCAGGGTAGCCACTTGGCGCTGGCAAAAATGCGCTTTAACTGTCCAGCGTTTCCTCAAGCATTCGTGATGTATGTATATGGAGGATATGAGGGTTTATCATATCTGACTTCATTCAAACTCTGGCCACATATTTGTTCAAAGCCAACTAGCATTTTGTCATCAGTGGCAAATATATATGGGCGATTGTAGAGACGTGGTGCTAAAGAATTCATCTTAGAATGTTGTTTTGACAGTAACATCCACCTTGACACACCGTGAGTAACAAATTTCTACTTGTCCAATCTCGATTCCTGTGTACCACTTGTTGCAGATGTGCAAGAGTCTTAGATTATTTCCCCGAGCGTTGAAGCAAGAACAAGCGTGATTGGTTTAGTGGTAAAATTCTCCGTTGCCATCCGAGCAACGTCGGGGAGCCCTGGGTTCGATTCCCAGATCACGCAACGAACAGCTCGACTGCTTAGCATTTCTTTTTGCACTCACGTTCCTATTTTCTTGTCACCTCTTTAACAATTTTGAAGTTGGTATTATGTTGAGAAGGCATCTATGTGGATGAACAGGGGCATCTGAACCCATGATATGGGTCCAGAATAGAAGTAATACACAACCATCTTTCCATCGCCCGGTATTTTATTTGTATCAGCGTGGAGTTGCTGGCTCGAAGATTATGTGATTAAAAGCTCCGACGACGCAAGGCAGATTTGCCAATTCATTTTTTCTTTTGGCGATCGCTATCAATTGCCCCTACTAGGGTGGTCGGGCACAATCGCGTCTTTGGAGACGCAAAATAATGAGCAATGTGATTATAGCAGAAAGATAATGATGCAATTACAATATTATATTCCATACATATTTCGTCTCGCTCCGCAATTTCCCTAATTGCCATTACCTCCTCCATTTCCCCCAAGCTCAAACTTGCCACTTGTCGGACTCATGCTCCTGTGCGCGTAGTACGCACCGTCTTCACCTTGCACATAATATATTCCACCGTCGCTGGCCAGCTCGACAGGTGACCCGGCTGTCGGCCAAGTCGGTTGCTGGTGTTCATATGAAGTAGACGTCATCGTTGGAGACGACACCTGAGTACCATCCCAGCCAGCTTGCACCGGCATTTGACCTGTTGGGCTCGTCGGGTTATGGTAGTGCTGCGTCATTGGCATCTCGCTCATAGGTGGGGGCGCCGGTTGTGTTGAGGCAATGTCATTGCTTGAATTCCTCCTACGGCGAATTAGAAAAAACGCGCAGGCCCCCACTGCGAGGATAAAAGCCAGACTGCAACCGACAGCAATTCCAGCTATAGAACCAGTGCTTAAATGATGAGATGAAGTGCTCGATTGTGAGGCTGTTGCAGTGGCTGTTCCGGGAATGGATCGTGTGGGTGTTCTTGTGCCCAACGTTGCCTTGCGTGTCATGAGTACCGACAAATCCGGAGCGTCAAAACCGGTAGTTGGCGCCGTCTTTATCGCGCCACCAGTGTGCCCGCCACCCACAACAGTCAGGATATCAGTTGGCACAGCATAGGTCGTCAGGTTGGGTTGGTATAGAGCCCAAATGGCGTTGTCAGAATCCTGTTCTCCAAGGTTCATGTTGTGTGTGCCATAGACGCTGTCAGCGTCGCACATATATGTCGTATCGTTTGAGTACTCGCCGCCAATAACTAGCATCTGGGCGTTGTCGATAACGTTGCAGCTCATCATGCTCTTGGGGTAGGGACCAGAGACATTGCTATGAGGCGGGTAGGGACCACGAATCCACTCAAAACTCGGAATGGTGAGAATATAAATGTCGTCGTAACCTGTGGTTTCTGGTGGGAATCCACCACCGCCATAAATGTAACTTAGAGAACGTTAGCTCATTTGTCTCGCTATGGTTGAGGATGGGACCTACATGTTATAGCTTGATTGATCCTGTGCCCACGTCGCACCACCACAAAATCGTCGCCTGATATCTGGCGTATTTCCAGAAGTCTTTTGAGTGTACCACTTTGTGTTGGCGACGTCAAAAAGGAATATCTTATCCAGGGGCTGTGGTGTCAAAGTTCCATTGCCATATAGGTCTTGGCTGCCACCAAAGTATATCAACATGCCTGCATCTCCTACCGGGATAAAAGACATTGAACCATCAGCTCTGGCGATATCATCTGGCCCCGTGAGATTACTCCAGGAGTTCGAGTCCATGTCGTATCTCAATAAGCTACTCGTAGCCTGTGGCGGACCCTTCCAGTTCGGAATAGACGCGTTACTTTGCCACCCGCCGTAGTAGTATGCTTCCCCTCGCAATGGAATCGATACACCTGCTCCATAGCTGGCTGTATTAATTTGTCCAGCCCCTGTTGGAGGACCGAAAGACACCCAATCATTGTATATGATATCGTAGCTATAGAGGATGAATTCGGATGCCGGGGTATCATAATATTCCCCACCGTAGAGATACAGTCGCTTGTTTACGGAGTCTTCCCATAAGATACCTCCGTTGACGCTTGGAATTGTACCGTTCTTGGAAAGGTTGGCGTAGAGCGGAGGCATGCCATTCGAGACAATATCGAGATCGTTGTACAGTAAGAATGTATCTGTATTTGTTGGCATGTTATTGGTGTGCAGTGTGGAATAGATGCCTACTTGTCAAATTCTGAGAGGTTGATCCGAAAGGTTTGTAGTTGACCAAGCCGCCGTCGATGTACAGTTTTCCATCCACCACCGCTGATTGATGTCCCCACCTCCGACAAAAGTCCTTGAGAGGGTCATTCTGTGCAAAGACTGTACCGATAAGGTACCACGCCGCAAGATAAAAATTTAGACGAGACCGTGCTGGCCGAGATGACGGTCCCATGATATTTGTACGGGGAATGATGTAATTAAGAGATGGATGATTTAAAAGACAGAGACCAAGGTGGGCTTTTGAATAACCCTTGAAGCACCGCCAACTTCACTTCTATATAGAGGCATTACTGCGGGTGCTGATTGGGTACCGGAATTGCGGCAAGATAGTAAAAGCTTATTCTGAGCATCTAAGGCTGAGTTGCACCCTTCATAGCCTCACTCAGCCCAAGGGGCGGACTGTAGAAGACTGATGAGGTGTTTACCCCGCAAAAGACCATGGGCGAGATTCAGCTCGGAATGGTGCATTTATACGAAAAAGGCAAGGGAGGTTGGAATGTTGCGATAAGTACCCAGTCGTGTGAATTTGCTTCATCTTGCGGCGGAAAGTTACGCCATGTGACAATGAAGCAAAGCTCGCTTCCCAGTTATCATTCGAATATTTCATGGTGAGGCTTGAGGCCGATCCTTTTCCTGGATTAGTTAAATCAATTTGGCTGGGGGACGTTGCGTAAGGTCTCCACAGGCGTTTATTCCCAACCTTAAAAAGGAAAGGCAGAAGTATTTTCAACCAATGGCCTCATTTTCTTTTGTAAGTTTCCTTCGCTGGCGTTTGCGCTGCCGATGTGCCGAGCGTGGCGTTCTGCGGCGGTTTTCGCAGCTCAGGAATCATCATGGTGACACAACGCGCCCGTTAGTGCCAGCTCAGGTCAATTCTTCAACAATGAATGAGAAACATGGCAAGAAAAAAAGCCAACTCGGATCTATTTCGCCACCACCTTTTGATACGCAAAATTTTGACATGAAACCGCCTTGACGGCCACTTTGCAAGGGCCTTGAGTTCACTTGAAGGAATCCTGGTGTGCGCGACGCAATAATGATCAATAATGATGACACAACAGGCGCGCACATATCTGCACCAAACATCAACATCGTGTGGCCTAAGAAAATTACTATCGCTTCCTTCGAGATTTCCATGAACGTTTAAAGTCGTGCCTCTCCATAAAGAGGATCAGCTAGTATCTACTCTCATGTCTTATGAACACGGACGAAGTAGTTGACAATAAGACAGACATGAGGGCTCGTCGGCTGGTATTTCCACAACTGTGTACCAAAACTCGGTTTTTTCAAACGATGCAAATCGGCTGTCAAGTTTACAAAGAAACAAATAAATTAAGTAGCTACCAACACTTCTACGGTGGTTGTCACGATAGTACCATAGCCAAATACTGATAGCCAAACAGTTAATGTAAAGCCAAAAGATCCCCTGTTTTACAAGAAATATTATAGTTCCAATAGATGTTCAAGAAAACTTTTAGTCCACATGTACCATCAGTGTTTGCTAGTACGCAACGGCGACCCAGTCATGATTTCCAAAGAAATGAAGATAGTTCCAGTTACATATATCTCGAGACAAAACTAACCCGAAATTAAATTCTCCTACATATTATGCCACATGAGAGTAATGTTCGATGCGCAGTTTCAGGTTTCTCCAACATTCTCTTACTAATTATTTATTTATTTTTATAGCACTGTATTTCACTACAGAGAGACTTACAATTATCCGGGCCGACAGCGGGCTAAGATGAGTGCTTTGCATCCTCCAGAACACTGACTGACCCCCGATTAATGTCGCCAACATTCTCCTCTTGGCTCAATGTAGCCTTCTCCTCTCCGTTTATTCCACTTTCCTTGGAGGTTTCGGTCGTCCCCTTGGGCAGCATAGCTGCTTGAATGTGGTTTGTCATGTATGCGGTCGGATCCTCAACAAAGACGGCGCAGATGAGAGCAATGACGCCGAATGGGATCGTGATATAGAACACAAACTGGAATGCTTTCCCGTAAGCTGTTCTGACTGCGTGACGCAGAGCGTCTTGTATCGCTGGGGTCATTCCTTGGATCCCGTCCAACACACCTGGTACGCCCAGATTGTACTGGATAGTGGCGGGGATAATGGCTCCTAAATCGTCGGCGCTCAGCCCATTGCTCAAGGCCGCGCGGGAGATCTCTTCTCCGGAATAGCTGTTGAACTTGTCCTGGAAAATGGTGTTGAAAATGGCATTTCCCACCGCACCGCCGGCGGATCGGAAAGTTCCTACGAGGCCCATGGCGACACCCAAGTGAGAGTGCGGCACGTGCAAGCTCGAGATTGCATAGGACAAGATGGTGACGAGAAGGAACATGGGCACACCAAACCCTGGCACGAATGCCCAGGCCCATTTGTGATTCGGGTTGACAGTTGCTGCACCAGCACCGATAAAGATGGTCTGCAGTGCCATGCCGACGACCATCTGCCACTTGATATAGCCGACTCTGTGAGAGAACATGGGAACCAACACACCGGTAAGACCAGAAATAAGATCCTTTGGTAGCGAGATAATACCGATGTCCACGCCATCCGTCGTGAACATGTACATTGTGCCTTGGGGCAGAAGAGCAGCCATAGCGTGGAAGTTCATGCCTGAGACAAACAAGACAACCAGTAACAGAACATATCCACGAATCATCTTCAAAAGCGTCAGCGGGAACATGGGTTCCTTTGGAATGTATGCATCGTAAACGAAGGCGCTAATGACGACAAGGATGCCGATGACGATGGGGGCAATCGCTCCAGCGCTCTTCCATGGATACGCGTCAGAGCCACCCCAGGTGAGGCCAACTAAGCATGTAGCGAGTCCACCGATAAAGAGAAACAGGCCAATCCAGTCGATATCTTTGAACTGTTGCCATCGCGATTTGTCGAAGTCACCACGAGGATGCGGGGTGGGCCAATAGAAGAGGGCAGTGCCTATAAAGCCAATAATCTCGACAATGATGCCCATGTAGAACAGCCATCTCCAGGTCGCGTATTCGTACAGAGCATTTGCAAGCAGAGTCGTAATCATACCCCTGTAGGAGAGTTAGCATATTTCTTTGGATAGAGAATATTCAGATAATCTTACCAGGGGATTGTGATGCCTCCCTCCAGGATACCCAATCCAAGCGATCGCCATTTATTCGGCAACATCTCAGGCACACCGGCGTATGACACAAAGATCATTCCCGTACCAAGTCCGATGAGCGTTTCTGCTGCAATCAAACTCTCGATGTTTTGTGACGTTCCTCCCACAATATTTCCGATAACAACAATGATCTGACCAGCGAGGATGAGATTCCGGCGGCCGAAGACATCACTGAGCGGTCCTCCGAGCGAGAACGAGCACGCCGTGGCCAGTGACCACGCTCCAATAACCCAAGCCAGCTTGCTTTCTCCTCCAAGCTCTGATGTTATTTGTACGACGATCGCTGCGACTGAAGTAAACGGGGTGCCGACGGCAGGACCAAATGATAGCGCCATAGACTTGAGGGCATGTTAGTCTAAAGAAATAAGCGTCAATGCCGACTTTCCTTACAAAGATGGCAATCCAGACTCGTGCTCCCACGTGCGCTTCTGGGGGGTTATCTTCGATGGCTGCGCGGTGAGGATCTTCCTCAGAATCGACAACGACCTGGGCATCCTGCCCCGGACGATTGCTGATTTCATCGTGGTCGGTCATTGCGAAACTCGTATACTGGAAAACAAAAGCACTGGAATTACTAGTTACTGTCTCTCAACTAGCCCATCAGCGTCCCTTTTATAACACGTCACCCCGGTCACATCGCCTGCCCTAGATCGACTCTAGGTTTGCCCCACGATTTCACGAACCATGGGGTAAATGCACGGTCCCAAAGGCCTCGGCCTCTGGGGCCCCGCATTCTCTTTCCTCGTCGTCGGTTCTTGACGTGAAAAATCCCGAGGAAAATATACCGGCAGTTGCATTAAGTTCGTCCTAGACTTAGCTGGGCAATAAAGGATGCGCAAGCTACAACCGGTGTAGGCGGGGAACGGCTAAAACCCACCTCCACAGATTGTTTAGGCATAGCCTGGATAAGGGAAACGTCCCAAGTCTCAGCATGTGATAGGCTAATTGTATGCTAGTATCCTAGTCTGCAATTTCTCAGGGACTAGATGATCAAACTGAGACTGAATCTTCAAAACTGGCCTCTTCCCATCTCGTATGTCGCTTAATCCAAGATGCAGCCATGGTATGATATTGTAGGTAGCACCACATAGAAGCTAGGTGGCTCATTTCATCAATTTTTCCAAATTCGTGATAGGCGTATGCTCTTGTGAGTAGGGTTACCTTGATGCGCAGTCGGGATTTACAAGGACTCCGGAGTAGAGATTCGGAGATGTGGGGCCTCATCAGGCCCCACATGAGCTTCATGTCGGGGACATTACAAAATGATGCCGGATGAGATGCATTGTTGCCGTTTAGTCGTAGGGGGATTTAAAATCCCTAGTTATTACTCTTGTGTATAAAATTTCAGCGTCAGTCACAGAGATGAATAAGGCACGCGCATTGAGACGAGAACATGAATGTTGAACAAACTGGCCGCGACTGAGTGCTTGTGGGAATACACATAGCTTGGTTGAACGATCCAACGCATGGATGTCATCTTTTTAATTCTTACCTAATAGGATACTCCATCTTAATATATGCTTGTTTGCCTATGATGCGGCCTAGATCTAAAATATTTTATCCATCCAATGACTAAAAACTGTGTGAGTTGGAGACGCGGCCCCACATGATACCGAGACTTGGTGACTGCTTGTCCCACATCCCAGGGCGGGGTGCTCATACTCTCGTATTTAAGCCTAACTTTTTGATTCATTGTAAAGTAATCAGTATATAAGGTACGGGTAAGAGCGCAGAATTAGTCAACCGCCATGTATTGGTCAGAAAAGTCAAAATTAGCAGAGACGCAGCTATCGCAATAGCCTCGGCGCGAATGGACGAAGGTCTCAGGGCCCCACATGCATATAGATCATGTCACTTGAAGGATGCAGGTTACACTACCAGGGCTATCTTATGTAATGAAATTCTCACGGGTACCAATCTATAGAACGGTGAACGGCGAAAATATTTGACAGAGCTAAACAAAAAAAGCAATACATGTAATCCATCTTCCAAAACAGCACAGCTGTATGGAACCATGACCAGAACATGCGAGGTATCATCAAACTATCTATCCGAATACAACACCCAAAGCAGACCCATTCAACTACTCCAAATATGCAACATGATCTTTAAGGAAGGTGGTGGTCTTGAGAGCCACTAGGCCAGTGGCCGTGATACTCTGGCCTTGCTGTTGGGGCCGGAGCGAGAAATCCCGATAAGCCCATAAACTCCATCGTAGCCATGGAAGCCATGTTAGCGAGCTCGCCATTGCTGAAATCCGCTTGCGGCGGGTATGCCCAACCTGCACTAACCCCGACTTCAGCATATCCAGCTGCGAAGTTGGGGCGTTTGGCTGCCGCGATTGCTTCCTCTTGAGACTCCACAGTCAGACTCCTCTTCAGCGGCCGAGAGGCCGTGTCGCTTTGGATGGATGTGACTGGCGTAGGGATATCTGCCTCATATCGATGGCTATCTGGCTGGCTTGAGGGTGCACTAGAGTCAACGTTCACAAAGGGTTTTAGCTCCGGATACTCCAGGGCAAATTTTTCGATTGTGTGAAAGTGCTCAATATTCTCGAGAACGCCCTGGTAGGACGGGTCAAGTTCGAGGTCCGACATGTCTGGTTTGAGCCTTATTATCGGCCGGTCATCCGCAATTGGACCGCGAATCTCAAAAGTTTGCATCAAGCTTATCAAGAGGTCTCTTGCATTGTACTTTTGCCAGTTGTGAGATAAATAATCTCTCAGTTTCGGCCTTTGACGAGTTAGCACCGCCACGGTCAGCGTCTTGATTTGCCTCACTCAACCACTCACCAAACTAGGAAATCAACGTAGGCAGGGTGGTTTGAGGTAAACTGTGCAGGACGGGGTCGCTGCCAGGGCAGAAGATTAGTGTAGTTTTCCAATGTTGGAAAGGTTAAGAACTGTTCCAGGCTGGTCAGCAGAGCCCATTTTTGTTAGTAATAAGGATACCCACCAAGAAATAGCGATATTGCGCCCAGAATATGGCAATATACTCCTTATCAGACTTGAAGCAGCTACGCCATCGGTGAATATTTTCGCACGCACAGATGGCTGCCGCGCGCCGTTGGCGTTCTGCTTCTCCTGGGATCTGATGATTGGCCGCATCAGGCGACGAAGGCGAGTCTCCAGACTTCCTGATACACTCAGGGCCATCATAGAGAAGGCGCTCCAGGATATCCTGAAATATGGTGTTGGAAAGGGCGGCTTTCTCAAGGTCACCTGACACCAAAAAGTCAGTTATGCGGGGCTTTTGAAGAGTAATAAGGGTGGCCATGATCTAACTTGAAAAAACGTATCGAGGGTTGCTTGTCATGGACATGTGCTGTATGATAAAGTCAAAGCCGGGGTTGCATTTGTGATGAACCACCTTCAAGTTTGTGATGGAGTTGATGACGTCCAAGGGTCGCAGCTCGGAGCTGTAGTGGCTGGGGGTAGCGAGTGGGGAAAAGGAAAAGGTTTGGTGAAGAAATGAGCAAGATGGAGGAGTAAAGTTGAATGATAAGAGCGCATCGGGCACGCTTGGCTCGGACGCATTGTGCTGTGGTTGTGGTTGTGGTTGTGGTTGCTGTTGTGGTGTGTTGTGAGTGGTGCTGTGAGTGGTGCTGTGAGATGAAGGCTTTGGCGGTGGAGTGGGTGTCTCATAGTCGCTGTCGAGACACTCCTGCCCAGCCTGGACGATACTCTGGAGTCGAGACTTATAAAAGTCAACCTTGGTCTGCAATCGCGCATTCTCATCCATCAGACGGTTGATCAAGGTGCCATGGTCGCCGCTGAGCGCCAGGCGCAGGCGATGCTCCAGCTCCGTCACAACCTCCTTGGAGCGCTGGCGGGACTTCTTGCGGCTGACGCGATCCAAGGTGCGCTTGCGCTCCAGCTGCTCCTCGGTGAAGCGGTCCTTCCAATTCCCCGCCGACGCCATATCCGGCGGCCAGTACGCGAGAGCGAGGTGGGCTGCTGCTAGGCGAGAGGTACGCACACGCACGTATTGAAGGGCCGAACAACAGCTTGGTTGGTTCGCTGGACTGGGGGAACAGGAACGTGTCGGAAGGGTGTGTCCACAAATACTAATTTGACGCTACGGCACCACTCCCGATATGCTATAGTTAGAGAATAATGCGAATATTATGCGCCGCAGCTCTGGCCCGTGCACAATCCGTGTTGATTGGCGCTCAATTTAAAAGAGGCAATTATCAGAATCAGGAAAGTAAACTCCGACAGCAATTGCGAGAGAGAGCATAGACCACGGGCGAAAAAAAAAGCGAGCGACAACCGAGTCTCGTTCCACTTAGCCGCCGCCCCAATAGTGAGTCATTTATACCGTGCGCGTGTGGGGGATTATCCTTGGTGCATACTGCAGTCTCTTGATCCCGAATCTGGGGAAATTAGCCTGGGGGGCCATGGGAACTGATCAAGGCCAGAGAGGCGTCACCACTTAGACTGGATCCATCCGCGGACTTTAAAAGCCATTCAACATTCCTACCGAAAGTCCGACAAACCATGTCTCTCGCTCCCGAAACGAGCCTCGCTATCGTCTCGTTCCCATGTCGCTCTCTGCTGTAAACGAGAACTGGATCGACCCGCTCCCGAGCCGGCCATCTTCCCCGTTGCGCTAAAACACTCTGGCTAAAAGACATTCCATCTGTCCCGGATGCGTGCAGCAAATAGTCAAAAACCTAAGCTATCCATTCCCCATCGTACCCTTTCAAAGACCAACAACTAGCGCGCGTGGTGGATATATATACACATACATACGTTGCCTACTCCTTCTGAAAGAACCCTTGATTTGCCCAGCGGCACCTCTCAGTCGTTATTGTCGCCAGCTGCGCGAGCTGTGACTGTAGTGCGCTGATCTTCTTATCTTTGTAATACTTGTCACCGGATTTGTCGTTTGCAAACCGCTCAACCACCCAGTACTTCTCTCCGCCCTTGAGGCCTTCGTTGACCCAGAACGTTAGGGCTCCAGCCTTCTTGGCTATGGCACCAAGCTGCACGAGGCACTCCGTCACTTCCGCACGCTTATCTGGGTGCGGTGTGATGTAGGAAATGATAGACAGCTGCTTCTCATCCAGCTTTGGTGTTCCAAGGAAATTAGCAATCTGACGAGCTGGTGCCAGGTAGTCAATATCGATTCCCTCAGGCTTAAAGACTCGGTTAGAGATCGGTGGCAGTCCTCTTCTGCGGCGGGCAAGCTCATCCAGGTCCATAGAAACGCCATACTGCTCAATCCTTCGGAATGTGACAACTTGAATAAGGGAAAAAACACAAAAAGTTAGTAAATGGTCTGAATCTATCCGGCCAGAACGCCGTGTTATCTCGTGTCTCACATGCTAAATCGCTTGTTGCATGTAACTCCATGCCCTCTATGTCAGTGTACAAATCAATGAGGCGGATCTCATTCTCATTGTCCTCTGGGTATAGCCAGTAATGGCATCTAATGATTTAATAAAAAAAACACTGTCAGATTCCAAGCTCAAAAAAAAAATGATTCTCATATCGAGGCTGCTGGTCCGGGCATACCGTGTCTTGTCTTCATCCTTCCAAACGGATCTAGACAGGGCACCAAATTCATCCTTTAGGTCGTCCCGATAACCCGGAATGGGCTTCAGGTACAGAAACATGACAGGACCAAGCTTGTTGGGGTCCAGCATTGTGATTGGCCGGCCAGTGGGTTCTGTCTTTGGTCGGGGTGGTTCGTTGGGGGGGAGGTTTCCCGTTCTAGGGATCCAGGTGTTCGCTTTTTTTTTTTTCTTCTTCGAGACGCAAAAACAATATAGTCGGTAAATGGGGATTTTAAAAATTGCGCAGGTGTAAACAAAAAATTTCTCGTTGGTTGACTTGCTGATTCTTTAAGATTTCGCTAACAGCGCGAGGGTGGATTCGCTGCCACATAATGCCATGGCGATATGAGGCGCTAGCAGGGGACGCGGTGGGCCGCAGCGGTCGCTGTCACTGCTGCTGGGCAAATTCAAGCATCACGAACTAGCCCGAATCGCGTGGGCGCTCGCGAGGCACGCAGCTCGAACGGGCAATACAGGGGCGGCGTCTTGCACCTAACGGGCCTTCTCCGAGCAGAACCTAAAACACGGCCCGAGTAGGCTTATGCATATGCATCCTAAATCACATCTGTCAGTCTGTGCATATGTAGGAGCACGTCCGGAGCGTGTATGTGTGCGCACGTTCCGAGATGCCGGGCGACACCACTCACTCGCTTTTGCCCATCACTGTCGCCTGACCTATGGCCACACACCCGCCCAGCTAAGGTTAAGCTGCAAATCCTATTGATGACAGCGAGCCGCAATAGGCTTCGAGCGGACCCGGGTTGCTCTAAATGGCCGAGGTCTCGTGTGGATCTCCAAACGTCATCAAAATCCTGCCCCCCCGGTGAACTCTAAGCACGTGTGCCCCTGGCCCGGCGTTTGCATTGAGCCGGATCTTTGATTCCATCCTACGCAACAATCTCCCTCCACCGCAACATGCCACGAGAAGTGAATAGCGCTGTGGATACAACGGCGCTCCTCAGCGTGGACCAGCTCGGGTCTGCTGATTGGCCATCTGCACGGCTCCCGCCATTATGGAGTCGATATCGGTCTCCATTGCAATTGCTCAAATGCTGGTGTTACCGAAAACACGTGGTCACCGCGATCCATCACTCACGCGGACCAGCCTATTGGATCGCAGTGGGCATGAGGAGTTGCCGTAAGCAGGCCGAGAGCCGGCTCATTACCAGCCCACTGACCTCCATCCGACGGGATCTATTTGAACCCTGACATGCCCACACTTTGCCGCCTTGGTTACGTCTCCGCGGGGCAACAAGCTCGCCTCCACACAAAACGCCATGAAATGAATTGTAAAACCTCCGTCGGTATCGTTGGGTCAGGTTGCAATCAAGGATCAGGTAGTGGATCTGCAGGGCGTACGCTGACATAATATCTATCAGGAGATTTCAGCACAACTCGTTGACTTGTATGGACCCCTATGTTGCCCCATAAAACCTCGTTTAGTTCCCGATACGGCTTTATCGGAAATCAACCAGATGTGCCAGTAACCTGCGAAAGAGCATTGACTAAGGACTTGAAATCGTCTCAAACGTTGAACCCGCTGCAGTCGTCTCAGACTTTTCCCACAACCCCCCCGCAAAGGTTGCATTTGCAACCGAGCCGTCACTTTTACCAAGGCGCAATGCCAGGTTTTGATCCTCCAATAACCGCCCACTTATTTAACATGAGTGGCTTGTAACATGTCCACCTATCGTCTTTAACGTACAGGGAATCATTGAGACCGACGATGACTCGTTACCCCATCACCTGATGAAATTCACTGCAGCTTCTGTTTGAACTAATTAGTATGGTCAAAAACAGATAGTGCTAAAGAACTTTGTTTTCATAAGCTCATTCGTAACCCAACTATTTACAACCCCGGATGCGACTATAAACACGTAATTGCTAGTCCAATCAGACAACCGAATTCAACAGCTGAGTCATCGGCAGTTTGGCAAGAAGGGACAAACAACCGTGAATCTGGCCATTTTAGGATTTTAGCTATTTATTCATCACTCTGTTTCTAACCCTTTTCAAGTAGCGGATCTACAATGTATACAGAATTGCGTGTTTATTCAGTGAGCCAAGTTGGAAGCCCGAGTCACCGAGAGTTGACCGACAAGATTATTCAACATGAACTGCTCTCACTCTTGTAAGAGTTTGGCCATTTCTTCATCCCCTTGTTCCTCGGCCTTTTCGAGTAGCAAAGTCGCCACATGTGCCGGCACCTCGGCCCCGTATCGAATAAACCACTTGGCGATTTCCAATTTGCCATCGTATGCGACTGAGAACAGCAGTGATGGTCCCTTCTTTCTCCCCGGCGGAGGGAGTGCCCCGGCCTCGAGGAGTTTCCACACCATTTCCATATTATCGTGGTACACTGCTTCATGCAGCGGCGATCTTCCGTTCTTCGCTTGAATCGAAGGATCTGCCTTGTGCTCAAGAAGGACCTTGACTGCTTCGAGATCAGCCACCTCTGTCGCTATGTGCAGTGGTGTCCTGCCCGCGCGCTCTTGGACATTGGGGTCGGCCCCCCACTGGAGGAGCGCTTCAATCACATCTGGACAAGCTTTCTGTGCTGCTACGTGCAATGGTGTGAAGCCATCTCGACGCTTTTGAGAAGTATCAGTGCCGCTAGTAAGCAGAAGCCTAGTCAGCTCAACAGGACCTTTTGCTGCTTCGTGGATTGGGAAAGATCCATTGTCGCTGGGGATGTTAGGATCAGCCCCGTGAGCAAGGAGCAGTCTAGCTATCGCGGTATGGCCGTCCATTGCTGCATAGTATAGTGGCGTCATTCCAAGTTTATCTCGAGCCGAAACATCAACGCCGTGCTGAATAAGCAATTCGACAATGTCCTTGTGGCCCTCAGATGCCGCCCTATGAATCGGCAACCAGCCAAGCATGTCATTGGTTGCAAGGTCAGGACAGCTTTCAAGGAGCTCCGCAAAGACTTCTGTGTAACCCATGTCCACCGTTGAATTGAACAGGGTTAGTTCGAATTGACTAGCGTGCTTGAAGTTTACCCTGTTCTTGGTTAAGAACTTGATGATTTCGACGCGTCCAAGACTCGCTGCCGCATCGATTGCTGTATCTCCTTCTTTGTTTGTCGCCATCACATCTGCTCCCTTATCAAGAAGCAATTTGAATAGATGCGGGTGCCCAATGCTTGCCGCTAGCATTATCAAAGATTGACCACTTTCATCCTGAAGCTTGGCGTCGTCTCCGTTTTCGAAGAGTAGCTGGACCACCTCCATGTGACCGTTGGCTGTTGCTGCGAAAATAGGTGCCCAGCTGTCTTCCCGTTCTTTCCAGCCTTTATTTGTCAAGGTCCATCCAATATCCGTCGGTTCTGTAGCGTCAGCTCCATCGTTGAGAAGGCGTTGCACCTCCTCAATATCTCCATCTCGTGCAGCTTTAAACAATGGAGTAAGCTCGGTTAGAGTGAACTCAGCGCCGTCTAGATCATCCGTGCCATCTTGATCCTCGTTGTGGGTATCTGAGGAATCGGGTCCTTCACTTCTGGGAATTGGCTCGACAGTATGTGTATACTCTTGCGGGAATTCGTATGCAATTCGTACCTGGGTTCGAGGGGCTATGGTGAGTTGCTCATCGGGCATCTGGGTATGCGATTCCGAAAAACGGTCGCTTGTGATTTCATCCGACCAGGCGGCTGAAGGCGGGCGTAGTAGTAACTCAGTTGTTAATCCCATATCACCTCCAATAGAACTTCTTCTAGAAGATGCACTTGAGGAACTGTCACGGGTTAGCTGCCATTCAAAACATGAATCAAAGATCAGCGCTTACTCGCTGAGGTCTGGAATCGCAGGTGCGCTCGGAATCAAGGACAAGACCCATGCATGGCCCATGGCTGTGTTGCAGTTCGGTCGCTCTTCGGGGTCTGGTCTAATCAGAGAACGGATAAACTCCTGACCCTCTGAGCTGACGTGACACTCATCGAGCCTGTCGCGCGGAAAGAGTTTGTCGGGGCTTGCCTCATATTGAAAAGCAAATCGCCGGCTCTGAAACAAGCGGTTCTTGGTCAACATGAAAAAGGTCATGACGCCCAGTGCCCACATGTCTGCTGCTTGGTGATCGACCTGTGGGTGACTGTGCTGCTCAAACAGTTCCGGTGCCATGTACTCCTCGGTGCCAATCACGGTGCTGGCGCCAGCAACGTCTGCCCCAAGTCTCTTGCTAATTCCGAAATCCGCCAGCTTGACCCACCACGGACCGGGCGGCTCGGAAACGGGAGATTGGTGGATCAGGACGTTCTACAAGGCGAGAGAATTAGACCAAGCAAGAAATGGAATTTGCAGTTCGTGTACCTGAGGCTTGATATCTCGATGCGCAAATCCCTCTCCATGCATCACCGACAAGGCGCGAAGAAGTTGGCTGGTGACTTGGCAACATTCTTCCTCTGTTAATCCCGGGACGGTGCCGAGGTAGGTTTGCAAGTCGCCTGCAGGATAATACTCCATTGCAATGCACAGCGATTCTTCCGTCTCGTACCAGCCCAGCGATTTGGCAAAATGCTTCGAATACTGATTGATAAAATTCAGTAAAAAGCTCTTTACAGCTCATCACAGACTTTATACCTTGTCGTGAGAAAACTTAATCATAGTTTCAAGTTCTCGAATATAGCGCCTTCTCGTGCCACCATCCTGAAGAGGAATCATCTTGACAGCGCGCACCGAGTAGTTTCGACCACCGCTGATGCACTTCTGCAAAACCACCTGGCCCTGGCCGCCGCGACCGATTGCGCGCTTGTCGCTTTGCCAGTATTCCAGGCGCTGCGGGGTCGAGGGGGGCGCATCCGGGTCATCGTGGATATGGATGGTGTAGCGCTTGCGGAACTGCGTCTCGAGCCGAAAGTCGCGCAGCAGATCGGACAAGCTGTCGTCCATCGCTGCAGCGAGCTCCTCGAAGCTAAACCCGGTGCGCGTATTTTATGCTTATGCGGGGGAGCCAATTATCGCGACATGCGGCGTCAGGCTGCCACCAAAATCTCACAGCCTCGCCGCCAAGGATTTACGTAAATCCGCCATAACTCATCCAAGCCAAGCCAGGCAAGGCCCAGTTGAGGCTGAAAGCCTTGGAGCTCGCAGAGGGCCCCGCATGGCTATGCAGAGATCAGATAAGCCTCATGTGGGGAAACAAGGGTCAGGAACACGGCAGAAACAAGTGCAGTCGAAGGACGGGGTCGGTCAGTCATGCTCACGTGCCCTATGCAGATCATCCTTCAGGAACAGCTATTAACTAATGGTGTTAATGGTAGGAATTGGACGGTGCCGGCTTGGTCAACGGCATCAATTCTCATTACGTTGCCCTCAAATAAAAACCCTAACCCTACCACCCTAATCCTTGTCACACGGGCCGAGGCTTCTCGTTCAGCAGGTAGGGCCTAGAAGCCATAAAAGAAGGCTCTAACCACTGCTGTTCATGGTATTTCAATCAGACTAGGAGCCCCAGGCGACTACTGCAATGGTAGCGTCCCTTGGCAGCTCAGGTCCAGCCGACTGTGAACTCTGCGCACCGCACTAACTCTGTTTCCAGTATAGCGGCGAATTGGAGAAAAAAAAAAGAGAGAAAAACAACAAAGTCGCAACAGCTGAAGGGTGGCAGCATTTATCCCCACCAATAGCAATCCAGGGTATAAATTTTCTAGCAATTTTTTTTCTCGTCCCTCCAAGACCAACAGCAAGCAACGCCACGTTACGCTGGTATCAAATCAGACTCCGGAACTAGACTGGAACTCATCTCGGTCAGCTGTACAAGTAAACCCAAATAGCTTGCTTCCATTTGACGAGAGCAACGCGGCGCTACACTAAACACAAAAGCGTCGATCCCCGCGCCGACCCGTAAATCTTGCAAGACATTCCAGAGCCAAATCGACGACGGACTGGGCAATGACCTCCCCATGACGTCAATACAGCTGACTTCCCCGCCACGCATCCTCCTCATCCATCCATTAGCAAACTCGTAGCACATTTTGGACCCTGAATCCACACCTCTCATCTTTTCTTACCTCTCTCATCTTACTCAAGACTCTACTCTGCTCCTCAATCGTCGTTTGACAGCACATCCCCATCAGCTTCAATCAATTCAATCAATCAATCACTCACCATGTCTACTCCCGCCCCCATCCCCACGTCCACCTCGGTCCTCGAGACTGCCGTCATCCGCGCTCCCCTCTCCCACGTCTGGCACCACATCAAGCTGCAGGATTTTTCCAATTTCTGGTCTGCCCTGAGCAAGTCGGAGTGGGTCAAGGGCACGAGCCCCGACACTGACATCGTCAAGTGGACCTTCAAGGACGGAACCGTCGTCGATGTGAAGCAGGAGGAGCACAGCGTAAGGGACTCCCTAGCTGCGTTTTGGTTTTGCGAAGGCTACCCCGGGAGATATTTTGCAGTGCTAACTATGTCGCCTTGCAGTCCATTAACCACTACATCACCTACAGCGTCATCACCTCGCAGCCTGAGCTCACCTACACCAGCGCCATGAGCACCATCCGCTGCTACGCCGTCACCTCCGGAGAGCTCGAGGGCAGTACCTTTGTCGAGTGGAGCGCCAACTTCTCCAGCGATGCCGATGCCGGTATGTTACGATCGCGTTGGTTCTGATGTTGTCGCAACTTGGTTTACTAACCCATCATTTGCAGGTGTCATCCAGGACGCCAAGTTCAAGCGCATCGAGGCCCTTGCCGACCTTGCCCGCGCCGCCACCAAGAAGAACTAAGAAGCACCAGAGGTATGGTCAAATGAAATCGTCGTGGATAACAGCATAGCATTTCATCATAAGACTTGACTACGCCATCCCAGTGATGCCATGAAAAGAACGACTTGTTCGAAGATCTGAGAGAAAAAATGGAGAAGGAATTTTGGGTCTTCTACGATACTAAAATTGGATTGAGAATATCACTTACGGTGCCCAACTATGTACAAAAAAATATACCATTGGTTCAAAGCCCGAAAGGCTGGTTGAAAGTTGAACTTCCTTTAAAAGTTGGTCACACGTGCTGCCCTGTTCTGATCAACATGCAAATCGCAATTCAGCAAACCGATGGAACCAGTCTTTCAAATTTCATTCCAGCGAATTTGCTGCAAATGATGTAGAATCCCCGGCCGTGAGGTTCTGAACTGTAGTATTTTCTATGTATCCGATTGCATAACAACCCGGCGAACGCTCATTCAGCAAGATACACTGTATCATCAAGCTATATACAACCTTTACAATGCACACATATACATATCACATTTTCATTCTATCATATAAAATCCAAACATTCGCTAATCGATCCAGCAATTAGGCAGATGCCGCAGTACCGTTCACATACAGCGTGTACGAGCCCTGGGAGACATTCTCCAGGCTGCCCTTGAAGGCGGTGATGTAGCTGTCAGCACTGAGGGTCCAGTTGCTGGTAGAATCAATGTTGATGACAAGGCCGTCTGCCTTGGTGCCATCAGGGTTCGCAGCGCCCTTGAGGAAGGAGCCGTTGGCAATGGTCACGGTCAGATTGGAGATGGTGTCGGCGTAGAGGTCGCCGGTGACAGTCTGGCCGGAGAGGTTCAGAGCGGCGTTACCACCGTTAGCGCCGGCGCTGCCCCAGCCCCTGACACCATCGTTTCCGGAGACGTTGAACAGATAGTTGCTGTCACTGCTCAATGTCAGGTTGGCACCACGCAGGGTGACGGCGGCGTCAGTGTTTGTGACGTAAAACATGCAGCCGCTCAGCGACTCGAGGGAGCCGCCGTTCATGGTAAACTCAGCAGTACCATCCTCGGCGTCACCAGACATGCTCTGGTAGAGCATCACGTTGTGGAGCTCCTCGGTGCCCGACACGCCCATGTTTCCAGACACAGTGCAGTCGTTGATGGTCAGCTCGTTGAGACCCTCAATGACAAGGGCCTCAGACCCGGTGGCAGTCAGAACGGCGTTGCTGACGGTGATGTTGGCCGTGCTGTACACTGCGGGAGCACCGGTTGCTCCAGAGGTGCGGTACTCGCCTCCGTTGACGATAAGAGTGCCGCCGCCACGGTCACTGCGGATGGCGGCCCTGTTGACGGAGTCAATGGTCAGGTTGGAGGCGTGCATGACACCACCGCCGGCGACTTCAATACCACCCGAGTTTCCGCCCTCGACGCTGACGTAGGTGCCAGACACGTAGATGGTGGAGTTTCCATAGGCAAAAATACCATCGGAACTGTCGCCAGTGGTCTTTACTGAGCCGCCGGTAATGTTGAGCACGGCGTTTCCAACGGACAAGACACCGGCGTTGAGACCGTAGAAGCTGGCGTCGTCGGATGAGGATGCATTGGCCGACTTGGTGACCTTGACATCGACCAGGCTAGCGCTGACGGTGCCGTTTGCAACAAAGACGCTGGTGTCGGTGGTGTTGCACGAGTACGTGCCGCCGGTAACAACCTGGCCGTTGGCGAGGTTGTAGAGGCCGGTGCCGCTGTTCACAGTGGAAGACCCGCCGCCGGTTCCGCCGGGAGCCACTGTTCCGCTCGGGGCGGCGCTTCCGGTCGAGGATTGGCAATCGCCAAGAGAAAACAAGGCGGCGGCAGCGCCAACCGCGAGCTTGGTAGTGGGGGCGCGCATCTTTTTTTTATTCTGTGGTTGTAATATGCTTAAGTGAGTGGTGGGCTATGACATGCAAAGATATCCCAATTAGTCGGGCTTGGCAGCCCTCTAAATATACAAATACATTCCAAAGAGTCGGCCATTTTTTTCCTGTTAACCAAAAAAAAAATGGCCGCGTATCCCATCCTCGTGGAGTGGCCTGTTGTTGCGCGACATCGGGGACCACTTGAGTTTCAGATATTGAGATCAGCAGCTAATGGCGTAAGCGTTTCCGCCTTGTCGCGCAGACATGTTTCGGAGATCAGGGAGGAAAATGGCAGCTTAAACCTACGGACGACCCAATTAGATCCAAGCAGCAGAATTAAACACATGGGGCACAAGGCTTAACGGATGTCGGCAGCGAGCGGACATCACGCTCCCAACGGTTGATTAAAGTTCCCACGCCCACAAACCGAAATGGCCACACCACCCCTGGTCTCCCGGGGGGGAAAGGGTTTCGCGGTGGATCAAATACCGATTTTGGCCGTCGGGACATTTTTAATACTTGGCTGATCTGTGTATGAAAGAGGTAATGAATAAATTCAATTGCATGCTAAGTTTCATTCTCAAGCCGAGCCGTACCCCCACGTTCCGCGTCACTTCTCCAGGTGTGACGTAAAGCCAGTGTGCCTTCATATGCTTTAAATAAATTACAATCAAGATTCAAATTTTACTCCTTTCCCACCCTGATCGCCATGGACCCGATGCCAGCCTGTCTGCCCCAGCTGTCGTGTGCTTGTCTAATGTCGTCCATGTCCCAGACCTGCTTGATGATCACATCCAACTTGCCCTCCGCAGCCATGTCCAGGACGGCCTCAAAGTCTGTCATAAATGTCTTTTGGTTGCGGTCAATGTACCAAAAGGTGGTCGACTTTTTCGACCACACGGCGGCGTTGCGCGCGAAGAGCTTGGCCATCATGGGGAAAATGGACCGCGCCTTACTTGTAGAGTCGTTCGACACTGAGGCTGCATTGCCTCCGTAGCCAACGAGGATGCTGGGCTCGCTGCAGCTCAGAGCCTGGTATGACTCGTCAAAGCTCTCGAACCCAAGGGGGTCAAAGATGACATGAGCCCCTCCCAGCTTCTTCATCTCGTCGATCCACTTCTTGTCAGTGTAGACGAATGGGGTCGCGCCCATCTCACGGAGGGTCGCATGGTTGCGTTCGGAGGCGGTGCCGTAGATGTCAGCACCATAGTGCTGACACATGCGCAAAAGGGCATAGCCACATGCACCGCTGAGGCCGTGGATGAAGACTCGGGCACCTTTCTTGACGCGACCAGGAGCGCCGCGATTGATGAGGCCGTAGGCGGTGTTCCAGTCGAGAGGCAGCGCGATGGCTTTTAGAAGATCGTAGCCCTCGGGCACTTTTGCGACGAACTTTTCAGGGAAGTTGATCTTCTCAGCCTCGGAGTCGTACACGGTCATGCCGAGAACGGTATCGCCCGGCTTGAACTTTTCGGCTCCGGGGCCGTTTTTGCAGACTCGGCCGACGAAGCAGTACCCGGGAGTCAGTGGGGCGGGTTTCTGCATGGCGTAGTGGCCAAGGCGCATGTTGGTGTCGGAGCCGTTGAAGCCTGAGTAGATGACATCGACCTGGACTTCTCCCTTTGCGGGAGGGGGGATCTCGGCTGTGACGACGTGGACGTTGGAGGAGTCGCCAAAGGCAGAGATTTCGACTTTGCGGATGGTGGAAGACATAGTTGATGTTGTTATTAGTGAGGGTAGAGATGGATGGATGATGGGCTAATTAGAATAATGCTTTGGGTATCTTGGAATGCTGGATGACTGAATGGAATGAACATGACAGCATGAACATGAACATGATGAATATATATATACACAGATATCCATTGTATTGTCGATCCCAAAATGAGGGCCAACGCGGCTTGTCATCATCAATGCGATTCGTCGGTTCGGTCTCGGCCCCTCGTCACATTCTCGCTCTCACGAAATGGAAAACGCGAGCCCACATTGTGCCCACATTGTCGGGACAATTCAGAATGTGGCTGCATCTGGTGGCTGATTTTGCGGTTCAATATTGGTCCGCTTGTGGGTTCGACCCACACCGCTTGGCTACAGTCAGCTTAGACCACGCCAACGGATGAATTGTTGGCCCACACCCTGCTGGACAAAACCTGTCGGCCTCAGCCTTGTGGGCTCTCAAAGAGGCAGAAATGCCCGATTTTGCAGATCAATAAACTGAAGCCATTCGTCTACTAATTTTTAAGCCTACGTGGCGGTGACGTATCTTGCCATATTGGTCATTAGGCATCTGCATTCAAACATCACGATACATAATTAGCTGTTGGTTGATCATACGTCTTACATCCGTTCTATGACGCACACCCAGAACAAACAGGACGGGGCTTCATTTTGCAAGTTGAGCGACATCCACAAAATTCAAAATAAAAGTAAAAATGAATTTATTTTACATGAGAACAAACAACTGATCTATGATAATTTCGAAACTATCAACCACAATAAACTCCAATTAACGTGGAGTGGGAAAATGACAGTCCCTTACCCTACAGCACACAGCCCCACATAAACACCACCCTTGGAAGAGTGGCGCTTTGACCACAATTTCCTTCAGCATAGTGTCGTCGCGTGGCCATAGACTTACAAAAAAAAACACGCGATTGTTCGCAGCCCAAACTGGCGTGGCTACGCACAGCATACGTATGGGTGCTAACCATCATCGCCCGCTTGAATCCCAAACTGAACGAAATTCGTGCAAATGCTAAAATGAACCGCCATAATTAACAGAACAATGTTTTGAACAGCAAGGAAATTAGAATGAAAATCCTTGTGTGCTATTTTGTTGCGAATAGCTGAATTTTTGTTTTCCCATGTTTACTCTAGATTTAAGAAAAAACCTATACCAGAAATTACTGAGAATCTTGAAAAGAAAAAAAGGACATGCAATTCGCTGTGGTTCCCCATGTCGCGCATCGCTTAATGCATAGGCCAACCGTCTTGGACTAAGTATTGGTTCTACCTGCTGCAACAGTGCGAGAAGAACGAGACTAAAGCATCGCCAAGATGGTTAAGTGCGGTTCATATCCAGCCTCAAGAAATCCAACTCGGCTGTAATGGAATTTTTCTAGTATAGTCGATGGGTAAACCCCCGAGCTAGAGGACTTGGAATCAATCATGTCCAGTAGATAAGTAGCAGCAGCTGGCCGTTATTTCCTTTTTGACATTCTAAGTGTTGAAGTTTCAGATTCGGCAAACACCCGCATCATGAAGTTCCACACAGCATCCTCCCTTTCCTATTCCGTGCTTGTGGCCCGGGTCGCGATGGCTGGACTATGTGCGATCAAGCCGTCTAGTATTGCCACTGCGAACACAGTTGTGAGCAGTGATTCGACCGTCACCGACTATATGTACGACCTCCGCAGACACCTCTGCTACCACAGAAATCTCCCCTGTCGCGGAAACCTTCACAGACACATCCCCAACAGAGACATCGACAACTGCAGACGCCTCTATCATTACACATATTTCCTCTGCCACAACGACATCTTCCATCGTACCGCCTGCCACCTACACAGAGTTTCTCATCTATGACGACTTAAATAATAATGGCCATGCCACCCAGCTTTATTTCAACTCCGCCACTCGTGTCATGTTTATCTGAAATCCCTCGCTTACATCTGTGCCCGGCACCCTGACCATCGACCCCGAGACAAACCGTGTGTTCATCATGGTAGATGGTGATAGCCGCACCTTTTGGAACACCATCTCTCCGAACATTTGCGGTTCTGAAGTCTTTGGATTTTGGTCGTTAGATGCAATTGAGGCGTGGGGCACCCGCGATTTCATTACTTGCACGCGTGCGCAGGATCGCTTCCTTACATGCGGAACTGAGGGCGGGCAAGCGGTTATTATGAGGAATCTTCCCATCTCTAATTTGATAAGCATGGTGCAATCCCCTCTTTTTGCGGGATACCAGGAACTTAGTCTGCGGGTCAACTAGAATTCTACTGGAACTCACCTTTTGCCATGGCCTGTTTATACACATTGAATCAAACATCAAGGTTTATCTAGTTACATACCAAGAGTAATTAAGGTTAACCCTGCCTAGATAGATGAAATTTGTGGCTATAATGGGATACATTGAGTTTGGGTGGGGCTTATAGACGAGTGGTGCACAACTAGTTGTTTTCCTGGGTGAAGTAAATATCTATAAGCTATTTACAACTTTGATATTGTGAGTGAGTAGTTAACTGCTAGATGAAATATGCATCTCTACTAACGAAGTAAAAGCTGCAGAATTCCCTCAAAGTTGTTTTTAGCAGCATAGGAAAGCGGAGTTTCTCCACGGTCATCCATGGCGTCAACATTAACCTTCCCACTATCAAGCAAAACCTTGACCACGCTTTCATTGCCACGCAAGGCAGCCCACAACAGTGGTGTACGACCGTCGTTATCTGTTGAATCACCATCTACAAGATCTGATTCGAGAAGCACACTGGCAACAGACTCATGACCTTGGATAGCCGCCCAACAAAGTGCAGAACGACCTTGTCCATCTCTCTCGTTTCCATGGTATTTGCTAATAGAAAGCAATAGCTTTACAATGACCTCATGATTGCGGATGGAGGCCCACATCAGTGCAGTTCGGCTTGTGTTGTCTTTTAGGTCGACATCTACTTTCCTCGACTCGACTAAAGTCCTAACAGCGCCTAAATGACCGTTTCCAGCGGCTAATGACAGTGGTGTTCGCCCGAAAGTATCTTCTGCATCACAAATAACTGTGCTGATTTTCAGAAGAACTCCTAGGGCTCCGCAGTGGCCGTTCCTGGCCGCGAGCGCGAGCGGAGTTTGATGCATCCCAGCTTCGTGGTGATTGACATCAGCACCATTGTTAACCAGTAACTCGATTACGGTTTTGTGACCATTTGAAGCAGCAAATAACAATGGGGTGAATCCACCTTCAAGGGTTTTTGAGTTGACATCGGCTAATCCCTGGTTTAGTAAGAATTCAACCTTCTTGTAGTGGCCATGCTGTGCAGCTATTGAAAGTGAGGTCCGCAACGGCCAGGAAACATCATTATATTCGATGTTACCTTGATGGATATTTATTAGTAATAACACATTTTTAAAACTGTGTTGACAAGTATAAGATAACGGTGAACGACCCTTGTTGTCTTGGATATCAACATCGACTTGATGGGTATGTAGTAGCATGTGCACTATTTCTGAATTCTTATATTGGCAGGCATAAGATAACGGAGAGCGCCCCTTATTATCTTTAACATCAAAATCGACGTGACGAGTGTTGAGAAGTAGCTTTGCCATTTGCAAATGGCCAAGTTTAGAAACACAGGACAATGGCGTACGACCCATATGATCTTTAGCATTAACGTCGATTTGATGAGTATTGAGAAGGAGGTTTATCATTTCTAAATCTCCAAGCTCAACAGCGTAGAAAAATGGCGTGCGACCGCTGTCATCTTTATGATTCAGATCAACTTTTCCCGTGCTTAATAAAATTTCGGCTATATATAAGGAGCCATCCTGCACTGCCAAGAGAAAAGGTGTTTGACCACGATCATTTTTAGGTTCGATGTCGATCTCGAAGTCCAATAAAAATTTGGTTGGCCCGTCGAGACGGTTTTGAACGGCCCACATTATCAAGGTTTGCCTGCCGTTATTCACAGAGTTCAGGTCTTCATGATCAGCACAAATTTTGAGACCTTCGGCAAATTGTAGATATGCAGACAAGTACATCCCTGGTAGTCCGGTCGGATTTCTATCCCAGGGGCGAGGACCTATGCGGCGACGGTTCAAGCCCTTTGGGAATCTTTTACCAGATATCTCACGTTCCAGAATCTGTCGCTCCCTTAAACGACGCGCCAAATACTTTTGTTTATCAGAATTTGAGGTAAAAGAGGGAGGACGGTAGGACTTCAAATAGGGAGTGATTAGACATTGAAAAGCTGATTCGACATGCTTTGGCGATTGGAGAAAGATCGAAAGAAGTTCCACTTCGCTCCAGCAAAGCTGAACATGGTCAACCCAATATTCTGCTGCATATTGGTATAGAGTATGGCGCGCAAGTCGTTTTCCGAATTCTCTTTGTGATGCACATGCACCACGTGCAAATGCGTCATATAACAGATAGGTGAGGCAAATTGTTGATATTTCTAAATTTGCCCTGGGAAACCATTCTTGTTGCGTCCTCAGCAAATATTCCTGTGCTGTGAAATGAACGAGTCGGACAGTGCGGCCGGTTTTATCTACAGTGACCAATCCGACACAGAGTCGAATAATCGATTCAATATCTGTTAAATTCTCCTTGTCTAGTTTTGACTTCCCAAATTCGACCGCTAGGGCTTCTTGAAGCTCGGGAATAGCCACTACTCTTTTTGCATGAATTAGCCATAAAAGAGCACGCTCTGCAAATTCCCTCTCGTAGACAGCATGAAGCTCAATTCGTTTCATAGCGGATTGATAAAATTCATCATACGAATTGGAACCATTAGCTAGCGTCTTGAGAAATTTACGGATAACCTTGATGTTCGTTGAGTCATTCAAGGTTTTGAAGTATAGGTTTGCGAGCAAAAACCTGAACCGGTTAAAATTTATTTAGCCAAACAATATATTGCACTTACATTCCATCAACTGCTTCTATTATTCCTGTGCTAATGTCCTCCCACAAACCAGGGGACCTCTTAATGAAGGGCGGAAGTTCGGCCGAACGCTCATTAAGATAAGTTTTTATATCTTGAGTAGCAGCACGAATAATTGATTTCTCCGCATCATGGAAGAAACCGTCTATTTCTGGGGTAGATCTGGAGGTTACAAATATATTTATATTTGAGCTTTTCTGAAGCTTGAATATCTCGACGAGAAACTTTGATCGAGACCCATCGGCATCTTGATACTCATCAAGAGCATCAATGACGAGAAATATCTTTAAAAAGGCTGAGATAGTTGATTCAAGAGCCTCGAGGCTCTGATGGAAATCTGGCTTTGGCTGTGACTTAGAGTATTGTTCGTAAAAGCTTTTAATCAAACCCGGGCCTTTTGATTGTTGTTGCAAGAGTTGCTTTAATAGACTTGATATTAAATCGGTGATTTCCTGTTGCCTAATACGCTGAAATGAGAAATAGATGTATGCAACTCCTGTGCCTGAGTGTTTATGCGTTCTCTTCGTCAAATCGTTAATTACGGCAGAAGTCATGATTGTTTTACCAGCTCCGGGAATCCCAGAGCAGAACAAGGTAGATTGACTTCTTTTGAGCCAATCTTGATATTTCGTCGACTCTAAAAACCAAAGACAAGTATTACGCTCCCGTCTGCTATGGTTGTCGGCTTGAATATCGCCGTAATCTGTTGTTGTCAACCATTGAAGAATCTCTTTATCCTCCTGGCGGTCGAATTGTGTATTAAGTTTCCCAACCATTTGCTGAGTATCTACTAGTGTGTCGTGGGCTAAATTTTATTAACGCAATGGCCATTGGAGAGAATAAGGGAACTCACTGTTTTGAATAATGTCCTTAAGCCGTCTCTCACTTTCGATCTGGCGTGGATGAATCCTGAATAAAAGATCCTTGGCGTATGCTGCTGCGCTCATAGCTGCGTAGTTCTTCCAACTTTTGGTTTCATGCGAATCAGAATAATTCCAAATGCCACGAATAACCAAACAGGGGAAATGGTTCATTAAACCTGCGGCTTGCAACTCGAAGCAAAGCACACCCCTTTCTTTTGCAAGTCTGTCACGCAAGAGTGCATCTTTCATCAGCTTATCACTAGAGGCAATAGTACCATAGTGAATATCTGGATTATCTTGATCACCCCCTCGAACCTTTCGTGGTATCGATGTAAATTTGGTAGCGCAACCCGTCTCACAACTCGCACCTTCATGAACATCATCGCTTCGAAAAAGTTTGTCGCTATTCGGGTCAGGTTGCTGATATTTCCTTTTCAAGTTTGGATATTTTTCGAGCACTGTCTTGATGGCTTGTTCAATCATAATTCCTTTGATATCATATTGAGCTTCAAGTCCTGCAACAGCTGTTCGAAGCAGATGTGGTGGCTGGTTAAGGATATTAGTTTCCTTAAACCTTTGCGCTTGTACTGCTGTTCCAAAGTCATATTGGAAGACGCTAGGTTGCCCGTCTCGGGGAGCGCTCACGACAACATCCCCAAGGCGAATATCATGTTCGTTGCTCGGTACACCGCCACCAACACCCACCACCAGACCAATTCTTACATTTGGGAAACTGTGAAGCATATCCCTTGCAACTGCGGCTGCTGAGGATGTGCTGTACTCGCCGATTGGCAAGACAGCAATGACGACATTGTGCTTTCCAATTTTACCCAATGTATAGCTGTTATTATCGTTTCGGGAGGTATAATCGGGTTCGTCGTGTCTTTCGTCAAGAAACGCTTCTGCAGCAGCGAGTTCTGTGCTAATTGCGCATATCCACCCGACCGTATAAAGGGCTGGGTCAGACATGCTTGCTTCTGGAAAAACGAAGGAGCGCACGCAAATATCAGAGACAAGAAGAATAAAACCTTCGTAAACGGTATTGAAATAACGGCTGGACGACGAAGAAAGGTTTCGGGACACAATGTCACCACTTTGCAAACAACAGATCAGAATTCCCCGCAGTCAGCCTGGTGAGGCTGAGCTGCATGTGATCAGCAGGTGGGGGAAAGATACTAACCTATCAGCGTCTAGAGCGGGTCAACGATAAACCGTATGGATACTAATCACAGAGGAAAATCCTTGGGAACAAGAAATTGCCTTCAATCTGTACATATTGAAATTCTTGTGTGTTTTTCATTTTGCTAGCGTGTTAGGGCTTTATGATGGTGTAAATGAAGTGTGTAACTTTGGCAGGTGTCAATCTTTACTACCAACATTTATTTTGTAGGTAAATCTGTCATATTCTGACATACAAGATGTGGGTCTATTTAAAATATTATTGCCATTCCGAAATGGCAATATTTGCGAAGCGTTCTAGACCGTGTAAGCCCTGATGGGTTCATGTGGTGACAAGAGCACGGACTGATTGAGTTAAGTGTATGTGGTTATATTTGCAAATCCGCTTTGAGAGGCAGCTCTGACTTGGCCACCCAAGGAGCAATGATTGAGTTATTACAAGATATAAAGAAATATAAAAAACTATGACTCATTTATAATATGCTGCTAAAGAACATAATTTGGATACTCAAATTCACAAGTCTCCCACTTGGGTCTTCATTGATATTGTACACCCTTCTTCAATCGCAATACTTGATCCTTGAATCCAAACCCGAGTCGTCTTGGGGCAATATCTGTATCCGTTCTACTCTCGTCTATAAGCACTCCAAACCTCAGCTTCATCTTCTTGATATCTTTCCTTAGAGGTGCGGCGCCCATCGAAGCTCCCATTGCTGATTTATCGAGACGATGATTTCTTGTTGACAATAAAAATGTGGAGAAGGAGTTGCTGTAGCTAACTCCGTTCTGTATATAAGAAATGCACCCGAAAAGAATACCAATTAATGCCAAGCCACATGTAGCAGCATAAGTAAAGATGAGATTTTGTTTATTGTAGGAATAGATATTCACGTTGTTAGTTGTTTTCACCATAGCGTTGGCGGTATTTAAAGACCTAGAGGATGTCGTAAGCGGCTATCGTAATAAAATAAGACAATGTGTGGCATACAAGACTTCATCAGCACTGAATAGGCTTAATGTGACGTTACGTGATAGCTCTTCAATAAGCTCGCCGACTGATTTATTTCGTGCAAGGTCTGTGATACTGGATGGTAGCACACGTGATGGCAGACCTGACTTTGAGGCCACATCGGATTTCGAATTGGCCTTCAAGGCACCAAATATCGCCGTATGTGGTATCTGCGTCAGATATGTAAAAATACCAGTGTGAAACCCGCGTACGGCTCCAGTTAGTAGATTTGCTATGGCTGTGCCTACAGGGAAGTAGGAGCCATATAGATCTTGTTCAGTCCATTTAAAATTGTACTCGGGATCAATGCGCTGAGAGTCCTCAGACAACGAATAAGAAAATTTCACATCGTATTCCGTATCGGTTAGCACGCAGTCGTAGGTTTTGTTTTGCGCCCATACCCAGAGCCGGCCGTTGTTGTAAGTAGATCCATCAGTGACAGTGGAATCTGAAGATATATTTTTTAGGCTCTGTTTACCAGAGGGATAAGGCCATGCTATTCCTTCGCATAGTGGAACGGAATTGTCGTTCGCATATTTAGAGACGGAGTCGGTGAACATTGCCGGCTGTATAATGCATGTGGCCGTAAACAGGAGGAAATCTAACCAGCTTTCGGAAAGTGGTGTCTTATTTGAATTGGCAACTGCGGTCATAATTTTAACCGTGGGTGCAAATGCCAGCCAGGCTATTGCTGCAGCATTTGGACTGTCTGAGGTGAATGTTGAAGAAATATATGAGGTAGCGTTGAGAACTCCCGATATCGCCTTATCTACAGAGTCAGATGGCGAATGGCAACGGAAAGAAGGACCATGGAGTTTCATTTTGTAAGTTGAATTGGCTATTGCCTTGTTCATTGGCAGAATTTGCAGAGTCGAAGCTGTAGAAGAGACAAGGCGAGACATGTAAGGCGTAACGCCGTTATCTGTGCCTGTATTGTCAGAGCCAACTACGCTCGAAGTGTAGTCATATAGCGGGTCGGTATTTGAGAAGTTGATGGCAGGAATTTGCATTGTGCTCGAGTTCGACTTGGTAGATGGGATAACAGTGAGGGTCGCGGGGGTAATAAGTGCCGATAATGGAATTATCCTATTTATGAGAAAACCGAAGTGTTAATTCAATTCGTAATCTAGTTGAAAACCCCAGATTTGTATGAAAAGGTGAAAGAAGGGCAGGTTACGCACCAAATCAATAGAGCCATCATGGCCCCAACCTTGGCTTTGATCCAGAATTCCACACTGGTAAAGCTCATGATGCTAGTTGCCGCCGAAAACATGGCATCTAAGCCGTCGACAGATACTTCCTTGCTTCTACTGGTTACCCAGACTCGCTGCTCAAAGGCGATGGCCACAGAAGCGGCGAATAGAGTCTTGGCACCGAACGCAAGCGCAGTTCCGTATCGAAGTTTCCACTCTTGCCCATCTTGATCCCATCGAGATGCCGTATTGGCCACTACATTTCCGTCGAGGGACTGATAGTAGAAGTGATGTCCGACAGCGCAACCAGCAGCACCTAGAAAGAAAGATATCATGAGTAGCGGAGACCGCCAATGCACACCCCAGGGACCTTCAGGCGGTGCGCTATCCACTTCGTGGGCAGAATCAGTGCTTTCATCCTTGGGATCGTTGCTTGGGAGTGAATGCTGGTCATTTGGATAATCAAAGGGGTCCTGGGGTACCCTTTGAAAATGAGGTGAATGATCTGAGGTTGCCATTTTCTCGGGAAACCCCACAAGGTGATGCACCACGTCTTGAGCGAGACGATGCAGTCCGTTGCTGCGAGAAGGCTGGATCAAGTTTGGATCTGGTTATCGGGGGAAAAGAAGTACCAAGGCTAGTGATTATATTCCTCGGGCTTAGTGGAGACAGGCAGCACCCCCTCAGCCCCTCAGCGGCTGAAAAATTGTGTGGCTTTTTACTTGCAAATCTTCTGGTGCACTTTGTCGACCAAGTGCGCGGCTCTGTAAAGCTGAGTGGCAGAATGTACGCGAGTGGATCATGGGCTGTGTAGTCCAATAGTCTGACCGCTTAGCCGCCGCTTGCATGGCCCATCTTATCCCATTTCGGAAACCAGCTTGCTTCTGCGGCTCAGCTGATCTCTTGCACGAATTCTGTGAAGTCAATGTCATCCCGGCAGCCCGCTGATCTTACAAGCGCACGTCATATTAGCACTCTGCAAGTAGCTTCGTCCTTTTTGGGATGAACCAAGAAATATGTCACCCTTGTGGAAGTTGGTTAGACTATTTATCAAATAGTATGAGAACCAAAATATGTGTTTCTTAAAGTATGCTCATCTCAATATGAGGCCTGAAGATCCATCTCTATGCTCCTCGCAAATACTCGTTTCTCACCTCTGAGGGCTGCACTGCCACCCTGGATTGACTGGAGGGTGTGAAGGGTAAGCGCAAACTGTGGCGGTCTGTGCGTGCAGCGCCTGGGCTACGAAAGTGCGTGGTTTCTTTTTCGTCCGATTGCCACAGCCTGATCAGGCTGTCGTATTCGGATGGTTGATGATGGCAAATAATTGCAAACAAAGGCCAATAGAGAGTTAATATATTCAGAGTAGCCTTAATTATATGCAGCTTTACGCTAAAATGAGACGACTCTAAAAGAAGAAGGCTATGTATGGTGCTTCTCTGACACTTCAGGCGGTGGATTTGTAGCTGACCACCGTCATGACTGAGTCGTGCGACAGCCTGAGCCGGGCTGTGTCGCAATATACGGCTTTAAATCTACTGCCCTAGAATTGATTTTTTTAAGCCATTAATTTACGTAAATAGCCCCAGTTGTTTCTGGCGCAAAGAGCTAAGAATTGCCCCTAGAACGCTGTTGAGAGAAGTATCTCGACAGTAAGGTCATCGGCAGGCGACAGCGAGGAGGCATGATAATATGCAAAATGGAAAATTCCCTGGTAATTACTAAAGCTGAAGTGTAAATTAACCACCTCGCGCCTTTTTATGGAAGAGCAGACAGAGTTCTGTATTTTCTTGTAGGACTGTAATGATTGATCGGCAATGCTGCACAATTGCCTCGCAGTAGCTTGCACAAATAAATCTCATCACTGGTTCAGCGCATATATGGATCATGAGACTTTTCGGTCAGATTGTGTGAATTAAGCAGTTTCGTTCGTATTCGTATGTAGTGAATGTAAGGATAGGTGCTAGGAACTCTGATCCTCTGTTGCGTTTAGCCTCAATGGCCAAGGATCAACAATTCTCCCTTAAATAGAACGCGACCAATATACTCAAATAAAGGCAATCAATCTTGGTTCAAACAGAGTACCAAAACCTAGACGGCTTCCTTTGTGCGTACTTGTGCAGGATCATCATCTTGAGGCTGATCCCCAAAGTGAATCTGCTTCTCAACAGCAGCAACTGTCTTCTCATTATACTTGTCATCCTCAAACACTGCAGAACGATTTCATCAGCCATCATGTCACAAGGGAAAAAAGGGTCGTGGTTCTTACAGAAAGTGAGCTCTTCCAGAGTGCGGCCACTTGTCTCTGGGTACAAGAGGAAGACGACGCAGAACTCAAAGAAGATCCAACCACAGTAAATAGCGAGGTACTTCCACTTAATTGCATCAAGTGCAATTGAGTTGACATTTGTCGAGAAAAAGCCTGCGGCCTTTCCAAAGATCTGCTGGACACCGATACCGCGGCTTCGTTGGGCGTAGGGCCACAGTTCGACAAGATAAGCTGGACAAGTCAGTTAATTCCCAATCGAATGCCATGCATTACAGTGACTTACTATAAGTGAGAGCATTGTTGCCGATATTATACGTAGGGTTGTAGGCAAAGTAGAAGAACAAAGCAGCAATACCAGCGGCTGAGTTCTTGTTCCCTGCACTGGTGGCAGCCTGGATTTGCTGCAATGAAATAGTCATGCTAATGAAAGCAAGTAGCATTAGAGTAGCCGAGAGCATGTACATATGTCGACGCTTAAAGCGCGTGACGACAAGCGCGATTATAGTGGCATTAATTAAGCCCCAGCAGCCATAGGCAAGGTTGATGCGGGTCTTGGCGTAGTTGCTGGTGTAACCCATCATCCCGAAAAGAACTCCCGAGTAGTAACTCAAGAGGGTATTACCAGAAAGCTGGGTGAAGAGACCGATGAAAACAGTCACCAAGAAACGGCGACGCATACCAGCTGTACGGAAGAGCTCAAGCCAAGACTGCTTGGAGACTTCCATTTCGGTTCGAATCGTCTCGCGGATTTGGACAATTTCGGCCTTGACGAGTTGAGAGTCAGCGTCGCCTTCTGCATGGTATTTGACAAGGATCGCAGCCGCGTCTTCGACTCGGTCTTTGGAGATGAGAAATCGAGGTGATTCAGGTAGCAAGCTAATAAAGATCGTCAGCTATGATGATAAAGTCTGTTCCTGGTAGGGTATATGTACAATACGGTAGCAATTTGAAGTAGGGATGGGCAGATCTGGAGAAGCGAAGGAATACGCCAGGCCCAGTTGTTCTTGATGTTGGTTGTACCAAGAGCAATGGCTGAGGCAATAATCTGCCCGATAAAGTAGGAAGAGTTGAAAAGCGAAGTCAGTGTAGCACGCTCTTTGGGATGACCAAGTTCTCCAATGAGGGCTGCGCCGGAAATGATACAGAAGAGGATGCCGACCCCGAGAATCATTCGAGCAATGATGTACATGGCGACTGTAACGGCTATCTCAGCAACCTAGTTCATCAACAAATTATGAGGAAGGAGGTTGTTATCCCTACCGTGCTGGGCAAATCCCTGCAAAAGAGCACCCACAACCATGATGAGAGAGCCCAACATGACAGACCATCGTCGTCCGTAGCGCTGAGCGAACCAAGGCGCAAGTGGCACAGCGAAGATCGATCCGAGTTGATAGGAGGAGTTGATGAAACCGAGCATACCCGGCTCAATCGCATAATCTCCATCATCGTTTTTTCGTCCGTTACCGAAGACTAGAGAGGTTAATTAGAAACTCGATTTCGAAAGCATTGATGGTAACCCATACACCTGTGAAAGGTTTGAGCGAATTGTAGCGTGTTGATGAGTTGCGAGTCAAAACCGGATGTCATTTCAACGCCCATGCAGCAGCAGAAGAGCCAGAGGTACATGAGACGAAGGTTTCGCTTCTTGTACCATGGCGTCTTGTCCTCTGCAACGAGGCGAGTGACAATGGGATCCGCGGCTGTGCCTACGTTCACCATCTTGACAATGGGCTGCGAGAAAGCTGCGTGATTTTTGAAAGGCAAGTCCTAGTGTGCCGCATGAGTTGGCGGCTAAAAAGGGAAGGACGTGAACACGATAGGAAGCTTTAGCATTCCTGGGAGGGATCCAAAAACTATTATATCAACAAAGTGGTCACTTCGTGTTGTCAGAATCACTAGGGCAATTGTTTCCTGGGACCTCTAAACAGGCTATTTCAGGATCTACAGCATTTACATATACGGATTGGGCATCTTAGGCGGGTTGATTTACCGTCGTGTAGTGCTTGGCGTTGAGCGGGCAGGCATTAAGGTTGCATTGCAGCGTAGCATTGGCGAGTAATTTATGGCAGTGGGAGCAGAATCATCACCACCTGATTCGCCGGCCGAGCACCCCAGTCCATTTACCCCAGAACGGATTGGTGAGTGCGTGAGTTTTACTCGGTCGTACTTGCGGTTGAACGGCCCGGCTGACTGGGCATTTGTAACAAGTTGAATAACGCAATTACCCTATTGGCTAAGCTTATTATAATGTTATATTTGCGTCAATCGTCATGGAGCGATACCGATAGGCTGGGCCGGATCGGAACATCTGGAATAAAACGTGTCGGGCACGAAAGCGCGGGGTTGAACCCGAAAAAGCGTCGGACTCGGGCAAATGCTGACCACACCAGTTTGTCATTCTGTCGATCGCGGGGGAGGATCCCAAGACCAGGTTCTCTGCAGACGGTCCCAAAAACCCGGGGCGTCCCAACGCAGCAGCTGAGCGTGGGGGGCTGGGTGCCCGAATCCTTGCAGTTTCTCGCTTTCAAGTAAATACGATGCCAAGGGCCAAGTAGTCTGACGTAATGATTCTGTTGTCCAATCCTCATTAAATTTGTTTGCTGATTTGCAATGTTCCTACTCTTGCTGAAGTGGTTGACTAAATGAATTGACTACGCGGGGGAAGCGTCGACCCAAGCAGCGGCACAGCTGCGGGTTTTGCTGCTCCTAATAACCTGCTCTGAATAATTTCGAAGGCTTTGTTCCCTCTTAATTCTAATTGTTTCTAAAAACTGTGATTTCTGCCGCTTCCAACATAGTCAAGGGCCATCATCTGAGTACCACTTTTTTGACACTGACAATTGGATTTCGGTTGATGAGTCTTCCTATGTGTATACGGACACTTTGCTAGGTGCACGCATGAATTGTTAATCCAGAACATTTATAAGCAACCTGGACAAATGAAAATAAAATGAATATTTTATTTATTTACGAGATTAATTTATTATTATTTGCTGACCTGGTTGCGTATGGAAGGCGTATCCGATGAAACCACCTCTGCTGATGTCACTGTGTGAATTCTGATATCAGAAAACGGTTCTACTTAAATTGCAAGGGTCAAAGATCGCTGCGGTATTCTGAAGGCATCGTCCTTGACGTTAGCCCTTTGATATACATACGCACACATCGATAAACTATGATCTGGAAGTCACGATAAATTCAGGACTTTGGAGGGTAAGATGGCATCAACATTTACAAGGGCTGGTGTTGTGGATCCATGTAGTGCTCACGGGTGGACGAGTGTGATCGTATGGTCTTGGCAGAACGTAAACAACGCTAAATTCAATAAATTTCCCCAATATTCTATCATACATTCTTCATCAAGCAGCTCATATAATAATCTAACAATCCATCACCGAGAAAAAAAAAAAAGTTGTTGTATAATGCATCAAATCAAGAAGTGGCTGCAACCAAGGTTGAGCAGGCGCCCTGTATCTCGGCTAGCTTTGCTGGTAAGCCGGCGGTCGCCATCGCCGTCAAATTGGAATCGATCTGGTTGCTGACGACCTCAATGCGCTGGACATATTCCAAGTGGGCCGCTAATAGCGCCTTGATAGCGTCAAGGCTTTGGTCTTGCTTGGCTGTGTTGAGGAGTGGTAGTAGTTGGTCGCGATTGCGGCCGAGAGACGAGATGGTGGTGTAGAATTCTTGGTAGAGAGAGAACGAAACGCCCTCGATCGATAGGCTTCCGTACTCTTCGCGGTTGTTGTAATGAGCGGCTTGCCATTTAGACCATGTGTATAGCGCATCTTTGATGGTTGGTGCTGCGCTGTTGATCGCCTGAATAGCTCCAACTCGTGCATCGCCAGCTGGTAAAGAGGTCGCAACGGCTTCCAAAGATTTAATGGCCGCAGTCAACAGTGTGTCTTTGGCGATTTGCACGCCGACAAATGTGCCAAACGTCTCGTGACTGGTGCACATCTTCTCGGTCTCAAACTGCTCTCTCCACTCCTCTTCGACTATCTGTGCTTGCACAGAAGCCGACATCTCTCCCTCTTCAAATCTCTCCACAATGTGTTGGATCTCTTGGAGGCTGGTGTCGATTCCGTGCTGGACATCTTCCCCGATAGAACCCCCGCCTTCCACTTGTTGACCCTCTTTGTTTTCCTCTTCGGTGATCAGATTATCGATAACATCTTTAGCTCTGTCCCCGCCAAGGATGGTTGTGATTGTTTCGAGGAAGTCGGCCATATTTTCTTTTTTTCTTTGTGTCAATCGTCCGTTAAAGGTCTTAGTTCAGCGTTGACAACGGTGAGTGGATATGATCAGGAATTGAGAGTGTGGATGATTGTTTTTTTTTTCTTTTGGGTTCGTGGTAGAACTCACACATTTATTTTCGATACCCCTGGTGGCTTCAATTGTTCTCGATGTAACTTTACCATTACTCGGTCTTTAGTGGCTTGCACTAGAAGGCTCGGCTACACTCGTTAGCGAGGTCGACATCTGGTGATGTGCGATGCGCGAACCACATTCGAGCTAGGCCGACCAGTCTAGACCCGCTACCTGTAACACGAAGCCCATTTATCAGCTCATTTTCCCGCCTCTTAAATACCAGTCATTTGTGAAGTACCAACACTAAAAAGTCGAGATCCTACCATCACGTTTTTTTCAGGCTAGCCAAAACACTGGATCAAAGCTTAATACTACATTCAGTAAGACTGCACGAGTTGATGCGACTCGAGACGAAAGGCCGGTCTTGTTGATTGGCTCGGAACCTGGATGACTGACGCCAGCAGGACCAGGGGCAGCTTACGCACGTGCGACTCCAGGGTACTCAGGCCAATGCGCAGAAGATAAGCTAACCAGCGTACGTACTCGTTCAAGGGGGTTTACTAAGCCGGCATCACTCCCCGGGAGCAGGGGTTAAATTCATGATCTGTGTGTTCATAGCAAGACCTGGATCTAATTGCCAAATGGCAAAGAGAAAAGGCTCCTTTTTAAATCAACCAGTGAGTGAAATCAAACTAGTAGCCCTTCTAGCAAATTACAGGAAGCTCAATAAAGAGGCGGCTTTTACCTTCTATGCAGTGGTCTAATAAATGCTATATGTCTGCTTATTTGAATGTGAATCCATTGCTGCCCTGCTCACTGCCTTCCCCCAGGCTCCGTAAGGTCCTCTAACCTAGTCCTTTGGTTATTTATCAGGGCCAAAACAATAGGCGCGCACCTGTATAAAAGGATACTATTGTGCATGGTCCACTCTAGAGCCTTAGCACTCTTCAACGATGTGAGAGCATTGATAAAAAGTTCTACCACGTTTCGGCCCGCTCCGGCCATGATGGTCCGGCCGGCGGCGTTGTGTAAGTGGGTCATCTTGACCTAAGGCGATGTGCTTGATCTAAGACATGTTAGACTTGACTCTTGTTTGGTAGAAAGTCTCGTTCATTCGAAGAGAATTTACAATAATTGCATTGATACTAATGCATACAAAGTAGGTAGAGATCCTCCCCGAACTAGAGGCAGGTTTCCTAATGGTTAGTTCGGACTTGATACTTACATTCTCTTTCTCACATCACGACCACTTCCGGTGCAACGACCAACTTGTGCCGGAAAATACTACGAGTGATACATTACAATTACTCTTTCGGATCTTGAAAATCCTTTGGATACAGTAGTTGCCACTGAGACCACTGCTTGAAACGGCAATGGGGGCATCGTAACATCGGCTGGGATACAGGGCGGAACACTAACTTCCAGACGCACTCAGTCATGCCCATCTTGGTATTAGTTTATATAAGTAGATCAATGTTCTTCATGTCAGATATTCATTACGAATTTAATGATATCTAGTGCTGCCAAGATCACATTGGGTATATTGTCGTTGTTATTAAATAGATTGCGGACGCATTGCTCCTGTATCAAGGTTTGACATTTCGTTTCTAGAAAAAAAGCAGACAAGAGTAGGTTTCATTAAACTTCGTGAAAGAACCTGAAGGACAACCGTGTTTTAAAGAGCTTGGTCGTAGGTGCTACGACCACTTATTACTATCGTCTATGTGCCGATTTTTGGAAGCGACCATTCCGATGCCATAGTCCTCGGACCTGCTTGGAGATATTTTGCCATCAGACCTTTTGTTCTCATACGTCACACCTCTCCATTGTTGTTCCAGGCGCTGTGTGTAGTTTGTGCATTAGTTGTTCCATCAATTAACCCAACATCTCGTAGATAGCCTTAACCTCGGGGACCTTTGCCTCAAGCTCGGCCTTGGTCTCCTCCCAAACACGCTGCTGGGCCTTTTTACCGCTCTGTCGCACCATGAAAGGTGGGTATCTAGCATTCAGTTAGTATCGCAAACTAAGATACCTCCCTCATCTTGATTTCTGGACTTACGGTGCAGTGTCAAAATCTTGCATAATCTTTCCATGGCCGTCTGCCGCAGCTGAAACTCCATTGACCAAAGCAGTAGCACAGATTTCTGGCTCTCGTGCTCCAAAGTTCATGATCAGTCTGGGAATCAGTTTTGACTGGTTTGGGTTGGTGAGGGGCGTCCAAGCAGAGCCAGGGTCAGCGCTGTTGATGGTGACCTTACGTTCGCCCTTCTGCTGGGCTGAAACGCGGGCAGCTAGCTCCCGGGCAAAGTAGAGAAGAAGACCCTTGGAACGACCATACTGATGAGCTTGCTCCATACCGTCCTTGTTCTTGCTGAGCTTCTTGAGATAAGAGCCTGTCTTGGGCATACCCATGGTGAATGAAGAGGGATAAATGCCAAAGGTGGTAACGAAGGTCAAGACAGGAGGGTTAGGGTTAGAGGGCGAAGATTTAAGCAATGGTAGCAAAAGTAGTGCAATGAGGGCACCAGACAGGAAGTTGACCTGAATGGCTATAGGATTGCAGGCGGTGGTTAAAATTTATTCAACAATTGAACCATGCAAAGGAAGGGTACTCACAGGTTTCCCAGCCCTCGGGCGACTCCTGGCGCTTGAAAGAGAGAATTCCTGCAGTCATCAAGACATGGTCGAGGTTCTTCAGCTCTCGTGCCTTCTTTCCGAGTTCCTGGCAGCCAGCAAAGGACATCAGGTCGGCCTGCCAGACCAGAATGTTGGGCACGGCTTTTCCCTCGGCAGTGAGCTCCTCTTCGATTTGCTGCTTGACGCCTCCGCAATCCCTGACATCGACGAGAACGAGCGTCTCCACCTCGCGACGGGCGAAGAGCTTGGCGGCCCTGGAGCCGAAGGCGCCGTTTGCGCCGGTGATGAGAGCAGTCCTGCCCTTGTACGACTTGGTCGTCACAGTCGGTCTGCCATGGCGCTGCTTGTACAGACTCTGCCAGGGAAAGTACTCAGCCAAGAAGAGTGGGATTCCAAATGTCAAGCCGGCAATGATGACGGCGCCAGCCACGGCAAGCTGGATGGTTAAATTGGCCATTTTGAGGGAGAATAAGGATCAATTGACGACCACCTACGTCCGGTCTTTGAAGGCGGTAGGGACAGATTTTAAAACAATACAACCTCTCGTACGATGGTAGGTCATGTCATGTATGTGTCGGATCGGAACATTGTTTCCCCACCAGAAAAAGACGAAGGCGAAAACGAAAACGGTGCCAAAATACGGGGACACTGGGGCTGCTGGAGCCCTGTGGATCTCGGTTAGTGGGCACAAACGTGTCCATTTTTTGGGCCTTGTCCCTAAAATTGACGTGTTATCTGGGAGCCATGATCTTATCTGATGGAGGGAACATCGCAGGTCGAAGCTGGCCACAGACAGCCACTATCCCTCATTTGATGCCATATCAAAGCCATCTCTTCCATATCCTCTTTGGAGCTGCCGCTTCCTTCACCTGTAGAAAGCTTCCTCCGACGTCGGAGCTTCAATTTACTATTACCGCAGGGGGTCCAATCTCAATTCGGCCGGCCTCGGCGGGGTCTGGCGGTCAGGTTGGCCAACAAGGCCATCCCATCTTTTATTATGGCATTTTAGGGCCGATTGCGGTCAGGCACATCTGCCTATCAGTTTAATTGTCGCACCGATTAGCCCGGGCATTCCAATCTATGCATCAAAAGTTTGTTGCAACGACTCCCTATTGTGATGAAATGATGAAGATATTCATTAACAAACACGTTGGTGGTGAACGTTGTAAGCTGAGATGCAGGACTCAAATTCCATTTTCATAATCATCACAAAGGAAGCGAGTTGCTGTATACTAAAAGCATTATATTACACTACATAAGAACGACTAAACTGTAAAGTATGATTTCGAGGAAATGTTTTTTTTTTTCAAGGCCAGAGTCAGATCTTGGACTGGGGCGGCAGGTGGAACGTCTTGGCCCAGTCCTCCAAGGTCTTGAATTCGGTAATCTTCAAAGTCTGAGCTGTCAGAATCTTCTGCCCGGGCGCAATCCATTGTGAAATCGGATAACCCTCGAAAAGATCCATCATGAGGGCGAACTCATTGGCCCAATAGGGCAGCGGCCACAAGGCATCATATTGCTGCTTAGAGATCTTGACCATCTCCACCTCAGCGCCTTGCACCTTGGCCCAAGACTCGACCCACTCCTTGGCCGTCCAGGTGCCCACGCTGCCAATGACCATGGTGCCATTCTTAGTCTCTTCAGGATTCTCGATAATTGCCTTGACAAAGGGCGTGACATTGTCGACTTCGCCGATAAATGGAATCGGAGTATCCGGTCCATAAGTGGTAAATTGGACATACTTCTTGGCACTTTCAACCCAGTAAGGCCGGAAGGAGGCGAGCTGCAGGTTATTGGCGTAAAAGCAGATCATCAAAAAGGTTGTCTTTGCCAGTAGTGCTGCATCCTTCTTGATGAAATTGTCAACCGCATGCTTCCCCTCGAAATGCGGGACCGGGAATTCCTTGCTATCGCTCGGCAGAGTGCTCCAGATGTAGTGTTCCAGGGTCGAAGTCTCGGAGGCAGCCTTTGCCATGTTGATGCCCTGCTGCATCTCAATTTCCTTTGCCTTTTGCGGTCCATACTTTTGAAAAGGCTCATAGAAGTCCGTAACGGCGTAGATGACGTGTGAACCTGCAAAGGCCGACTTGAGAGAGTTCAAGTCTCCAATGTCTGCTTTTACAACTTCAATTCCCTGTGAAGCCAGGGCCTTGGCCGATGCACTATCGGGGTTGCGGGTGAGTCCTCGAATGCGATACGCCGGTTTGTTGGCGAAAGCAGCGATAACTGCCTTGCCCTGCTGGCCCGTGGCTCCCACAATGGTGACTAGCTTCGATGACATTTTTCTTTGAGGCTGTTGGATGAAATGTGTCTCGAGAAAAACAAGGTGTGGATAGTGCGAATAATGAGGTTTTGTATTGAATAGTAAGATGATGGATTTATGACGATGGAGTGTGGTATCTGAGTGCCGATATTCCGTTCTGCTAAGACGTCACCCTTCTTTTATACACTTTGCAAGTTGCATGCATATTGGGTGTATCCCTCGCGATTAGAAGGCACCCCAGCACCAACCAACTGATGTCACAGAGTTGGCATCAAATTACCGTTTTGGTCCAAGTGCGTTTTGCTTTTGCTTACCTGCCAGCTTTGATTAAGCAGCACAACCCCGCGTGGTGGGGAGGTCTGCATGGCGCACCTAGTTAGCTTCCACGATTGGCAACTTGCAAAACAATACCCGGCCAGGTCCACGCAGCTGAACTAGAACTGGAGTCTGCCGTGTTCCATTGACCCACGAAGGAACGAAACTCGCTGCATAGAATCTCCAGCGTAGATTTGTCAGGTGTCGCTGTTCAGTAATCTGGTTCCTGTATCCGTTTTGAACGCAATTGAGCTCACACTAACCCAACCTAGAAGAATGATATCCATCCCTTGAGCCTAAACCAGAACATCGCATCGCATATGGTAGCTAAGCATTATTGGCTGGCTAGTCCTAACTATGTGACCTTGCTGATTATTTCATGCATGCCCCTCATTTCCCAGACCTCGGCTTATTCGTGATATGTTGTAGAAATTTTTCGATCAGTCATATCACTTTCTAGAGTTTTATGCAGTGGAACATTCCTTGCAGCTAGGAAATAGTCATCCCGAGGTTCGATCCTAAAAAATACGCTAACCAAATGCGTTGAAAATATGCGATAGATCTTTTGCTCCAAAACCAAAAGGCCAACAATATCTCCATATATGCTTCCAATTACGCCTCCATAACCCAAAAGCACTCAGGATAATACACAAAGGGGAATCATAACAGATGGCAAAAAGCAGTTTCCAAGTCTCAGAATGGCCAAAATAAACGGAGCCTTGCGCCCTGCAGTAATCTCAATGAAGCGAGTTAAAGTAGTGTATAGACTATTATATTCTTTTTATTTTACAAAGCAATAACCATAAATCATCTATCAAATGTTTTCGCCATGCATACTAATACAAACGCCTTTTTAATCGACTTAATGCCTCTATCGGCCGCTATCACCTCCATCTCTCTTCCCACATATATACCCCCATTGGTAGATATTAAGTTTTGTGCTTCCAATTACCACTTAAGCTTTGACCCGAAAGACGAGGCCTGTCTTCGCAAACCTGGCCGCAGCCATGACGAACGATGCGGCCAACATGACGACACCGGCATAAATCTTGGCGCTGTCGTAGCCAGCCGACTGAACAATTGCACCAGTGACCGGGCTGCCAATCAGCGACCCAAAGGCCATTGCCAGGAAGGTAATGCCTATTCGTCCGCCAAGCTCGTTCATGTTGGCCGTCATGCTAGCAATTGCAGTGGGAGGGACAGAGACGAGTGTTCCCGAGAAAAACCCGTAAAGAACTGCGATGGCGACGACAGAACCCATAGATTCAGCCGGAATCCAAGTGAAAACCAAGACGGCGGCGACCATGGTAGCAGGGGCTTGAATATTGAGTGGGCCAAATCTATCAGCAAGGTAGTTTGGAAGAATTCGTCCGAAGCTGCTGGCTCCATTAGCCATAGCTAGGATATAATAGGGCTGGACGCCATCAGTGTCGAGTTTAATGGAGATTGCCCAAGACTCAATAAAGGTGTAAAAAGTAAAAAAGCCCAAGAAAGCCAAGAAAATGCTAAGAAAGTAGAGACCAAAATCCACTTGGGCGAGAGATTTGTAGTCAATAAGGGTTTTGCGCTTGTTCGCTGGCAACCGTTGTCGAGAAATGGACAGGGGAAGGATCAGAATGCCCATGACGATGAACCCAATCACGCGAACTGCCCAACCGAAGCCGATCTGTGGAATTAAATGTCGCAGGGTAATGGGGAAAATGATGCCGCCGATGGAAGCACCGGTGCTGCCCAACCCAACAGCGAGGCCTCGGCGTTTGACGAACCATGTGCCTGGTGTTGCGAGTGCTCCAAGAGCGACGAGACCCATTCCGCTGCCCGTGCAAATCGATTGCGCAAGGATGAATTGCCAGTATTTTTCGGCTAGTGAGGTCATCATGAGCCCAAAGACCATGAAAAATGAGCCAAAGTACATCATGATGCGGAAGTACCCAGCGTCGTAGAGAGTTCCAGTAAAGGCTGCGCCGAACATGAGCAGAAAGGCTTGCAGACTGCCGATCCAAGCAATGGTCGAGGATGATTTCTCATCTACAATGCCACCTCCACTCGTATAATATTGCTGAAAAGTTCCATAGGAGACAACGGTCCCCCATGAAGCGAACATGAGACAGAAGGACCCAGCAACCTGGATCCAAGGCATGACGCCGACATCTGGAGGAGGCACAGCCTTTTCACTGGGACCTTCACCCTTGTTCGACTTCTCTCCATCCCGCCTGCTGTTGAGCGCGGGCAGTGCGGCGTACATGTCATCCATCTAGGAAGAATTCTCCTCAAGCGTTGCAGTCTCTGAGGGAGAGTTCATCACAGCTGTGACTTTGCCGTGCAAGCTTGATGCTTTTATTTGTAGTTGTACTAAGAAATTTTGAGTCCGAAATTATTGATAAGAATGAGAAGCCAAGTTGATTCCGCTAATTGTGCGAATAAAGAATCGAGTCGAGGTGAGTTGGTGTTCAAGACAAGGCGCAAGCAAGCAGTTCTAAATAGTGGCTGATGGTTCGTATTTACACGTCTTATGTTTTGGGTTCGATATTTACCGGTGGTCCAGGTTGGAGATATATAAACTCAGAATCTACGTACTAGCACATGCACAGAATAGTTAGCCGCTTCCAGACTGCTGACTTTGTGTTGCATTCGGTGCGCGCTCGCGCTCGCCTTTTGGTTAATAATCTTTGGTCGTTCTGAGGCCGAGCTATTGCCGGCAGTGGACACAGACAGGGCTAGCTTGAATAGGAAAACTGATGCCACATCAACTCGCCAGAACGTAGAACAAATTGAACGAATTTATGTTCATTAGGCGACTTAGAATTATTTAATTGCAAATTTTTTCTTATGAATCAAAGCCTCTTCTGAAAAATATCGGTTTCTATTGTAGTATTACTCAATCATCAATCAACTCCATCCGTCAGACAATGCCAAGAGGCAACATACAAAGGGATGAATATCAGTCTGCCATAGATCTACTGGAGTAGCCACGTGGGATTGAACCCCAAGCTTTCCCCGCACGGCAAAATATCTTGCTGATTGCTAAGCCAAATAGCATCCTGATCTGCCTCATTGGGAAAATCAGGTTACCAGATGGGGTTAGCGCCATTTGCACTCCTTGTGGCTTGAACTATGACGCACGAGTCCACAACCATTAACAGTGATTACTGAACAAATGCCTCCGTCATTTGTGGCACAGAAAGAAATCTCTGGACCAAAGGAATCGTTAAATCCCCAGTAATTAATAATATTTAGTCCTGAATCTCATTTTTATGAAACTACTGCATCTATTGGTCAAAACTTGAGATTTCGATGAAGAATTGTTTATCAGACCAACTATACCTAATACAGCGTAGGGTCCATAAAATATTCTACGTCGTGATTACTAATACAAGAAAGCAACCAATAACACTGTCGCCCTGACCTGAAGATGTACCATTGACGGTCAAGATGTCCATAACAAACAATACAGCTTTTTTCTACAACTCATTATTAGTAGGCAATTTTTTTTTTAAAAAAAAAGAATTAAAACTAAAAAATCAGGAGACCTTCGAGTGCGAATTTTTATATGAATGGTCAGTTTTTGGTTGATATGTTGTTAGCCACCGTTCCTGTAGGGTAGCTAGGGTTCCACTGGGCACTTCGTCACAGTGACCCGAGTTGTGTGCCAGTAGTTTAGACTTTTTTATCCTGCTAGATATTCTAGTTATAATTATTTCCATTTCGGTATGCGGACTAATGTTACACTAGTACGATTTCAAAAGTCATGATGTGCTGACTAGCTTTTCACTTTTGGATAGTTGTTACTCGTATTGCAACCTCGGTAAGAAGTGACAATTATGGACTAATGATTTCTATTCATTCCCACCCTGTGTTACCTAACCTGAGCAGATGCCAGTTTCAAGCTCGGCCTCGGTTTTGGAGGCTTACCATTGGTCCTTAGGTGTTGTAATGAGCAATAAACATGAGAGCGAGGCGCAGTAACATCGACAGAAAAGAAATGAAGCTGTGGCCCAAGCGTAGACGGTCCATCTTGTTCCTATTGGTAGAAATAAAATATGTGGGTCTTGCAGACGTTTTGGATCACACTAGGTTGGGGCTAAATCAAGAGTGAAGAAGCAAGTGCCATTCAGAGTGGATGCGTCCGGCAACGCTCGGCACCAAGCGAGGGATAGCTTTACTTCTTGAAGTCATGATCAGACATTACGCGTACTTGTTTTACAATTTTGTAGACCGGTGCCTGATGTTTGAATCTATTCATGGCGATTGATGAGGCGAGTCCCGCTGTGAACCTCTCCTTGGCTCAATCAGCACTCAAGTTGCATGCATCCTCGTCCAGGATACCCTGGGCTGCTGCATCAGACAAGCACGTCACCCTCAATGACCTGGAAAAATCTCACAGGCCAGTTTGCATGGGCCAAGCCAAGCCCTTTGTTAATTTTGTAGTATAGTGATCGACAGCAGGTGCATACCCCTATTAGCGTGATGTTTTGGTCATATATATGGGAGCTTCCACATTCAAGGAAAGGGAAATTAACACGACATACAGCAACCGCGATTTCACCATGAAGATTCCCTCACTTTGCCTATTCGCAATTCTTGCGTCGCCAACAGGCGCCGTTAGCTTGCAGCCTCGAACGAGTTCCGACCCTGTCGTAAAGACCACTTATGGCTACGTTCGTGGCGGCGCATCCGAATACCGTGAAGGCGTCACAGCATACAAGGGAATTCCTTTCGCCGCTCCCCCAACTGGTTCTAGGCGATGGAAGGCTCCCCAGGCGGCTTCAAAGTGGTCAGATGTATTTAATGCAACTTCCTTTGGACCACAATGCGCACAAGCCTACTCCTCAGCCGGCGTTTTCTCCACAGGCAAGAATACAACCAGCGAAGATTGCCTTACAATTAATGTCTGGACTCCTACATTCGACAGCACCGAGCATCTCACATCTAAGAAGCTCCCAGTCTATGTCTGGATTTTTGGCGGTCGCTTTGAAGGTGGATCCGGAGATGTAAAGACATACGATGGATCCGGCCTTGCCAGCAAGGATATTATTGTTGTCACACTCAACTATCGACTTGGTGCTTTCGGGTTCCTTGCTCACCCTGATCTATCCACCGAGTCAGGCCACAACAGCTCTGGAAACTACGGTATTTTGGACCAGCAGTTTGCCTTGAAATGGGTCCAAGCCAACATTGCCAACTTTGGCGGCAACCCTGACCAGGTCACTGTTGGCGGCCAGTCCGCAGGATCTGCGAGTGCCCTGGACACTATGTACAGCGCCTTGACCAAGGGCCTGGTTCATGGTGTAATTGCCGAGAGTGGTGCTCGTGCCCCTCATGACCCTCTGACCGGCAGCTTAGCCACCAGCTACCGCACCAAAGATGATGCCGAGGCTGCTGGTGTCTCGTTTTTGAAGACCCTGAATGTTTCTTCAATCAGTGAGCTCCGAGAGGTATCCGTTGATACCTTGATCACATACGGCCAGGAGAGTGACACCACCTTCGATGGCACTGCTTTTGAGAATGTCACGCAGGCATTCATGAACCCTCCTCTTTGGCGTCCGGTTATTGACGGATACGTATTCCCTCATGGATATGGTGAATCTCTCAGCCTGAACTCTCACCTCGATGTCCCTATCATGACTGGAAACAACAAGGATGAGTCTGGCGCATCGCCTACCACCGACCTGACTGTTTCCGAGTACACGACGACATTCTCCCAGATGTTCCAAAACTTTTCATCTGAGTTTCTCGCTCTGTACCCCGCCGAAAATGGTACCCAAGCCAGCAACAACAGTAACAGCTTCTTCAGAGACCTGAGCCGCGTGTCCAGCTGGACCTGGGCGTCCGAGTGGGTCGCTGGCGGAGCTAAGAGCGATGTGTTCACCTATTACTTCACCCGCACCCCAGCAGAGAACTCTGCCAGTGGCGCCTACCACGGATCTGAGTTGTGGTACACGTTCAACAACATTCCGTATGCCAACTACGACAACGCTACCTGGAGCGCTGAGGATTATGAAATCGAGTCCATCATGGCTCAGTACTGGGTCAACTTCATCACCAACGGCAACCCCAACGGTGGAAACCTGACTAACTTCCCTGCTTCGACGAGCAGCAAGCTCCAGACTATGACTCTAGGAAATGCATGGGGAGCTATTCCTCTGACCGACTCGGAAAGCAAGTTCACCTTCATCAGAAAGTGGCTTAGCACGCTTCATGAGTGGTAAGCACCTTGTCGTACTTTAGGCACCGAGGACATGATGATTGTATGTACCTACTAGTATTTATGATTTGTTGAATGCACAATTTCGGCTTCAATCTCAATAAAAGTCATTATAGTTCTCTCAATCCGTGTTAATTTTGATTTGTGATACATAAAGTTAAATGTTGTGAAGGGGAGAGTTAACACTGTCCTCAAATGTCTAGTCATATAATTCTATATTGACCCTAAATGATTGGCCTCCTGAGCACATACAGGGCTACTCCTATTCGGTCCCATAAACTACTTCTGTTTACCAAGGCAGCTCGCTGCCATCAGGCCCAAGAAATTTGCCCTGTGTCTTGTCAAGAGTAGCTTGGTCGACCTGTATCAAGAGTATTAGTATAACCTTTATATTTAGGCGTCTGAGGGCTATATGTCCACGTACTACTGTTGTGATTGCTTTAACAGAATCTTCGATGGATGTCGGCTTCAATCCGCCGAGATCAATGCCCATTTCAGCGAATCCTTGGATCGCAGAGTTACCCATATCAGTGGCAACAAATCTGTATTTCGTCAAGTCAGACTATTTTCTTGGTGTTTTCCAATGGACAAGAAACATACCCAGGATGCATGGCCCAAATAATCACGTTTCGGTTTTCTAGGGCTAGCCATTTGACAAAGTAGTTTGCCAGGGCTTTGGAAGCTCCATAGGCTGCAGTTGGAGCTGTCGTGTCCATAAGGCCGAAGGACCCGCCAATACTCGTGATGCTGCAAAACTTTGGGTTAGTAGATTGGGAGAGAAGCGGCAATGCCCCTTTGAAGAGCTGCAGTGGACCATACGCATCCACGTCAATGTACCTCTGCATGACGGAAAGCGGCGTGTCAACCAATGTACCAGTGATTTCTCCCAGGCCTGCGTTAGAAACAAGGATGTCAATGACTTTGATACCATGCAATTCCTTAATTTTCTTGAATGCATCTTCAATCGAGTTTGCGGAGCTAACTTCCATTTGCACAACGATAAGCTCACTTTCATGCGAAGTGTCGCGGACTGCAGCAATGACGATGGTTCGAGGTAGTGCCAGGTATTTGGCAGCAAGACCCTTGCCGAGACCTATCAAAAAATGAGTCGAATCCTTTTGGTGATACTTTGTGAATTGCATACCTCGGTTTGCACCGGTAATAAGGTAGGTGGTCTTGGTAGACATCGTATTTGGTGTAGAAATATTTGTAGTTGTGTGTATGAGTACTGAATTGGAGATGATGTGATTCGTAGATACAGAATTGAAGTATTCGTTTTTTGAACCATTTTTATATTCATGCTGATGTTGTTATAAAGCAATTTTCGTACTCTTTTGGTGACCAAGTGAATAGAATATTCTCAGTAAGCAACAACGCCAGTAACTTCAAGGTTAACGCTAGCCTCACACACGGATGCACCCAAGATTAAGGCGTTTCTGGCCTATGCCCAATAAGGCATTAGGCTCTTGACACCGCGTTTTGAGTGTAGGTCCATCGTATTTAAGCAGAAGACCATGAATTTCCGTCAAAGATACGTAAAACTTCCGCTCTTCCACGCACAGCGCACGATCTTAATGCACTCTCCCGCCAGGCCTTCGATGGACAACCCTTGAGCCACGACCGGGATTTTCTCAGCTGCTGACAAATTTATTCCAAAACCAATCAGTGTCACGCCAGTATACCCGAATATTTGGCCCCGAAGCCAAAATTCTACCGTTGAAGAGGTAGTATGAGCTCCGCTGGAACGGCGATAGTGCCACTGGGCATGCGGAAAGCTTGCTTGCCGTGTACAAGAGCCAAACGGAAATGCGATAAGCGAGCGCCAATCTGCGAACGATGTGCGGAGAAGGAGCTTGAGTGCCAATACCCAACAACACGGCGATACTTGCGTGTTCGCACAGGCTCAGACCGTCTTAGCTCGCCATCGGGAGGCTCAACTCGGCCTGCGGCTATGCATCTATCCGGTGGAAACTTTTCATTCCACCCTGCCATGATGAATATTGCTCAATTGCGTGGATTTCAAACTAGAATTCAAAGTCCGCTAGCCATATTGCAACACGGCAGCGGCGGACAGGGCGAAACATCGGCGGAGTTTGCAGTGGATACTTGCTCCACCGTTTTCCGAGCCGCCGATGCGTCTTGGTTCCTGGACGTGGAGACTTGGACAATTGAGCATGTGATCGCCAACAGAGATTGTTCCCATCCCACTCACCTAGACCTATCACTTCACAAGCATTGGATTGCCCTAATAGAACAGTGGCTACGTCAATGGGTGGAGCAAGGCCACAATACCTTCATTCATAGGAAGTTATACTCTGATACAGGACTACCTCGGTGTCTCCAGGACGCTTGGACTACGCTTACTGCGTATTTTTCCAAAACGCCACAAAATGAGGATATAACGTTGAATATCGTGCAAGACCGAGCCAACGATCTTGTGAAGACTCAGCCAATGGACGACGAGTCCTTCATGTCGGCTCCTGGGCTTCAGACAATTGAGCACTTGGCACGTGTGCAGGCGCTGTTTATCTACCAGTTTATTCGTCTTTTTGACGGATCTATTCGCCTCCGCGCTCTTACAGAGAAGGATATCCCGACTTTGCCGTCGTGGTGCCAACAACTCTGGTTATCAGCATCTTTAGATGCTAATGTTCGGGCATGGCCTTCGGACAAAGCGGATTCCAACTCTAGAGCTGTATCTCAACTTTGGAGGACTTGGGCACTGACAGAGAGTATCCGGCGCACATGGCTTGTCGTTCAGTGCACCATAGGAGCTTACTTGCTGATGAGAGATGGATGGGCAGAATGTCCTGGAGGAGTCATGTTTACAGCAGCTCCAGGATTGTGGGATGCTGGCACCCCAAGCGTCTGGGCTAATAGGGTTGAGTCATTAACAGTGGAAAACCTATTGGTCAAGACTTTACATCTCGATGAGCTATTTTCCACTACCAAATCTACAGAGGTGGACTTGTTTTCGACTGCTATGACGAATCTGGTACTGGGGCCAGAGAAAGTTGACAGCTGGATGGAGAGTTGAAGGCGGTTCACTTTGTGTTTGAAGCACTAATTTATTTCATCAATCGATAGATTTAAGATAAGCCGTGACTTGATCCCCTTGTAAACCGGTCCATCGTTAGCTATGAGAAGTGCACCAACGTGGGACCCTGGCGGCAAGAAAAGGGCATTCCATGTATCATCGCATTATAGATAGGCATTAACAATCTGCATGGCGATAATTTCACATATATAAAGGTAGGGACTTTATCAAGACTCTATCTTACATCAATAAGAACCCGCTGTTAGTCTCAATCACAGCACCCGTACAGTTCCAATCCTTCAGAACTCCCAGCAACGTTTCGGCAACATCTCCACGCTGCCGACCTCCCCAGTTGCCGTCTTGGTTTTGAGATAATTCAAAGCCATCTCCTTTTGTTCATCTGTCATCCTCCATAACGGCGTGTTCACAGGTCCAGGTGCTACTGCATTGACTCTAATTGGCATCATCTCAGCTGCCAATGCTTTTGCCATACTGTTGATACCACCGGCGTATGAAGCTGGAAGAACCCACCCAGAGCCGAGCTTTTGCGCTGCCACGCCACTGGTTAGAGTAAATGAAGACTCTCGGGAATTCTTGAGATGCTCAATTGCGTGTTTGGCAATGAGCATGGGGGCGAAATAGCGGACGACTCCGGCTTGTTGAGCAAGAGCCAGTGTGACATTTGCAATGGGCATTTCGGCCGTTTTGTCGCCAGCAGTGAAAACAATATGATCCAGCTTTCCATCCTTGGATACTTCTTGGAAGAGACTGGCGATGTTTGCCCCCAAGGTTGTGGCGTCTTGGAGATTGCAAGATACAGCGCTAATGCGGTTGGTGGCGGATGGATGAGTATTTTGCAACTTCTTGAGAGCTTTATCGGCGCTTTCTGGCGTAGATCCAGAGACGATGACAAAAGAGCCACTCTCAATGCAAGCTTCAGCTACACCGTAGCACATTCCCGAGGAGCCACCGATGATCAAAACTCGGCTTCCTTTGAGCCTGTTGAATCGCTGCTTTGGTTGTTCTGCCATGATTGAATTTTCTTTTTCAAGTGTGCAAGTTTAGAGGATGAACGGATTGATACAGTAGTTGACCTGATTAAACCGCGGAACTTTGCTGTAATAAATACGCCTCCAATGTATTCGTATTTACGTACTTTACGCTTGGTGTTTTTGGTCAGGTAACACCCGGCTTACAAATTCCAATTCCATGTAGGAACTAACGGAGTTAACGGGCAGAGAGAACATCTTTGATCATCATCATGTACTCAATAGCTTTGATGAAGTGGAAAAAAGCGTTGTTGATTTGGACGGCCATAATCAGGTTTCTACTAACCTCCACAATTTGAGTGGATCTTGGGCGGAGGAAGCGGAAGATTTGCGGAAAACTCAATGCGCTAGAAAACAAGGTGGGCCTGACGTGATTATGGGTGCGAGGACCATTTTTTGGGCAGGGTAGTCGCGTCTAAATTTGAGTTCCACCTATGAGACTAAAGTTTTTGCTACTATGACGGTAAACATGGGAGTGCCCTCGGTCCTCTCGGTAGTTCCGATGAAAGTTTAATGGTTGTAGGTAGGTATATATAGTCAAATCTCGAGGGCAAGGTACTGAATGATTATAGCTTGGTTCGAACTTCTGGCATTCATTTTACCACGTCAAATATACAAAGAACGGAGGCTATCAGTCACCATCAATGTCAGACTTCAAGCTACTTCTTGTGGGTGCGACAGGTTACATGTCAGAAATTTCTGCCCTCACCTACTGAAAATGCTTTGACACCAGATCTAGTGGTAGCAATGTTCTTGACCAGTTTATATCCTCTGCCGATGGCAATATTCGAAAGATGAGCATTTCAGCACTTGTACGAAACCATGACGCGAAATCCTCTCTTTCTTCTATGGGGATCACCCCCATACCGTTCCAAAGCTATGACGAATTGGAACTATTGGGGAGGGCTGCGAGCACGCACGATATTGTGATCTACTGTGGCGACGCATCGAATGTCAGTGTTTGCTATGCCTTGATCCAAGGCTTAGCCACAAGGAAGCTTATGACGGGAACAGAGACGGCCTTCATTTTTGTGAGCAAACCCCGCACTTTAAGCGAACTCTAACAAGCTAACTTGGCATATAAAGACATCTGGTGCAACCTGCTTAGCCAGTTTTGATACCGAAAGCGCGCTGTCCGACCACGATGACATATATAGCTACATGCAGCAGCGTCAATCAACGGACCCGTACTGGGGCCGAGCCGCAACTCTTGATGTAATTACATGTGGCTTGGAATCTAATGTAAGAACATTCATATTTGTACCACCTACGGTATATGGCCAAGGTTCCGGAATTTTCCATCAAACCTCCATGCAAATTCCCATTCTAGCTCGCTCTGCCGTTACTGTCGGATATGCTGAGTACATCGGCGCTGGCAACAGCACTTGGAGCCGTGTTCATGTGTCAGATTTGGCTGCTTTCTATGAATTATTCGTCTCGAAGCTCATTGCTGGAGAGAACTTGGAATTTGGTAAAAAAGGACTGTATTTCATTGCCAGTGGCTATTTCACCTGGCTTGAAGTCGCCCAGGGTGTTGGAAACGCTGGATATGCGCTAGGAGCTTTCAAATCAGCTACCCCGCAATCTGTGTCACTCGAAGAAGCGGCCCTCAGGTGGGTCGGAGGAGATGAGGTCACTGCAAATTTAGGATTTGCATCCAGGTTTGGCACTCACCATCTATTAATATGAACTAAGCTGATGCAGCGTAGAATTGTTATGAAGGCAGAGCGTGCTCGTAATTTGGGATGGGAGCCAAAAAGAGATAAAGCAGATTGGGAGGATACATTTATGCATGACTTTAGAGCTGTTCTGCAGGAGTAACAAGATGCAGATTAATTCTATTTAATGTATTTCTCGTCTCCGAGGTAGGCAAAATCCACACTCCTTTGACATCTACGCTTCTTAAGTCCCTATTTACCGAAAGATTGCGGAAGCTGCAGAGTCTTCCTTTCCGTAGTGTTGCATGGCCTTGAGCTGGTGGAAGTTAGCACCTGAGTGTTATAGCGTAGCGGCGATAACTTGTAAATCCTGAAGGGTTTTGGTAACGATCTCTTCCGCTAGTCACGCTCGTGAAAGCGAATTCAATCACGAGCTGGTATGCGGAGTTAAGGCGGATGTGCTCCACTTTGCCAATGCCGAGCTAGAGCACCATTCAGGATGAGGCCTGCACTTGAAGTTGGCTATGGGTTGGTTTTGAGGGCCGTGATGTCGAGAGAGATAAAAAAGCCCTGATAAAGGCATGTGTATTCCTATTCAGCATTTTTGGCCAATTCAACTTAATCCAATTCCCAGTCAAAAATTGACCTACATTCTCAGCCCAATCTTACCCATCTTCAACATGAGTGAATGCTGCATCAAAGGCTTTCAATGGACAGCCAACACGAAGGGACGCGAAGAAAAATACGCAGGCCTTGACTGCTATGTCACGGGCTCCAATCCAAACGTGGCTATTTTCATTATCCATGATCTGTTTAGGTGGACTTTCCCAAACACACGGATCCTTGCCGATCATTACGCGGACGAGGTGGATTGGCCATGCGGGACCACCCGTTCCCTCAAACCTGTTAGTACTTATGTAAGCCTAGTTGGACTGCAGATTCAATCTTCATGTACCCTGCATCAATGATGCCATCAATGTGGCCGGCCGTGATTCTGCGTGGCTAGCTATTTGAACAAGATGTCTTTTCTTTGTCTTCCAGATGAAATTATTCGCCAAATTGCCACTTGTCTATGTTTCCACTGCAACCTATCTGACCTGGCTTCATCACCTAATGACCGGCAGGATGCTTTGCCAAAGAGCGTTATCTAGGTTAAGTCAGGTATCGCGTCGAATCAAAACCATCGCTACGCCGATTCTGTATCACGCGCTACTAGAACCCGGTGGCGATAGTTTAAACCTGTTTCTGTTTCTTCGCACAATCGCAAAATGTCCAGCACTGGTCGCCCAGATCAAGTATCTGAATCTGCAAGAATATGTCTGGCCCAGCGAGCAGTGCATGGCTATCCTTGACGTCGCTGCTCAACATCTGGACTCTTACTTTGCGAATAACTTCAGCCGTGGGGCTTTGTGCTCTCGGATCCTGTATAATAACGAGTATAAAGAATACAAGCATAGTCATAAAGAATATGACGACGGTCAATATGATCGGTACGATGGATACGGGGGAACTTTTCATGATGAAATAATTACCTCAATTCGACACGTATTAGTCACTTACATGCTCCTACACTTCGCAAGAAACATACAGACGCTGATGTTAAAAACCAATGGATCCACGGACTATGGTGTCAAAATGCTCCCATCTACGACGTTAGAGACGGGGGCTGAGGTGCTACTCAAGTGTTGCCTTGCTCAAAGCGGAACCGGCCCTGCTCTCGTACGATGAACGAAAACATTAGAGTCACATTGTGATGGCGTAAAATGTGGTGTTGCGTTTCATTTTTAACATCGCACAGAACTTTTTATTTGTGAAACTGACTGGAGAATTAAGCGAACCAAAAATACATCTTGTTCAGAAATACGTCTCCAGCTAATCCCAACATGATCATTTCTGACCCGACATGAACAATTGCCATGCATCAACCAGTTTATCAAACACATGCTGAGGCACTATTTTCTGGATGAAATCTCTGCAACCGGTCTTCTCAGGCTTATCCTCCGAGACGAACTGAGACTCATCGTGATCACCCTTCTCTGGTGCATAAAACACCATTGACCCCGGCGCCTCATCGCTCCGATAAGCCGGCCAAGGGTCAGCTCCATTGACGAAAGCTATGATAATTTTTATGTATTTCTCTGCACAAAGACGTTGACCTTCAGAGAGAGTATCATGATAATTTTGCAGTACAAATGCAATATCTTGTACATGTGTGGCATGGCCTTTCCAAGGACCATCCCATGGATTTGGCGCGTTGAAGTAACACAAAAACGCATGTGAGCCTGGAATCTTCGACTTTGAACAAGCTTGAATAAATTCTGTGACGGGAAGGGCAAACATGAGATCGTTGCCAAAATCTAGAATGGGTTTCAAATTTTGGGATGTGTTTGACACTGCGGAGGTGTCGATTCCATAGGCTAAGACGATTGCGGGGGCAATATTTGGATCAATAGCATCAAATACCTTCCCAAGACACTCTGCTAGTGTTTTTGGCAAGATATCTGTTCGTCCTGCGACACGCATACCAAAAGCCATGCCCTACGAATCATCAATTCTCAGTGACCTGTCTTTTTCTGTTATTATCTTACTCACATCCATTTGACAATCACCAATCATTATTCGTTTACATTGAAGTAAACCTGGATATAATCCCAAAAACTTGTCCTGGTGGTGCATAGTTTCGAATCTAGTAGTATCTGGGATGATTTCGCCATCTATTAGAGGCCCAGTGGGGAACTTACGCTTCACCGTGTCGATGAAATCTTGACCTGGCGTATATAAAAGTGTCTCCATCTGTTCCTTTTGTGGGAGCTCTTCAGCGTGAAGAGATTTGACCATGGCATCGTATATCGATTCTGTCTGTTCAGGACGTTTCAGCCGTTGTATAGACGAGCCGCTCATGGCTACTAATTGATGGAACAGCGGATCCTTTGAATGCAGGTGGAAAAATCCCGATACTAGACATCTTGATTAGTTTAATTGATTGATCGGCTCCAAATTTCTTACCTGCACCCGCACTCTCTCCAATCAGTGTGACCCTGTTAGGATCTCCACCAAACCCCCTAATGTGATGTTTAACCCAGTTTAAGGCAAGTCGCTGGTCATCGAGCCCATTGTTTGGTTTGTACCCGGCCTCCCGGAGCACAGAGGAGTTAAGAAATCCGGGAACTCCTAGACGGTAGCTGCAGAGGTTAGAAGTATTTTCGTAGCAGGGGCATGAGAGAAACGAAACCAAATGATCCAAATGAAACGGCGGCTTACTTGACACCCACACATATTACAGGTGTTCCAACCTGAACGCTCATCTTTGTGATAGGGCCCAGATCACATTGTGGGAATGAGCTACTTCCAACCGCAAAAGCACCTCCATGTATGAAAACGAGCACTGGGAGAAGGCCAGTCGCTCCTGCACTTGGAGTTGAAATGTTTAGCGTTAGGCATTCAGTATCTGATTGGCCGAAAGGAGAAAACGGAAGCTTCTTCTGTATGAGATTCTGCTCGTGGTCGCAGGCATTTGGGAGCATCAAAGGAATTGGCCTGAATAAACTAAAGGTTAGAAGGCAAGGTTCAAAGTCATTTTCAGCCCAAGCATTGTTTGTGACTGTATAATCTAGAAGCAATTAGGATGTACCTACCCGAATTTTGTAGCGTCCAAGGGAGCATCGTTAGTAGATGCATAATGTAGAAGCAATTCACCACGGGCGAATCTGTCGCTGAGAGATGCGTATTGAACTCCCAAGTACTGGTTGACCTCTGGATACCGTCGAAGGCCTTTCATAAGACCAATAGTGGGATGATTGATTGTCTCATGAGCTGCATTTTCTTGACCAGACGCCATAGTGAAGTTAGAGCAAATGTTGAATGCCAATTGCAAAAGTTGGATCCAAAACTCAACATTTGGTATCACAGTTGGATTTGAGGAGCATAAAAAGCGATCAATTTTCCATCTCTGATCACGTCGGGTGGGGCTGGTCTCGCGTGGAAACTTGATGAGCGGCAATTCCGCAACTTAGCTAGCTGCCTCATCCGCCTAAACTCCGCATCGAGACACCACTGGCGGACACCCTCAAAGCAGAAACTCAAAAATGGTAGGAGAAAACAAGGCAATGAAATCTCATGGTGTTAATCTCTTGAAAATAAAATTGGGGACGTCCCACTCAATTATTCTCTGTTCATAACACTCCTGGTGTTGAATTTTACTCGTTTTTGCATTGCATAATTATTCCATACTCAACCATTCACAAAATGACTTCCAACTCTTCTGAACTCGGGGAATATGAGAAGCTCATTAGCCCCTTTAAGATTGGTCACTTTGAATTGCGAACTACTCCCGAGAAATTCGATGCCATGGTGAAATGGCACCTCGCATTCTTTGGCGGTCGTCTTGTACTCCGCGATGAGCGGGCTGCCTTTATCGCCTTTGACGATTAACATCATCGCTTGGTCATTGTATCCAACCCCAGCCACCAGGTTCTTGAAAACAAACCTAAGGCTGCGACCATTTATCATATTGCGTTTACGCTCCCTTCCCTGGCCGATTTGGCCACCAGCTACGAGCAAAAGAAGGCGCATGGAATCTTGCCCCACTGGCCTGTCAATCATGCCATGAGCACTAGCATGTATTATTTTGATCCCGATGGCAATGAATTTGAAATGCAAGTGGACAATTTTGATACGGCGGAGGAAGCACGGCAGTTCATGTCGACTGAGGAGTACGCCAAAAACCCAATTGGCGTGGACATTGTTATCAATGACTGGCTTCAGAGGCTCAGGAGTGGGGAAGATGAAGCAAACCTCAAGAAGCGGCCGATAATTGGATGGAGGCAGTCACGTTGGGAGAATTCTATTTATTTCAAGGAGTCTGATTTCAAGGCATCCCAGGCGGCGTAACCGCCCGAATCTTTACTTGGTTAGCTGTAGTGTCACATAACTATTTGTCAATCCCAACTCTCCCAGCTTGACTTTTTGCAGCTTGATATGTCACAAGTAAAGAACTTTCTTTTTTTTCAATGATGATGCTGATTACGTGGGATGATTACGTGTGTCTGTGAGGATAGGCGCAGAGCGCTTTTGAGAGCGTATTACCTATGACGCACGTCTCGTAGTACAATGGCTGTTATCATTGATGTGGGCGAATGGATGCCGCCAATGCCGTGTCGTAGTGCAAAGTTGTGCCTTCAACTCACGTCCAGTGACCACTGCAGCTGTGGCCCCGTGACCATTGTAACTTTTGACTTTCCGTACCGCTACCCCACAATACCCCAGACTCTTTAGTCCGCCCGCTTCCGCATTAACTCCATTGTGCGCTCCCGCTTCCTCCACACCAATTCCCGCTGGTCTAATACCGGTATAGTCATTACGGGTACTCAGATCTAAAACTATTTCTCGTATTTATTTGTAGCCTTGTACTTGCTAGAGTCGTTTCATCTCAAACAACTCTGCCCTCAATCCATCAGCATTCCACTTCATTGACGTACACAAAAGAACACCACCAAGCAACACCATGGCACCAAAGATCGCAATCGTCGGAGGTGGTCCCGCTGGACTCTCACTAGGAGCTCTCCTCGAAAAGAATGGCATTGATTACATCATTTATGAGCGCGGCAGGGAGAGCGAAGCACCGCGTGGAGGCTGTTTAGATCTTCACGTTGGCAGCGGGCAGCGCGTCATGAAAGAGGCTGGCGTTTTTGATGAATTCAAGCAGAATTCTAGAGATGGAGATGCAACTATCCACTTGCTCTATAACCACCATGGTGAGAATTTGCTTGCTTGGGGAGAGGGCCGTGACGCCCCGGAAATCGATCGATGGCAGTTGCGTAATGTTCTGCGCACCAACATCCCACCACACAAAATCATCTGGTCCAAAGAAATCGCCAACGCTGTAAGAAATGAAAAGGGCCAGGTAGTCCTGACATTTACCGATGGGATCTCGGCCTCTGGCTTTGATCTCATTGTTGGAGCTGATGGAACCTTCAGTAAGATTCGACCATTGGTCAGTGTCCCACATTCCCGAACGGTCTTCCTATCATATCCTAACTTGTACGCAGGTTACTTCGGCTGAACCCAAGTACGCCGGCCACAGTTACATCATGAGTCAAATTCGCCCAGGTAACCCATTTTACTACACGATGCAGTCGTGGTGCAAACAAGGTTCAATGGTTGCCATGGGCCAAGGGAAGCACATGTTCAACTCGCGCCAGGGTGACGGCCATTATCGAGTCGATATGGGGCTCCAAGTACCACAGGACTTCTGGGATAAAGCCGCTATCGACTTAGGCGACGCTGAGGCTGTCAAACAGTTCATGCTCCAAGAAAAGAATTTTGGCTCTTATGCAACAGGTCTCCAGGACATTATCAAAAACAGCGAGGGACCATTCCGATTTTGGCACATGTACTACATGCCGCCCGAGCTATTGAACTGGCCATCTGTCTCTGGTGTGACCTTGGTTGGCGATGCAGCTCATTGTACTACTCCTTACGTTGGTGATGGAGTAAACTGCGCCATGCGCGATACCATTATTCTGGCTGAGAAGTTGAAAGAATTTGGTGTAACGCAAGAAGCCATCGTGGAATATGAAAAGGAGATGTTCCCGTATGCCATTGACGTTATTACGAGGAGCAGACAAAGTGGAACCCAGTTTTACGCTGAGGATGCACCAAAGGACTTCGTGAAGGTTATGCAGTCTGCAAACCCACTGATTGGAAGCTCCGATGGTCACTGAACGTTACATAGATGACTGCAAGCCTGTTGAACATTTTGTACTATTCTATTTGCATATTCTATTAACATGTAGGATGTAGTATTCTTCGAATATGTGTGCATGCATCAATCTGCCATTCTTTCACCATTGTGCCCCAGCAACTTCTTCGACTTGGATATAACGAAGCTCAGATAACCTCATGTTGAAAAGACAACGTTAAACAAATTTATGACTTCGTCATGAATGATAGGGAAAAGTAGAAGGGGACAAATCCTTCAAGCATTAGACTGTAATTGCGGGGTAGAATAGGAGGCACCGTGTACTTCCAGCCTAAGTGGTCTTCTGATTGGTTCAGACCAGTTACATAATCAAGTTTCCCATTTGGGTTTTGCAGCAGGCAGTCAGTCATCTGCTTCTTTCTGTATGCCCCTGTTCTCTGAGTCACAAATGATGCCGTGGTTAGATCCTTAATGTGTGTTTCTTCAAAGTTGCTCTCACAAGCGGAAGATCTTCAAATCACTTGCGCTTAATCACACAATGGCTGAGATAGTAGCGGGCCTCGCCCACGCTGCAAAGGTCCTCTACCTTCTGGAACTTGGGCGAGAGGTTATCAGCTGTGCCGAAAATGCTCACCAGTCAAGCGGGGAAGCAGTCACCATATCCCCCACAGTGACGACCACAGTTGATCATCTTTCACCAGTGCTGGAGGAAATAGAGAATTCGTCTGCAACAGCGCTACGGGCAAATGCTATCAGGCCCGAAACGGGTGGCATTTACCGAACGACCCAAACATGCGCTCAGATCACTCGACAATTGAAGCGCTTCTCTACAGAACTGGAGGTTTACGACAGCGTGAACATTGATATTTTGAAGAACGAGGTAGCAGAGCTCCGACAAGACCTGCTACATAGTGTTTTCGCATTCATTGAGTGAGCTTTCCAATATAACTATCTCCATTCGTCTTCAATCGCAAAGGACTTACACCTACCTAGCCTTTATGCTCAATCATCTCTGACAAAGCAAAAAGCCTTCTTTGAGCAATTACTTGCGTTGACAGACCAAGACGGACACCAGAGACGGGAGATAGAGTCAAGCGGTTGGCCTGGGGGAGATGGATTTGGATGCAAGATAATAGAGTGCCTGGCACCTCTCAAAATTCCTGGCGATCGTACGATGCAATTGTATGATTTACATATTGATCTGATTCACGCTGTCTATGCAAACTCAAAGATGCACGGCGATGATACTACCTCACTTATTGTTCGCGACGCTGGAAAGTTTTGGCTCATAAAACGCTTCCTCAGTATGGAAGAACACAGAGCACCAGAAGAAAGGGAGATGCGGGTCCCCGAAGCTCATAGGCTGGCTTTGACCGCAATCTTTGAGGAGCCAGGGATGAGGAAGCGATCATGGATCAACCTTCGCCAATGGCTGGAGTCTGACGAACAATTATATTGGATTACGGGCGACCACCAGACCGGAAAATCAACCTTGCTGAAATTTATCGCACATCGATCAAATGGACTTGGTGGAAACCAGGTGCAATGCGCGCCGTTCTTGCGTAAGAAGAAATCTGGCAAGCCGCTAATAATTGGGACATTCTATTTCGACGCACTAGCAACATACGTGGCAAGTCCTAAAGATGCAATGCTTCGCTCATTTTTGTTTCAAATATTGATCAATTGTCCTGATGTTCTTTCGACAGTATCACCCACTCACTGGAAGGCGCTCTGTCTGTTTGACGATGCCTGGGTTGGATTTAATGAGCAAGGTCTTCAGGACCTTCTCTTGAGTACACTCAAGGCTCTAAACGACACTCACGAGATCTGCCTCTTTCTTGACGGCCTGGATGATTTGGACAATGCAAATGGAGAGTTGGCGAATCTATTCCATGACATAATTACGACGACCAAGACCAGATTGTGTCTTGTGAGCCGCCCGTCTTTGGCTTATGAGAACATCTTCGGATGTAAATCTCATTTTGAAATGCACCACCTCACACAAGACTACTTGACCGCGCGTGTGACGGAGAAGTTGGAAGGCAGCGATGCGTTTATCGAAATCCGACTTCGGGTCCCCGATTTAACGAATGAACTCATCAACGGCATCGTGACAAAAGCAGCTGGTAATTTTTTGTGGGCTCGTGTCACAACCAATTTAATTTTCATCGCACTCCGCAACGGCGACAATGCCTCTACGCTGACCCAAATCGTGGACGGGCTACCTTTGAGAAGAGAGGATTTGTATCAAGATATTATCGATCGCTTGACTGAGGTTGATCGCAAAGAGGCAGCGCGATTCTTTTTATTAATGGATTCAATTGCTCAGCCACCACCAGCTATGCTTCTCTCATTTGCAATGGAGGACAACCCAAAGTTTGCTATCGAGCTGCCTATGAAAACTCTGCCGCCACAAGATGTGGACACTCGGATTGAGGCTCTATGTGATCTTGTGAGGATGCGATGCAAAGGACTGATTGAGTTTGACAAAGTGGAAAGAACATCTAAGGCTTCGTGGCTCAATGGCCCTGTAGCTCATTATTTGGACGATTCAGTGAAATCATTCGTTGCAGGATCTGATGTGCAAAGCAGTCTCCGGACAGCAGCTGGTTCAGGATTTGATCCGCATCTTCAGCTCTGCGCTGCATATCTGGCTTTACACAAAGTGTGTAGGCCCGATACAAAAGAACTTTTACTTCGATGCCAATCGACTCCTACGTTTGCCGACAAAGCATTGCTTTTGTGCATGAGGCATGCGAGCCGTGTGGAGCCACGGCACATCCCTCATATGATCGACTTGCTTGATCAAATAACGATCCCTGGCACGCCGAATCGAAGCCCATGGTGGCAGGTCGAGGAGTGTATACCAACATTTCTTTGCGAAATGGAGGGTTTGAAAGAGTTCCGGGTAGGCGGAGAAGTGTGTGGTCCAAGCCTCCTGTCACTTGCTGTAAAATGCGGCGTCTCGGAATATGTTAAGGCACGAATGCCGGCTGGAGGATTGGTTCCTCTTGACGATGTGTATCCTCCCAACCACCCGAATGATCCTTGGCCGCTGCTCTTGGACGCAGTGAAAAACTCATTCCCAAATGCAGAAGTAGTCTCGGTTCTGCTCCAAGGTGGCGCAGATCCTAACAGACCCGCAGGAACAGTTGCAACTCAGCCTCGAACAGTATGGGGCGCACTGCTAAGCCATGTACTCTGCATATTCGCGAAAGAGACTGTGGATACCGGGAGAAGAGAGAATTACACCGAAATCGTGCGTTTAATGGTGCAATACGGTGCTTCTCTTGAAACCGTTGATCTAGAGTGGGCAGTTGAGAGGCAATATTTGCGCGTGCACATGTTGGAGTCCCAAATGAAAGGTCTCGCGAGGGTTCTCAAAAGGGATTTTGAGCAGATTAGGGCCAACCCACAAGCTTCATTGGAATTGGCAACAATAATACCCCGTGCCAGAGAGGAGTGCGAAGGAAGACCTTGAGCGCATTCAAGGTGTTGCTCTTTAATAGGAAACGGCCTTTATACAGTATATTTATTTGATAGTGGACCAGATAGCAATTACGTTCTTAATCTTTTCTGGAAAGGGTGACTAGTTCAGTCATCATGAGACAAAAGAGCGAATTTCGGTGTTTATTTCCCGGTCTGGAGAGACCGGAAGGCGACACCAAGCCAAAGAAAATGCGGTTGCAGACTATCTATCTCTTTCTCTTGCCTTCCATTCTGACAGGCATGGGAAATTTTTCACCGTGTGTTTGGTCCCGAAAATAAAATAGCTGTGCCGCTGGCGGCCTCTCCGACGCGTTCCTGCAAGTGGCCGGATTTGGACTGATATGGCACAACTAACACCCAACACAGCCGGTTTGAAACGCGCTAAGCCCATTTTGTACCTTGGCCAATGCAGCTTAAAGGTACTCGGAAATGGCCGTTGTTTCGTTTTATTTCCCCTTCCGCTCGGGTTTGCCAATCTTTTTCCTTGGCTGCGCATCTGATAAATAGTCCAGTCTGCCACTCTGGTTATCCCTTGCAGCTTCCCCTGTCTCTAGCTGCAGAGGCTGAATGGTTTGTGAGTCACATGGGCCATCATAAGATAATAGGCAGCAAGCTTCGCGTCAGGTGAAAAGTTTCGCGTCAGATGAAAAGTTCACGTCGGGTGAAAAGCTTTCGGCCAAGGAGCTTGCGCAGAGTTGTACTTAGCTATTTAATAACGAAGGCACTCCCGGAAACGTCTTCCTGGTAAAATTTGTGCACACTTCTTGTTTCTCATATTTTCCCATATACTGATTGTATATTGCATCTCTATGACGTCCACATCTAGTGTCTCACGACCCCGTGGCCGCCCCAAGAAACTAATTTCCACACTCTCAACTTTTTGGGAAAATGATCCACCGCTATCAGATATATCAACAATTTACCACGAGCTCGGATACCCCGAGTCCAAAGAGCCTCGTCACACTAATTTCTATGCAGACCTAAACGCATTCCTTGAAGCTTTTATACCGAACACTGGAATATCTGTCACTGAAAAGCTAAACCTCAAAGATCAGCAACATCTTGATACCTTGGTTGAGATAACCCACAGCTTCCTCAATAACAATGGAAGAGGTAAACGATACTGGCCAGATGACCCCACAGGTCATCCGAAACGGATGCCCAAGTATTCGAAGAACAAGCTCAAGTATGTGAGGGTTGCATTCGGGCTACACCTAAATTGAAGCTGACATCACATCCAATAGAATTACAAACAGGGTCTTCCAGTTATTCCTCCTCTTAAACTGGGATTTGCATCGGCGCACGCGTTTATTCAGGATCCAAGAGGAATCGCGCTTAGATCAAAACACAGCTCACAATCAGCCAAGGGTAGCATCCGTTGATGGAGCCGAATCCCATGAGGTTTTTGAAGGGGAAATTAGTGATAGCGAAGTGCCACAAACTAGTTCTTTTCATCAAGCACACGTCTCGTGAGTTACAGCTCTACCAACCTGGCCTGACTTGTCCTAATCTTCAAAGTAACCCGGCTCCATCATCAACCAAGCGCACTTTTCGCACACCCCGCTCCATGCAACCATCTTTTGAAGAGGTAGTAGATGATTACTATTTGTGTCAGAATATGACAAGCCAAAGCGCCTGCTCAGACTATCCTCGGAACAGAACACAGAGCCCGGATGAACTCGCCCTAAGCGTATGCACTATTTTATTCAGCTAGATTAAATTTCGAAGGCTAACTATGTGCAGAGTCCAAACAGACGTAGGCGATCATCACGAACCGAGGTTCATGAACAGGCAGCAAGAAAACGTCGGAAAGGTAAGCAGGTGGCCACACAGCATCCTGCTAGACCCACCACGACCTGCAAAGGAAGAGTCCAAACCCATGTGAACGCTGGCCCATCTCGGGAGCCCGATTTGCCCAATGTACTGAACAGGAATTATGAATCAGATAACATTGTTAGATCTCAGGCATCTAGCAGTCATGTCTTGCCATTTGCCGAATCATCAATGGGATGTCGAGCCCATGAAGTACCAAGCAGTTCCGAGAATGACTATCAACCCAAATCACCAGACCATGTCGATCGTGATTCCCGAGGTAAAATGCTTGATAAAGGTATCGTTTTTGACCGCGGGCTAGAAATCGATGTTGATGGAGCAGGTCCATCGCGGAGACGACTGTCCAATGACTCAGCAGAAGCGTTCATCCCGATGCCTCCATCGCACCCTCAGACTTTTCAAGAAAACACCATTTGCAGTGTGTTTGTGCGTCCCTTTCATAACGAGATATGGACCCCTAAGAAGACTGATTTCACATCCCTATCTCAACTGCGTCAAGCGATACCAATTGAGGTGGCTTACTACGGACTGGAATTTACCTTGCGAACTCCTGAAGGGAAACTGAGACATGAAATTCTCAATCATGATGAAGCCGGATTTCGAATTCTCAAATGTCGTTTTGCCCAGCGGGTTCAAGATATTCACAAAGAATGCGAGTTCTTCAACCAGTCCTTTTTGATTGAGCTAGTCATTGCACCCATGATACAAAAATCGCAGAAATTGCGACACCGAATAGCCCGATAACGAAAGTCCAGGGCAGTGGAAGAACATCATAAGTGTTGCTAACTATTGCATTTTTTTCGACATGGTATGGGTTAATGCATGAAATTAAAAGAGAAAAGAAAAGAAATAGACGGGGCAAGAGGGTTGCTTATTAGAGGTTTATTGATTTATTGCAATAAGAGCATGACCTGGTTTAAATCGACTGAAAACTCCTAATTACCAGAAATATTTCTACTTCAATCACGAGTTCAACTGAGCTCCATGAAAACCTTTCAAGTAAAATTATTTGTAATAAAATTATTTATCTAATTCCTAAAATTATTGAAAGAAAAACTCGATTGAAATCTTCAATGTTGAATGCAAGTATACCAGGGTCGCCCACCGCGGTATTGAGTTTAGACAGCCTCACAAAGAGGAGGATAGCTATTCGGGTACTTGGTCTGTCTGACAACGATGGTCTTAGTCGCAGTAGTACTCTTGCAAGGCAGCGTAGTAGTGACGTGAACTGTCTTTGTAGGACGAATGGTTGCAGTGATGCACGACCCAGATGCTGTTGTAGTAATGGTGGCAGGATAAGCCGGGATCCTCTTGGTGCTGCTCTTGAACACCGTCTTAATCGAACCGCAATCGGACGAAACCACCACTGTAGGTCGCTTAGCCGTAGAGGTAATCGTCTTGATGGTGGTTGGGGTGACCGTGCTGATCGCCTTCACGCCTGAGCAGACGGTGGTGGTAAGAGGATGAGGAGTGAAAGTTGATGTTTGAGTGCTCGTGGTGGTCTGGTAGTGGGTTGTATCAGTTGTTACAGTGCTGGTGGGGGCAGCAACGGTATCAACATGTGTACTGGTAACTGTGACGGTCGTTGAGGTAGTATCATAGTAGTCGCTGCATGTGGTAGTTGTAGCAGGGTCGGAAAAGGAGGAGATAGTAGTGGTTTGGAAAACAGTATCTGTATCAGTCGTCACAATATTTGTCGAAGCAAAGAGAGTTGTCGTGCCGGATGTAATCGTGGTAGCGGTTTGAGAGTAGCAGTTTGGCACTTGGAAACCAGGGGTCTGCATAAGGCCTTGTCGCTTGAAATTGCGCTTAGTATTCTTGACGGCAACGCATCCATGGTGAACCGTCAGTGTAGAAAGCACAGTCTTTGTATTGACACGTGGTGCAGGTGTGATAGTCGTAAACTTGGTAATGGTCTTGGTAGGCCCGTACTTGGTTGACGTCTTCTTGGATGACTTAGTAACCGTAACCGGTTTTTCATGGATAGTTTTGACCAGGTACTTAGTTTTTGTAGAACGTGCGTTGACAATCTTTGTAGATGTAGATGGGCGAGGCGTGACAATGGTGGTGCTGGACTTGGTAACTGCTGCAGCAGTCTTCACCAGGGTTCCGGTGACACAACGCTTTGTTTCGGACTTCTGGGGGATACTGGTTGTGACCGTAGTCGTTGCAGTATTGGTAGCAGTCTTCTCAATTGTGCTTGTGACAAGAACCACGTCTGGAGTTGAAGTAACCGTTATTGGGGAGGTTTGCGTCTCCGTATTGGTGATAACTGAGACCAAACATGGGGTTGATTCCGTCACCTGTGGAACGTCTGTCGTCTCTGTACGCGTCGCCGAAATTGTAACTTCCGTTCCTAAGGTGTTTGTAGTCGTCGAGGTTGTAGTAGCTTGTACAAAAATGTTGACTGCTGTCGTAGCTTGGATGAAGCTAGTGGCAGGATACGTCTTTGTAGTACCACCTTTGACTTGTCTTCCAACAAATGTCACATAAGAGCCCATTTTAATCGAACTGTATGGGACGTAGTAGTATATCCCGGCTGTGGTAGTGTAACCCGCTGACGCCGTACGACCCCACTGTTGGGCCGCAGTTTTCTGCACGTCGTAGGTATCTGTGTATGTGACGTCCACATAAAATACCGCGGGTACATCACAAGGGCTATGGGTTCTTAGTATAAGAGACTGATGATCCGTATTAGAAGACTCACCAAAGCAATAGCGAAAGCTCGAGAGAATCATGATTATTGGGGCTAACCATGCAAATGTTGTCTGACCCAGCAGGAACATCTGGGTCCAAGAAAGGTGTCAACATGGTGTCGCAGGTGTAACCAGCGCAGCTGTAGGAGGAGGCAAGCGCTGGGCCGAAAAGGCCCAACGACAGCCAAAGCGTCAAGAGGTATGACGACATCATGATATTGCGTAGAGTGTCTCTGAGTTGGAATTACAAGAGCAAGGGGAGCCCTCAATTTAAATGGATCTACTAAAGCGCATGGTCAATATCTTCCGCTCGTCCAACTCCGAAAAATCATGTAACTCAAGTCATGCCGTGAACAAGTTATTGCTAGTGTTCTCATAGTCTGATCCAGAGATTACCTGTGGAGACTTGGATGAACTGGTTTCATGAAGGATCTCGGCCAGACCCATGATTTAAAACAAACTCATCAGTCTTGGCGACAGAGCCCACACCTAGAAAACGAGTGGATTGGATTTTGGACAAGAACAGATCAGCTAGTGAACCAATAGTCTCAATAATAGCTCCCAGCCTTGCTACCTAAAGTCTAGAACGGTTTCGACTCGATAGTTGTACCTTTCAGATGGAGCTAGTCACCTCGCCAAGTGGATCCGGCTCGACGCTACCATCACCAACAGCCAGATCTACCCAGAGCCCTTCGCTCTATACGATCAGGCCCATTCGCAAAATAAAAAAAGGATCAAATCCAAATTAAAAAAGGAAAAAAGGGTTCCAAATATGCTAAGAGGTTTGATTTATTTGGTCATGGACGGTATATATTTGGAAATTTGGTGGTTTTTTTTACGGCGAGTCAGTCTCCAGCTGCTGAGTTCTGAGCGCTAGCCGGTTCAAACAATCGACTACGTGAGTCAGAAAATTGGCAATGCCCCATTTTATGGAGTCAATCAGATATGTTTAAGGCAGATTTGGCAATATTTTTCCTTAGCTTAGTTAAGGTTTCCATGTAAAAACAGGATCTCCGATCCCCGGCGGCCTAGCGAAGCCAACGCGCGTAGTGAGTCTTAATTTTACACAATGATCCGCATCTGTGGGGCGACACCTCGACTTGGGAGCTCCATAGAAGCTTAACAAAGCCCTAGAAAGAACGCTATTGAATGATTAGCAAATATTACCTGCGGCTAGAGGTCGTTCCTGCAGCCAAAATTCTTCTCAAACGGACTAATCTGGTGAGGCTAGCGATACCTGCTTCGCACATTTTGCAACAGTGGTCCGGTCCTTATGATCAATTGAGAGGCCAAGTCAGATTTGCACCCCTGGGAGGGGTATACAAATAAGTTTAGGAAGACATTATTGATAACGATCATTTACTTTCCTGCTTCCTTGAGAAGAACCAAAGTACCTGCGTTGAATGCTGCAACATCCCTCGTGATACAACCAAACCTGTGAAGCTGACTCGTTATTGCTTCAACTAACTGAAATTCTCTTGGTCATGTTTTCAATGGCTGCCGAAAACTCGGCTTATCATCACGGTAATAATTTGACACTATTTGCAGGAGGAACTGCGCTGACCCCTTGCGGAGCCTTTACCCCTGGCAGCCCTAAATGCATTGTCTAGAACGAGCCTGACTCCATCCAAGAGCTAACAAATTTCATCTGGGATCCGCTTCAATCACAAACTAAAGTGAGCCCATTTTCTGGCTTACTTCTAAGCATAAGCGGTAGACGATTTCTTGAAGAGGAAAAGTAAGAAACAAGGCAAAATTGAAGAGTGTAATCCTAATGTGTGCTACATGAATGGCCCTCCTCATCGTCGCAGTCTTCCAGGCCGTAGCCGCCCACAACATCATTCTGCCCAGGTAGGTATCCTTCAAAGTGCTTTAACACTCAGGGCAATTCTTGGTCCAATTTCAATTCATCATTTTCTTAACCTAACACAATCCCTTTCTAAATATCCAGCACGAACCGCAGAGTGATAAAACGATATATGCTGGTTTTCGTGCCAGAATTTGCACAATTTTAAGCCTCTCCTGGGTTTTCTTCGGGCTTCTTTCCGTAGATGGAACATCTGCTCGGCTGTTAGCGCCTGATCCGATAAAGTGAAATTTGCTTGCTTACACTGGCGTGTATGCATGAATTGTCGGATCAATGAGATTTTTGCGAACTTGAGTCAGAAAAAGAATGACCTCTTCCTGTGACCACCCATGGATTCTGGTGAAGGGCGCCATTGTAAGTGCCTCCAATGCATCTATCCAGTTGACCTTGTTCCATGCCCCGATTTCCTTGTACTTCTTGTCCTTGGGCCAGGGATTTGTCGGCCACTTGAAACGGTTGAGGCTGACATCGACGAACCCAACTTCAACCATTGCCGCTTTCAGGTTCTCGAAGCTCTTGCAGGGTCTGCCAACCTTGATGGACGCATCATTAAGAAGAGTGCACCATTTTAGAAGATGATGGTCGTTCTTGAGAGTACCATCATCAGAAGTCAACATGACATCTATTTCTTGGACCTCGACAAACCCGCCAGGCACCAAGTTACTGCCCGGGTTAGTTCATGTGGGTTACTGTGTAAGTGGCTATTTCTACTTACTCGTATATTCTTTGGAGATAGTCTTTCCAATTCTTAACACTGAAGTTCATCGCTCTACTGTGAATATAGTCGAATGGCGCCGAATAGGTCCACTCTTCGTCAATGTCGTCAATGATGAAACGAACATTTGGTGGAACACTATCAGTGTCAGTCTCGCCCATACAACAAGCTTGATAACATACAGATCTGGTTGAATTGGTGAGAGATCAATGCCGATGACCTGAAATTTTATTAGTTTGTCCATTTCGAGAATCAAGTTTCCTTAACAGGTCTGTCTTACCTCAGCCTGTGGATGTTCATCGGCAAAATCTATCACCCAAATGCCCGTACCACAGCCAATATCAAGGGCTCGTTTGACTTCCGAACCCTTTTTATTTGATGGCGCTAAGCCGAGACCATCACCCAGAGTAAGAAGCCACTGGTGATGTTGGAGATCTGGACAAAGTCAGGGCCAAAATGCAACCCGCTTCGAACGACAACATTTCTACCTAGTCGTTGATTTTCAGTTTCATCATTTGGAAGGTTGTATTCTACAATTGTTAATCACGAGAGAATCAGTAGCGAGAAGTTGAATTGTCTCACTTCCGTCTTTGTAGCGATGATAGGTCCTCCCATTTTCACGACGGTAGTCTAGAATCGAGGCAGAAATACTCTGAGTAGATGAAGCCGCGTCCTAAAAGTAGGTATTGTCAACGATATTATCTTGACGAGGAAATAGCACCGAAATATTCATACATCACCAAGCGAGGAGTCGAGATCCTCCTGAGGGACTGGCAGTCAGCTTCAGTTCATTGGGTGATTGGAGAAGTAAGAGACATCATCATCTGGGTCCACCCGGGGATCCGCATTGAGGCCTGTTTCGTCTTCTGGGCACATTTTTGGCAATTGATCTTCTGTGCTACTTTTTGATTGAAAAGTATTTGCTCGCGACATGCCAAGCTACCCCTCTTTCAAAAAGACCAGTCATTCTATAGCCGCGATGCCCCCTGTGGATAAACCAGGATGCGAGCCAATGGCAGAGTGGCAGGATTGCATGATGCCATGGTCAACCAACACACGGCCAGTTATCTGCCCGTATCGTGGCATGATCTTCTGGTCTCGAGGTCAAAAACGAGCTCGAATAGTCTTGGGGAAACAGAAATGACTCCAAGAATGTCCAGGACAAGTGTCTATCATGAAAATAATTGGTTATTTTGCCCTACCGAAATGCAGGGGTCCTTGTGTTTTTTTTTTCTCATTTGTTTTTTTTTTTTCGCTTTTAATTATGGTATCAAAGATTAATACTTGTAATACAGGCTAATAAAAAATTTTATGGATATGGCAATGTGATAAGTAGGAACAAGAGCGATTCAGCGATCACAGGTGAATGATTATTAGTCCGGCGATACAACGGGGATGGAGCTCGTTACTCCAGCAAGCGTTTCCAGCATGCCCGTCTTAAAAATAGAATTTTTTCATGACGGAGCCTCGTCAGAAGTGGATGCTTAAGCGGAGGGTCCGTGGTGGGTTTTGATCCAAATGAGCACCTACCCTAGAGACCCAAAGGCCATACCCGCTGCATGACTTAAAACTGAGTCCAAGTTCAAATTTAGGTGAGAAATATGTGCTAAAAGGAAAGTGGAATCAGAAAAATCAATAGCTTTCATTTATGGGATGTATAGAAACTCAAGAGACGCTGGTAACCTACGCATTGGCATGTTGGGGTGAATGGAAAAAGAATGAGACTTGGATTGGAACCCAACCACCAAATTAAGCAAGAAGCAAGTTTCAAATACTAAGTCGAAAAAACCACCAAAAAACACTTATGTTGCTAAATAATAAAATTGAAAACCAATTAATTCTATAGTGAAGCACTTGAAAATCATCAGAGTAGCATGTACACACGCTCTTATGGCACAAACGCGTCGCGCGTTAGGACTCATTTAACCGCTGACGGAGACTTTTTGGTGGTGGGGTGTCAGTGGCAGATTTCACGTGGCCTGTCACATGATCAAGTTGATTTTCCAAGTTTTGGACCACGTCAAGTGGGTGCTGTTAATGTGATTGAGAAAAAGTCGCTTTGCTATTTTAACCCAGATGCAGCTAGCTCAATCAAGCTGTTAAGGCGCAAATTTACCTACGCAACGGAGTTGGCCTGCTGGCGACGCGTACCAGAGCTGATTTCTTGTGTCGCCCATCACCTCATCTGTGGAGCTAGGATTTTTAGTCCGATGGCCTTAACTTGCGCCTTCGTGAATCCGCCACGTTCGCTTATGCAGCTGAATGACGAAGTGGATTATTTAGCGCCGGCTGGCGAAACGAAGCTGATTGTGATGTAACCGTTGTGGATTGATAATATACATGAGGTAGACCGGTTGATGTTTGATCGTACGAGGAACCGGCGCTTGCGAAGTACGTTTGCATTGGTAATGGTGGGCCTAAAACGTGGCCGTTTGGTGCGTGGGGTCTGAGAAGCTGTGAATGAAATGTTATTTCTGTTCGTCATGATGGTGTTGCTTGTAGATAATGCTTGGGAGAACGATAGCTTCTCCCAGAGGTCGTAAGCCATATGTAGGAATACTTCTTATATACTGCATGTATACTTCTTATAATCTATATCTCATGGTGTTATATTGAGAGAAAAAGAAGCGTGTCTAGAGAAAACTTCTGCTTTAAATTAGAGATTACTTTGACACAGTGATGTAAGCGAGTAATGGCCCAGCCTCTTGACCTCACATCTAATCGACCTGAGGGGATTCTGTCGGACATTGCGGCCGATGTTTAATAGAAAATAGTGTAAATATTATTAAGATTGGAATATAGTAAAGATTCTGATCAGTCTGATTCCTAGGATACAAAGCAAATGTTTATACTCGCCCTACCACCCATCTATTCCAACATTTGACAATCCATACTAAACTTTCTCATAAATACCACCATAACTCGTTAAATTTCTCCGAAAACTCTTGGCGCTTTTTTCGCCATCGGATATCCGTAAGCTAAAAAAACGGCATGCGCCGTTGGAGACCGAGATGCGGGGAACACGTAGCAGCAACACCTCGGCAATCGCCGAACGAATGCGATTTGTTTCTCGACGATGCTCTTGGCTAGTTTAGGATGGCTGAAGATCGCAATGAGGTAGAAGGGGCTTATTACAAGCTTTCAGTGAGGGTGATCAAAATTATGGGCCAGGTGGGTCAACGAGACTTCGTAAAATCTGCTCCATTCAAGAATACACCCACACATCGACACAACGAAAAAGAGTAAAAACATAGCTGGGCAATATTTTTTTTGGGGATTGCCATGTTTATCGAGTTTTTGCAGCTTGAGCTTTGACCATGCGTGGCGATAATTATACCCTGATTAATATCCTATCATTTCGGTACCTAACCACGAGTAGAATGTCGGCACCGAAAATCCGGGGACACGGCATTCTCCGGCACATGATTCCCTGCGACCTCACACTTCGGCAGTTTCGTGGTGCATCGCTTCGCGTACGAAAATGGGTTCACTTTCTAGAGCTTTCCGGTAGGTTGCCTGACCGTCCTGCTATCATATGAAAATGCAGGGAGGGAAAAAGCTATATATATCATGACTTAAACATCCGTCAAAGGTTTGTTCTCACTGCTCACTCCAATATCTGAATAAACCTCGATTAATTTCTTATAAACTCATATAAATAATTCCTATCATATCACATTCAACATGGGCTTGAACGGTTGGTTGGGGCGCAAGACAGAGACTTGGTCTCGCTCTTGGCTTCTGAGCAACACGGCCATCCAGTATTATAGCGCCTGCTGCGGTGCATTGTCCGTCATCTTTTTCGTTGTATCTTTTGCAATTGCCGACTTCATTCCCCCACCCAAGCCCTCCTGGGGTGCTGAGAAAGTTGCCAAGTTTTACCAGGACCATACTAAACGCATTCATGCTGGTGCTGCCATCAACATGATTGCTGGTGGCTTCTATTTGCCATTCTCTGCTGCCATCTCTTATCAAATCCGCCGTGTGCCTAATGTACCCTACATTATTCATCAGGTTCAGCTCGCCTCGGCGGCCGCCGGCATTTGGACTTTTATGCTGCCTGGAATTGTCTTGGCCATTGCCTCATACCGACCAGACCGACCGGTTGAGATTACTCACGCGCTAAACGACTTTTTTGTAAGTTCCTATTGAAAAGATCCCCAACCTTTTGTTGAGATTTGGCATCGTGGCTGGGTTGTATCCGCGAACGCCATATCACAACAACACAACACAAAGGCAAGAATACTGACCCATTCACAGTGGCTCGTTGCGTTCATGCCCTGGCCAACTTTTATGGTACAGAACTTTGCTTTTGCCTATGCTATCGTGGTCGACGGACGCAAGAAACCTTTGTTCCCCAAGGAACTCGCTATTGTCAATATTATCATGCCTATTTTCTTCTCATTTGCAACCGGAGCGCACACTGTATACAGCGGTCCTTTTGCATGGGACGGAGTTATCACTTTCTACCTGGTCGGTTTCACGTTTCTTGTGCAGGTGTGTGTGGACTCATACTGTCTGGCCATGGCCGCTCGCGACGAGGAGAGAAGTGAGGAGATAGACAAGGGTATCCTGTCGAACGGTGGCCTCGACACCGCTGTTAGATCTGTTTAGAGTTGAAATGGCGACTCAAGCCTGGCTCCGCTCTATTCTAAATCTCCTGTTTGCTGCAGCTAAATCTGAGCATGATGATGCGGTCAAGGCTTCCGAAATCGCTTTTAAAATGGAAGAGACTTTTGGCAAGAAGTTCCATGGAAACTTAGTACTTCATCGGAAAGATACCCTCAGTGTGAAAGCTATTGCGGTCGAAGCATTAGTCTTCACATTATATTTTGTTTACATTCGTTTATCGCTGTTCTTTTGGCTTGATGGCTTGTTGGCGGTTTTTCATGGTTGTACTTTGTGTATGACAGGACAAGCTTCACACTCAACCATTGTGGTTTGACAGAGTAGAACCTCTAGCTAGCTAATTTTAAACAACACAGATATTATGTGCGCCTTTAAGACCCATTATTTGGCGACAAGGGCGGCTTTCTGGTTGGAGAATTGTTGTACCTTCATCGCGCATACAATATTTGTCCGCGTGTTGTTCCTTGAGTGTGCGTTTCCCTTTCCCTCAATATACTTGGCCTAGAAAGCATGATATTATCACCCGCTCCTTTTCCCAAAGACTTATGATAATTATTCTCGTGCCTCTGTGGACGGACTTCGGTCTGTTTTCTCAGCGGATGCACTCGTCTTTGAAGGAAAGAAAACTGCAAGTAGAAGGCCAATTGCTGACATCGCAATGGCCCCGTAGTAACCCGCTCGATAACCATCTAAGAGGGCCTGGGGATTTTGCTTGCCTCCTTCATTAGATGTAACCGAGTCCGAGATGACCGTGAGAACGGCTACACCCAGCACTGCACCACCAACATTCAAAAACATCTAAACATGTATTAGACGGGAAAGTATCAGGAGAAATTTGTTCTCTTACATTATAAACTCCAGAAACTGTCCCCTGAAGCGCTTCCGTTGCTGTTGCAACAACTGTTACATTACCTACAAAATAGACTGTCCCCACACCGGCGATATAGATAATCATACCGGGCAGACACAATCTCCAGTAGTCATCACCAGAATTCATTCGGCAAAGTAATATCAATCCCACTGCACAGAGGAGCCAGCTTGCAAGAAGGAGGTTGCGGGAGCCTACTGGCTTTAGAAGCAAGGGAATAACGAAGTTGACAACACATGCTGTGATTCCAAGGGGGAGAAAGCGAAGAGCTGTGGACAAAGGCGAAAACCCAAAACCTTTTATATCAGTGGTTAGAAAGAAGTATATCTAGGCGTGGAGTGTTTAAAAAGAAAATATGAGACTGACTCTGAAGCTGCAGTGTAAGGAGATAATTACTCCCCTGCCACACTGCGTAGGTCAGCGCAGCAGCTGCGCATCCTATCACACGGACTCTGTCTTCGAACATGTATGCTGGTAGGATAGGATCCGAGGATACTCTGCATTCAACAAAGACAAATGTTGCCAGCAGACAGACAGAAATAACTAGAGTAGCAATGACATCAGGAGTACTCCAACCGTGAATATTGCCTGTGGTGACACCGTATACAAGCAGGATCAGACCAGAGACGGAGAAGAATGTACCGAGAATGTCGAGGCGAATATGAAGATTGGACCACTTGGACTCGTCGTCGGGTTTAGAGGCAGTTGGTGTCGGGAGGTTGTGAGTAAAATAGAGAGCAAGGGCTGCAATCTCCAGAGCCCCTTCAACAATGAGGCTCAACCAAAATATCTATCAATTTTCGTTAATAAGCGTCAAGACAGAATGAATGAGGGGAAGAATACCCATTCCCAGGTGACGAGAGAGGTGAACAGTCCGCCGATTATGGGGCCGAACCTGCGACAAGGTTAGCGATGGACGAGTTTCTCCATGTCCCGATAACTTACACAAACCCAGTTGACCCAGCTGCCCCCCAAACGCCGAATGCTTTGACTCGGGTCTCGGGATCTTCAAATGACAGAGCGACGAGGGATTGCGCAGCGGGAATTGAGAATGCTGCAGCGACGCCTTGAAATGCTCGGCCCACGACAAGTCCGATTCTATCATCCACCAGGGCGCAAACCAATGTCGCGATATTAAACAATGACATACCGAAAAGGAGAACGTTTTTGTGACCGAAGATGTCGCCAAGGCGACCACCAGCCATAAGAAAACCACCAAACTGCCACGAGTCAGTTTGTACTTCTCATTCGAAATGATCTGTCCACCGGGATAACATCACTAGCATACCGTTAATGCATAGGCTGTAAGAATCCATTGTAGAGCTCCATCGTCGTATCCCAGTTCCCGTTGTATTGTCGGAAGGGCAATGTTTGCCATGCCAATATTGGCAATATCGATGAAGAATACGAGGCATCTGCAAGTATCACAAAGAATATAGTGATCAGTACATTGTAGGAAGATGGATTTGGGTTCTGTGGTATTTGTGGTTTTTGTTGTGCTCACACTATAACGAGAGTCGCGATGGACGCTCCTTTGCCTGGCTTGTTCACTGCCATCCTTCCATTAGAAGTCGTTGCGGTGATAGAGAGGTGGAATGAGTGATGAAGCTAAAAGGCTGCCTGAAACAGTGTGAAAATGCGGAAATAATGCTTGAACACAGGGCTAAGGCCGGATAATTATCTCATCTAGTTCTTTTTGCAGTGAAGGCCGCAGAAAATTGTTAAAAGGAGCATTGAACTCGACCGGGGAAACTTCCCCGATCTATAGGCCCTTGTGATTGTGCTCGGTACAAGGTGTGTTTAGTGACGTCGCATTTTGTGTGGGTATGTAAAGTGGCACCACTAGCAACTTTGGCTTTAGCGGCATTTAGCTATGGGTATAGGTCTCATCAGGGACGGGATTCGCGGACCCCGAATGATTGGGACCTGAATTTAGGGGCATGATGATGTACACGGCACGGGAATGATCTTGAGGTTTGCAGCACCCCGGAAACACTAATTGAACACTTGGATAAATAACAGCTACATCGTCACTATAGCTTAAAAGTTCTATATAAGGCCTTTCATTGTGGTAATAGACACGAAAGTTTAATTAGTATTACTATCGTACGTTTAAAACGGTTCCTAACATCAACTATCGCCTAATTCTAATCTGTAACAGTATTTCAAGCCAAATTTGATACGTTTTTCTTTTGACAAGGGATGGTAAATGTTTACCACTTTGGTGATTAAATTCACAGATAACTGTCAATGACAAACGCCATGCTAGTTAAGTGGGGGAGTCATGACAAGGGATAGTAAACGATCAAGCTAAAATGCATGCATGATTACGTACAATTTAAACTCAAGCATGACTCATTTTTCCAATTATTTCGGCCCCAAATAGTGGCGATATTGTGTTTTTGCTAAGGAAAATAAGAAATCCTGCCGAGGCTTGATACGACACTGTACGCATGTTTAGGTGGGTTGGCGATTGACATAGCCTGAGCAGGTCGGAAAATTAGAGGGAGCTACAAATCATTAGCTAAGATCCCCATGTTTGATCCATTAATAAGACAGCCGGCAAGCCGGCTTGATGAGTCTTGAATGCTATCAATGAATCTGAAGATGTAAACCCTTGTAAACCATTTTCTCATGAACACACGGTCAGCGTTCCATTGATCACTCCAGAAACACTTTTCTTTGCTACAGTGTGATTCCGTTAGACTCAAAACTCAATTCAAATGTATGAAATAAAATATACTCCTCTTTCCAGTTTCATTCCGCAATAATTTTCTCATTTGGGAGGACCGATATCGGGGTCTTGGTAACTATTGATTTGGGGCATCCGATATGAGTTGAGATCTGGTAGGAGTTCTTGTATAAAATGAGCTCTCATTGGATGCACTACGTAGCGTGCCTGAAACAGTTGCAGATGTAATTAGCGGTGAGATCGACATCCCTTAGAGGCGGGATTTAATTGCCCGATGCCCCATTACTACATCCCGCGTGCCAAGACATATTGATGAGGATATTTCTGATAATCTAGACCAGTTCTTGACCCGGGTGGGGCAACCGTGGACACCGTAGATTATCTAGCATGGAAGCGAACCACTCACTGTGCCGGCATCGTACTGTACGATGCCCACTTCCAACTCCCTGTCTGTTCCCCACCAGGGCAAATCAAACATCGGATGCCCACCTGAATACACTGATCTCGGAAGCCGATCTTTTTTATCCGTGTACTTTGGTTGAAAATAAGCTGTAGCCTCGCCAGATTGTTCACAAATAAATTTACTGAATGGAATTACTCTTCCGGACATTGCGTGTTTGAAGAGATTATGCGATAGCTGTTGGTTTATTCGTAGTCTTGGCGACTCACTCTCATGATACTCAATGATATAAATTTGGACGCATGAAAGGAATCTGCCATATTTTCCATCCCGCCGAGGCAAACTGTGAAGCCTAGAACATCTGCCGGTAGGGTTGCACTGAAGCCACGCATGACGCAGAGATCCCGCCGGGAGGTGGGGGAACAAACGATCTTTCTCGACTCTCTCATCTCCCTAACAGAGTGGGGGTTCACGGTCAATATACCTTTGGCTTTTTTCATGTGAATTCATTGTATAGCCGGCAAACCTGCCGATTGTACCGCTGTGTACGAAGACCCTTGTCATCGTCTTGAAAATATGTCTCGACAGTCGCCAGCCATGACAAATTAAAGTTTGTAGGGCGTAACTGCTACCTCGACGCCCTACATTGCCACTTTGTTGGACAACGCACCCTGATTTCTACTTAAGAGACTTTTTCCACTTGAGAGGTGACAGTGGATAGTGGGGAATATTCCATAATATAATATCAGCAGATGAACTTCGCTGGAGACGGGAATCATCGAAAACCAATTTTCTACCACTTAGTTCTAGGTTGGTTTCATACGCCCTGGATGTATGATATGATTGATGGACATAATAAACTTTATTCCCGAGTTGATGCATGGATCGTAAATGAGGCAACGTGGGATGCCTTTTTCCCGCTCTTAGCGTCGTCCTCTCTCCATCATATGTGGCACCACTTTCCAAATCCCTGAAACCATGTGTAATCCAGTAGATGAATTCGCAACTTGTGGTGAGCGCTAGGTTATTGTTGGCATCGTGTTCTATGTGTCAGTAAGCGAGCCTCTCACTGCCAATTAATGGCTCACCCAAAAAATAGCAAGGCTGAAATCCCGTTTCACTGATTACGAATGACGTTTTATTCATTCCTCTCTTTTGTAGAATTGTCTATATAAAAACTTCTTTACGTGCCAATGAGCCTCAAAAAAACATTGTTACATCTCATAGCCAGGACAATTGCTATCGTACTTATTTGCTCTCATCGTACTTGGCCTTGGCCTGTCGGCACGATGCCTCTTTATCAAGATGATATGTGCCTTCTTTCAGGCCCGTTCAGTGATGAAGGAGGCCCTAACTCTGCAAAAAAGGCGCAAATATCAACACCGCGATGTGTTTACCCAGCCACAAAGAGCCAAGAGGGAATGTGGGTAGAGTTTCAATCTAACCCATCCAGTACCAAGTACAACATTACTTTGGAGTGGGATCTTCTCAAGAACAGGTCTGAACCTCGACCCAATATCGAAACAATACTCCGAGGTCAGTTTTGTTCCGCAATAGTTATGGTGCGTAATTCTTACTAGGCACAGTAATCAGAACCTTGACAAAACGACATGCTGTTCTTCGGTCCATGTTCACAATAATTGACCACAAGCCCCATCTCGAAGAATATGCACCAGACAGTGCGGACCCTGAGATCCGTATCGTCTACCGCGATGCTTCTGCCATCAATGAACGTGAAATGACATCAATTCTAAGAAAGCCGTTTTCTCTCGACCTCGAGTTTCCTGCTCGGTGGATAATTCTTCAGGATTCGGAGGTCTTTAGGGTGTATGTTGTCTGTCATCACATCGTCGTTGATGGCCAGTCTGTGACGAATATCTCTGCCGAATTTCTTGAAATTTTAGATCACCCAGAAGCTGCCCTACCACCAGTCGTGCCATTTCACACCATGCATATGACAGAGGTCAGAAACCTATGACAGAAGTCGATTGCTTCATGCTAACAAAAATTGGATTTAGAGAGCTTGGGCTAGGTCGCCTCAATATTTAGATCATCAAGAAGTGCTTTTGAACCAGGCTCGGAGAAAGAACAGTACCCAGTGGCCAAGGGCCAGTGGAAGCAATAGCAAAGGCAACTCCAACTATCGTCAAATTGACTCTTGGTGCTCATTCCAGAAGTCGGTATGTAGCTCTTCACCATATGTTCTTCTTTAATCAGCTCACCATCAATCAGGATCTCGAGAAATGGAGTCAAACATTCAGGACATCGTGGTTCCGTGTAGCCACTACACTCGCAAGTTTACTAGTGATCGATCAAACCAGACCCCAGTTCGGCAGGGATGAAGTCATCTCAGTTGGTTTTGGCAGCCGTCCAAAAGAAATGGCGGCCTGCGTTGGCCAGTTTGCTAACGCGTTGCCCGTCAAGATCCCACTTTGGGATGTGCTTCAGACTGGTGATGGAACATTCAAGGCTTTGGTGGCTGCCGTGGGCAAAAACATCAGTGCTGTCAAAAAGTCCGAGTTATTTCCAGCTGTGGATGTCGTGCGATCATGTCGGCAACTCAACATTGACTACGAGCCGCCCAAGGTTGCTGTGACATATTCTCCGAAATTGGCAAAGTCTGAATGCAGGTTATTCCCTGTGGAGGGCTCATGGGACCTCTTCTTTTGCTTCCTCGAATATGAAAACGACGTCAAGCTTGGTGTAAGTTGTACAATTACTCGCTCCTCGGTCGCACGTTTTGTTCTACAAGTAACACAAAAATAGGTCATTTACAACCCTCAAGTATTTTCTAGTACCGCCATTGCGAATATGAAGACACAGTTTGATAATCTGTCTACTCTTTGCATGGTCCAAGGAACCACGCTAGTGGAAATGCTTAAATGGCTCCCTAGACACCCAAACTTACCCAAGGTCCTTACTGAAGGACAAACAAATCCTTTGAGACACGTGCATCATTGGTTTGAAGCCCATGCAGAGTCCCACCCACAGGCTTTGGCAATGCTCTCCCGAGAGCTGGGCGCATCCATGACCTACGGCGACTTGCAGCTATCAAGCAATAAGAAAGCTAATTGTAGGTTTCAAAATTGTATTGGTGAATATCGGCTAACATGAATAATAATAGTCCTAAAGTCACGCGGCATTAGCCGAGGAGATAGGGTTCTGCTTCACCTCCCACGCGGTTTCCCAATACTAGGGTGGATTTTAGCCACCCTCAAATGCGGCGCCGCTTTTGTATATCTGGACCCAGACTTTACAGAACACCAAAAGACGGCAGTGATTGTAAACTGTAAGCCAAAATTGGTTGTTGACGAAGCACTGAATGAAACCGCGACATCCATTGCAAATGGCCCAGGACCCACAGATAACGAAGAATCATTTTCTACTGCAGATAATGATCTGGCCTACATCATCTATACTTCTGGCTCAACAGGTGAGCCCAAAGGTGTCATGGTTGAACACGGCAGCCTGGCCACGTTTGTGAAAGCTTCTACCAATGTATTTGAGGTTGGATTTGGCACTCGTGTGCTGCAGTTAGCGTCCTTTTCATTTGATGCATCCATATTAGAATGGACTGCTGCACTCTGCACTGGAGCTTGCCTGTGTTTCGCTCAGTATCCTAAACAGCTTGTCGGAGAGTACCTTGGAGAGGTTATTGAACAGAATGAGGTCACCTTCATGGAAATTACTCCAACTGCACTTGAGACATTGCCTCTCAATATGAACCTACCAAGTCTTCGGCAAATATCGATTGGAGGTGAAGCGCCTTCCTATGAGACCTTTGCTAAATGGCATCCCCGGGCCAATCTTATCAACGCATACGGGCCTACTGAGGCCGCGATCGCAGTGTCTTTCAATAAATTTGACAAATCAGAAAACCTGCCATCAGTTATCTCAGCAGGCCTTCCCAATCCCGAGGTAGATGTGTACATCTGTGCTGCTGGATTTGGATCAATTCTGGGAAGAAACACTGAAGGCGAGATCTGTGTTTCTGGCCCTCAAATTGCGAGGGGCTACTGTGAACAGCCGGAGATCACAGACAAGTGCTTCTCTATTCACCCTGCGACGGGAGTGCGCATGTACCGAACAGGTGATCGGGGAATGCTTCTCGATGACGGATCTCTTCTCGTTATGGGACGCATGGATAGAGAGGTCAAAGTTCGAGGGTTCCGCATTGCACCAGAAGAGGTCGAAGGTGCAATCATTAACGCAGACGTCGGTGTACAAGAAGCATCGGTACAGCTTTCTGAGTCTGGCCTCGAACTGATTGCGTTTGTCGCTCCTGCGAAAGTCTCTTCGGAAGCTTTGTTGAACGCCCTAAAAGATACCCTTCCAAGTTACAAGGTGCCTTCGAGGGTTTTTGTTGTGGGCAGTCTGCCTAAAAATGTCAGCGGAAAGATCAATCACAAGGCGGTATTGGCCATGAGAAAGGAGCTCACTGCTGTTGGAATTCCAAACCCCTCAAAGACAGTGGAACTTGAGAGCGACGAAGAAACTGACAGCTCCGGAGACTGGGATCCTGCAGAAAACGAGAAACTAGTTGTAGGAATTTGGCAACGTGTGCTGGGAATTACCTCCCCACCACTAGACGTCAATTTCTTCGACATCGGTGGCCATAGTCTCCTCGTACCCAAGCTGCATAACGAACTCAAGGATGCCTTCCCACTTGCAGGAATCCGGGTCGTCGATCTTTTCCACAAATCCACGATTAGAAGCCAGACATTACTTGTCGAAGGCGAGCGAAAACCTCGTGTTCCGCGGCGTGTAGCAAGGAAAGCGATCAAGACACCGTCATCTACGAGATCTGAAGCCTCAGAGGTAAGACAATTATCCTCATCAACTGAGAAGAATCCGGTTGTATCTCTCGAGGCTCATCCGACACCCGACGTCGCAGTTGTTGGCATTTCTGGGCGTTTCCCGGGAGCCCACAACGTCGACGACTTTTATCAGATGCTCAAAGAGGGTAGATCTGGGATCCGAAACTCGGCATCTACATCTGAGCGACATGTCCTTCCAGGAAACATCTGGGTTGCCCGAGCCGGAGCCCTTGATAATGTTGAAGATTTTGACAACGAATTTTGGAACCTTACAAAGGAAGAGGCCACAGAAATGGATCCTCAACAACGGCTATTCATGGAAGTGGCGTATGAAGCACTCGTTGACTCTAGAACAGATATTAAAACAATGTCTGGTGAGCGCATTGGTTTGTTTGTTGGAGCGGCGAATCCTGGCTATCATTTGCATACCGAATCGGTTGTGAAAGATGCTTTCCTACGAGAGAACCGAGGTTTTGTGGCGCCATCTATCTCAGCTCGGACTGCCTATCACCTGAATATTAGAGGGCCTAACGTCACGATTCAGACCAATTGCGCTAGTAGCACCATTGCCCTGTCGCAGGCTTTCGATGCAATTAGAGCGGGCCGGTGCGATATGGCGATTGTCGGCGGTGTCTCCGTCCAACTCTATGAGTAAAGCTCCACACATTAATTCCTTCAAAGTGTTCAATTACTAACGACTTTCAGAGGCGGATACATCACTCAAGACGGTCAAATATTTTCCCCGCGAGGGGAATGCAATCCATTCGATTCTCGTGCTGATGGAACAGTACCTGCTGACGCTGTGACCGCCGTTGTGCTCAAACGCTATTCGGATGCAATTGAATCGGAGACTCCTGTATACGCCAAGATCCTCGGAACAGGAATTGGTTCAGATGGCTCTCTCGATAAGGCCGGATACCAGGTTCCGTCCCCACGAGGACAAGCCGATGTCATCAAATCAGCTTGGGGAGTCGCAGGGCTGACTTCAAATCGACTAAAATATGCTGAGTGCGCATACACTCATCAATAGTCCACAGATGCAATGCTGATAAACCACTCCTAGGATTCACGGAAGCGGAACCCCTATCGGCGACGCGCTTGAATTGGAAGGTCTAAGCCTTGCAGTCAAGGAGCTGGGGGGTGACCAACACTTCACTGTTGGTTCAACAAAGGGTAATATTGGAAATGCTCAGGTAATTCATACAATCGACTCATTCAAAAAGATTAGTCTAACAACTAGTTAGCACTCATCAGGACTCGTTTCTCTAATCAAGCTTTGCAAATCAATGCAAGCAGGCGTTGTGCCTGCGACAAAGGGCCTCGAGGAAACCAATAAGATGGTAAATTCCGATTTGCCTGTTATCCTGGCCAAAAAGGAGACGGTTCTGAAAAATGACGATATTCTTGCCGTCTCAGCTTCTGGGTGGGGTGGAGTCAACTCGCATATTGTGTTGGGATTTCCAGATGCAAGGTTTCTCAAGCAGTCCACAACAATGGTGCCAAATGATACCTTCAAACGCAAAAGCCTCAAAGCCCCTCGGTTAAATCCACCAATGAAGCGCGGCGAAAATGAGGAGACTTCAGAGGCGGCAGCTGTGTTTGCAAAATGCGCTTCTCAGATCCTTGGCATCGAGGTCAAGCCAAACACTGATTTGAAACGAGTTGGCCTGGATAGCAAACTCTTCATCACACTAATAGGAGACGTATCTGAAAGTCTCCCAGGGCCGTCTGTCGGGTAAGTCTTTTCTGAATTGCTTTCTAGTCTACAATATTGACTCCTCTGTAGTGTTCAAGGCTATCTTCTTCCCACATGCACCCCATCCGCCCTAGCTTCAATCTACGAGGAGCAAGTTCGTTCCTCAATGACAACGGAAGTCTCGTCTGCAGTCATTCCGGATGGCAATTAACGCTAGATTGATGCCAATCGCCCACCCCGATATGGAAATTTCGGGTGATAAATACCCGTTATCATAGCTGTATATACTCTACTTGAAGGCGTAAAAAATGAAAAAGGAACCAGGTTGATTCCAAACGCGTGTAGCATCGTAAGGGGACCCATTTCAACTGCAATATCGTAGCTAGTAGTGCATATGGCGCGGTACAGGCAGCATCAGAAGTCGGTCCGATGATGCATTGGCGGAGGCCACGACATGTACCTGGGACGACTAACTATGCAAGTCTCCCCATTTATGCAGAAAAACTTCAACACACGACACCTACAAATAAGATACAAAATCAAATAAGTAATTTCTATATTTATAAGATGATATTTATAGAATAAAATTAAAATATACCTTTAAGTCTTTATTTAGACTTTTGATAAAAAGGCCCGAGTGAAATGGCTTCATCTGAGCGCCTAGCAAAATGAATGTGTGCGCACACAAAGACTCTGAATTAACTTCACATTCCGAACGATCCGCCAAACCCAGATTAAATGGGGCATGCGATAAGTCTGGATGCGAGCAATGGATTAAAAATCTACATTGAATGAAACGAGAAATGAGCATGCTCTCGCATCATTGAATAGGAAAATGCAGTCTATTACAGAGCGACAAAAGTAATTGGTAGAATCTACTTATCCTATTTCAAGGTGCCGGTGCCTCGGAGGTGGTTGCTTCCGCTGGTGCTGCCGATGTCGTCGTTGGTGCCACTCCAACCGCTTCGATCAAAATGTCATCCACATCAAACTCAATCGTGACAGGGGTGTTGTCGGCGCAGCGAAGGCTAAAGGTGAAGTACAGATCCTCAGGAAGGGTCATGTCAGTGCTGGTGTATGTGTGATATCCATCCGATTTGACTCCGTTGAGTGGCCACGAGTAAAGTACGTTGCCTGCGTTCGAAGCTTCCATAACACAGGTAGTGCCACCAAAGTCGGGAGTGCCGATCATAGAGCCCTTGAAAGAAAGTCGGTAAAGCATAGTGGTATCGAGGCCGTTGATGGTCTGGTTGATATTATTGCCGCCGATTGCCTCCTGGTGATTGACGACGTAGCGACTGTCTCGGTCAGCGATGGACAATTGGCAATTGCACCATTCCAGTAACTCACGCAAACCATTCACCCGAAGCAGCCATGGAAGCATCTTTCACAAGGGTCACGGTCCTCAGGTTCCAACCTGAACGATCCTCATCGAAGTTACCGCCAGGTACTTCGTTGACTGGCGTTGGTGTCGGCGTGGTGGTTGTGCGGGTAAGCGTAACCAAGGTAGTTGGAGTCTCAGTCGGGGTTTGGGTCGTGGTCGGGGTCTCAGTTGGGATCGAGGTTGTAGTCGGGATCGTGGTGGTAACGGATGTCGTCGTCGGCTTCACGTTACAGAGCGGGCGCGCATTGGCGGCTGGGAGCAGCGCCGCGCCCAAGATGGTGCAGACGGAGATCCAACGCATCTTGACAGAATTAACGAGCGTGGGGTGAAGAAAACACGGGTATTGCAAGCGAGTGAATGCCGTGAATTGGAAGCGAGAAACAGTTGCCCAGGGAATCTGGGGGGGTGATACTTATGCATTCCTCTTTGGGACCGAGGGGCCAAAATCAATAGCGCAGCTGCCAATCCATTCCCGTGGTAGTCAATTGCCACCATGGAACATGGCTTTCTCAAAGGGGGTTCGAGACTCTCGATGCGCCGATGCCGCTATTCCCATCTAGGTTGGGATTTACATGCCGCCCTAAAGTTTTGCTACAGCTAACTCCACCACCGTTAAACCCCATCACTAAAGCTAAAGGCGGCAGCAATATTTGTCTCAACTTAGTATAGTGGGCTGGATAATTCTGCCAGGGGAAGAATTCGGTAAATTACGCTGGCGTGTTCTTTTGCTAGTCGGTCAGGGGCGAAGCAAGCTTCATCAAATAGCTCCAATGACGCAGTTGGCTGCGAAAAACTTCTGCGTCTGCCGTTTATTCGTTTTCCCCGCACCTCAGCATTGTAAAACATCATGAGACGACCAATCACACGGATAATCTTGTGGGCGGGTGTGGCATTTGTCACAATTCAGATAGCTCTCTATCTGTTCCAAGCTCGTTCAGTGGAACCCCAACAAGCAACCCAGCAGGACGCGCCCGTCAAACCCGCACGGGACAACCCTAGGGCAGCCGCTGTCAAGGACACATTTCGATTCTCATGGGATCAGTACGAAAAGTACGCCTTCCCTCATGATACCCTACGCCCACTTGAGAAATCCTACGAGAATGATCGGTGAGTTTCACACTACCTACCTCAAAACTAAGCTATGCTCCCAGCAGCAGCTAGGCTGACTGAGGCTGTATAGAAATGGGTGGGGCGCAACCGCCGTGGATGGTCTGAGCACAGCCATCCTCATGAATGAAGCTGATATTGTGGACAAAATCTTGCGGCACATCGCCAGGACAGACTTTACCGTGACTGTAGTTGACGATCAGCTAATTTCATTATTTGAGACAACCATCCGCTATCTTGGTGGCTTGCTGTCAGGTATGGTATCTTCTCTTCTCCGATTACATCGCCAGCAATGGCACCGACCCTCTGGTTCGCTCAACAGACTAACCATGCGCTATTCTTGACACAGCCTACGACCTTCTTTCGGGTCCATTCAAGCATCTCGTAAACGAAGCGCATTTGAGAAATGCACTGTTAGAAAAAGCCACGAATCTTGCCGACAAGCTCACTATTGCCTTTGACACACCAAGCGGAGTCCCAGATGATGAAATCATTTTCAACCCAAAACCGCGCAGACGCGGCAACATTGACAGCTCCATCACATGTATCGGAACACTTGTACTTGAGTGGACTCGCCTCAGCGACCTGACTGGAAATAAAACATACGCCGCACTCGCGCAAAGAGCCCAGTCGCATCTCATCCACCCCAAAACTGACGAAACCTTCACTATGCCCGGTCTCGTGGGCACGTATGTTAATCTACGCAGCGGAAGATTCCAGGATTACCAGGCCGGCTGGGGCGGTGGTTCTGACAGCTACTACGAGTACCTAATCAAGATGTATGCGTACGATCCTGTGGCATTTGTCGAGTACGGCGATAGCTGGCTCATGGCGGCTGAGTCCTCGATACGATATTTGGCATCGAGTCCAACAACCAGAACCGATCTTACTTTCCTGGGAGAATTCCGAGCAAATATTACTGTTCCAACATCTAGCCATTGTGAGTTATTCCACATTCATGCGCTCTTACCCATCAATCGTGTTGCCTAACCTCCGAGTGGTGAAATAGTGGCCAGCGTCTGTGGTGGTTCCTTCATTTTTGGCGGCCTACTTTTCCAAAACGAGACTCTGATCAATTTTGGTCTTGATCTTGCGGAATCCTACTACGAAGTCTACAGCAAAAGCCCGTCCGGAATCGGCCCCGAAGAATTCCGCTGGATGGACGATCACCAGGCATTGACCATAGCAGTAGCCAACCGCCCACCGCCAAAGAAGTGGGAGACGTTTTACGAGTCCAGCGGCTACTGGCCCACCAATGGTGAGTATATCCTGCGGCCTGAGACAATAGAAAGCCTGTACTACGCGTACCGCGCCACGGGCCATCCGCAATGGCAAGCGTGGGCATGGGAAGCCTATGAGACCCTGGATAGAATGACCCGCGTCGAAGGAGGCTTTAGCGGGCTACGCAACGTGATGAACAAAGACGTTAGTAAGGACGACAAGGGGACGCAGCGGATCGATAAGATGGAAAGCTTCTGGCTCGCAGAGACGCTCAAATATTTGTATCTGATATTTGCAGATGATGCAGAGTATCAGGTCAAGAGCGACGGGCAAATGAAGTATGTGTTTAACACTGAAGCACATCCATTGAAAATGCGACATAAATAGAATCGACAGACGGGGCGCAGAAGAACTTAAAAGCGGTTGTTTTATTTTGCTATCAAATGGAAAATGCCTTGTAATGAAGGATAAAATAATGCAAAAAACAGGGAAAGAGAAAGCCAAGCCGATTTGGTCATGAGGGATACAGGAGTGCAAAGACCAAGGGAGAAAATTAGCACATGGGTAAACGATTACCAAAATACTGCTTAGCTAAAGTACCTCCGAAATCAACATTGTCACAATTCTCAAAGCCAGCATGCTCTAGGTTAAGTGGCCAGTAGATCGAACAGTGATTGAAAAAGGGAACAATAAAAGTGATGACACAAGTTATTGTTCAAATATGAATGGTATATGGAACATCTATAGAAGTCCAATGTGTAAAAATGATAATTACCTTGTGTAATTTATTGTAGAACATGAAAAAACAATTGAAAAAAACTTGACAAAATCTCCTCTAGGGTGAGTGGCGACCACAAAGGTCACAGCGCCATCCTAGTAGGAAATGACACATTTCATCTCATTGGCCCTTGCGTAATGTGGGACGGATGGATCGACCCCAGATCAGACGCAACCCGATCCACCAGTAAAGGATCTTTCGTAATAATTTTAAAATCTTTTGCCAGATCGAGCTTGCCCTGTCCTGGCAACGGCATGCATCTTGATACTCGCCTATTTAGACTTTGACAGATGTTTTTAAATAAATAAGATGCGTTAGAGATGGCAAAGGACTATTCAGGATCTGCCTTACCCGTAATTGATCTCGATCCCCTTGTTCAAACGCAAAGTAAGACCAGTCTCTCATACGATGGCTCCAATAGGAATTGGTTGGATTGGATAAAATTCTAAGAATGCTCCTAAGCATACAAACAGCCTTTTGCAAACGGTGATGTGCAAAGGCTTCTCCGGAATACCACAAGCGGTGTGCTTTGCGTGTTCATAGAGGTTGATGCTACATTGGCGGAGCATTGTGGAGCGGGTGCACGGAACGACTCCCACAACCCGACGCGTTATCCTATGTGATTACGAGAGTGGAGTTGTGACGAAGACTCCACTGAATATCGAGGCAGGCAAGGAGATGTGGCAACTAATGTTTCATCCTATCTACGTACGGATGAACTCTTGCACACGCTGCTGTTGTAATGGTTTCTTCCGGTTTATTCTGCTACAACACTTCGCTTGCATTTCGGAACCCAACTTGGAAAAGTTGGTTTGATGCGTTCTATCTTCCTGGAGGGTTCCTTGCAGATATGCCCGGGGGCTTTGGGTGGCGACCTGAAACTTGACCCCTGTCGTGTATCCAGTTCATGGCTATCTTTGGAGCCATGATTGGTTCGGACGACGGTGCGCGATCTTCCCATACCATGAAATATGCTTGATAATAAAGAGCCTCGTAGTGACCCACCAATATGACATCCCCGATCCACGACGCCAAGGTGAATTCCACGTCAGCCGAGCCGGAGATGCGAGATGAGCTTGAGGCTTTCAGGTATCGATCGGCAGTTGTTCTGTCTACGGAACCGGCAATTTGCAAATGGAGGCCCCGTGATTCGTGCTTTATGATTCTTTGCCGCATGAATACTCCAATGCTATCCAGATTCCGTGGGGGCGTTTCGTCGTAATCCACTCGATACCACTTCCGTGGTCAAGCCACATCCCGATGGCATTGGCATTGAGATGGCTAGGACGCATATACGGTTGTTCAGACTGAAGTTTAGAAAAATGGTTGAATATAAATATTGCATCTTCTTTTGTGAAAAGATAATAATTCCTCCAGGCACTCCTTCACACATCACAATTCCACACTACCCCCTTCAAAAATACACTCTTCACCATGAAGCTGTTAAGCATTGCCCTTCTTGGAGCGCTCGCCGCCTCCGCCGTGGCCCATGAGCCTCCCTCTCCCAGTGTGATGAAGCGACACGCAGGCCTCTCGAAGAGATGCGCTGCCGGTGCTGCGAAGCTGAACAAGCGCAGATACGAGCGTCGCAGTCAGATGAAGCGAGATCTCGAGCTTGAGAAACGATCTGGCAACACCACCTACGAGATTGTCACAGAGGCCCCATACTACGATGTTCTACAAAACGACACCTGTGTCCTGGCACCCGACGTCACATCCGGTCCTTACTACTGGCCAAGATCGCAAACGCTGCGTCAAGACATGAGCGAGGATCAGCCTGGTGTGCCCATGGTTCTTGATATTGGAGTGCTTGACATGGCCACTTGCGAGCCCCTTCCTAATGCGCTCGTCTCGCTCTGGCACTGCAATGCCACGGGAAGCTACTCTAGTTTTACTGGTCGCAGCCCCAACACACCCTTTGTTCAGCTATTGCAAGAGATGAACATTACCGAAGGCGAATTTGCCATTGGCACGACTGACCTGCACACTGATGATACTACCTGGCTGCGTGGAATGTGGCCCAGCAACGATGATGGAATGCTTGAGATGAGGAGTATTTTCCCTGGCTTTTATGTTGAGCGAACAATTCACATCCATGCCCAAGGTGAGCCCAGATCCAAAGGAAATGTCTGAATCGCACTCGCTAACATTTATTCAACAGTCTTTACTGACTACGTGTTGCATTCCAATGGCACTATCTCGACCGGAAACCTCAACTCCATCGGTCAGCTGTACTTTAACGAGACCATTTCCCAGGAGTTGATGGCCCTTGAGCCCTACGTTAGCCACACCGAGATCAACCGAACCACCAACGACGTCGACACCATCTACGATGCCGGCTATGCTGGAGGATATAACCCCGATATCGAAGTCGTTCCTTTGGATGGAAAGGATATTCGCAACGGTGTCCTGGGCTACATCACCATTGGTGTTGACACAACCAACTTGCCTGACTTGACTGGCAACTAGTTTGCTACAGCTCGAGTATTCAGAGAAAACACGGGGCTGGTTCGAAAGAGTTTGTACATAGACCCACACTCAAGATGATAGAAATAGAATAGAGTTAGAAATAGACGCCCAGCAAAGATATGGGGAAATTTCCAGGCCGTGATATGGGCCATGGAGGACTATAAAACTATGCAGTGGCTAAAATCGACGTGTGAACGATGCGCATTGCCATTGTTGAGCTTGATTTCATTCTAGTGACCATGTCTAAAAATCGAGAACCGTTTCCTCTCTTGGTGTTTGTCGGCAGAGTGCCCCACAACGAGATCTTTTTGACCGCCATCGGAAGCTGCTGCGAGTTCACGTGTACAGAGTCTAGCCAATTGAAACGGAGATAAGAAGATGCACTCGATTATAGACTAGGTGCTTCTCTCGAATAGTCACACTCTGCGTCAGACATTTTGAGGAGGCAGCAGACAACGCCAAGCCTATCCCAAGAAAGCCTAAGCGAGATGAACTGTCACTCAGAATGCTTTAGCTTACCCACTTTGGATCAGCGTACTAGTTGTGCAGCTTCATCTAGTCTCAAGACGGACTTGTCTAGGCATTTTTATTTCCACGGAAAATAAATTCGATTCGTGGTTTGCCGAGTGTCAATTGAGACAAGACTGGATGATCACAATGATCTTGCCGCCGCTCCACCCATCATTAGCGACGCGATCCGCCCCAAGTTAGACGTAGCGAAAAGTATATTTCGCCACATCCGCACTCTCTCTTTCGTTCTGTTTGAATCGCAGTACTCACTTTTTGTTGGCAGCACATCACATCGCGCCAAAGTTACATCCCCGCAAACTGAGGTCAAGATGAAGTCCGTGTTTCATCTCGCTACTGTTTTTCTCGCTACATTTCCATCGCTGATTGCTGGTGCACATGTGGCGGTTTTTTGGCACGTTGTGAGCAAAGACGACACTGTTGCAGGCGGCAATATCCCCGTGCGTTGAATCATTTTATGTCTACCGTGAGAGCTGACTAACCTTTTTAAAAGGATGAGATGATACAGGATCAAATCACCGTACTCAATAAATATTTCAATCAGTCCATGTCCATCGAGTTTTATCTGGAACACATCACAAGGACCATCGATGCAGGGATTTTTAGCAACGTCAGACTGCGCAATAGCTATGACGACTCAATGAAATCCAGGTTACGAGAGGGAGGTGCAAATAATTTGAACCTCTTTACTGCAGATGGACCCGATCTTGGATATGCCACGACTCCAGAAGATGGTGCATTTGACACCGAGAGGGACGGATGTGTCGTCAAGTTTAGTACGTTGCCTGGTGGCTCGTATCCAGACTTTGACAAAGGGATGGTTGCAGTCCGTGAAGTCGGACGCTGGCTCGGATTGCTTGATCCATACAACTCGAACACTTGTGACGGAGACAACGATTTGGTCGACGATACGCCTGTGGCCTACAATGCCACTAACGGATGTCCTACCACTCCACGGGACAGTTGCCCAGACCAGCCTGGAAATGATCCAATCCATAATCCAATGGCCAATACAACTGAGTGAGTTTTTCTTGATATGTTCTATTGTTATTGACGTTGACGCATACTGATCGACTTTTAGCGCTTGTCGAGATGGTGTTGGTTCGGATTATGGATTTACGTCTACCCAAATTGCGCGTGTGAGAAGAAGAGCAGATGAATACCGCGGAATCTACAGGAATCAGTTTTCGTAAACACCAGATCAAGTGTTGACTTTCTCATCGGCGATGGGATGTTCAATGTCATAAACTTCAAGTATCCGCGCATGTAAATAGCACCTAATGAGTAGAGATATTTTTGGAACGAAGTTTGTCACAAATTCGGTCAAAATTATGAGGTGATAACGCCAATCCAATCTTTAGTCGTGTGGAAGTGACTATCTGCCCTGTATACAGATGGCCCGGCTTAGATCTCCCAACAGCCTCATATCAAGCGTGCGTGCTGGGCGGAGTGGTATCTTGGGGCTATGGAAGTGGATGAGGCGCAGCTCTGTGTGAAAATGTGCAAGCTACGAGTTGTCAGCCAAGTGGGTCGGCATCATGGCGTTTCTGAATTAATAAACCCCCCTCAAGGTTACATTCGTCTCCAAATCTGACCATTTAGATCCTAGCTAGACTGTCCTATGGCACGAAAAGAGGGGTGAATCTATTTGCACACTCCCCTTTTTGCAACACAACTGAGGGGCTGCGATGCTGACAACGCACTGCCATTCGTCGGATAAACCAAAGCAGGAACTCCATCCTGGCTCGCCCCCTGTCCGATGGAACGTCATCACCCAATCACCTGCCAATCAGTCTGTTTCTGATCCACCACAAAAATCAGCAGCATGAAGCATTTGGGCTCTCGGAGGCATCTGGGCTGACTGGATGAACGCGCATATATAACATGGCTCAAGTTTCTTTTCCATCACCTCCCACTTCACTCATGTTCAGCTTCATTCGATTTCAACTTCATTAACTATCTCGTTTTCTTCTCGCTATGCAGTTGAATTTAGCACTTGTCGCTTTTATCTTTACGTCCTGCGTGCTCCTCGCGGCTTCCGCATACCAAATTCCTTTGCAGATGGAACCGATTTTGGATGAATGGATGGAAGAGAAATCTCCTGAGGAGTTAATCAATACCGCCATCGCGTCTGCATCTCAAGAAGAACTTGACATGTTCAAACAGACTGCTAGACTGCAAGAAATGGTCGAGCCGATCCTTGCTAGAGCTGATCCTGGTGTTGTGGCCTTGTATAGACAGGCTGTGTCGCAATTCATATGGGAAGAAGTCCCGCTCAGTACTACATATGACACCTTCGGAGAGATCATGCGAACATTGGACCATGCGAACATTGGACCATGCGGAGCTTCGAGCCGAGTTTGCTGGCTTTCTAGACGCCCCTCTGGAGACTAGCGAGGACGAACAGAAGTCTAGAGCGGCTTTGTGTAAGATTTTTGGTCTGCCTGGCACATCGAAGATTGCACCGAATGGAAGGGAGATTATGGACCTGGGAATGGCTTTACTCACTATGATTGAGGTATGTTGTGATTCATAACCCGTATTGTCAAACACGTTACTGATGGTGCAATGGCAGAAAACTTGGAACAGCGACCCTCAAAGGATGAAAGAGATCGGCAAAAAGTACACATCACTTATTTGGGCCAGGCCAGAAGCCAAGGCGCCTTCTATTTTCAAGGAGCTTAAAACCATGGCGTCAGATGAAAAAGATTTCGTGAAGGAATTGGAAATATTCTACAAGCTTGTGCACGGCAAGTCTGATATTGGAATTATGTAACACATGTGCAGGAGAGCAGTTGAGATGGATCTGAGGTAGAAGGAGACGTGTGAGTTTGTTCAGACGATGGGCTTAGGTATTGAATAATCCTTGGCTATTCAGGCGTGGCTCTAGGCCTATAGAACGGGCACGCAAGATGATCGATATGATTCTTGCACACTAAGTTATATTGATAATGCAACCGACTATTGATATCTCCCTCAGCTATCTGTCGAGTGACATGAACCGTGAACCCGGTACTATGATTGACTAATTTGCCGCAGTCCACAGAGCCGGCCCGGGGTATGGGTAGCTAGAGTAAGATGTGTACAGGTTGAAAATAATGCCTGGTTCCGAGCGAGTATAGAGACTGGTGCCTGCAACACCGCTTGTGGGCGCGACGGTACCACTGCCACCAACCTTCAAGTTCAAGCACTGAGGGTACATCTGTGCACCATTGTCGTTTTGGGCGCCGTGCAAAGCGATGATTTCATGTCGGAGCACGTAGTTTCCAGGCTTCAAATTGCGCGGAATAGTGGTCGTAGTCGTAAAGTTATTGGCGATAAGCGTGTCGGTGACCCAGGTCGTGCCGCTGACGATGCTGTTTTGGCTAATCTTCGACCAGGAGAGGCTTCCAGCCGTAGTTTCACCTATTGAAACATTAGATGACAAAAGTAATAAGGTACGAATAATTTGTCATACCGTTGTAAGGAGCCAGATAGTTAATAATGGGACCCTTGTGAGAATCTGGCCATGTGTTCCAGTAGAGCGTCATTGTTTCTCCAGCATTGACGTTGATGGAGTTCTTCCCAGCCGTGGCACTCTTGTGGCAGGCAATGTCGGCTGTTCCAAATGCGGCTGGCTCGACAAATCCGAGATCCTGGTTGAGGGAGTTCCAGCCGGCTGTCGCTGGGGATTGTCCTGATGGGTAGTAGTACCAGACTGGATCTGCGCCAGCTGTCCAAACACCGTTGACCGTGACACCAGCAACAAAACCATGTGCAGATGCCAGTTGTGGCATGAGTGCCGCAAGGCTAAAGAGCGCTCCGAGGACGGTCTGCATTTTGGGAATCGAGATCTCGAATGCTTGGATTGTACTGTAGTCTACAGCTTGGCTTGCAAGATGCCAGGAGGACAGGTGACTGGATCTGTTCATTTATTTATAATTCAAAAAATCGCTGCTCGTCACCGTTGCTTCGAATGTGCTTAGTTTAGAATTTGTGGAATAAAACCAGGCCCCTTTCACCAACCTAAGTTTATCCACCATTCAGAAATTTTGAAGCCTACCAAAGCAGCCTGCTGACCATTTGGTGAATCTAGTCTACACTCATTTGTGTCTTGGCACATGAGGTCAATTGGTTGTTCTCACGGAGGTTGATCGTCCGTTACATGGACGAGCATATGGAGTGGCTTGGCAAAGTGGCTGTTACACTTGAAGACAAAATCATTTCACTCAAGCTTTGTGCAATGTCACGTACTGTCTGAAAAGACGACTGAAAAAAAGCCAGCGTTGAAGCACCTGGTGCAGGCGGAATAGGTCGCTCCATTTCCATTTCTGGACCGGATCTCCAATAAACATGTCAGTGGCGGTTACAAACGAGAGGCTTCGAAAAAAAAAAAGAAGAAGGCAAAAGTAGAAAGTCTTATTCTTGAAGACTACAGCTACTTGCCATTGCAGTGGCATGGTTTCGAACTACTCTCGTGCCTTGGGTGCAACATTCTGTATTGGCGATGGCGATTTCATCTATACTGGAAAATGTCATCATTCATTAGACAAACAGTAATCTTCTGATGTACGGTCGGTTCAGATTGAAACACGGCATTAGGAAACCTTATTACGAGAATAAATTTTGAGCTTTCCAGTCCCGCGCTTATTAATCGGGAAATATGTCGCCGCCACAATGCTTGGCCCGGAGCTTGATCCCGGGATATTTACCATTTGCTTCCCTGAGTACAAGGATCTCGGTTTCAAAACCTAATCGATGCCACCCATTTTAGGCAAACCGGGCCAAAACCCGCATTTCTCGCTCTTCCTTTTCGGCACTTCGGGCCATCAACCCTCAACCTTTCCAGGTAGACGTTTTGCGGGCTAAAAGATGTCTCCGCGGAATGTCTCTAGTCACATAAAATTGGATAAAATGCACGGTGTTTAGGGGAGACCTACGTAGTTTACAGGCGTTAGGTTGAAGACCAGCCTGGGAGCTTTGCTTGGTCTGGTCCATCCTGACACAGGCTGCTAGGGAAATTTTCTGTTATTTATTTAGTTAATCTCTTTGTCCAATGCTTCTGAATAATTCGATCATATGAATTTTAAAATTACATTTTATTATCGTTCCGCTTCGTTTTTATTTCAGTCGTAAAGTTTCTTCAAACACTCTTGTTCAGACTGCTCTTTAAACTAAAGGATATTGGGGAAATATCACATAAAAGCATGCACAATTAATTCGTAAAAATCGACGAATGCTACAAAACATCAAAAACTCCCCTACGCAGCCTTGGACTGGTTGGTCCCGAGATCGGCACAAACGACGCGCTACGGTGGGTCTTGAGAACCATCTAATCTTATCAGATTCAATCAAGCGACGCGAGCCATTCCTAAACAGCTCACGCCACACTGCCGACAGACGGTCCTCTGCCGAGATTTGAATGATGGATGCGCGGTATAAATATCGTGCTCAATGTGGCATCACCCCGCAGATCATTCTTATTCAGGACAAGAACCATTTTATGCAGCGCAAGTGACGGCAATGGAGCATGCCCATCTCCCAAACACCTGCCAGTACACGGCAGAGACCGACAGAGGAGACTATGTCATCCAAGTAGGATGGCCCTTGTGCTGGAGCAAAGATAGGGTGCCTCCTGAGAACGATGCTCCCCTCTCCATTGTGTAAGCAACGCGCGCCATTTACGTGCAAACCTGGCTTCTAACCTTGTACCTTGTCAGTTATGTGGTGGACGGCAATGCATACTTCTTCACAGCCTTGGACATCACTAGACGACTGGAATTTACCGATACAGCCAGAACAATCGTGGTTGGCATTGGCTATCCCAACACCTTCTGTGTCTATGATCACCGCAGGGGACCCGACTTTACCCCACCAGCAGCGGATGGGAAGTACGACATCCCATTGGACGGCTATGGAAAGCGGCAGGACCATCTTCCCTTCGGCGAAGCATCCAAGTTCCTCGACGTGATTGAAAACAACATCATGCCACACATTCAAGATACCCTCTTTCCAAAGGCTCCACTGCGCACCGCGCGCAACGCTCTTTTCGGCCATTCATGGGGCGGTCTATTTGCCTTGCACGCGCTCTTTACGAAGCCCACGCTATTCAACGCTTTCATCGCCGGGAGTCCCAGCGTCGGGTGGAATCACTCTTCCATTCTCAAGGAGCAGGAGGTTGCATTCCGAGAACGCGAGCATCCAGTTGATCCTGCGCCATCCTTGGCCATCACCTGGGGATCCGCCCCAGACGAGTTGGTGAGAAAGCCAAACGAGTCCGACAAGGCTTGGGAAAACAGAAAGGATACTGCCGAAGAGCCTGATATGAGGGAAGTTGGGCAGGCTCTGGTGGCGCGACTGAAGGCGTGCCCCAGCGTTCGAGATATTTGGGTGTGGGAGTTCGCGGGAGAGGATCATGGAAGTGCATCAGTGACGTGTCTTCAACAGGGGCTTATTAAATTTCTAGGAGAGAACAAATAAATAAATAAAAAGGTTTGTAGTGACAGAGAGGAATTATTAGTAAACCTTTGCATGCATTTTACGTCAAAAAATGCGCCAACGTGAAGTCGCGAAGTATTTCCACAACCTTGCCATGCAGCCGCGGCACCCATCATGAGACGAATACACGCCCATATGTGATGAACAATCCCATGATACTATGAAAGCCTTGTTACGGCCATCCAATGAGCCCAAGGGTGAACTTTTTGGTTTCCTCAATCTCCTTTGCCATTGCTTTCAGTTCATCGACGTCCCAGTTTGCCCACACGAGTTTTCCATTCAAAAACCTCGCTTCTGGACTCACCGCCCACTAGGTAAGCAGTAGTCAGCATTTTACTTCACATATTGAAGCTATCATCATGATTGAGGCTTGGACTTCAGTACTTACCACAGCGAAATTTGCTGGAAGTTCGGCTGTGGCCATTGAATTAGCATTTGAAGTAACAAGGTTGTCGAGTAGCTTACGAGAATCATATGCCAGCGCATTTGGGTTCCCCGATATGCCAGTCTTGATCAATCCAGGATGGAAATTAAGCACAAACATGTTTGGATGCTCGTGGTGCAGATAGTCAAAAATTTTGGCAGCGGCCAACTTGGACGTGTGATAGCCGGAAAAGCCCGGCAGGTAAGGTATGTGCGTCGCGCCAGCTGTCACGTTGAGGACTGAAGCTGTTTTTGACGCAATCGGAAGAAAAGCCTTGATCAGATGCAGGTTTCCCTTGACGTTAATCTCAAAGGCATTGTACCAGTCATCGCAGTCCGAGTCCTGGAGGCTCAGCAGCTTCGGCGAGTACCCGGCATTCGCGACGAGGATGTCCACAGTCCCAACACTCGATCCAATCGCATCAAAGGCCCTTGAAACAGCATCGCGATCAACCAAATCTGCGACGTAGTGAAATACCTTGGTGTCCGGGTACGTTGCTTCAAGATTGAGTTTGGTCGCCTTCAGCGCCTCCTCGTTGCGTCCGAGAATGGAGATGGTAGAGGCACCCGAAGTCACGAAAGCACGCGTAATCGAAGCGCCAATACCTGAGCCTCCGCCCGTAATGACGATATTTTTCCCTTCAGTCGAGAGGTGAGGCAGAGATGGAGAAATTGCAGGGTAGGTGTCTGTTCGGTAAGTTTTGACTGGGCAAGGATATGGCGGCATCTTGGCGATGAAGGTTATGCAACTTGGGCTGTGATCTTAGAACAGTCACAATTAGAAGACCGACTCAACTCATTATATACATCTTTCAGTAAATTATCTAGAGGCTCGTCGGCAAATATTTGCCGTGCCGTCAAGAAGGCCCGGCGATAGCCGTTTACTGCTCCGAATCATCCATGAAGCGACTTTATTATGCGCGCGCTCCTCCTTGAGGCTGAACGTTTCCCGTTAGACCAACTAGGTCCATCCTCAACGGGTCCGCGTCGCTCTAGAAATCCGTCCACTGGAATGAGGCTATGAGGCTGTCCAATGGTGAGCTGTTTGTGGGGGTTATTGTGGATGAAATACCGATTAGTGCTGAGATAACGCACCAGGATAAGCACCACAAATTGGCCTGCTTGTGCCGCAATCCTCATTTTGCTACTTTTGGCTAATGCCATCGTGGGCACAGCCCGGCTTTAACTGGGACTGGAGAATTTCGGCATTACGGCGTCAACCATAATGCCGATATTCGATTGACAGGAGAATCTCCATTCATTTAATTGCTGACCAGAATCCCCGAATGTCTGTTTGTCTAGGCCATGTTTATTATGGTCTCTGGACCGATACAAAACCATGATCCTTGCCTTTTAGATTCAAAGCGCCGTACAAAATTTATCCAGACAATCCAAGTTACAACCTGTCGGATCATACATGTCCAACCGAAAAGATGAGACCAGTTGGCCGCATTTTTGCCTTAGAATCCCAGCCATCTTTCTGTTTCCATGTTGGCTAACCGTTTCCCTTACGCCTGCGTACCGGTCTAGTCCTCTTCTATTCCACTGCCATCATCGCTGCCCTCCAATTCGTCTTCCGTATTCCCTTTTGAATTTCCACTGTAATACTCTCCCTCTTGCGTCAGCGTCTGTATATCGTCCGAAGTAAAGAAGGAGTGATCCGCAGTTAGAACCCGACGTTGACAGACAAATCCCATTGGGGTTTGCATGATATCTTGGCCCTTGCGACAATAAGTTAGCCACTCCAGAAGGAATTGCATCGGCCGCCTGATGTTCAGCCCAGGAGACACCGCCAAATCACTTGAGACGCCCTTAGGCATATCCTGGCCCAGCCAGACGAGGATGGACTTGTACTCGTTGTAATCAAAGTAAAGCCGCCCAGAAATGATGCCGACTTCAATCGATAGCCAAGTTGGAAGCGATTGGCACTCTGGCTTGGATGGAATGACAAAGAATTTGAGTTCATTGAATGAGCGCATCGACTTGGTTATTGAGGCAGCATAAGTCAGCAGCCAAACGGAAGGTTCATCGATTTTATGGAGTATCGGCATGAGCAGTTCAGCCTCTTCTGGGATCACGATAATGGCCGTTTGTGACCTCACGCTCCACAAAATCCATTCAACGGGACGCTGATCTGAGTGTTAGTCATGTTCCAGAATAAAAGAAGGGGTGCAAAACTAACCACTACTTTGAGTCCATTTTCAGGGCTGTCATTGATGACGGTCTTGGAAAACTCGCGAGAAACAAAAAGCCTCGAGGCTGTTGGTTGCACGCCAAACTCCAGGCCAATGGCCGTCGTCCCTACAAACGCAAAAGCTTGGATAAATGGTCCATCGGCCTTTAGAAGACCAGTTTCAACAAACTGCACCAAGCATTGATCCAGGCCTGGAAAAGGACATGGTGAAAGCTTCACACGCGACTGGGTCTCGCGGACCTGCTCGACCTCAAACTCAACCTCCCGCTCCTGTTCCACCTCTGCCATCGCTGAAGGCTGAGAAGATGTTCCGCTACTATTCATCTCGAGGTGCTGTCGATGAAGATCTGTGTTGAACTCCTGTAACAGGGCAGATTCATAGTGCGCGTCCTTCGCATCAGAAGAAATTTCTCTAGGGCCGTATAGCTCTTCAAGAGTCTGGTTCTCCCGCTGAACTATAGCCTCTAGAAGTGTGGCAACATTTTTCTTCTTCTGCGCACTATCTTGGTATTTCCACAGCGCATCGGTACGCCGGCAAAAGTCGAATCCTTGGGCCAAGTGAAGGGAATTCATTTCCTCAGTGGCTTTGCAACTTTGCTCAAGAAGCCAACGAACAACGTCGACAGAAGTCACCTCTGGGCGCTTTTGAGTAGACTTTGTAGGCTGTAGGTCGAGGATGTCCTGATAGACCTCAGGAGCGGCGATAAAGGCAACTGATTGTGTTGATCCGAGCTGTCGCAGTCGCATCGCGGCTATTTTCGCATGCCTGTCAGCTCCGCTCTAATCTCAACTGACATTTTTTACTTACCTTGTACAGTCTGGTCTTTAGTCTGCCGCATGCTGAGCGTGACGGCTCCTTCTGCGTCAACAGGAAGCTTCAGATCTGTGCCTCGCGTATGGGCTTCGTCAATATACACCACGCAATCCTTCATGTTGTCGACAAATGAACTGGCCAGTAAAGGAACAGGATTTCGCTGAAAACGAGCGTAAACCATAGCCTGTCCTTTTTCGTTAAAGTAAACGGCTCCCTGGGCTCCGTGATCAATTTGGAGCCATGCTTTAGCCAAATCGAGGTTTTCCATTTCCAAGATGTGGGCGCCTGCGTCAATGAGAATACGAATACCTCTGCTGCTGAGAAACGTCAACAATGCCTTCTCGTCCAATGCGCGACCTGTAGAGTCAGCAGCGCGGAAACATTTTTGATTTCGATGCTCAAGAAGGTAGCAAAGCACTTCAGCATTTGTATGGACAAGACTGGGTAGATCGTGCTGCTTAATAGTCCAAGGCAACATTCTCTTGTTGTCGTTGGTCCCACTGAAGCCGGTGGTGAGATTCTGCTTGGTCGAAGGTATGTCCCAACCGGAAGCTTGTAGTTTGACTTCAAACTGTCTGGCGTGCTTTGGAAATACAAAGTGGTTCATGTAGTAGTTCAACCCGTGCCTGGAATACCGTAGATGGCTCCACAAGGCCTCCATCTGTGCGTCATCGTCTGCATTCAGAATATTTACTTGTCGCAGCTCAGGTGGCAGAGTATCACATCCGTGCTTCCAGTGCTCGTACTGTGTAGAGGGATCGTCCGACTTGATGACGCGCCGTAAGCCCTCCGTCATTTGACTTGTTGTTAAACCGGTTTGGTAGAAAGCAATGCATGTCAATACAAGCGTAGTGTCGGGGTGGCCGTATGTGGCTGTTTGGGAAGGCACGCCCTTGGCTTCAAAGGGTACAGCGATCGGCGAACGTGTTGGATGCAATCCAAACTGAACATTCCACCTTTTCTTGAGACACAACAGCATAATTCTCTGTGATATGAGACCACGAAGTAGATAAAGACTTTTGATGCCGACTGTCTTGTCCACCAGCGACTTGGCTGCTCGTTTCCAAGTTGTCCGAGGAACGTCACACCCGGACACAATGAGTTCCAGGTCTTTTTGAGCGTCCAAATTTGATGGGTTTCTCAGTTGTACCTGTGAAACGCGGCCCTCACTTACATCTCGAATCAAAAGCTTGCTGAGAGCTTCCTCTACTTTGGTGTTCAGCAATTGGATAATCGGAAAGCTGCTACCGCGATTGGTTATCTGGACTTTGTTGTTGTACTGTAGCTTGAGCGTTGCGCAGTGGCCCTCAACAAGGGAAATGAGCTCCTCGACTACGCCCCATCGATAAGGATGTCCATCCACTACTACCGGGGTGCCGCCTGGGTAGATAAGCTGCGTTCTGGGAGATAACATCAAATCAGACTCATCAAGAACGTCACGACTGAACGCGTCGATCCATTGCTGGATTTGGATCATCTTGCCGGCCGTCTTCAAATCGTCATCGACGAGCTGCTGCAGACCGCTCAGGCGAAAGGAAAGAATGTGCTCGGGGAGAGTCAACATGACGCCACCGGAGTCAAAGGCGTCCTGGTGAAATTTTTCATATAGTTCGAGTGCCTTTTCTCCTTTCGGCGATCGTCTGGCAAATGGAACATGGTAGACACGACGGCCAATGAGCCTACCAATACGCTGTTGCATGACTTGTGCCGTTTGAGTTAACAAGGCGCGAGGAACAACGAGCCTGCACAGATTAAGGTTGTCCGCTAGCACTGTTGCCGCCATTGGCATGACACAGGACGTTTTCCCTGTGATCACCATTGTTAACAATTAATTTCCCAGCAATAGGCTGCATCCAGCGCTTACCTTCACCCATGTTCATTTGAAGAACCGAGTTAGTTGCAGATGAAGGGAAGATGATAGACCGGGCCACATCCACCTGCGATTCGCGGATGAGTATATCATTATCAATCTCCAAGAGTAGCCACTCTGTCTGATCCGAAGGATTCCAGTTTAGGTGGCCAACATGATCGAATTCCTGCTTGAGGCGCCTGATATCGCCACATTTGAAGGCATGATCCATTCGAAGAAGACGTTGCAATTTTGTAATCAAAATTCCATATGATACAAGGACTTCCATCATGCTGGGGCTCACGGATTGGTTCTTCCGCAGAAGCTCCAAAAAGGCGACTAGGGAGAAGCAAGGCAAAAGGCCACCAAAATCAAGCCATTCCAGGCTGCTATTCCCTGCTTTCATCTTTTCCTGAATCTTTTCAGTGGCCGTGTTGACAGCTTCGCGTGTCAATCGGATCCTAGAGTATAATAAATCACTGTCAGGAAGTTGTTGGGAGACGACCATACGGCGCTGTTGACTGAGTGTTGCAATCGACTCTTCGAGGTCGCTTCCGTATAGATGACGTAGGGAGTTAGTTGATGTTGAGAATGTATGTACAATTTCCTTGAGAATCTTAATCTCCTTAGGCAAGGAAGTTTCCTTGCGCTGTGTGGGAACTGAGGTGAGGTCATCTAGCGTTGAAAGGAATAGATCTTGACCAGACATGTCAATTCCCACAAGAGCTAGGCCGCCACCAAGAATTGGAGTTTCAAAATAAGCTGAAGACATGTTTGAAGGTAGCCCTCTCCACTCTTTAAGGTCGGCGTTTATGATCTCGAGGTCCCGTCCAGGATTTTGCACATGCATTTCATCAATAATACCCTGCAAGCTGTCAAGGTAGTTGGACAGCTCTGTGTTGTTGGAAAGCCGCTTTAACTCGGGTTTCACATTCTTCCACGCGAGCTCGATGTCTAGATGACCGATCTTCAACTCAGATATCAGATGAACAAAATCGGGACCTGATTGAGGAGTGTCGGGCCACTGGGCGACTAGAAGATAAGAGATCTTGTCTGCCTCGAGCTTTTGATTGATCTCATATTGTTGGTTCGATAGCTTTGATCCCTTCGCATTGGGTTGGAGTTTGGTGCGTGGTGGGCCCTTGCGCTGGTTTTTCAGAAGAAGCAGCTTCAGGGATTCTTTGCGAGGCTTCTCGGAATGCCGGTACTTTGTAAATATCGAATGTTGAGGCGGAGAAACTTCTCTCAGTTCGCTGTCTTTCACCAGAGCCACCAGCCAAGAAATAAGCTTCATGTCGGCCTTTTCTCCATATGCAGCTAGTGCAATGTTGAAGGCTACGCTGTATCTGGCATCAAATGTTGAGTCAATACAAAGACAGACAATAGGACCCCATATCGCTGCTGTGTCAAAGTCAAGAAACTCTTGAACATGGCTGGTTTGCATGGCACGGTTGAAGCCGCCTAAAACATCGTAATTTTCCAGCAGAGTCTTCAGTTGTGATAACTTAGGCAGTTCATCTGCGGGGTCTTGGAGTGCTCTGACGGCACTGTAGACTCGACGGCTGTCCACCGAACTAGTACCATCCATCGGTATGAAATGAACCAACTGATTTGCTTCTTTAAGCATGATGGAGTCAAATGGGTCCCCAACACGCGTGTAAATCTGACGTCGAATCAGGCCTCGGGTATTCAGATGCGTGATGCTGCAGTCCTCCAGATCGGCTACAGCCACATCCTCGCTATCATTCCAAAATGTATCGAGTCTCTGCGATTGTTGGATAAGGCTATCGGCCAAAGGTGCAAGTCTTTCATGCTGGATGGTCATGGAAAGATTTCGATCCCAGTTTGTCTTCTGGTAAAAGTCTGTACCAGGAGGATACTGATGTCTTTCAGGCGACAAGGATCTGAACTGCTTCAGAATAGCCTTGGCCAGATCCCGCAACGGCGACCAAGGCTGGCTCTCGGCAGATGTCAACTGATGGATAGCTTCTTCGGTTCCAGTTCGCCCAGTGAGTTTGTCTGGTAAAGGGAACGAGGTGAATGCGTGGAGCGCTGCTTTGAAATAGAGCATCGCAGGTTCTGGAGCGCAATCAAGCCGACCCAAAACATTGTCAATCGTAAATCTGGCGTAAAGGCCAATGTTGTCGACGATCACGGAGGGATGAAATCCTTTCTTTTTCCAGCTGAAGTTTTTGCTGATCGGCACTATGATGCTTCTGCGACTGGGGTTATCGAGACTTCGCAGTACAATGTGACTTTTGAGGCCATGTAGAGTACCCAAATCTTGATTTGCGTCAACCTCAGACGCGAGTTGTTCACACACAAGCATCCCATTTCGTCCAACCACAAATCGAAGCTCCAGACGCTTCATCTCAACTGACAATCGACCTCTTCCAGGTTGATATATGGTCAACTGGTTGGCATGTTCAAAGCCATCAAAGATGCCTGCAATTATTTTCCCAACTTTGGAGTCTGACTCGACAAGACTGCTACCCTGCTTTTCGGCAGTTTTGTTTCGTGAGCAGAGACGAGCACGAACATCAAGGGTCCAGTTAGAGTTGATTTGGCTCCACATTCGTGTTGTTTTGCGCATCTCCAGCAAGCCTGAGTCGAGGTTTAGCCAGTGAACACAGTCGTCGACGAGAGTAGCAGGCAGATCATCCACCCCCAGAGGTGACTTGAAGATAGTGCGAGGTACGTGTTCTAGCAAACGTCCTTTGAAAAGTGCTCGGATGCGAACTCTGTCATTGTTCAGACCAATGTGGATCTGGTGGCCGCAGATGTCGTTCATGACTTGGTATTGACTACCAGCAAGACTTGATGCGCGAGTGAGGAGGTGTTGCTTGCCGAACAGCTCCTGGATTGTGGGGTCCTTGCGTATCTCAGGAGGAAGTCTTCCCAGTGGTTTGCCATCCACCAGCAAATGTCCTTGAATTAGATGATAGTGAACAGTCTGTGACGCTGCCCACTGGGTGGGAAATGTTGTCGCTGTGACCCACCAGTTGTGAGGATGCTTCAAGAAACCCCATGCCGTAAAGTTCTTCCGCTTGGCAGGATCAGTCCCAGTCCATGTTTCGTTGATGAGGTCCCCCAAGGTAGTGAATTCCGACTCTACCCAACTTGCGATGCTAGATCTCACGGAATATGACATGTACAGATCGTGGATAAGAAGCCGTCTTGATAGTGGCGTGAGTTCATCCACATTGACAAGAATGTTCTCCTGCAGGGCAAGAGACGCACGGAAGAAATGGCACAGACTTTCGCGATCAAGCAGGTCGAAATGTCTGGGTGAATGAAAAAATGTCTGGCGACAGAGCAAAGCAGCCCTAAAAGCATATTTTGCTGCTGTCCGAGAAACCTCGGCATCGCAAGTGGTCCTGACTTCGTTTCGCAAGTGAAGAATCCATCTTGAGGTGATACTGCGAATCTTGTCGATAGGTTTGCGGGCATGCACGCGAAAACTTTCCGGGCAGAGATGGTATAGACGGAGACTGAATATAGCGATCACGCTCAGAGATTGGACTGCTCGCCAGTTGGAAACTAAAGCATCGAGCCGGGTGTTGAGTTGTTCACACAACTTCATACAAAACGCTTCGTCATGGAACCATCCGTGGGCTTCGCGAAGAATATCAGATTCCGGATCACCAGGACCAGCCTGAAGGATAAGGTGATTTAGGAATTCCGTTGCCATGTCACTGCTGTGGTTCAGGTTGAGAGCACCAAGCTCGACGAGCAGCTCTGGCCACCGCCGGCGCCGCCCAGAAATAATTCGCTGGAAGGTACCAAATTCACGTGAGGACATTCCCGTTGGATTATTTGGTGCGTTCGCCGCGATCTGGTATGAGGATGGACGAAACACTTTGTCGCTGCTGCTCGACATCTTCTCGTCATGGTACGGATCTAAAACAGACTTGGGTAGCCAGGATCCCAAATGATGCTGAAACCAGGGGATCTTAGGAACATCCTCAATCCATATTTTGCGGGTACTGTCGTAGAGGGAAAAATCGGGTCCAAACGGCATGAGAAGTTCCTTCTTGCTGGTAGGCAATTTTAAGGTCTTGTAGTGTGTCTGAAGGAACGACTTCTTGGAAGACGCCAGGGTAAGCGATGTTCCCTTCCGGCCCCAAAACGATTTGAGCTGTTCAAACGATTCAAGGATCAATGAAGGGTTTTGACTGGTAGAGATAGAGCCAGCCTGTGTACCAAACATTACCAAATCAAATGTGGCCATTCGATAATCTGCAAGATACTTTGGCATCATAAGTTCAAACACAATCGAGGCCCGTTCGGATTGGTAGTGCGACGACCCATCCGTGGGAAGAAGGTCCTCATGGAGGGTGATCTTGAGCCGCTTGCGACAACGCCATTTCCAGCATCGTGTGCAACCCTTGACGTCTCTTGTTCCGTCCGGTAAGTGGGTGCACTCACATGGATATGCGTGAATGTCCTCGGACAGTTGATTGTATTCTTCCATAAGGCCTTCGAGCTCCGAAACCTTTCTGTCTCTGGAATCACGAGAGGCAGCATCTATTTGACCCATCATCCGCCGCATGGCTTCTCCCTCTTTGGCGGTGTAGACAAAGTTCCGAGAGAATGCGATTGGTGAATGCGGGTCATCCAAGATGGACCCGTAAGATGGCTTGCGAGCATTGAGACGAGAGGCAAGATAGTTTTGGACGGCATTCAAACGAGCCATCTCTTGCTTTGTGAGCAGGCAGAGTACATCGAGGCTTTGGGGGACAAATATCGGATGGTGGTGTGCCAGAAGAGGGCATGCTTTGATAGCAGCAACGTCCATTGCCACCCATAGCTCAAAGAGCTGAAGCAGACGCCGACTCATAAGGAGCGCATCATCATTATACGCTTTGTCGGTCATGTCCAAGTAGGTTCGGAGCACCTTGGCCAAATCCTGGCATTGAGTTTGTGAATCGGCGGCAGAGGCAGAGAGATACGTTGCCATATTGGTTTCATAGTCAACAAACTTTGCGTAGCGGGTTGACAGTTCGTTGACTTGCGAGACGGTGCCCTGATCCAAAACGGACACACCAAACGTGCCTGTTGAGCGAGGTTGCCTATGTCTTTCCTCAACAAGGCTTAAAAGAGACTGACCGCTGTTGAGAAGCTTGAGAAAAAGATTCTCGTTGTCGGCGCGGGATTTGAGAGGAGGAATGAAGCGGACGTTTGTCCTCTTGTAGCGTTCCCAGGCATGTGAAACATCGGCATGAGACTTTTGTAGGATCGCGGTGAAGGTATGACGAGTCGCTGTAAACAGATTGTTGTAAGCTTCGAGGAGCTCACCAGAGGCAGCAGAGGACTCGGATTCGAGTTTGGCGAGGCGACGGCTAAGCTTGGCTTGAAGCATGATTGTGTTTTCTGGGTGAAGCTTTCCCGATGCATCTTGAAGAAAGTTGGCGAGCATGGCACAAATGAGAAACTTGAAGTAGATGCGAGCCATGTCCTGGTCACCAAGTAATTCAACAAGGATGCGTCTGGAGGCAACGCGAAGGACCAGCCAATACGCAGATCGTCGCCAGGGTATCTCTGAATCACCGAGAACCACATCGTCGCGGACTCGCTTCTGGATGGTGCGAAGACTGAAGGCATTCCCAAGACCCTCGAGCAAAGACATGAGCATCTCGCTAATGAGACCTGAGCCGGAACAATCACGCCTCTCAACGAGCTGTTTGCCATTCTTGGTTGCACGGGCAGCAAATCTGTCGAAAGTCTCGGCACTCGCTTGCTCCAGCAGGTCGGCGAGGTTGTTCTGAAAGGACGGGTTGTCGAAATGGTCGGTCGAGATGGAAACGGCACGTCCTGGAAAGTCCCAAGTAAGGGCATGCTTGGCTTTGAGTACATCTTTAGCCGGGGCGGCGGCATCGAAAGTTTCGAAAATGACATTGCTTGACGCGAAAAGTCAGTTCAGTGCAGATACGGGATGTGGGACATACATACTCGTCGTCTCGGTGAATCAACAAGGCGGCATTTTGCTTCGCAACGTGCAGCACCAGCCACACACCATCTCCTGAAAGGAGTTTGAAGGCGTTCAAAATGTCGGGCTTGGATAAGTGCTCTTGGTTGAGAATGCGAGCCTGGTTGAGAGAGTGCATCAGTGCATCCCAAACAGGCCCATGGAGGCGAGGGAAGCTGTTGTGCAGCGTGGCACAAGCGTCCAAGAGCCTTTTGGCGAGGTTCAATCGGAGTGAGACATTCTCGTCGTCACTGCTGTGCGGGAGTTTCGGGGGGAGCACAAAGTGGTGGAACAGGGCAGTGAGTTGTTCCTCCAGAGAAATTTCCATCTCGAGGTGCACTTGGGCAGCGTGGCACCGCCGCGGAGATAACGATAATGAAGAGATTCAGTTGGCAAAGAAAAAGATCGATAGTGAAGCAGGAGAAGTGAAAGTTGAAGGGGACGGCAAAGGTAAAGGCGCAGATGGAAGTTTTAGGCGACATAGGAAACTGAAGTGGAAGAAGTTGAGCCTTTGCTGCGTGCAAACACAAACCAAACACGGCAGCAGGCCTCTTGCATAACACCAGGCCTCCTGCATATCGCCCGTCAGGGCCTGGCAGTGACAGTGACACGCAGGACTAGGACTTCTTCGGCGGAATAGTAAATCCTTGACCTCATGACACACCAGACCTCATTTGCTGCGCCACAAGATGTCGGAAACGAGAAGAAGCTGCAAAAAAAGACAAGGAAAAAAAAGAAAATCAATGCTGTGCGTGTGTAGACTCGAAATAATAAGCATGCCTACACACAATAAGCTCCACCCTCACTCAACCTTTGACACTACCTCAACGGATCGCTTAATCTTCTTGACTCTCTTCTGCCTAAAGTCAATTGCAAGCGGTTTTTAATCTTTTTGAGCCGCATCACTTCCATAAATCACCCACGCGAACGCGATCTAATCATGTGGCGTTGAGAATCAACCTTGCATTTAATGCACGTCGTGCTTTTCTAGCCTAGCCTCAACTGTACATGCCCAAAATCTCCCCCACTACACTTCGATAAATGCCATCAGGGTCAAACTTCTTCCTCACAGCCTTGAATCGGGCGAGGTGCTACAACGGTTAGTCGCTGCGTTTGGACAAGCCAAGTACGTAAACACATACCTCCGGATCCAAATTCTTGACTGATCTCTGGAACACGTCTCGAGTATTCTTTGTCCAATGCGGCCGACAGGGAAACTCGTTTACCAAGGTGTTGGCCAGGTTAATGTCTACCAGATTGTTAGTATTTTCCTTGCTTACAAAAAAACACTTGACTCACAAAATTCTTCATTGTATCGCTTGTGATCGCCCACTGTTGGCCTGTACGAAGGAAAGTCAAACATGATGGTGCCCTTGCTCCAGTCCTGGCCGTCGGCAGTGCCGTACGTCGACTGGCCGAGAAAGTCGTAGTGAGGCTTGCTAAATTTAATATTAATGCCGCTCCTGTAGGTCGATGTCATGAAAATTAATTTCTTCGCCTCGGCATCAAACAGCTCGCGCACTCTCTTGAGCATCTCGTTTGCTCGAGTGACGGGGAATGCCAGCTCCAGAGTGTATCCACGGAGATCGTACTCCCATTCAGCTTTTTGGTCAGGATATAATCCGCCAATGAGGACATCATAATTATACCCATACACTGGCCACTCTTTGATCTCTTCATTAGTAGTCTTGTCATGGAAGTTAGGCTTCTCCCACAAGCCAAAGAAGATTTCTTCCGCAAGCCAGTTTGATGATGGCAGGTATTTTCCACTATCAAGGAGAGTGCGTGCAGCAATTCCCTCGAGTTCAGTCACGGAAAACGTAGACTGGAATCCCTCCTGGTCGCTCTCTTCTACGGCCACCGAGTCGTAGTAGCGCCAATGAAACTTGCGCTTGTATGGCCACCACTTGAGTTTGGTTAGAATCTCTGCTCCACAATTCTGATGGGAGACATACCCAAAAGTTAGCTGTAAGATATGGAGAAATCATTCCATATATATCTCCATCGAAAACATCAGCTTCATCCAACCTGCCTCAAGTCAGACACATCAAAATGAACATGTTTGAGTGACTTACGTTTTTTGCATAGCCCAGACCTTTGTCTCTGGATACACTTTCATCTTGATTCGAGCAATGATTCCGAGCAATCCAAGAGATGTTGAAGCAGCCAACCAGTCATCATCCGATTCGTCGCGCTCAATGTGTCGGATTTCTCCTTTGCCATCAATAATGTCCATTGCGAGTACTCCGCCGACAACAACTGCATCCTCTCTTAGAGAGGTACGATGCGCTCCCATGGCAATGCTCCCTCCGAGACTGATGTTCCAATTGACGAGCCCCGTCCCAATGTTGGCACCATTCTCGTGAAGATACTCAGCCAACTGAAAGAACGTAACCCCAGCCTCGACCATGACCGTTCCTGCATCCATGTCCAAGTCCCAGATATTGTTTACGAACTCGGTGCGAATAATAACAGTCTCATCATCGGAGCATTGGGTATCATACCACATATGACCTTTGGCCCCGGCGCGCACCTGGAGACCCTTGCTGGCTGCATCTTTTACAAGATCGACAATATTATCAACGCTTGTTGCATTGTAAACTGCAGTAACATTATAGCAGGCCGGATGTCCTTCGCCATCGAATGTGTTAAACTCAAAGGCAGAGGATAGGCCACCAAGGGCGGAGACCGCCAGGATGGAGTGGAAAAGTTGCATATTTCCCATTCGCCGATGGCTTTCGGTGTAGTTAGCCGCTATTAGTTCTAGAGGGTGTATTTATAACCCTCCTGGGCCAATTGGGAAGTGAATTATCACCAGCAACAGCGGTTTAACCACATGACCCATCGCCAAAATCGCATCCGAGGTTGCGACGGCCTCTGAATTCCTTCTGTATGCCTTGAGTATATTCAATTTGGTGTGCCCGACATGTGATAGATCGAGCTTCCCTCCGATGGTATTGCACTACTCCGCTCATCTTCCCCGTGCGGGTGTGATGGGGAAACTCATTTGTGCATTTCCTATTAAGCCTGCCATTAAGTCTATTTACCCCTGCTCATCACGGGTTGAGCTGCCAACTTTTGACATTATAGCCAAGTCTAATAATACGCAAACTGCGGGGATGACCAGGATTCTTTGTGTCGATTACTAACTAGGCGATGGAGCGTTAACCGATGTACAGATCTGGAATGAATGAGGGGAAGTGTGCCGCTTCTGGGACGGACATCGTCTGTCCGCTCCAAATAGACGGCTCGGTATTTGCGATTGTTCCAAAGCTTGATGGTTGACTGTTTCCTCTCCAAACTTCATCATCTGCCCAAGAACGCCAAGAGGTACACCAGCGAAATCACGTGTGGGGAGGAGTTGGACCGTGATAGCCAATGACACAGCGCCGGATAAATTCGGCGGAACCTGCAAGCTCTCTCGGAACGAGAACGTGAGCACGATTACATGTAGAATTGACATATGCGGCATTTCCGGTAAGCCGATAAAATTGTGACTTTGTCCATATTCAGATGGAGTGAAGATGAGCGCGTTCTATTTTGATAGGTGCTGTGTGCTACAGCCGCTTTTGAGGTCAGCTTGGACCAATCTTTCCAGAAAACACCGTTAGATCTGACATCAGAGGCATCAGAACCGTGGACCACGTTTTCCTTTTTTAAATCTGACGTTAAATGTTTTTTTCTGCTTCTAATTATTACAGTTTGGTTTATTGATTGACTGCTTGCTTCATCTTTGAGATCACTGAATTTCTTGAGGTGGCTAATACTGTGGCTGAAAATATGTGGCTGAACTCACCTAATCCGGTATAACTCGTTTTGCCAACTCACTTGCTCGTCGTGAATTAGGCACCAGACGAGTTGTCAAGGTGGCTCCGGATCGTGAAATGTGAGACAAATCTAGCAGCCAGCAGCATGTCAAAAATAGCATGACACGAGTATCGTCCAGTGATAGTGAGGCGCAGGCCATACTGACCGCAGTCTGCTCCTTTCTCCATTGCGCGTGTGCATGGCAACAGTCAGATCCACCACCTTCTCCCTAGTTCCCAGAGCTGATAAGAGCCGGCCTCACCACGTACATGTCTAGCGGGCCTCACAGCCTGCAGGCATGTCCGGTTCAGGGTAAGATCGTATGCGAATGCCTGAAACCCCCACACATGACCACCTGCCAAAAGACACGCGACGAGCCAGGCAGCGAGTGAAGGCCTGGAGAATGATAAATGACGCCCAATCGCCGCGAAGCCTCCAGCAGCCCGCAGCACCCGTCCAATGAGTGATAATTCAGCTGCTGGGCTGGGCAATGAACGCTGCAGTGCCGCGATCCGTGTGTTGGTGCTGCAGTGGCCCTCTCAATTGGATGACTGCAGCATCACAAGGTCAATAACGAAGGTGCCAGGCTTACGGATACGGATGCGTGACGTGCCACGTAGGCTACCAGCTCATTCCAAATGGCATTTAATGACACAGTATGCGTGTACTGTACGAACATTACCGTGCATTTCAACCTGGACGTGGTCAGAAGTGCTTTAGCTTCTTCGTCAAATGATTCCACAATTGCACAATTGCACAGTCTGACATCATGTTCTTGCTACCGTGTCATGAGGTTCGTGTGTCAATATAAATTCAGCCCATCCCATACCATCCGCGCAGGTATTTCAGTTAAATCCAAAATCGTCTATTATTCGTTTCCAAAACACACAACCTTTTGTTACTACTCTCAGCTTCAAATCGCCAACATGGGAGTCTACTGCGGCTGCAACGAGTGGTGCAATAACCCCTGTCATTGCACCTGCCATGGCACTGCCACCTTTTAAACACCGAGGATTCTCGACTTAGATGGAATATGGCTGTTCATTTTTGCGAGTATGTAGCATTGTCACCCACACATTTGTCACATTTCTAACCCTTTTTCAGGCAAGATTTATTACTTTGGAAGTTGATATTCACAACACGATTTGTTGGTTGATCAGATGGCCGTTATACCCTTTTATCATTTGAACTTTAGAATAATTATACCACCATAATACATGAGATTCATTCTTGCGCTAGTTTCTCATAGCTCGTGACAACTTTTATCATCATTTTAACAGTGCAAACCACAAACATCCCGAGTATCGCATGTCAGCTTAGAGCCACAGGCTTCTACAAAGTCTATCTTACAAATTGACTTTGAGGTAACATAGTTAATTTTGAAAGGCATAGCCGTTATCTTACGTTCGCAAATGCCGGTAGTCAAACACGAATCAGCGAGCGACGCCGGGAATAATCTACATATGTTCAGATATCTAAAAGCAGATATAACGCTATCATCACGTGTCGCGCACTACTCCAAACAGTCAACTGGATCGCTTCTGCTAACCGTGGTTCCGACACGCGAGAACTGAATGTTCAAGCTGACGGGCTGAATACCACTCATGGAATCGGAAAAGTTACTATAGACACACTACATGAGCACTTGCTATCACTGAGGTAAAGGTTTTGGGGAAACTGGTCGTTGAAGTTGTGGTTGTAGTTAGAAAGGGTCACTGTTATGCTGGTCTGTGGCTGTTTAACCTTGGAGCAAGATGATAAGACTACAAGTGACAAACTCATTAGAACAATAAAAAGGGGGCGCCCAAGGATAAAACCAAAGGTATTCTTGAAGTCCTGATTTCAACGATTTCAAGCTTTAAAAAAGCACATGGGCCAAATTTCTCAGTTTAGCTCAGGGTATCAGAGCATAACAAAGCAAATTTTGTGGTTGTTCGTCGCTGATTCCAACCATAGGGTAGGCTATTCACGAATCACCATGGCATGGTTAGCTGACCCGCTGCAAATGGAGCAATCAGCACCGAGGAGTTTGATTGGAGGGACACGAGTTATTCCGGTCCGCCCAATGTAACCTCGGTAGAGTCTCGGTTAATATCAAAATATCTAAATCCTATTGGTTCAGAGGTCTAGTCGAGGGTTTGTCAGCGGATGCCAGAAGTCACGTCTGATCACAGCCCTTGGCCCTAAGACGTCCACATTTAAGCGGATTGTGGCCACGGTCCAAGCACATACGACCATAGCTCTTAGAAAATACGGGATCCCGTCCGCTCTCCCATAGTCAAGCTGAGAAGCGGTGAATTAGTACTCGGGTCGGTGACGACCGGGGAATCCTCGCTGTTGTATGTTTTTTGTTCGATGTCGCGTCTCTTTTTTTTAGTCTTTACTGGGCAGGATAAGCCATATATTTTACATCCGAAATTAAATGGATAGTGAATTGAGATGAGGGAAAACATAGAACCTCAATGCCTTGCAATGATCTTTCCAGCTTGTGTAGTCGAATCATCTTGTCGCTGAAGTTGTCAGTCAGAGTGTTGCAGTTGACAAATGGTGAACGCTCAACGAATCTAGTCCCCATCTTTGTCATTCAGACCCAAGAAACTTGTGACGCCTTTCTTTCACAGCCATTCTCTCTCAAAAAATTGTTCAGCTACAACATTACGGCGTCAATTGTTTTCAGTTAGCAGCACACGGGATCTTCTGCAATGTCACTCATGATTCGATACCCCACCTCTGCCGTCCGAAGCCGCCTTGTTGACCCAATGCCCAAGCGTCAAAAGCGCCTCACCAGGACTTAGTGGATTTGTTTACTCCATGGAGCCCTGGGAAATCGTGCTAAGAGTGCATTCTTACAAAGCTATTGAAATGTGATCAGACATCCTATTTGCCAACATGCGTACAACGCCAAGTCCAGACTCAGCTGGTCGATCGCCCATCATTGTGGCAAGGAATATCGTATGATGGGACGACAAAATTCATCTGCCTGCCTCTATGACCCAATGGCATTCAATAATTGACTTCGTGGCTTCTCATTCAGCTTATTCCCTCGCATTCTGCGGCTCATGCGGTGTTTTAACTATTGGGAATCCGAGGCGAGCTCACAAAACCATGCATTAGGTGGGCAAAGCGAAGGTACGATTTGTTGGATTGTTATCAGACTTCCTATATTTGGTAAAAACTAATTGTGGATTGGGAGACGGCTCCTAAAGCTATAAAGACAGCTTACTCGACGCGTGGACCATGGCAAGACCAAATTACACCCAATCTTCATTTCTCATTTCGGAAATTCACCATTCTTCACTCTGAATCGACCAAGGCTCTTCGCGAACCACCAATATGACTTTGGGAATTGACAACGAATATGAGCTGAGAGAATTTGACTCCGCAATCTTCAATCCTAACGCAACTAACGGCTGGGTTCTTCTCAACTATGTTTCACCCAAGCTGGTGCACTTTGAGGCCAGTGGTGAAGGCGATGCCGCGGAGGTCCAGCCTCACTTGAAGGATGACCAAGTTCAATTTGGTCTGATCCGTATTGCCAACCGCCAAGAAAAAACTGAGAAATCTCCCTTTCGCGACATATTCTTCTGCTGGATGGGCCCCAAGGTTGGGATTGTTGAGAAGGGAAAAAAAGTTGCGTATTTGGGAGATGCAGAACACATGCTGCAGCCATTCCATACCAGCATTACGGTTCTCAACCGAGCCAGGTTTACCAATTCGATGTAGGAAGCCCTTGTCAAATATTCTGAGTTGATTTGCTAATAAGAAATAGTCTGGCTGAACATTCCAACCCTAATATTGTTGGCCACGTCATTGCCTAAAGTGATGAGATGTGTATCGGTTTGAGAGTTACTTGTAAATAGGACATCAGCTCATGAGTAGCGCTTTTTGATGATGATTGGGCATGCCTTCATCTACATGATGGAGTTGAAGACGAGTGCATTGTGATGGATACATATTGAGAATAGTGAGATTGGAAAAAATTCTCAAGGCATTCGAACCATGAGCCTAGATAATTCAATCGCTAAACTGACAAAGGCCCATATACGGGAATCGCTATGGGGTTGATCCAATGCACCATCGGCAAAAAGGAAGTGCTGTAGTGAATCTATGGATAGCATTGCCACTCCCCACCATATAGCCGCACTACCTGTCGCCGTTGTTGATAGGCAAGTTTCCATAGTCAGGGAGTCCCACCACATATTTCATTTCAGTATTGCATCTAATCTCACTCAACACAAGTGTTTGTCTCCTCACACTCCCGACAGAACGACTCATTTGCAATATAGCAATCGCTACAGTTGTTAGGGTGATCTTCGCACCATTCAACCGAACCGGGATAGTAATCATAGTCATGCTTATGCCCACCAGAATGTTTGGATTTCTTTGAGCCATGGTGTTTTGAACCGAGGCCTGCAGCTAGGCCGATAATTAAAACTAGGATGATAAAGGTACCACCAAACACGATAATTTTCTTTTTTCGGCTCCAGCCATCAAGCTTCTTCCGCAGGCCATCGATTGTGTGCATGGCCATAGCTTTATTAGGAAACTTCTTTTCTGAGCCGTTGGCTCTATTATTGGGAGTAGATGTGTTTCCCGGAGTATTAGGGGGATTGCGGAGGTCCTTTTCGTTTGGTACAGGATCTTCTGTATGAAAGTAGGTTGGGCCCTGGTAGGTAGGAGGTGGGGGCATGGTGTTTGCGAAGACATTCTCAGTTGGCTGCATGGTTGCCATTTTGATAAGAGGAGACCGATGTTGGGATTATTTTTGGGTCAACTATCATTAAAATCTGGGCGGTCTTTCTTTACTGCTTATAACATCGTAGTTTAATAATGCAGCTAAAATCATGATGCCTTGGACTTGCAAGGTGAGCTGAATAATGAAAATGGCTAGTCGAGTGCTAGTGGGAGTTGGGATCTAGAACTTATTGCTGGCGCTATTGCACAATGGGTTGGCAATAGTTAGGGCGCACTAGTCGCACTAGTCGCAACAAAGAACCTTACTGAGAAATGGAGAACAAACTGGTATTAGCCCTCGTGACTGTATGAGTATTCTAATCGGATGGTTGCGTGTCTGGATCCCTAGTTTTCCGGGTGCGATGTAGTGGCAACGGAGCTTCGTCTATAGCTGCACCACGCCGGAGGGTCAGCCATCCTGAATCACGCAGGAGCCGCTTCTTGGAGACAAGTTGTAGAAGCAGTTGAAGATCCCGGTTGGATATTAGCGTCTCGATAAACATCAATATTGGGTTGACATTCCGGGGCTGGAAATACGGCAACCTGGCGCAAATCTTGCCACTACAGCCATCATGAGTCAATCTTGAATAAGGCATAGCAAGCCAACTTTTATGGTTAGTGAGCTAGCTATTGGAGACCACCACAAGCCATTGCCCGAATAAACTTTCATCGACTTAGGGCTGAGTCGATGTCGCTTTACTTAAAGTTCGCCTAGCAGCCCAGCTTGCCAGACCTAGAAGCATCATCCCGAGCGACTGGGAACCCAACCAGAACTATAACTTTATCGGCACGTTGATCCGAGTTGGATGATCTGCCTTGGCATGGCCCTCTTTTATTCTGATATGGCAGTTGATCGTCCTATCTTTTGCACCCAACAGACTTTAGAATCCACTACTCATGGGCCAAACGGGAACTCGTCATCCGTATAGTGCTGGAGGCGACACGCATAATGAACCTGCAACGGGTACTTTGATCTTTATTTATCTAATTTTCAGTGAGTTGTTTCTGTTGATAGTGTAATATATTTAATGGATTTCGGCAGAAATTGTTTGGTGAATGAAAGAAACAGCCGGACAAATTGACTCTGGACCAACGTCGCTGTCATTTTTTCACACCTCAATCACGGATCCACACCTCGATAAGCGGAGAAAGCAACCTTGGCACCCACTTATATTTTAGACAACAGCACTGATAGATTTCAATTCAAAGGAAAATCAAGTGGTGATATCTCGAGTACTAAATGAAATCACTTTGCCGCCATCCAAGAAACTGGTGTCTTGTTCGAATTGACGTCGCCCACCACGAGTCGGCGACCCCTGCTCCACTTCTCCTCCTCACTCCTTTGCCTAGAGAAGCCAGCAGTGTAGGGTCTGTGCTCTGCATAGTGTAAGCTTTCGCTAGACCTCGCTGCGGCTCGCTAGGAGGGAGATCTGGAGGATGCGGCCCACCACGGCGTTGATCTGGCTGATCCCTTTCTGGTGGGGGGTGATTTCAACGTCTTGTCCTCCAACACGACTTCTTAAATTTGTTCCCTTCTTGTCACAGGCTTTTCTTGCGTTACCATTATGCAAACCCTTGTTTTCTACGATCCCTTGTCTAATTTTTCCGTCACTGACTCGTGATCGGATCGCCTACGACACTGTATTGAGTCCGGTCACTGAAATAGGCACCAAACCCGACAGGAGAAACCTCCAAAATCCGGTGCGCGCGATTAGGCAATCCTGTGCCGGGAGGTAAAAGATTCAGGTTTGTTCAGACGGAATTTTTCGGATGTGCTTGAATGTTTGGCCAAAGCCTTGGTATGACTCTGGATTAAAAATTCTTATCTGAGCATGACACAAGCCGTCGTGAAGGATTGGGCTGTTGGTTGCAAGTGCATTCTAGTCCACACCGAAAAGTCCATCCCCCTACCTACGCTCAGACGCGCGTCGCACATGACGCGTTTCTAGTGCAAAGTGCGAAGGGATCAAACTAAGGACTAGCGAGTTTGTACTCGGTCAGTGAACGAGCAAGGGCTTAGAGTCAGTCATGGTGAGACCGGGTTGACAACTTTTCGGGTACCTGCATGAAAGGGCTCTTGTTATGAGAAATTAGATCTCAGCTGAATGAGTCATACCATTTTCGTTTTTTCACTTAATTCTCGATAATTCTACACACACTTTTCGCTGTCCCTTTCACTAGCTTTACAATCGATATTGGACTTGAGAAGCCTTGCAGAGGTGTACCGCAGAGGATGAGCTCGCAATGGAAATCACATGGTAACGCAGTTTCTCCTAAGTCCGGATCAACGGCCAGTCTCGTAAATCTTGCCTAAAAAAATGAGGCCAGCTGTGTGGCGCAAAAATTCACTATCACGCTGTAGAACCAACACAGAGTTACAATGATGCACCTTTAACCGAAATCGGAAGCCTACCCGGCTGCAACGGCGCCCCAAAATTTACAGGTTACGGGCCCGATTGAGAAATCCACACATAATGGCACCACTAACAGGGGCTCACGGACGTGATTTTCCGGGGAACTTGGCTCCGATCCGCTCGATGCGAGCAGGGATAGCAGAAAAGGTAACACGCGCCGCCCTGCGTTGGTTATCCCAAACCTGCTCGGCTTCCTATGTTGATGCAGTTGGCATTGTAAAGTCGCGTCGGACAACGCCGCGCACCGATGTGTACTTGTCTTAGTAAAAATGAAATTCCAAAAAAAATGCTCCTGTATCCAATATATTGGTGATTGATTGTGAATGAGGATGAACTAACAGTTGTCCTGTGTTAATACAAAAAGTATTACTCTTTGATCATGTAGCAACTCGATCGTGGCCCATTGTTAGCTCCTCCTCGCTGTCACACTCTGCACGTCGAGAGGATTCCTTTTTCGAAATCATTCTGAGAGGGTGGTTTCGTTGGGATAATGATCCAGATTCGGATTTTGATGTGACCAAGTTTTGGCCCAGTAGTCGAAGTAGTGGCCGAAGCGTAGCGAGACAGCCTGCCGTGACAGCGAGACCTTGCTCAGCTGCTGACCATACGACGATACTTATTGTTGCATCTGGTATTATGGTTAGGTGTGAAATATGACGAATTGAAGGATTGAAAATACTTACACAGAAAGTCAGGGTCTTTAGAATCCTTGATATAACCAATTCGTACAATTATGGCTGCACTTGCACTGTAATTTGTCAGTCACCAAAAAAGGAGACGAAATAAGGGGATGGCGACATACACGCAAGCAAGTGCCATAATCGGAACGAGAATAACTTTGCTTCCAGTTTCCATGTTCAAACCCCATACAATGACGATTGGGAGAAGTGTGCATGTTAAGTCGCACACGATGCTGAATGCCGTATAGACGTAGGTAATGGTAACAACCACTTCCATGTTCATACACGAACCATTCTTGCGCTCCCAAAAATATGAAGGGGGGTTGCATTGGAAAAGGGTAATAAAGAAGAATGCAATGCCAGACAAGAGTGTCACCGTCATCGTGATGTAAATGATCCATTTATGGCTTTGTCTAACAATAACCCGGAGGAGGAACCAACCGATTGAGATCTTGGACGAAATCATGGTGAGTGTATACCAAAGGTAACAAAACCACCAACCCTAGTATTTTGTTAATACGCACATCTACGTATTTTAAGGATGTTACTCTACCATCAGAGCTATCTTCAAGTCAGAAGCCCCAATTTCTGAGAGATGGCGACCGGCTCCATGGTGAACTGCAGTTAATGAACTGGCGGCAAACAAGATGAAGCTTATCTGATGAGAAAGTTTAGCATCGTGGGTATATATCAGATTCAAGAAAAGGAGGGCATATTACCATAGCAATCACCATGCACCAGTCATCTCCGCCAAAGCTTTTGACAATACGGAGTCGCACATAGCATCGTAGCAGAAATGCGACGAACGCCACGGAAACTAGAGGGTAACACACAGCGCCAACTAGGGGACCGCGGTCATCATCTGCCATGATAGATGCCCTGCACAAAAAACAAATTGCCGGCAGCTGTTGGTAGACAACTTCAGCTCGGATTCCAGTGGGATGACAGTCATGTTAAACGAAAATTACAACAGTGCAATAGTTATCATGCTCCAAGGTAATGGTCAGCGTCGCTAGGAGGTCATGATTGGCTCGAACACTGCTCTGTTGGTCGAACATGGCTCTGTGGGTACAGCGAGCATTCGGCTATGCAACCTCTTACGATCCCCCATTTCTGGCTGTACAAGGAATGGGCCGGCTTGGTGCTGCTAACTAGGTCAAGGCCGTGAAGCAGGGTGACCGAATGGGGATATGCCAGCGCCAATAAATGAGCCACATTTCCCCAACTACAGCGAGTGTTGCATTTTCTAAAACCCGTACCGTCACTGTCATTACTCGCCACCCCCGCCGCTAATGCGGGAAACCCATCCATAATGTTTGAATACATTCTTGATCATGTCCTCTACTGGGCAATTCGGTTCGCTATTGGGGGCGCCTGTCAATCCGTCGAGGCTTTGCACAAGGCAATTGCTGATGACCGCAAGACGCCGGAGTCTAAGCCACCACAGAAAATGTACCAACGGTTTTCCATCAGCGAGACCAGGACCAAGGACAACTATCCCGTCTTTCGAATCACTCCAATGAACGCCAAGCCGCGGGCAACCCTCTTGTACCTGCATGGCGGTGCGTTTTTGTTTAAGATCACACCAATGCACTGGAGACTTGTTGGGACGCTCGCCCAACGGCTTCAGTGCACTGTAGTTGTCCCCATCTACCCACTCGCACCTGAAACCAAGATCGATGGCATCTATCGCGTTGTGCAGCCGACATACAGGGAACTCGCTGCCGCGGCTGAACCGGATATGCCGTTTTGGTGCGCAGGGGACTCAGCTGGGGGAACCATGGCCCTGGCATTCACGCAGCAATCCCGGTTGGAGCAGCGGCCCGTAGCATCCCGCCTGGTACTGATCTCGCCCTGCACAGACTACAGCCTGTCAAATCCTGACTCGCATGTGGCGGCGAAGCGCGATCCATGGCTGACGGTATGCGGCATCCAAGAGATGACGCATTTAGCATATCCGGACCACGATCCTCAGGATGCGATGCTGAGCCCAACATACGGCGATTTGTCAGGACTCCCGCCAATGCTCGTATTTGCAGGATCCTGGGACATGTTGACGCCAGATACAAAGAAAATGGTGCAAAAGGCCCGCGACGCAGGAGTGCCTGTGGAGTTTGTGATAGGGGAGCGCATGGTGCATATCTACGCGCTACTGCCCTACATCCCGAAGGCTACTGCCGCAGTGGAAAGGATGGTGAGCTATTTGCTAGCAAGCAGGGATTGATAGGCGTGAGCGTTGTGGCGTCTGTAGCGGTCCTTGGTCTAATTACGGCCACCGAGCATTTTAGCCTGTAATCATTAATCTATCTACTTTTCTTCCCCAGCCTTGATAAAACCATCGTATTCAATGCTTGACTCATATAGTACAGGGACCGTGGTCATCTTCGTCCGAACAGTGGTTTGGAAGGGTCGACCTTGTCCGGAACCATAACTAGGGAACCCAGTCCTTCAACCGTGACTAACCAGGGCTGAGGTTCCTGCCAGCTCACGCGATGGGGGCGGGATGGATATGATATATTGTGGCACATTTTCGTAGAAGTGAAGACTGTTGCGAACTCGTACAATAGCAACCACACGTATGTCAAAATCATACGACCAGGGTATCCATTTCGTCTATTTTTGCCTGTGTTGGTCATGCACGCTCAGGGATCAGACCCGGAATCCCAGTCTGGCTGAAAAAAAAAGTAGTTGGACCAACAGATATTTAAACAGAACAGGGATTGCTCAACGGTGGCTCCCTCAAATGAACCGGCATGTATCACCAGTTTGTTTACAAATCTGAATCTCCCAGCGATTTCACCATAATCTATCTGCTATTTGTTTGTGAAGTGACTTATTGGGCTCTCAATTCGATTTCCAATTAATTGTCATTTTTTCTCCATCAAGATTTAGGTACAACATCTATCACTTATCCTGAATGGCTAGCACATGCACTCTTGTACAATTTGATCGAAGGGAGCAGGAGGTGGACTTTGAGGACGATATCTTTCCAAGTCCACCATCCGACACACTACCCTTGGCTGCACTTGTCAAATTTCCCCTCTCTAGGTTTCATCCACAACCTCAGAGCCGTTTGCTCCAACTTCCCACTGAGTTACGTTATCAGATTTGGGAACTTGCTACTGCTACATACTGCGATCCCCACCGGACGTACGATCGAGAACTTCACGCATGGCGACCACATGCCACCGGGCCACCTCGTGTTGATACTGCGTTACTTTTGACTTGTCGCGCTGTGTATTCAGAGGCCTGGGATCTCCCAATAAAACAAGCACCACTGTGCATCTTCCAAGGATCCGAAGATGATCGACCGACTCGAGGGAGCGTGTCGCTCATTTCTTTTGACATGAAACCTTGGCAGGTACTATGCCTTGAAGTGATTGAAATGACTTTTCAGCAGACAATATTGCATGATGGGTTGAAGCGCTGCATCCGAGATCTTGAGAATGCTCGATCGCTGGCACTTGGGAAGATTGAGTATTATCTTCAGGAAAAAGTTTTGGATGTACAGCAAGATGTCCTACGAAACATATTAAAGCGTTCAATTCGGGACATTGTAATAAAAATGAACCGACGGGACTGGTCTGCTTGGGAAAGTGAACCTCACTCTTCAAACGACAAAGAGAAACCTCGAGTGACCTCTCGAGTTAATCATTTGCGTCTCGACATGACGATTCCATCGAAGTGGACAACATTGCCTGGGCTTTTTGGAAACGATTTCCAATTTACTGTCGTTCTGGAGACTTTCGGAGCAAAGAAGCCAGAATTAGAAGACGTGGTAAAGGAGGCAAGAAAATGGGTATTCCAGGCACCGCTTGGAACAGGATCTAATAATACCAGTCAGTTGGTCTGGGATGGGGTTAGGAGAGAGGAGAAATGGGACTTGACTAAGCCAGAGGCTTTTGGGTGGATGCAAAAGGCTCCGTGGAAGACACAGTCAGGTCGAATAGAGGTAGTGAAGCTGAAATACGTCATATGCTAGTTTTAATACATGTACTTCGGTCAATATCACCCCGGCGTTGCAGGGCTGAATGATGTAGATGGATAGTGTGAGATGAATGTACTTTTCCTTGTATGATGTTTGGTGGGCAGGTATTATAGTTAAGATGAATAGACTGATATTAAAAATATTTAGTGCCCCAGTCGCCGAATTCCTAGCATGTAGGGTAAGAGAGGTAAAAATGGCATGGAGACGAGGGCCAAAACACTCACAAAAGCATGGCAGGTGTTTTTTGAGGTACGTCATACGTGGCAGAATTTCCTGGTTTTCAATTATGTCCGACGAATATAAAAAGCAACGTGCAACAAAAAGAGATTGGCCCTCGCTCGGGCTTCGCGTAGTGGCTGGCTGGCTTGTTTTTAATTCGCCGCGTTTGATGGAACACGGGAAGTGATGATATTAATTTTAAAATGTCTCACTTTCTCCATCACATGATATAGCGAGTTTATTCCTCTGAAATTGTTCGAGCTTGATTTTGGGAGATTGCATTTATATTCTTCGCAGTGCATTGTGATTCACCTTACCTCAGGCTGGCATTCTCCAGATTGACGCCCTCCAATAATTCCAGTGATGGTCGCCTATAAAACCCACGTTACTGTGCTGAAAGACAGCTGTGTTTCATATCACTCATTGACAGCCTTGAGAATACCGCAGTGGTCAAGCTCCGGCGAGTTTCAAGGATGGGACATGGTTACATTTAGTCAACTTTTGGATGATGTTGAAGGATGCGCACGCTACTGGGCCCATCAACTTGGATGCGTGGGAATAAGTAATGGAGCCGTTGTAGGCCTATGGTAAGTACAGAGAATGATCTTTTTTCGGTGCGCCATCGTCTGACAGCACCATAGGCTTCACGGCACTTCCTATTCTGATATTATCCATATCTGGGGAGTCTCGACTGCTGGTTTTATCCCACAAGTGATTTCCACTAGCCTGCAGGATCCTGAAGTAGTTAACGAGTTGCTTGATTTGTCTGGAGCGAAGGCGCTCATTTTTGACGCTGGCTTATCAAGAAAAATCGACAGCATCAGTGTTCCTGCCTGCCCCACACCTAAAATTGAAGTTTTTGATACCCAACTACCACCATTACTAACTAAATGGGCAGCCCCATCGGCCGAGGACATTGTCATGATTTTGCATAGCTCGGGGTCGGTCTCCGGAAGACCTCAAATGGTCCCATTTACAGCCAAATGGTTAGATTTCACCATCAGCAAAATGAACAACCTTGCCTGTAGGGTCCGGCCATCGGACAAACAAGAAGTTTCAGTATCCTGGTACGTATCATTCGCCCGCTTGGAGTATCCGTGTGAGATTCTAACACCTTGGGTTAGGGGAAGCTTTTGTTACATCGGCTCAATTTCAGCCTTGATAAATATGAACGGGCGGGGTGGGTGTTTAGTCCTCCCTTCTCAAGTTCCTTTTTCATCATTGGAGTTACAGAAGATGGTCGACCAGTGCGGACTGACTACTTTGAACATGTATGGTTCATTCTTATCCAGAATCATCCAAGACGCGCGTGATGACCCGCGTTTGCTTTCTATCCTCCGAAGCCTGGAGTTCGTCGTTCATGGCGGTGGCCCTATGGAAGCAAAAGCTGCAGAATGGGCTCGCATGCATGGTATCAACTTGATAACCAGATTTGGCAGCATCGAGGTGGGGCCAATGCTACACTCGATCGGCAATCAAAATGATAATGAGAGGTTATTGCGCGAGTTTCCGGGAAGCTTGTATGAATTTGCTCCAGTTTCGACGACGTCTATTTCAACGACCATGAAACACTCCTTGGATTTGGTAGAGCTTGTGGTGCTTTCCCACTCACCTGATTGTCCTCATCCGTCCTTGCGCAACGCCAAGACGGGGAATTTCGCCACGGGTGACCTATTCCTCATAGTTTCATCAAATCGATACATATTCAAAGGGCGGAAAGATGATAGAACGATGATGGAATTCCCAGCACGCTGCGACATGGGAGCTATTGAAGAAAATGCCATGAAAACCTGCGGCAAAGACTTGATTGCAACGGCTGTTGCTGTGGGTAGGGGCCGGCCGTCGCCTGCATTAGTTGTGGAATTGAAACCTGACATAATCCTTTTTTCTGAGGGTGGGATTGCAGTACTGCAGGCTGAGATATTTCACCGAATTTCACCGTTTCACTCTCGCAGGTATAACCACGAGCGTATCAAAGATGCGCGTTTCATTAGCGTGGTGCCAAAGGGAACGCTGCCTGAGTCAACTGATAAAAGCGAAATCAGAGCCATGATCGAAGAGAGTTTGAAAGGGAACCTTGACGTACTTTACGAAAAAGAATGAGAGTGATATTTAATATGGTTCTTTTTAAAATAAAAAGTATCTGTACAGCTATTAATGCTCCTAGCTCTTTATTAACCGCACTGAGTTTAATATTTACAAAGCGTAGGATTGAGAGCTTCTCATGTCAATTGGTTTGTCGGACACCTCACCGCTTAGGGATCTGGTTCTCGCAAATATTTAGTACACGGGGCATGGACAAAAGTATTATAAAAAGGGAGCGATGTTATCTTCGCGTTTGTAATTCTTTTAATTTGGAGCTAAGGGAGATAGATTCTACATTTGGTGTGTTTTTAGTGTGGGGATACTGAAATAACTTAGCAAAGATGTCGACGTGTTTTTGTTTTCAATTCCAAGCCGCCGCACCTACATGACCATGGTAGGATCGCACAACCTCTGAGATCCAGTAATTGCTGCCTTTAGATTTTGGCCCTGATCACTGTGTCGTCCTTGTGCTCACCCTCGGGATCTTCGGGTGTGAAACGCTGTCGACGTTGATGGTGGTCCTGATGAGCCGGGAACATGGTGGCGTAAAACTCGGTCCATCCACCCATTCTGACGCGGATTAAGTTGTACTTTTCAGGATCCCTGGAGGCGTTTTGAAACGTCTTCAAGTCGGCACAGGTGATGGTGATCAGGTTGCCACCAACTTCGCCTTGGGCGTATTTCTTGACAAACGTCTCCAAATCTGCTAGCGGGAATGACTCATCAATGTTCATGTCGACGGGCGACGCGTTGGATAGTCCGTATGTCACGGCATCCGATTTGCAGCTCTTCATGGCCTGGTAGATGCTTCTGAAAGCAGGATTGGCAGGCTTGTCCTGGGGACTCGGTGCCGGAGAAAGATCCGAGGCGATGGGGGATCCTTTGCGACGGCCGTCTGCTGAGGCTCCATAGGCGAGACCGTCGCCAGTGTAGCCTTCAAAGGTACCAATACCAGGGGTGACAACAAAGTTGAGGTCCTTTCCATACTTTGCGTGGATCCTTTCGAAGGACGCGTCAAGATAAGGAGATTTGATCGTGTCAACACAAATCTTGACCATCTCCTTGATGAACCAGTCACCCAGCGCGTTCACTTCATCGTTACCACCTCCCCACTTGGGTAGCGAGAGAACCCCTTCTCTCATTTGCTTGTAGCGAACTGAGTACCAGGTAGGAGTAGCTGGACCCTGTGACTGATCCTGGAACGGCTCAACCATGTCGTTGCCCCAGTCGTTAATTAAGCAGTCGAGCAGATCGGGGAGAGTCATGGTGGCCGACTCTGAGTCATAAACCAGCTTCTTGATTGCGTACAGCGAGTCGATGGTGTTGGAAACGCCGATACACATGGGCGCCATAATGTGGAAACGCGCGCCACCGCTGACCAAATCAAGACCCTTTTCCACGCATCCATCGATGAACACAGAGAGCAGAGGGCTTGGGCATACGCCCTCGAGGTTGCCGTAGTTATCAAGTAGGAACTTGTAGCACTTGAGCACGAGCCATTCAAGCTGCTGTAAGAAGAGGTCTTGCAGTTGTTTGAAAGTCTTGATCTTAGAGGCTTGCGGTGTACGGAATGTTTGCTTCATTCCTCGCAAGTGCTCGGGTCCCGCATCGCCATATGTGGCGCCTTGATTAAGCGTCTGCTCTAGAGCGAGCATAGGCTGGACGTTGCTGAATGTGAAGTCTGAAGCTCCTGTAAACATTGGTTCATAACAACCATCAGCAGCATAATTTCTCGACCATGCTCGACTGACCAACTGCTCACCGGAGCGTTGGTCGAGACCGGAGCGGTGGAGACCTTCGGTCAACTTGTCATCATTAAAGAGAATCGGCTGCGCACCGCCTGACAAGATACCCTTGGCGGCTTCGTTCAGATATTCTTCCGGCATATTCTTGTACACTCTCAGGGAGACAGTGGGTGCATTAACTGGGAGTCGTCGGGCAGCCTTGAGGAATAGCATTGTCACCTTGTTCGCACCACCTTCAGGTGTATTGCCATCCAGCGCTTTGTATCCTCCCACAGTGATTTGCTGCACCCACTGGTTAATTCCACCACCCTGAGGGAAATTACCTCCAACGCCATTCACAGTTGTTGTTCCAAACGTCAGGTAGTCGCTGATAAAGTTGCGATTAACAAAAGCATGCTCGCCGATCTTCATGCAAAAGCAGTCAATGATTTCCTGCGCAACGTCTTCTTTGATTCTGTCATTCTTCAAGTCGTCCTCCAAAAACGGCCACAGAATTTGGTCTAGGCGGCCCAAGGCGGTTAATTCTCCCACCAAGTGCAAGCAGACATGCATGGTGAAGATGAGCTGAGTAGCCTCTTGGAAAGTACGTGGTGCATGGTCGACGAGGTAGCTGAGGCTTTCGGAAATATCCTTCATGTTCTTCTTTTCGATTTCATCATCGGTTTCGTTGGCTGCCTTCGCAGTCAGGGCCTGCCAGTTGCGCAGATAGCCCTGCACACCTTGGAGAGAAATCAACGCAGAGCGATAAAATATGGACTTGGGATCTTCGGCCGAGCTAATCTTGGAGATCTTGTCTTGCAAGTCCTTACAAAGGTCGCCCAGGCCACGCTTCGCTAAACGCTCAAAGTCGGGTACAATATGGCCCATTGCAGACCACTCGTTGAGGTTCGCTTGCAGCCAGAATTTCATTGTCTCTTCTTCCGATAAGTATGGCACAACTTCCTTGCCCCGGCCCAGTGTAAAATCTGGAATGACACCGACGATGAGCTCTTTGGGACTTAGACGTAGCAGCCCGTTCCAGTGAGCAAGGGATCCCTCTGGGTGCGATAGCGTCAGCGTGAGTGACTTGAGGTTTGCCGTTGCCTTGCGAATGGGAACGGGCTCTAGCATGATAGCCTTTTGCTGCTCAGGATCGTTCTCAAAATAGTCAGTCAGTTTGGGCAGACGGGGGAAATCTTGCTTCTTCATCCACCCATCGCGCCAATGAGAGAATGTTCGCGACATCAAACTTAGCACACGGTCGCTGGGAGCGTCTTTCCCAACATATTTTCCTTCGGCCATTTGATGGAGCCAATCTTGGTTATTATAGAAAAGATAGCCATTGGGGCTTCGCACTTTCCAGTGATCGTCTTCCACAATATCTTCAGCTCCTCTGATAGCCGGCACGCCCAGCTCGGCAGCCGTAGGAACATACCAGTAAGCACCGCTAATTGCTTTGACAACATCCAGGAGCCTGTCTAGCGGAGCCTCTGGGTCTTCCCCTAGCATGCTTTTCAGGATCTTTTCAAAGCGCACCTGTTCATTGCAAAACGCCGCGAACAGTAGTCCCTTTTCGCGTCCAGCGTTGCCTCCGCTTGTTCCATAGGACAGGCCTTGACGCAGAATTTTCCTTTGGTCCAGGTTCTTGTTTCTGATATGAGCACGATGGATGTGGGAATTGGTTGCATGCTGTGGAAGCGAGGCACCATCTGGGTTGCGCCCTATCATCTCATCCTCGGCCCCAGCGCTCTGAGTAGCAATTCGGGTCCAGTCAAATTCGAACTTCTGAGTGAAGAGGAAACTGGAGCCACGGTACTGCGGTGGAGAGTTTACAAGGATGTCCTCAGCCAAACTAATGGGGTCGTTGGGGTTGGTGATGCCATCATTGTAACGTCCCCCACCAACTTTGAAGTCTCTCCGTTTGCCAGCTGTGAGCCTCTCAATTTCTTCGCCTGCCAAAGCGTCCAATTGGCGGTTATATCGGCCGATAATCTTGGATACCATCTTTTGTTCCGAAGCCTTGATATACAAGAGTACATCTCCACCTGTATTGCGAAATTTGATGCCACGGCCAAGGATAGTTCTATCAATAGGAATATCGCGCTTGTACCACTTACCCCAAAGCTCGGGGTTAAATGCGGCCACGACGCCACATCCTGGATAGTTTGCGGCAACATCTTTGGCCACAGTGCCGATGATGCTCATGATTTCCTGGCGTGTCGAATCTTCATGATCCTTGAGCTTGATGGTCAGGACCTGGCCAAAGACGCTGGGAAGAGGTAGCCCTCTTTGGGCACCGGTCAGAGTCTCGTAGACAGTCATGATAGTTTGAGTCTTTGTAATTTTCTTTCCTTAAAGATAGGATGGCGAGCGTGACCTTTCATTTTTCAAGGTTACTTGCCGGCTTTTATTTGTTCAGAAAGAAAATATCAGACGTTTTCATATTTTCCACCTCAAAACATACAAGGAATGCGGAATACCCTTTGGCCAATCATTGGTATCTTATTTTGACACGAAGACGAAAAGTTCTGTTCCCTGACCATTGATACACGAGACACCGGCAACCGCGGGAACGGGCACTGCCTAGTTAGGCATGTCTGAAACTATCCTTCTAACGTTGGAATTCTGATGGAGCTTGAATGAGCGATGGATCTGATTATCATCAAGCAACTATATCAACAATAATCTTTTTCTTCAAGCTTGATATAACTTCTCAATGACACCCCAGAGTATATCAAAGCATTCTCTTACTCCTCTAGTATCTAAGAACTCAACACAAATACTGCCAAGGTAGATCTAGAGGGCCATAGCCAGGAATAAGTACAATACGATGTCAATTATATTGTGAGACTTGGCTGCTAGTCACAAGCACGATGCATACCTCAGATGCACGCAAAAGACCTCCCCGCACTGGTCGGTACTTTATTTCTAAGTAATTGTTAATATTGCAAACGGTATTGGGTGAAAGCAGCCCGCTATGAAACATTGGTTTCATTCCCCGCCGGGTAATTTTATATTTGCATACCTATTGCCCGCTTGCTACTTCTCAGCTCCCGCAAGGTCTAAAGAACGCGCCGAAGCGAAACACATACCAAGCACTCAGCCGCAGTGTCGTGGACCCAGTCACATCTCGTAGCCCAAACAAATTATCTTCATTTGTCAGTGCTTTGCTTTCCACCTTGGCATGCTCATCCAATTCAGATATTCGAAAGAAAGGACAATAAAAGCACGCAAATGTAGAGGTCCTAGCCCAAAATTGGCTACTCGAGTCAAAATACAGAAATGCAAATGCTTCTTTATGTTGTTTCATAAAATACTTTGCAAAGATATTTTAAATGCTGGAAAGCGGGATAAATGCGATACCGATGGACCGAGACAGTTCCATGGTATCCATGCTGGAAGCGGGATTGCTGTAGGTACCTAGATTCCAGCCGCGCCGAATGTTTCATTTACTTCTGACCAAAACACGAACCATCTCCTACATCAAACATGATTACATATCACTGTTGAGAATATTCTGATTGGAAACCCAATTGCCAATCATTCATCCCCCCCAAAGAAGACACCATGATGGATGATGGTGAAGGGAACGATTTGCACTGGATCAAAACACATGAAAAATGGTCGACTTATTTGATTTGAAAATTGTAAAGTCTATTATGCATTAGACTAGTAATATATGCCTAAGGTAATTAAAACATTAGACTCATTAAAGGATTGTATGAAGGATATCAACTGCCAGACACCCTTGTACCCCAAAACCAAGTACGCTGATAAAACAAAAGTAGTGATGCAAATATTTTTGAAGGAGAAGACAAGAAGAAGATAAAACATTGGTCATGATAATATCAGATCAAACATCTTAGTCTGAAAGCACAATGCGAAGTCCGGAGTTGTTTTCAGCCCAAGAGATCAGATCGTAATCGTATACTCCAACGAGCTCAAAGGCCTCAACGGTTCCAGGGGCCTTGCAATCAGTCTTTTCAGTGAGGTAGGTGCTGTATGTAGCATCCCAAGTAGCATCGGCTCCAATTGCAGCGGAGAGACGTCCGAGGTGGATGTTGCGCTGGTTTCCAGGACCCCAGCTATCTCTGGGGCCGGGAGCAGGGGAAAGGCTTGTGAAGAGATCAAGCTTTCCGCTGCCATCCAGGGTATCGCCTGGGGCAAGGGAGAAGGCAAATTGGCACTTGAGGCCAGAGGCGATATCGGGATAAGTGAAGGTCAAGAGGGCGGTAATATCATGACCATCGTTTCCAGTGTGCTTGGCAACGACACCGACATCGGTGGAAGCAATGGCACCAGTGCCCACATCATAGGCCCAGATGTCAGAGGGGTAAAAGTACTCCTGGTTGCGAGGTACAAGAGGAGCTGCAAGAGGAGCAGCAAAAGCAGATGAGGCAGCCAGAACGGTAGTCACAATGGTCTTGGAGAAGAACATGTTGAGGAGTTTGTGATGAGATGGTTTTGAATTGATTCTCAGTTGTTGATGAGTGAGTGATTTGGTACTGAATATCAAGAGCTTTCAGGCCAGGCGCAAGGGACTTTATATATTCAACATATTGGGCTATGCATCTCGCAATCGCTGAGCGATTTTCTCATGGCCAAACCTACTTGGCGCATCATTGAGTGCTGCGGTTGAGGCTTTGCCTTCTCAACTGGTGCCCGACGAGAATAGCATCCCTCCCCCTCCACCTAGAACCATCTGCCGAGCACAGCCCATCGGATTGCTTCGCCACCGCCTTCTTCTTGGCCTGCACATTTGATGTGTGCGGGGGAAAGTGATGATCATAAGGCTGCCAATAAAAATAATGCGGCGTTGACTATTCGGCACTACACACGCGACTAGGCCGAACAGGTATCTCAGCTGAAGTGTTGGCCTAAGCTCAAGCCAATGATGACAAGGCTGTTTTTGACACCACCGATGGGTGCATCACGAGGTCTCAAGCCACGCTTACTGAACTATTCTCAGCTCAAGACAGTGGCTTGCTTTTTGCGAGAAAAAAAAAGCTAAGCCTAGCGGGAGCGGTATTTTAGCTACCTTTTTTCTTAGCTTTTCTTCTTCCCTCACACTGTTGATTCATCTTGCTGAGATGCGCTCGTCGAGAACTATATTTGACAGCATTTCAATTGACCTGATACGATGCGTATTAATTGATTCAATTGGCAGAACACCTCGCTTTGTGGTAAGCTACCTGCGGGGGAACAATATCTCATCTGGAGCTTGAGCACGGTCCCAGTTTGGTTAATGCGACCAGTGTAACTAGTCCAATGCTAACCTGTGATGACATGACAAACTGCAGAGAGCTGAAAAGCTATTAGAGACACGTCAACTTCCGGTATAACGTAGTCCATCTTACATACTTTGAAGTGGAATTGAGGTAGGCTTAATGAGGCCATCCGCATGCGGAGGTCCTCAGCTACTGCAAACGCGAATATGCCTAAAGTGCAGACTCCACTTCGGCGACCTTCGGAATCTCATGCCCTGCCTACATGCTATGCGAGAGCTTACGTGCGGGGTATTTGGGTCTTTTGCCGGATGTCATGTTGGCATGAAGTCATACTCAAGCTGAAGTCCAGTGTGTTAAAGTGTGGGCATCACCAAACGGCTAGTCGCGGCGTATCCTAGAGAAGAAATAATGCTTGAGATCTGTGGATGTAAAGTAAATCATGTCATCTACAGCATTACTACGTTTTAATCCATCATATATCATTGTTTCAATGCCTACATACATCTAATTGAACAATCCAATTTACAGACGTCCATTCCACTTTTTGGAACCAGAGTACTGAGTCTATCAATAGATGGCTATGATTCCAGATGCATGTAGAAGCTCTTGATTTCTCACTATGGAAGGGATCTAGCTAGGTCTCTTATAGCTGCAGCTGCCAGCTGCAGCCCGGGACTTCCTATCTAAGGTTGAAGCTATTCGCGGCTTGGCAGCCTTGGCTACCGTCATCCGATAAGGCCAGCGGCGGCCTCCAGCTGCGTCTGTAGTAGTCAGATAAGCCAGTCACCGTTGTTGACGGTATTTGTATGTGAATTCGGGCTGCACGCAGCCCGAAGCCAGTCAGGTTGATCTGGCCGTTACCATGTTGGTCAGGCTAGGCTATTGAGGCTATCTACGGTGTGTGACAGAGTCCCTTCTGATCTTGGTCCTAGACTCCTGTAGTAGATAAAAACAACTCCCAAGTTAAGCTTGGTGAGATGGGTACTAAACAAATTTTTCTTAACAGCGAAAACATACGCTATTTCGACGTTTAGGTTCAGTTCATTTTTCTGGAATGTCGGGAATTAATGCATTCATTATCAGAATTGAATAACCTTTATGCAGACTGAGATAGTTTTATGCATGCTTAGCTTGTGATTGACATCCTTGCGGAGGTTAATTTCTGCTCTTGAATCACAACGTAATCTCAAAACATCCGAGGAAATATGCTCATCATCGGAGACTGCGTGTTGTTTCACCACCCGCTGATTCGCCTACCTCAGACGGCCGCGAAGCCACGATTCTGTCCATGTCAAATGTGCCACTATCGGAAAATTCCTCTCAAACCCCGAAAATGGCACAGCCTGTCTCCACTGGCGTTTTAGTTCACCTTCCTTGCACACTCTCCATAATTATTTGAAATATTTAACTCAGTCTGTAAGCATGGCCTCCGAACTAAGGATCCACACTGCCAGGATGCAAAACGGTTGACGATGCACGTGCATCCGAGCAACCGAAGATCAAATCGTATTCTAAACCTTAAATGAACGGAACAGTAACATTAAGCAGTCTGCTGCCTATTTCTCTCATGTTCGTTGAACCAAATTGATTTTTTCCCCTCTTACAGTGGCGCATTGCGATTGGATTGCTGGGTGGGATTTTAAGAGAGAAGGCTGCTGCCGACGGTTGGGAACTCAACGTCGTCATAAACCAGGAGAAGCCAACAAACTATCCCATTTCCCTTGTATTTCACGCAAAACCTTCACAGGGGTCAGTCACTAGCCCGGACGTTACACCATCGGCCCGCTCCGGGCAAACTTAGATCCTCCGGCTTTAATGGTTTCTAGAAGAACTCACCTGAACTTAGTTGCGGTAGAAACGCGAAGATGCGGCCAACGTGTGAAGGGCGCAGTTACGATTGTTCGAGATGCTTTTGTAGCGAATGCAAATTAGTTTATGAGCCACTGCCTGTCTGTAACTTTTTAAAATTCTGATACTGGATCAGGTACAGTCGGACAAGGTTGCTATGGAAGTGTTGATTGTAGCTTTTGAAGCGTCAGGAAGAATCTCAAAGCTGGACGCGGACAGGTTGTACGGTAGCTGTGTTGGAGCCCTTGAAAATATAGCATCACATGAAAAGCTTCGGAGTAAAAGTGCGCTTGGCCAGTAATAATCGCGGTGGATGTCACAAAGTTTAAAGCGGTGGAGAAACAGGAAAAGGGGTGACTAAACAAATACGATGACCTCCCTCACCTAGCTTAGTTGCCTGATGGTCTTCTAATAGCGTATTGGGGCAAGGTCAGTTTGTCTACGTACTACGAAGGGGCTGAGTGGGAAAAGAGCTAAAGGGGGCTTCCTAATTTGGAAGAATATATGCTAGGAAGAAACAGGGGTAGATATTGGATGGCCTAAAGTTATCACAATGAAAAGCACATGCGTAGTTGAATGCCATTTGACACCATAACGTCGATTTATAAGTTTTATCAATCGTCTAAAAAGAACGAGACAATCGCAGGCCCTGTTTCTCCTTTGGTGATGGCTGGCAATTTCTTCATCTTCGACATCTTGTGCAGGTATTCTACATAAAAAAACAATCAGAGCTTAGAATAGAATAAAATTAAGTTTCGGACAAAGCCAAGCAAAAGTGCCAGCTCATAGCGGAGCCATGTCATTTCAGGAAGGATGCGAATTGGCAAGTACCGTCCATTTCATGATCCTGTCTCAAGAATGAAACAGCTTTAAACTTGTCATGACGAATAGCTATCCTTATTCTAATTAGTCAGGGGTTTAAAAGTTGAAAATGAGGTGCGTGGCTGCCAAGGCAGTTAGGGCGGGGCGTTTGCGCAATCCAAATACACCAACTTCGTTGACACACGTTGGTGAGAAGAAATTAGCAGTTTCCCGAAGAGGACTCTCCGTTTTAAGCACATTCACACGTCAAATTGATAACTAGGATAGAAGATTGAATGCTTGGCAACGGTAGCGTCGGAATTGTGAATTCGTGTCTCGGTATAAAGGTCCGAGGACATCACCATGCCATTTTAATCATTGCTGACCTATTAGATATCCTCATCAACATAAGTCACAAATATTATCACCTCATCATGTATATTTCGACCAAAATTCTTTCGCTTCTAATGGCTCCATTGGGGGCTTTGGGGCAGACTTCAACTTTTCAACTCGTCAACTCCCTCCTGGGACCCATTAGTCTCAGTATTCCCAGTTCAAATATCAGTTCAATCACTCTCTCATTGGTCACATTTGCCGATGAGGTGGTTGATATCTCTGGTATTTCCATATTTGGCAATGTTAACGATGGGGGCTCAGTGAACTGTACCTCTGCCTCAACTGCTGAACAACAGACCATTGTTGGCCCAGCTTCAATTCCAGCTGAGGGAGCACGTCAGATCAACCTCTCCCTCATAAACTTCAACGATGAAGTGATTGATTTCTCAAACATCGCGATTTTTGGAAACGTCAATGATGCCGCTTGCTCCTGATTCCATTTTCATTCATTACCCTATACAGGGTGTCTCGCTGGAGTACGTACGTAACGCTTTATCTTTGTGAATCAGGGTTTTTGATGATTTTAATGGGTAAAGGAAATTTTAGATGATCCAATTGATTGCGCAAATTGCATCGCCGATGTTAGCGGATGCCGTCGCAAGCGACAAAATTTGATGTGAGAAGTTGGGAATTTTAAATCTCGATCACTTAAGGGAGGTGGAGTTGTAAATCCAGAGCTGCGGCAAACCGAACTAATTTGATTTAAATATGTTAAACTTCTGTTTAAATAATCCTTTTCAAATTCAATAACTGATGTATGTTTGAACGAGCCAAGTGACTCCTCAGACGTGAATTTAACCTAGGTGCTCGGATCAGATCGTTGATGAATCTGCGCACCCACGACCCTGCGAATTACTGGCGCCAATTGTACACCAACAAGGGAATGAAACTTGCTAGCAACCAACACAACGGAGGCGCAGCTACGTGGCCAAAGCTTCACAAGGCTTCGGCTATACCCCAAACCCCGCCTGATTTTTTCCCGCCAATTGGTTACGTTCACTTGCAACACTCTGCGACCAATTAATTGCCATCTTTGGCTGGTTCTTGTACCCGCCTGAACGCCACAAGATGTGTCAATACAATATGATTGTGCTCGGCGATGAAGGTGTAGGAAAGACTACCCTCGCAATCATTGTTCTCTATTCCATCACTACTCTGTCATCCTTCAAACACATACTAAATCTCCATTGCCGGGGCCAAAAACTTCGCGGTTGTAGGCCAACGCCGATATACCTGATTGGTAATAAAACTGACATGGTAGCTGGGCGAGAAGTATCAACTGCCGAAGGGTTTGAACTTGCTTTGAGCCTTGGAATTGACCTTTTTATCGAATCATCTGCTGCAAATATTGTTGTTTTTGAAATGGCTATATGCGACCTCGTACGAATACTTAGAGTCCAACAGGGTAGGCCCGGCGGATTGTATGAGAGGAAAACAATAATTTTTGGATCCCAGATCATCATCCCAGCGAGCGAAAATGGAACACAGGAAGGGCGCAAACGCTTGGAAAGATCTTTAATCCTTGCTGTGAGAGTCAATAACTTGAATGAGACACTGGAGATCCTAAACGCAGGTGTCGATATTGACGCCACCCACGGGATATTCGGGACCTCACTGCACGAGGCCGCTGGATTAGGCTACCTCGCTATCGTCAATCTACTGCTCAAACGAGGCGCAAGAATTAACATCAAGACATTTGTCTGGTGGATCACCACTCATATATGCCTCCATTGGCGGGCATCTCGACGTTGTCAAGGCTCTCATTCACCAAGGCTATGATGTTAATGAGAAAGGCGAGATGTGGGGGACTCCCTTACACGCCGCATCATCTCGAGGTCACACTTCTCTTGTAAAATATCTCTTAAAGCAGGGAGTAGAGTGAATGAGAAAGCCGGGCCATATGAGTACGCACTTCATGCGGCGTCGTGTTTTGGTTCAAAGGAGGTTGCAGTCACTCTTTTGACTAATCATGCAAACGCCGCGTAGCTCAATGAAGATGGATGTACCCCATTGCACGTGGTGGCATTCACAGGAAATGCCAGGGTGATCCGAGAACTTCTTGATCATCGAGTAGAGAAATCTCCGAACACGATTTCCTCATTCGGAACCGCTCTGGACATAGCAGAAAAGAATGGGCATTCTATTGCTGTCAAGCTTATCTTGGAAGCAAATGGAGAAAGGTCAGGGCTGCAAACTACTAGGTCATTAACCAAACCATATCGGTTGGGTCCACAACAAGTGGACAGCGAGAACAAGTCGCCAAACTCCTACACGAGGTCTAATGATTCAATTATGGATCACAAGAAAGAAATAATAAGAGATACACCCTCTCCAGCCAAAAAGGCCCGCATTTGCAAAAATATAATGCCGTCATCGCAGGACAATGTTGTCGCGCCAATTAGCCGAGAGGCTCCTGCATTCACTGGACCCAAACGGCGCGCGCAGGACATCAGATTTACGATTCTTCACGACTATCCAAAAGCGAATTTTGAGTGAGCGAGCGGCCCCACCAGTGAATCCAACTTGATGCAGACACTGATTTGAATTAGTATTGTTTTCGTCCACGGGTTGCAAGGCCACCCAGAGAAAACGTGGGCGTGCAGCGAACCAAGTCATAATCTATCTGCCTGGCGGCGTGGGCTACCTTTCAACAGATTCAAAAGAAGCGATGGGGCAGCGTCTGTTTTTTGGCTGTATGACTTGTTGCGGAAGCACCCAGAATTTGAATCATCGCGAATCATGACGTGGGGCTATAAGAGCAAGGTGACTCGGAAATTGCTTCGAGGAGCTGACTCACGAAATATCTTGGAGCATAGCAAACAAATAATAGAGCAGCTACAGAATATGCGGAATGATAATGTTAGTTTTTTGGTGGCCGTTCTGAAAGGTAAAAATAATGCTGACAACTCTAGCCAACCCGACCATTAATATTCGTCACTCACTGCTTTGGTGGTGTCATTGTGAAAGCAGTCAATATTACAAACGATCTAGTGAGATGATAAAAAAACTAACGTCAGCTGGTGTAGGCCATGGCGATATCCAGACATTCGCATCACCGGCCTGAATATTTGCATCTTTACTCATCCGTCTGGAACGTACTATTCCTTGCGACGCCCCATAAAGAGATTAGAAAGGTAGACTGGAGCTCTATTTTGACCAGCCCTGCGAAATACATTGCTCGAGGATCACTGAGCAGCATATTACTATTCTTGAACTCCAACAGTGAGATGTTTAGGAGTATAGAACAATTGTTCCCACAAATGCTTGACGGTCATTTCACTGTCCATTCATTTTTTGAGAATCTGTCAACGCATGGTGCACAAACTTCCCAGGGCCTGGTAAGTTCACCAGGGGTTTTTAGTTGATAACCCAGCCTATATGATCTTGCTAAAGTGTATCTGCGTTTAGATAGTTCCTAATAAGTCGTCCGTGGTCGATCATGCGAACGAGATAGTAGTTGGTTTAGATGCAATCCACACCAACATTTGTAAATTTCCCAATTCAAACCATTCCGGATATCAGAAAGTCATCAAAGCATTGCAAGCTGGTGTAAGATATTGAGAGTATTAGATGAAAGTCACTGCTTAATATATGGAGCGGAATTGAAAGCAGCCATTTTTGTATCATAAACGGGCAATATGATGGGTACGAGTAATTGTTATCACCTATTCTATGCAAGGCGAGGAATTATCTAAACATATCTATTATCATAATTCATAGTTATTACAACTTGGACCCTGGTTCACTCTTGGAGGGCCAAGGAATATTATATCCTCCCAGCTTAGCCCAGATCGCATCCCAAAACTCGCATTCGGAAAAGTCGATTTTGGTCACATTGAACCCGTCCTCAACATAAAGACCTTTGCTGTCACATGTCTCAAATTCTGGCCATTGCTGGCGCTTCGTCGATGGCTTTCCCTTGGCGGCCATGGCAGTCCAGGCTGCGATGAGAGTGCGACTAATTTCTCGCTCTGACGAGGTTGCATTTGCAGTGCCATTGCCCCAAGGCTGGTTGTCAAGGTTACCAAAAACAAAAGGTAGCTCTGAGGTGTGAGTGGCGCCAAAAATACTACTGTATTGTCCTGGGAAGGCTTCACCATCGACCCACAACCAGGGAAAGGATGGAGTGTGGTTGAACCTGTATGCATAAGCTGGCGTGCCCGCGGAAATAGCTGCTCTCAAAGCTCTGTATGTTTGGCAAGTGTAGCTGGAAACAGTGGAAATATGGGTGATTGCTGCGATGACTGCCTCTTCTGTCGAGCCGGATGAGTTGAAAATAGACAGCGGGTACTCTTTGCTAATAACCGTACGGAGAGAGCCCCAGCGTGCCAGAAAGTCGGTGTAGTTGGATTCTGTGACAGGACTGCCAGATTCTATGAGGGTTGGAATCACAAGGAGCGCAGAGTCCAACTCGGCTAAACATGCATTAGCTTGAAGTGAAAAAATGAGTGCTTTTGAAAGAAATTACCTGATCCTGCAATTATCGGTACTTGAGATCCAACCTTGAGAGGCTCCTCTTTAATAATTTCACCGTCCAAAACGGCAGAATCCAAATTGGTAATATTTGGCAAGTTGAAGCCGTAAAGTGCACCCAGGTCGTGGCCATTCACGCTTGGATCAAGCAGTGCTGGGGTTTCTTGGAATGCTGTGATGAGCGCCTCCAAAGACTTGGACTGCAGACAATGTAGCTGGAACTTGTCAGCGATGTCAATCATTCCTAGCCAGTCGTTCTCACTCACATCATTAATCCCACATTTTAGTGTCTTGGCATAGCTCGCAGCACTATACTGGGCCAGGGATTTTGAAGTCATGCTCTGGCCGCCTCCGGACTCTAGGATGGCGGCTGAGATGAGGGACTTCGCCTCTGGAAGAGTCGATACGGTAAACGTGTCATCGCCGCCAGCACTCTGGCCGAAGAGAACAACGGCTGAAGGGTCACCGCCAAACGCACCAATGTTGTGTTTTACCCACTTCAGAGCAGCCAAATAATCTTGTATAGCCATGTTACCCTTGATTCCGGCTGTATGAAGAGCGAGGAAACCCAGCGGACCTATCCTATAGTTGAAAGAGACAACAATGGCGTCCTCGGCGAGGTTACAAGCGTCATAGAGCGGATAAGACAGTGCTCCAGCATCGTTCCCGCCACCATACGCCCAGACCTTGACTGGTAGCGCAGAGTGTGCCGTAGCATGAGCAGGGACATAGACATCCAGATACAAGCTTTTTAAAAATGTGAGACGGTGATTTAAATTTAGAATAGGATATTTACTAACCAATCTTCGGAGGAGGGCTGCCCCGTGACGGCAAAGCTAGAGGGAAACTGAATGCAAGTAGGAGGTGCTTCTGTGGCGTTGAGGACCCCGTCTTTGTACGATGACGTTAGATGTTGCGGAGGAAGAAACCTCAACTTTCCGACTGGTGGCTCGGCAAATGGGATGCCTTGGAATAGCTTTGTTTGTGAATGGGGGCATTTCCCGCCGTGAACGGTTCCGGCAGAGAGCTTGACTGAGGGCTCTGAATAACCACACACAGACGACACAGCAAGCTGCGCCGCCAGGAAAATTTGCTCCTTCTTCATGTTGGCTATTGTTACACTGGAATTTAATTATTGATGATGAGGAGTGATTGATTGCAGGGTAGAAACAGAATACTTATACAGCCGTGCTCTTGTCGTCATCTCTTCGTCCAGACTAGCGGGAAATGCACACCTCGTTCTCGCTTTACCAACAATTGCCTAATTGGGCATGTAATTCGAAGGAGGCACTGCGAGGGGGCTGAGCACCAATGAAAAAGGCCGCGACCAACAAGCAACACTTTGCCGCTTAGCCGGACCGTTGGATGCACGGGCGCCGAGGACAAAGCGGAAAATCATGTCGCAAAATGGGAGCAGGAGAAATAGGCAAATTCGTAGTAAAAATGAATAGAAAAGAGAGAAACACAATTGAGCCATCTTGCTCTGATGGTATCGTCTTTTTCCCTCCATCATCCAGTCTGGGGCTGCTCCCGCTAACAATGCGCCTTCTCCGCCTAAGTGCCGAGTTGCCGCTTCGCCGTATCCACAGTAAGCCGGCTAAGTGTTAGCCCTACGACGGAGGGATCCAAGGAAAATAAGGATGGAGATCATAATCCTGGCTGCACTGGGGAAAAATAAAATGTTCAGTGCGTAAAACATGATTTAATTTTATCGAAATGAAGCAATGTTTACCAATCACGAATCTAGTAGTTACACATTTCAAGTCACATATTTAGCCTGTATTGAGGTTAACGGTGTCTTGATACTAGCTGAAAACATCCTCATGGATGGTAATCCATGACTTCTTGGATTTAATCCACCTATCATATCTATTTACAGTTCCCTTTTAGCTTCTTCTGTGATCTTTCTTCCGTCTCGAGTGCCAATAAACCATTGGGAGAATCTATGCCCTTTTCGAAATGTTAAGTCACTTCGTTTTTTAATGAGCAACATTCATTGAAATAAATTCTGAGATCAAAACTGCAACCCGCGATTCGTGGTTTTCTGAACCCTGGCAGTCAGTTTTGCACACGGCTTCCCAACAAAACAGCGTCCCGTGCTCAAATGCGTTGGACATCGCGGTGGTTCAGCAATGAGCTCATCATGAGCCCAGCAAAATTCAGCTCTGCCTTCCCCACGTTGTGCAGCCTCCGGATGGCTTCTTTGGCAGAATCTGGCTTGTTGTGAAGGGGGTGTGTCTTCCTTTTGCAAGTCGACTGATGCTGACTTGCAAATGGAAAACCACGAGGCTGGCCGGCTTTGAGGCATCCTTGCCTGGTAGCGCACTATTGGCACATCTCCAGCTGTCGCTATTCGAATTTCTTTCAATGCTGAGCTTAATTCCCAGGCGAGAGTTCAGTGCTCCACCACCACAATGATCATATTGAGTTTGCTGGCGAGACTCGAATCGTAATCCCGAAGTCTCAACACATCGGTTCCAAAGATGGACATGGAGTGCCTCTGACCGACCTTTCAGAACGGGGTACTGGCCAACAAGATCCCAGGTTCGGTAAAGTTCGTTGGCCCGGAACATGAAGTAGGGCTAGCCGAACTATTCAGCCTCGTTCTCAACCTGATCATCAAACAACCTGCCATTCGAGATGGGAGATATCCCAGACAAAGAAACCTCGCTTCTGATGCAATATAAATTGTTGCATGCCATAGTATCGATGTACGAATTTGTCACCTTGACAGGTACAATTATTCAATCCCATGTACCACACAAGACTTCCTGCATTTTTGTTGATGCACACTTTCAATGGTCTGAGGTTTAGTAAAACCACATCGAGATGTTCTTTCTCTGTGCACATTCCAGTTAGCTCTCGGTCGTCGTGTTTCTCCATATTCATAAATGCTCGTCTATACCCTGGACGGATTCGTTGGTGTTCCACGCAAAGTCCATCGCTGGGTCGGTATTGACAGGTATTTATCCCTTTTAAAGGGCAGTTGTTGGTGACAAGAAAGACAGTTCGTGCAGGCTTCCGTCTTGAGATGGCTTTTTCCGTGGATGAATTAGACCACTTGGTGGGTTGGGTAGTAAGTGATCCCTTTGAATGGGTAGTTGCTGGTGACAGGAAATGCGATACATGCTTCTGTCTTAGGAAGTTGCTCCTTGTGAACGGAGCAAACCAATTGATGGCTCGAGCAGTAAGTAATCCCGCTGAAATTGGAGCTTCTGCAATTCCCTTTAGATCGTTTAGGGCAGTGAAACCATGGTGCTGGTGAGGCGAAGCGAGAGGCTAGCAGGAGAGTGTGTCGCCAAAGCCTGATTGCAAGAAGACATCGGGCATGGAGACATTTTTGAGGAGTACAGTGGTACCCAGAATATCGCAGGCTGTGGCGACTTGAGAAGAGAGGCTTGCGATGCAAATGCGAGATCCGATCAAAGAAGTGTGGGGGGGTATTGTTGTTCCATGGTGACCAACGATGCCCACAATGCGAGGTTGAGGTCAAGGCTTGACTGGAAGTGTGTTCCAGGACGATTGATTGATGGTGCTGAAGTTTGAAAATTTGATAGGGAAACTCGGGGAATTTATAGCCGTGGAATGGTGAAAGAAAGGCATGACACATTATGCTGTAATCAGGAGATCGGCCGACGGCACAGTGAGTCACGTACGTGAGCACATCTGTCGAAACTTGAAATGTTCCATCAGTGCTTCATTACATGTTGATAATGAACAAATGCTACTGAAACCAAGAGAAAGGGACATCGGACAATGAATCACAGAGGTGAACAAGCCTAACAAGAAGTTATTCCTTTGTTCATTTTTCACATTATTGTCCATGCACAAGCATCGGTTCCGATCTCAGTGCCAAGGCCGACCAAATTCATGATTCATACACTGGGTATTTCTATGCCGGTGGCATGGAAAGGGCAAAACACTTTGAGTCATCAGTTATCCCAAGCATTCTTGAACGTCCAAAACGACATGTCAGACTTCCTTGCGATGAAAAGAATTTGTGGCTGATTCATCCAATCAGATGCAAGAAGTGGGCAGCCATGTTAGCGCAACGAATGGCGAGCGGGGCGTCGGTCTCAGCCGCAGCTGTAGCTTCAGCCTGGTTGATCTTGCACATCGATTCCAGCTCGTTGTACCATCTTTCGAGCCTTGATAAGGCCCGCGACGCAGAGGGCCTGCCTAAAGCGTGCTGGGCCTCTATTCAATAAGACCCGCCGCTTCGACTGCGAGCAGGTCCGCGCCATGTCGACGCCAGTGGCTCGCGTGTCGGACCTAGTGCGCGACTCAGAGCTCCGCACCACCGCCTCGCCTGGCCTCACCCATCACACCTACTACGTGTCCAAGCCTGGCGCCCGCAGGCAACAGGTCAAGGAAACATGGAGACGCCACCGTCAGCTGGGCCATGGGGCTTTTGGGTGTGTGTGGCTCGAGCAGTGTGAGACAAACTCCAGCCACGCAAACCTGCGCGCTGTCAAGGAAATTAAGAAAGACGCGACTGTTTCTTATGAACGTGAAATCGAAGCGCTGGCTAAGTTTTCTCATGATAACGTATGTCTTCCATTTCTTAGCTTTACCCTGCCATCCATAGCTAAGCTCTTTTGGAATAGTATGTTCACTGCTTCGTCAAATTCTTTGGGTGGTATGAAAGCCAGGGCATCCTCTTTATTGCGATGGAATACTTGGAACACGGCGATCTCCAACAATATCTCGATGTCCCTTTTCCCGAGTCTGAGGCCAAGCAAATCGCCACGCAGCTGGCCGAAGGCCTTGCTTTTCTCCATGAGAACAATTTCGCCCACCGTGATCTCAAACCTCCTGTAAGTCTCTCTATTTGCCCATTTTATAGAGATTTGGTTGTGTTAATTGGTGTCAGAATATTTTAGTGGCCCAGCCACGACCAACGTGGTGGGTCAAAATCGGTGATTTTGGCATAAGCAAGCGAATCGGTATCGACACAGCTCTACGCACCCACATTGGCACACCTGGCTACATTGCGCCAGAGGTAATCGGCATGTCCCCTCTCTCTGAAACCCATGAAAAATCCGAACAAGATAAAAAAACATACGACTCAAGCGTCGATATGTGGGCCCTTGGTGCGATCATCATCCGAATGCTCGCCCAATGCTCTCTTTTTCCAACTCCACAAGACCTTTTCAAATATGTCGTCCATGAATTACCTCTTCCCCGTGAAGCCTTAAGTAGCAGAGAAATCAGTGATGATTGTTATGACTTCTTGGGAAGGGCTATGGCACCATCACCTTCGAGTCGATTGAAAGCGAATGAAGCACTTGTTCACCCATGGTTGGGGACGTCCCGACCCTCGTCGGGAGCTGGTTCGCAGCATGAAAAAAGGTACATATTCCTTCGCCTCCCACTTCGCTGTTCACGCATCACTGACCTCTCAGTATCCTTATCGATGATTTGTCTCTCGTAACACAACCAACAGTACTAGATAGTGTTGGAACTAGCACAATGCCTACAGAGGCATCATTGGCTTGGTCAACACTAAACATCTCAGACACGCCTATGACGTCTACCGCTGCCAAAGCTGAACCGACAAAGGACGAGGCTCGGTTCTCTCAAGGTGCTAGTCCAACAGCATCAAAAACGGATATATCACCTTTGAAAAATACTCCAGCTACTGCAGTGTTGCCAAAGACGCCCCAGCTTCACCAGGAGGTCGACGACGCTATCCGTATCGCCGATACCCAGCAAATGGTGATCAAAGATGATATCACCCAAAATACGGCTACAAATTCTCGACTTGCCCATGCGGAAGCTGACAGAGAAATCACAAAAGATATACCCTCCACGGGTTTTGATTCGCAGTCAATGAATGGAAAGGCATTGGTAGATTTCAGCCAAGATACGGAAAACTGGTTTGCGAACAAAGAAAATGAGTTGGCAATTCTTGCTGCCGAGCTGGCAACCCTCAACCCTGATGTCTTGGCCCGACTCTCATTCACAGGCATTGAGGATTTATGCGCAGACATTTTGGATGTTGCAAGACATATATATTATGATGAGGAGACTTTTGAAAAGCATTTCGCCGCTCAACAAATAATTGAACCAGAGGAGGAGCAGACCTTTCAGGTCCAAATCAATAATATAGATTCCCGTACTACCGGGGACACGGTTAAATCTGCCATCGCCAAAGGTGGAATTCCGACGATGTTAGCTTTGCAAGCCGCTTTAAAATCGAGAAACGATGAGTGTCTCATTGCACTTCTGCAATGTCGAGCTGATCCAAACGCTTTGTTTTCCAATGATATGGTGGAGTATGTTGCCGGTAAACCCACCAGTCATTCATTTGTCAGTGCTTTGACATTTGCGGCTTATTTGGGCCACGAATTTGGGGTCTGGGCATTGGTGGCTGCTGGAGCGGAAGTGAATCCATTCGAGAACAAGATAGTATGCCCGAAGCCTCTTACAGAAGCCGTTACCAATGGCCATATTAACATTGTGCGTTTTCTACTCGCAAACGGTGCAAATCCCAACTGCCAAGGCTACGGATATATACCATTCACAGAGGAGAGAACGCCGATCCATGCTGCCTTGGTAAATCACCCTCCGATGAGAAGAGTTAGCAGTCCAGCAGAGACGGTGGAAGGGCAGAAAACAAGTCTGAAGCTCGCAAACCTCCTCCTCAGTCATGGGGCAAAGCTGGATAAGGAATTCGTATTTTATCATATCGACAGCGATTTAGACATCCACAGTGGTAACAATATTTTTCATTACGCAGCGTGGCGGGGATGCGCCGAGATACTAACTTGGCTTGCCAAAAATATCACCGTGATAGATTCGCAGTGGTATCATTTGGCCATGTACTCCGCGGTCCTTCAAAAGAACTGGGGATGTGTCGAAGTTCTTTCAAAGGAGCCTTACAAAAAGCATGGGAATCTACACTATCTCATCAATGGATATATGCAGGATGCAAATCCTTATGGCAACTACCTCAGGACGGCCGACAGATTATCGTGGGAGTCGTTTTCCTACGGCATAAAGAGACTAATCTCTACCGGGCATGACCCAAAAAAACCAGTCTTTTTTTCATATAAGAAGCGAGGGAAATGGTTTTCAGAATCTCGACATTTGACGGAGTCCATTTCCGCGATCCAGTTAGTTTCAAATGTAAGCTCGATGATAAAGCGGCACGACGACATTTTATCTCTTCTAAGAACTGGACAAGCGACTTCCCAACCGATTCACCGACGATAGGATACATTGGGAAGTGCTGGAGTTGACGATTCTTTGATCCTTATTCTTCAACTTTTTTGATTGACTCGAATGAAAGTCTAGTAGACCATCTCAATCACAAGACTTTCTACAATAACATTGCTTGTTCCTTATCCACTGCATGCCAGGTCCATGTGCATATATGTGGAGCTGGCCGAATGCTCCCCATTCTTGGGCCAAAATCTGACATCAGTCTACTTTCTGCTAGCACGCCAAGGCATTCCCTGATTACACCTAACCAATTATGGAAAGTGCACTAACTAGCACAACCAGTCATCATGTCACCAGGCACGTGAGAGTCCTCATCAGCGGGGTAGAATGTAGACGTGTCCTAGTCACGCAGCCGCTCACGTGGTCGGCTGACGGCGCATCCCCGGCCATCGGCTCAGATGCAGAACCAGCCGAAGGGCATTCACATCTGATTGTCGCTATGCTTTGTAAAAAATAAAAATTAATACGCAAAAATCTAAATCTAAGTCACGGTTGACATGCCGAGCACCCAAGAGCCACGGAGTAAGCAGGCTTGCGAACCCTGTCGGTAAGACGCTGCCACTCATCACCCATGAAAAAAAGAACCAACGTGGTGGATTTACTAGCGTCGTGGCAGCAAGAAGAAGAGCAAATGCACCGCAGAAAAACCAGTTTGCTCGTTCTGTCTACGCCTGAACAAACAATGCGTTTATCGAGTCGTCGACATGCCCAATCGGCAGCCTAAACCCAAGGTGAACAAAGGGCCAAAGCCGTGCGTGTCGCTCCGTGTGCTTTCCCTCGCAGGCGCTCACCGTCATCAAGATCCAATAAGTCCAGCTTGAAAGATCGGTTCCACATACTTGAGTCACAGGTCAAAGACCTCTATCAGAGCTTGCAGTACGTCTCTGCCTCCTAGCTCATGTGTTGTTCCACTAACACTGAAACTCCAGGTCAACCGCACCACCCCGGTTCAAAGCCCTGGACAATGCGGCAGATGAACCCAGGCCGGCATTTGCAGCCGACGACTATTCATCACCCGTGGAAATCCAGTTACCTAGCTTTACTCCCAAGTCGGCGTATGCACTAGCAGTGTAAATTCCATTTTCTGCCCGCAAGAATTGTCCTAATTTGCTCTACTAACTCATTCCTCAGCCCAAACCCCCCTCCGGAAGTCCTCAGTCACCTGATCGATGTGTACTGCGCAAAGATCCACCTCCAACCCCTGCCGCTATTTAGTCTCGAGGGCTTGCAGGCTCGGCTAACATCCTCGTCCCCTTTCCTATTGTGGAGTTTCCTAGCGCTCACCCTCAGCCTTACAACTCACGAGTTCTACGCGGGCAAGCAATCCGATGCAGTTACCTGCTATGTGAACTCGGCAGAAGAAACAGTCAAGCTTCTGGCTTGTCGGGGATCTGCACAGCTAGAGGTTGTCCAGTCTCTGTGCTTGCTGGCCTTGAGAGATGTTTGGGGTACGGTCGACTTTCGCATCATAGATTATACCCGCTAACTCGCAATCTCGCAGCATGCAATCCATGTCAGGCCTGGATGACAATCGGCACAGCGTCGCGGCTTGAATCTTTTCGAATGCTCTCTCGGCGTGACTCGCCTGACGAATATCTCGACAATGACGCGAGTGCGAGGTGCTACTGGAGTGTTTTCGTCCTAGAGAGAATTTTCACTCCACGGCATTCTGCGCTTGCTGAGGATGACGGCATGCTGAGCCTTCTCTCTAGTCCAGCCATACCACCCGCACTGCCCTCTGTGAGAGACGATTATCCATCCGACCTACTTAACCCCGACCGCATTGTAAGCGATACAGGCGTCACCGTCTTTTGGATCAAGATGGTCTCCACATGGGAACAGGTGTCCACTTTTCTCCATCAGATAAGGCTGGGCAATGGCGAGAACCCGTGGGATCCTCAGTCTGCCTATACAAAGCTCAATGGCAAACTGTTTGAATACGAGGCAACGCTTCACCACGAACATCTATTCAGAAACGTTCTCTTTCCAAAAAGATCCCTTGCTGACATCCAAAACCAGCGAGAATATTGGATCCCCTGGCTGCTAATGCAGGTCATCTCTCATGCTGCCCCAGCCATCATAAATCACCCTTTCATCCACCTTGTCGCAATTCGCCAAGGCGGCAACAGACCCCAGCCCCAATTCTTTCTTCAACAAACAGTTGATCTCACTTTGTTTCACTCAGGGTGGGTGATTCGCCTCTTGCGCCTCTGCGAAAGCCAACAGCTTCACATAAGCGATCCAATACTTGGAGACGTGGTCGCAGCTGTGGCTACAATACCCTGGCTTTTTCAACTAGCAAGCGATGGAAAGGTCTCCCAAAGGGCTAAAGAAGACTTGGTCTGGTGCAAAGAATTTTTAAGCCGGCTTTCTGAGACATGGCCTCACATATCACACAAGGTACTGCCATTCAAGAAACTGATCCCGAGCCCGAAGTCTGACCCAAATACTAGCTCCATGTCCTCCAAAAACTTCAATTCATTTCAGACACTACATCTGGCCAGACCAATGGTGAAAAGGGAGTCTCGGTTTCTTTCCAGCCGTCATTATTCTGGACACTGCTGGATCCCAATATCCGCCAGATGAAACCTCCGACCGCGTCCCACGACAACTCAACGCGTTTGGGTCATGGAGCAGATGTCAAAATAAGAATTACAACTCATTTTATCCACCCGCTGGCACAACATGAATTTCAGGAGCAGGTTTTGGATCACACAGGCACCCTCAGTGACTCTTTTTGGTCAAGTCCAGAGGAATTTGAGCAGCTGGACCTGGACGATTTAATTTCTCATTTCTTTTCAGATAATGGACAAGGCCCGTATTGCTAAATATGAATTCTGTTGGATCGAGCGATTAAACTGAACCACTTTTATCATTAGTGAAGTCCAGATATGCCTCCTGCCGAGGTATGCCTAATCAGGCATTGTAGATTTTGAGGTAGAACCGTCGGTGCCAGATGAAGTTAGCTGCCAATATTGATGCCAAATACAAGATTCATTCCACTAAATTATGCCATTGAGGACATTGAGACCAATTTGTGAGTGAATTTTCGATGCGATCAGGAATATCGGAGGTCACTTGTCTTTGCTATTCTTTTCCAATAACCCAATTCAACCTCAGTCAAGAGTAACCACGAAAAATGGCTCCAGTTGGCGATCCCTTTCTTTTTTGTTGTTTTGGGGTTTTTTATTTAGCTAAGTCTGGCGCTGATCGCCCGTCAGCTCAGACTTCCTAACTACTGTAAAGGCATCAGACAATCTGATTCGAAACCCCTTCTCAATACCAACTATCAACAAGATGTCAATAATGTTTCTTTAAAAAAGTTCCAATGTACTGTTAATGAATGGAATAGAAATGTGACTTACGTATAATGAGGTACAGGTATTTAGAAATAGCTGGTGCCCATACTAGCATCGTGACGACTTGACCCACATTCCAATTCTCAATTGACGTGTTCGCGGGGTCATTCAACCATGCTTTTAAGCTGAAAAGGTTTATAAATATAAATGACAGAGTCCATATCTCAGCTGCAAAATAAAAGATTTTAGTCCAAACTAGAAACATAAGTTTCAACAGCTCAGTGTGGCTCTGTAAGAATTGTTGAAATTTGGCCGAGCAAAGTCTTCTTGGAAACAAGAAGTTTTGATTAGCTTCGCGAACCATCTTTTCCAAAAGCACATAGCCGGCAACGCTACACATTAATCTGAAACCAAAGAGTTGAAGTTGGACATTGATTTTGCCCCATTTGTCGCTTTCGCCCGAGTTATCTTGGCCCCATGATCTATTGTCAATCATCGGTCTCGGGAGACAAAATGTCCGTAGAGATAGATGATCCCCGCAGCCACTGAGGACATTGTTATTCCGGAACATGGCGTAGACACCCTCGACATCAGGATTCAAACCCATCCTTAACGTCAAAGCAGTAGTAATAAGGGTGGTAGCTGATAGGAACACACTATAAAACGAGTCTAGTCTTTTTTTTCGGAGGATTAATTGTGCAAGAACTACTGGGCCAACTCCAATAACTGCGAGCGATTTGATGCTATCACGAGTGTCAAGCAGACTTTGCCAATTATCTAGGCTGTTAAAGATTGCAGATTGTGAATTAGCATATAATATTGCAACTTCAATTGCAATTATAAAGAAGCACTGTGCTTCATGAAATTCCACACAAAGGGATTTCGTAGCGTGTGTAAAATCCCTTGGTTTCATCCAGTTGATCCCAACAGTATATGCATATACTTGATTCAGAAAGCCACTTGTTTTCAGACGACCTTTAACAAATGGATATAATGGAGAGATTGATATAGACAGCCATATGAAAGTCGACAGGACACTTTGCATCATGTAAGATGTAAAAAGCTAGGAAGGCGTAAGTAAAGAAAATGTTTCAGAGGTGAGGGGCCGTTATACTCCAGGACCAGCAATGTCCATATTTATATGGGTTTCCAAGTTATGACAGAGGTCAGAAGTATTTTTCATCAATGACAATAAGTACGATGTGGGATCCGACCAGACATCGCCGTGCACCTGAGACGTAAGCGAGCAGTTTCCCATGCTACTATCCTCACAACTCGCTATTGCGCAAGAATGCAAATTTTCAAATACCTCCGCACTGTTAAATGCAGATACATTAGAGACACCAATGAAGGCTGCAGAGTCCGTAATTCTGTCGTGGTATAACTCGAAGTATTCAGGATAGGCGTGTGCTGAAAGTGAAAGCGACGCCAAAGTGAGACAGTTCCAAAGAGTTGCCCACGAGTTAAACATGGTATCGCTTCGGTAGCACAGTTCGGTATAATTTGCCGTTCCAACATCAGGGTTCGGCTCGGTAAGCAACAGAGTTATTGGGAGAATGTAATTCTCCCTGAAAGCTGGAAGTCCACCGTCGTAAGTTGGAAATATCTGGCTATATTGACGGGGAAATTGTTCGGGATTGATCAGGAACACTGTAGTCCAGATTGAATGGTATATCAAAATCTCTGTGCTCAACTGCAATGAGTATGTGTAAAGCATGCGCGACCATAGGCTGGCGGGTATAACTTGGATGATCCTATATTCATCTAGTATGGATGAGAGTGGATGAGAAAGAGGCATTGTGAGTCAGTCAAATTGAACCAACAGAAACAGTTGTGAATCACATTCATGGGGCACTCAGATTATATATGTCACCAAGAAGAAACAAAGGTTGCGACAGCGAATCCTTTAGCCGATCAATACAAGCACTTTGAATCAAAGTGACATTCTAAAGTGACATTCTCGGGCAGCTACGCCTCCAAAATGTTTCACCCAGCCCCTGGCCTAAAAGGAATAGTATGTTAGCAAGTGCATTTTGAAGAAAAAAGATTGAATTGGATGGTTTGCTTTAGATTAATACAGAAAGGGATTGCGCATGTCTTATGCCCAGTCAAGTGACTCTTTGCATCTCATATGTAGTTGCATATAAACACTAATGAATCCGTTCAGGAAGGCAAAACACCCATAACCATTAGACGGTTGACCGACTATCATAACTGCCTGATCTACAGTGGCTGGGCAGTGAAGGGGTCATTGCTCAGCCCCTTGCTTAATTGATTATTCAGCCAGACTCGGAAACTGGAATGCAGTTGGTTACAAAAGTACATTCTCGCAAACAAAGTCGACTATGACATAATAAGTGCAAATGCCTCACGGCACATTGAGACACGGAGAATGTCTCTGCTTATACTTGATCAAGCCGGATCATCTGGATCCTGCAAAGATGAAAATTACACTGGCCATTGACCCAACGCACTCTTCGACGGCACCTTGCAAGAATAGTCAGGTAAGTGATAGTTGCACGCTGACTTCTTCAACATCTATAGCTAACCTCGCATAACAAGGCAGCCACGGAATTCTTGAAGCCCGAAGACCGAGCCAAACTCCACATCTTTATTATAAACTCGGGCGCCTCAAGTGGAACCCCGAAGTATCCGATACTGTGGACACCAGAGGAGGATTCATGAGAAGAATGAATTTTGATTGGTTCACCTGCGGTTTTCTCATCTAATACAGTACAGTACGCCTTTACAGCTTCGCAACCTCCTCCGCGCTCAATTTTCCCCTCTCCCGCAGACTCAATTCCCTGCGCGCTGGGCCTCCTCTGCTGCCGTCGCCCAGGAACGCATCCTTGCAGTCCGCATATTCTGTCCTGAACCGCCATCGCTCTGCAAGCGCGGGGGAGAGCTGCTTCTTGATAGCAGTAGACATGTACTCGCCCAGAACAGGTAGAAACTTGAAAGCACTGTGTGTCAAGTTAGCAATTGCCTCTCTTTTTTTCGTGATCGTAGCACTAAAAAAAGCTTACTGTCCGCTCCCTGCGCCACCCACGAAAAGATTCTTGTAATCCGGGTGGTAATCCATGATGAAATCGCCCGTCGGCGTGTCGGTGTACCAGCACATGGCGACGCGCTCAAAGGCGCGGTCGGCCAGCTCTGGCAGGATCTCGCGCAAGCCTCTCCTCAGCCGCTCCTCGCCGTCGACGGGGCAAAAGTTGGCGCGCTGGCGAGGAGGCACTAGGGGAGGCACAGAGGTGCATGAAGCCTCACCGCCAGACTCGCTGCTGGCCGGCGCGCGAGTGTACCCCCACCCATGGATCGCAAACTTGAGCGTCTTGGCCTCGTGGTGCGGCGGGAAGTTGAACCAGCCCGTCGACGTGTTGGAGTACATGGGCAGGTCCTTGTACTTCTCGACCTCGTCGTCCGTGAGGGGCGTGTACCCGACCACCTGGGCCGCCGCGAGCACCGAGTTGTACATGGGCACAAGGTTGGCGCACCAGGCGCCGGCCGTCAGGATGAAGTGGTCTCCATGGATCGGAGTGCCTGCGAGCGTGCGCACAGACTTGATGGTGTTTTGCGAATCCGTGTCCAGGCCAGTCACGGTGCCGGCCGGACCGCAGACGAAGGAGACGCCAAGCTGAAGACAGTCGTCACGGAGCTGGACAACGCACTTCCCCGCGTCCACCCAGCCGGCCTGCTCGTTGTAGTAGCCCATGAACTTGGGCGGAGCCAGGTCCCCCGTGAGGACGGGGAAGCGCCGCTTCGTGGCGGCGGCATCCTCGAGCTTGCCCCAGGGCAAATTGAACTTGTCCAGGGCCGACGTTGTCTTGTCAATCCAGGTGACGAGCTCGCCGTTCCTGGTGCACACGAGGAGGTAAGGGGCCGGGTGGAAAATGTCCTTATACCGCGGGCTCCGGGACCATCTCATGTAAGCCTCCTTGGCGACTCTCATGTACTCCTCGTCTGCGTAGTCAATCCTGACAACTCGAGAGATGTCTGAGCTCGAGCCATCGGGCACCTAAGTTATCTTAGCCCGTGTTCGGGAACGCTACGGGAGAGGGGCGAGGGCGGAAAGCACTAACTGGGGGCATATGCCGGTCCAGGACGGTGATGTTCCTGTAGCCTTCGCTGGCAAGTTGGGCCGCTGTGGAGAGACCGAAAATGCCAGCGCCAATGATGACAATGTTCTTGTCCTTTTCCATGCTGGACGGGACAATCGGTAAACGGGTGGAGCAACACAGGACCAAGCGGCGATTGAGCCAAAGCGCAAAGGGGGTGGAATTCTGACCTTTTTTTCTGGCTCCGTCGTTGTGGTTTTCAACCACAGCCTATCTCTACTTATAACAACCAAAGTCGACCGGGTCTCTCGTAGATGCAACATCGGTCAACCGGTCACGCGGTCGGGGCGGGCAGCAGCAGTCTCGAGTATTACATCACCCGTTCACGTGAGCGTAGCGCTAACCATGCCATGTCTGTCACTTGTCGGCCGCTAAAGCGTCATGATGGGCGAGAAATGCGTGGTCAGTCGGGCGACATGTCTTGAAAAGGTCACTTATCACCGCCCAGAGTTCCTGGCAAACAGGGGGATTGTTGCTTTTTTTTGTTGAGAATTACTTGTCTTTTCCAGACAGCAACGCTCACCGAGTGGAGCCTCTTTGGACACAGGGCCCCATCAAAATCCCAATCAAGCGCATCGCCAAGATGTGTTCACTACCCCAAATGAGAGATGCGCTAGCAGACAGAGAAGCGTAGCCGCTTATATACGCGAACTGCGCTCACTGTATTTTTTTTCGGGTTTTATCTTGATTATTATTGTTATCAAAACAACGAAAACGTGGGGTAAAATAATTTTTCATGCAATGGGAATGAGACATTAATCTTATTCCCGTTCATCCATATTGCAAAACCGCGGCAGCTGTTCCCGGTCTCACCGGAATGCGGAACTCAGTCTGGGTTTCAATGTTATAGGCCGGCTACCCGGCACTAAAAATTTCTTTTTCTGACGGCTCAAAGAGGACTCAAGATGAAAACTGCGCCGTCGCTTTGGTGGAGCAATGTAAACCTGATGGGGCGATGAAACGTCGCTGATACATGAAATCCTCGTCTGGGCGTCTAGGGTAAGTGGGTTTCAGTGCCACTTGACCTCTTAAGCATTTGTCAGAAACTACAAATAGTATTGCCACATTGTCTAAACCTATAGAAAGTGATAGAAAAAATAAGAATGAAAAAGAAAGAAAAAACATAAATTAACATTCATGACGCTCATACTGCAAGTCTCATCAAAATATCTCAGTTTAGTTGTAACATAGATTATCTTTGATTTTTTTTCCAATAAAAACAAGTACGCTGTGGCATAAGGAATAGTCGGGATCGCGTCGGCAGTAATTAAACACTGAGATAAACTAAGACTAGGATTATATCATGTGTTTTGGGGGTATCAGTCCAGGTAATAATGAGTGTTCAGTTTCGACGCCTTGTGTACTGTCATTTCCTACAGCAGGGTGTTAATGATCTGATCTTCCGCGTGATTCCAGGGATTATACTTGCCATTTTGAATTCGTTCAGTTCTTCTTTAATTTGTTCCACAAGCAAAGGGGTCAGTTGAGTGCAAGTAATGGCCCCACTAGTCCGATCATACTCCTCGCTATCCCAAGTATCGTGGTAAATGATGTCGGAAGAAAATGCAACAACATGGGTTGTGCCGCTCTTGGACGGCCGAGAAGCACCTGTGCTGGGCGTCTCCGGGATTTCGTCTGAATCCAGGCTAGAATCCGATGTGAGAGACTCGTTCGATGGCTGCTTGCTCTTTGCCAATCTCGGCTTGAATGTGCCAACCAGTGAGCGAGCCCTCTGGTGCATACTACGCCCCAGCCTTCGGGCAACGACTGATTTCGAGGATGGCGCCGAAGGAATTAATGCGCCATTGGGTGGCTCAGGGAGGGGTCTCGCTTCATCGACGCTCGTATTCGATTGGCTAGCGCTCTCAATTTCTCCAACCTTGTCTTGCTGGGAATTTTGCGCCTCACGCACAGGGAGCCTCCAACGAAATCGAGAGCGCCCCTCTTCGCCCTTCGCTTGTGCTGCATCTGGCTTCTCGCTGATCTGGTCCTCAAGATTGCCGCTCAAGAAAACTGCACTCAAAGGTCGTGCCATCCTTCTTCTCGCAACTGGGGCGGGTTGATCTTCGGTTGCCGATTGTTGAGAGGGAGCGCTGCTGGGCCCATTCTCAGATGAGGACTCGGAGCCCTGGCCGCTAGCGTCGCTCGTGCCAGAGCCGAAACGACCCAGAAACGATTGCAGCGATTTTCTCTTCGTGGCAGTAGACGACGCCACCTGCGGAGAATCATCCGGAAGGCTAGGCAGCTGCTTGTCCAAGTCATCATCATTACTCAAAGTCGCCGCTGAGGTTGCCAATGAAGTTGCTGCTGGAGGGAATGAATTGATTTGCGTAGATGGCGATATCAACACACTGGCTCGGCGCTTATTTGATTCCACCTTTTTGGCCGTGTAATTCCCCTGGTCGTCCGTGGGCTGAACAGTTACCGTAACCATGGAACGCCGGTGATCGCGATTCTTATTCGACGACTTCTCAACGCGGCCATTGGAGCGGATGTGCGCAATGTGATCCTTCAGCAAAAAGTGAGATGACGAAAACTCCTTCCTGTTGCCCTGGTTGGGAGCAGAGGCGGATTTCGGAATACCAAGCCCGTCCTGCGTCGCTGCCGGCCAAGATTGAGTGCGGGAATCGCGAGGAACAAGTCCCGTTGGCTGCCTTTTGGGAGGCTCAAAACGACGCTGCTGATTGTGTCTGGAGTGATTGGTTGGGTCCACATAGCTGTTGGGTCGAATATGCGCTGACGATCTGCGGTTCCGCTGAGCTGCCCCAGGTTGATTAAATCCATTGTGGCGTTCCTGGCCTCGCCTCTGCTGTTGGTTGTTGTCCATCCTGGGCATAGACATCTTTGTTGGGCTCATTTGCGGGTGCGCGCTGCCCAAATTAGCCGACACTGGCCGCGCACCAGCTCCCGGATTCGGGACTCTTGCGTTTGGCGCGCCATCCTTGGGGAGGCCTTGGTTTTGTTCTGACGAGCGCTTGTGGGACAATGGCTTCGAGCTCATGTGTGCTATATGCGTTGGCGGCGCCTGGCGATGCCCGGGCTTCGGGTTGTTGAAATTGGCGGCAACAGAGTACGAGGACGAGTTGTAATTCGCCAGGTACGGCTGATTGAGCGCTGTGCTGCTCTGGCTTGCATTTGTCGTCGCATAAGGCTGGGCGCGCCTCATGTTGAGGTGGCCAGGAAATTGCCTGCTATCCACGGTGCCATGATGTCGGGGTTGAGGGTTCGTCGCCGGTGTCAGGTTGGCCTGGAGTGCAACGTTATTGTCCCAGTATTTTGGCATCGAGACGGCCATGTTCTATGCGACAATCAAGCCCACTTTCAACGGCAAGCATCTGGGAACTCGCCTGGCGGGAGGGCTATCGGCTGAAGGCGGTGTATGCGGCGAAGGGGCGACGGAGGAGCGCTGAGGGCGAGCAACGGGAGCTCGAATAAGGAATAAGATCTGCTGGGCAAAGCATGAAGCTTCTGGCTAAGATCTGCAGGCTAACATCTGTTCTTTTCTCATGTCATGACCGTGGAGTGACGACACTCTGAGCAGATAAGAGGAGGGGAAGAGGAAAATGAGGGGAGCCAGGACTCAGCCGTCTTACGCACGTGATTGTCTTAGAACATGGCATTGATGCATTGACTCCTGTGTGACGAATTCTTGTTATGCTTTTCCCCTTTTCCACGTGCATCTTTTTTTTAGTCGCGAGTCAATGCGCTTGGAACAACTGAAACGCCAGTGACGACGGCGCCATCCCAATGGATTGACGGCTCGGTAATTGAAACGCTTCATTGGCTTCACGATAGTGCCGTTGCCCCGAACAGCGGCGCGGCTGGCTTAACGGCGCCGGCGCAAACATCAACATTGAAATTGATTTCCTCATTTGCGCCTCAATTGCATTCAGCACCAAAATCTTCTATTGTCAAGACACTTCACATCCCCCCTCACAAAAAGACAAACGCGCATTGTTTGCTCCATCACTTAGGCGAAACGGCATAGTTTCGTGGGAACCGCACTAGCACTAAAATTAGGAAGCGGAGTAGCCCCGAGGTTGCAACCAAACCCGAGACAGCGAGGGCGCATTGACGCGAGCAATGACGCTGAGTAAGCCCAAAGTGCTAAGGATGAAATCAGATTCAAGTTTGTGATACTGATCATCGAGGAGTTGTGAAAGCGATATATTGACCATCTGAGAGTCTGCCCAACGCTCATTCCCATCACCCAAACAATAATACGAATCTATCCTCCGTTCGCTGTCTGGGCAACTGATTTCCGAAAAGCTCGACTCCCGATGTTTTGCTCTCACGGCGGCGGCATTCCTCAACGGGCAATCAGTATATACGGAGAATTCCATAGTCGGGTGCAAGGATTACCCAAGGAATAACCACTTTAACATGCTTCGCCTCCACAGTCGATTGAGTGGCAGTGCATGCAGCAAGCCGTTGCTGAACCCGCCCGAGAACCCACATCACTCTACTCAGCTCATGCTGCGCTTATTGTTCTGGCCCTTCCGCTCTAATGCAAATGAAGTATCGGGCAAATTCAAAATTAAGACCTTTTGTGCATCGCCCGATACAGTGCTCAAATGTGAAATACCCAATGCCTGCTGTGACCTATTTGCCGTTTCCCGAGCTTTGTAAATCTCTTTAATTTTTTTTTTATTTTTTTGTGCGAGAGAATTTCCCAATAGTAATGCCCCAATTGCGTAGATAATCAAGCGGATAAATTGAAAATTTTACAATACGGTTCTCACTATAGACATGTCCATCCGGTTTCCGAGCAGCTGAAAGTATATTCCCAAAAAAAAAAGTGTTCAGCACACAAGCACTTCCACCCCCCCTCACATACTCTTTGGGGTAGTAGGTGATCGCCGAGACTGCATTTGGATGTTTTGAAACACGTTTCTCTCATCATGTGATGTGATGTGAAGCGGTGTGATTAGCGACCTCTTGGCGATGAAAACACCAAGAAAAAGTGCCTTCTCCGAACTGAGACAGTTCCAAACATGAAAAAGGCACAAAGTCCGACCGTGAAATGGACCAGATCGACGGCATTGCCTCGACGTCGAATTCCTCGTCTTGGTGGCTCCTGGTGATGGAATCAGCCAGCCACAGGAAAATCTGGTCAGTTGCGTGATTACTATTGCATGCACGTCTCGATGGGGCCGCGTCACGACCTCGCCTCTCGGTTTCATTCGCAAAGCGGGGTATGTACTATTACCATCCGAACAAGAAAAAATTGCTCACAAATATTCCGGTCATTCCTTTGGGTAGCAGGATTACTATCAGTCATGGTCTTGCACTTTGCGTCCGGTACATTTCTGATACCAGTGAATGGATAGTCGAGACAGTAGCAAGTATGCCTAGTTTGGAAGATGTGTTGGATCTCTGGACCAGCGGGCCTATAAGCCGGCTGGCCATAGCTTCCACTAGGTTTGGCCAGCGCAACACCTCCCGCTTTCGCTTCATGTTTCCAACTCCTGTTGATCGTGCAGCCATGTGGACTCTAGCACCTGAACATTTTGTGTAACACATCATATCATGAGCTAGAGTGGTTGCGGGATAGATTGGAGATCTTGCCATTTCATTGGAGCATCTGTGTGGATCTGTTGCTGGTGTTGTTTTCCGGACCCATTTCCAAAAGTAGGTACGGACGCGGTTGGCCCCGGCTGTGCCCGTGAGGCCCAACTGGATCATGCAGGCAGCAGCCAGCTTGGTCTGCTGTTTGGTATAGGGCCGACTTCTGGCTGCCTCAGTTGCCGTGTGCGCTACTCCACAGATCTGATTTTCGCGTCCGGATCCTATTTTAGTAGACTACGGCGATTAAACCTATCTATCTCGATAAACCAAGTTATTGAGACCACTTATATGGGTGATAGGTCATAGTTCCCTCTTTTTTAGACAACTCAGCTGGCTCAAGTTGAGCGTTGGTGGCTGGGCTCTCGCATGGATAAGCCCGGTGGCCTCAGTTATGGCCTATCAAGTGCTTGTATTTGGCGACTTAAAAGCCACCAGGTCAAGACTTTGGAAAATCCCGCAAATTCCATAGAATTTTGCGTAGTCTCATCACGTTCACGCCACTCCAGAGTCCGTACGCATAGTGGCTTGGGCATTGCGTCCTTCATTGCCTTTTTTTGCTGAAGACGCGTTAGCTTCTCGTTAGTGTTGGGCTAGACTTGCTTGTCCTGTTATCGGGTGTCAAGCCCACTTGGAGCCTCCAGGGTCCGAGGAACGACAATCCGGGGGTTGGCGCTGGCGATATGATATGCCTAAATTTATTCCCGAAGTGTCAAAAACTTCGGTTCCTTCCGATCAGGGGTTTGGTATAGTGGGTCCGTTATTGCTTATGGGTGTGAAGAGTATGAAACGCAGAGGCTGCCCCTAAAGCGTACCACCATTGGATGCCGATCATTGCAATTCATGCACATGAACCAGGAGACTCTCTCCTTCGGGGACTTTTTCAAAGGGTCCTTTCATCCCTTTTTCTCAGCCCCCATTTCGCTTACGACCCCCCGGCTTCTGCTACACTCGAGCCAAAGCCAGAGGCATTCACGCGAGGCACAGAAAGGCTGCCACATTATTACGCCACAGAGCCCTCTGCAAGGCACTTTGTGATTAGCTGACTAAATGTACCCTCCCGTCACTATAATATTAATAAATCATCACCCAATTGTTGGACGCAGTTGTCCGCGACAGATGTATCCACCACCTTTGTGGCTGTGGAGCTCCAGTTGGAGGCCGCTATTCGGTTTTTTTCTAAACTAGACCAAGTTGTACCGACCATACAGTCACTTTAATCCATTCTAATGTCCTTATTTCCCAGCATGACATGTCGCATTGTTGATCGCCGCTATACCCTTGCAGAATTGCGCCTTGGGTGTGCGAGAGGAGAGGTAGGACTTGATGCAGTCTTGCTTGTTATCGCAATATAGGTTAAATTCGGCTGAACCTCACTTGTGTTGAGCAATATACGAGGCGTCGAGCAATCGCAAGTGCGGCCTCCTCTCTTCACCAAGTTGCGAAGCTGATTCAAAATCGGGAACTCGAGTTTCAATTTGATGCTGTACACGGCGCTCTTGTAGGTTGTCTGGATCATGTGTTGGCCACTTAGCTCAATGCCAATAATGGTTATATCCATCAGAATTACCAAAATATTGACATAGATGAGGTGCTTCATCACGCGGCGAGAGCTCTCGGTGCTAGTCGGCATCATCAGTTGCAGCATCTTCCGTGTTTCCCACATATAGATCCCCGAGATGATGATTTCTTGTGTCGCGAATCCAAATAGGGCAATCTTTTCGTATATTTCGAAAGGTCGCAGGAATCCCTGTGGATGAGGGGAGTTTGAGCCGAAATTCATAACTGTGGGAGGTACTGTAAAAAGGAAAAAGCTCGAAACGATCATCACAAGGACCCATCGAATCTTTGTTTTGTCTTCGACGATCAAATGAAGTCGGGAGTACAAGACAACGGCTTGGCCGATGACCATCGGAACACCGCCAATCGTGATGATGGCGATGTTGGCGTATGCATTCCGGCAGATCTGGAAGAATTGCAACAGGAAACCAATAGAATGGACGACAATCCCCCATGACGCAAAGAGCAGGCTCCAAAAGTACAAGCCCGTTCGCTTCCGGAATCTGAAAAAAATCTGAACATTTATGTCAATGACATTGTAGATAGAGATGGCAAAAAAGCCAGCGATGACCATCGCAACGGGGATTGTGACATCGATTCCGCCTCGGTACCCATCATCAGCCATAGTCGTTGCTTAGTGTAGAGAACAGTGCGACCTAATAAGATTGAGTGCTGAGTAGCTCGGAAATTCCGTCCCTCATTCCGTCATCTACCACAAGCTTGGACAGATGGTAACGGTGGGCAACCAGTGACGTTGGTGGCTTAATCTCAACAATATGCCGGACCCCCGCTTTCATTTGAGTCGATTTCTTTTCGTCTCCCTTCAGGTCGTTCCTTGTGTGTGCAGCTAGACTTGTTTCTTTGTCGATGAGGAACCCTAGCGCGGCATCAAGCGGCGACTGCTCTCCTGACGGTGGCAGCTCCTCGTCGTTTCGTTTGGTGCGTCCTTCATTCCCTGAAGAGCGTTTTCGGCATTTCTTTCGCGGGTAACTTTGTGTCTGGTCGAAATGAACATCTTGCGAAAGGGGGGGAGCTCTAGTTGTATTCCTCAGCGGTGCGCCATGAACTTGGCTCTCGAGACGAATGACTCGTACGTTTGGCTTGGTCAAATACCGACGGTTTCCTAAGCGGGAAGTTCCGGCTCTGATCGTCTCTACTCGAGGCCGTTGGCGGTCGCATCATGGCAGCCACCTTTGGCGGTGCAATTCTATTGGCAGCAAAACCTGTCACCAAGGCAGCTGATTTCCCAACGCTCCCATCAGTCGAATGTGGCGCACGATGGCGTGCACTGAGTTTGGAACGGCGCGCACGTTTTCGAAGATCAAGGTTTACACGGTAATTCGAGAAAGCGTTCTGGAATCCTCTTCCGCTGTTCATCAAACTCTCCTCACCTCCTTGTTTTCAATGGATTAAAAAATAATCGTCATTCTAGAACCCGCACACGAGGTGATCATGAAATTGCCAGCATATTTTCCTTCTCGTAATAAGCGATCGCAAAGAATCAAATGCTGCCTGGACACTCGCTAGGGTCTTGTGGTAGAAAGAACATCTGGAATAAGGTCACAGTTTGTGTACAGTGTAGATCTATGCCATCTAGACCTCAATACCATGATTTACTCTTGACCGACACATAGGTAGACCCTTGGTATAGCGGGTAAGACCTGCCTGTTTCTCATATCCATATAAGCAGTAGATAGTCCAAAAGCCAAAGTGATGGTAGGATTCTTTAAAATGGGAGATAATCTCTTTTTCTTTAGCAAGCCCGAAGATGCCAACCTTGATTATTGATTCGTCTAAATAAACCTCGAGAGGGCATTTCCATCCCAAATTTAAGAATGCTATGTGTTTGCAAATGCCCTTTTATATAAAGATTGATACTCTTCGGGAGGTTTAGATAGTGCTGAATTTATAGGGTAGCTGTCATAACGGTCATTCCCAGGAGTGAGCTTAAACTTAAATCGTAAAATAGAGAAGTAAAAATAGGAAATTGACGGGCTTTCATACTCCGATGAGCAGGGATCATTGTGCGATTTTGTGGGCCAGTTCGTATCGCCCGCCACTAATTTAAAGCAACCCATTTAATACGAGACGGTAGCCGGTCGCTTTGAGCCTTTTGACTAATGGGAAATGAGTCGAAAGACCCTGAAATCCAAAATTGCTGAATGTATTAAAGGCCCAAGATGGAAGCTTAGCTTTAGGCTCACGTAGATCACTCCAAGTCGCCCATCCATCATGTTGATCACAGCAACTCTCCTGTCCCTGTGGCCCGCAGCATCCCTCGCTTGCATCCTTGCACCACGGGCCGACAATGATACCTTGTCGACCAACAGCACGGGCAACGGCACTTTGCCAATCGACGAGCCCGACAACACGCCGTGGGTTCCGAGCTGCAAGCTCCCAGCGGTCCGAAGCGCGAGCCTGGGCTTGGGGTTCATCGAGTCCACCGAATGCGTTGCAGGCAATGGCACGCTCAAGGGCTACATGATTTTTGTGGACTTCTCAGACGCCGAAAAGCCCGAGTACGATAACCCGCAATTGCTTTATGACCTCTTGGTTCCCGATGCTGCCGAATGGTACAACAGCGCAAGCTACGGCACCCTCAACCTGAGCGTAACCGCCGACACTTCTGGATTCTATCGCATGCCCAAGCCCGCAGCTTCGTATGAGTGGGATACAAACTTCGATTGGAACACGCAGCGGCAATACATCTCAGACGCCATCTCGGCATACACCAACAATGGAGCTCGACCCCCGCCGCCAGAGTCGGATGTCCTGTACATTGTGCCGACGCGTAATGCAAGCAACTATATGAGCCGATCGCAGGCCTTTGGCAACGCATGGGTCACAAATGAGGGCGACTTTGTCGCAAAGAAGATCATCACATTCGGAACTGATCCCTTTACATACTGGGGCTTCAAGGCATTGAACCACGAAACTGGCCACGCCATGTGCCTACCGGATTATTATCCGTTGACTGGCGGTCTGCCAACCGGCTACTACGTTGGCGGCTGGAGCGCCATGGGCAACATTGGCGGCGTGGCTCCTGATTTCTTTGCCTGGGACAAGTGGCGCCTTGGTTGGATTTCCGATGATGCAGTTGATTGTGTTCTGGAGCATGGAACCACTGAGCATGTTCTCATGCCACTGGAGATTGCAGGCGGCACCAAGGCCGTTGTTATTGCTGCAAACAAGACGTCTGCAGTCGTCGCTGAGGCCCGCATTGCCGATGGCATCGACCCTTACGTTTGCGCTCCGGGTGTTTTGCTCTACTCCATCGATACCAGAGTCGGCACCGGCTCCGGTCCCCTTCATGTTCTGGATGCCAATCCTAACTCTGGCGGATGCGGCAGCGACATTGGAAACAATGAGGAGCTCAACGATGCGACGCTGTCGCTTACCGGCGGCGCGAGCTCAATCAAACTTGAGGAATGGGGCCTCAATGTCACTTTGGTCGAGCATGAGGGCAATAACTACAAGATTCGGGTGAATTATGCCTAGAGCGGTTGAGTTGATTGTTTATGAAAGATGTGCATGAAGCGATAGTGTTAAAATGGACATAGAGGAAAAGAGTTTCGAAAAATCCATCTTTTATTGTATATACGTTGAAAAAGAAACTCAAAGCATCAATTAATCTGTTCAGTACATTATAACCTTCAAGCCTTACCTTCCACTGTCATTGGCTGCATTGGTATTTGTGTGGCTGAGTGGTTGGTGTAAGCATCAACGGTCTCGACCGCCAATCTGAATGTAGTCACACCAACACCTGCAGCGGCGACTCCATCATTAAGTCAGCAGCCTCGGCAACAAATGACCCCGAAAGTAAAGGACCAATCCACAGCGGCCCAGATTAGAATTAAGGTGCTGCTGTTGGGCCGAGGTAGAGCGACAAGGGGGTTATCTATGTCATCGGGGATTATTTCAGTCAGAATCTGTCATACAGCCTGCATCCTGTTAGCCAATCAGGGCATTTCTTTTGATGCAACATCACTGAGGCACCACATACATTGGTGGTGCCAAGGCATATTTGGAGCGGCCGATTATGGCTCCGGTCATATTTGATTGCTGACGCGTTTCCCTCCATTACTTGAACAGCAGTGCAGCTCAAAGTTCAGAAAAAGACCACGGGATGTAACCGTCTCAAATGTATCTCTAGTAATGAAAAGCTGAAAAGCGTGAGCGGAAGTTGAACTATCCGAATCCCCCAGATAAGCTCTGCGATATACATACCCTTGACATGCGACCGGCACAAGCAACCCGAATCATCGGTTGATGCTGCAATGCCTCCTCGCCGTCCAATCACGTCTAGTTTCGCGCAAATCCGAGAGGCCCAGGTCCCCGATGATACTGCCCCATGCTGTCACGCTGAGCAACCCATATTTACAGGGCTGAAAATCGACTCTCGAAAATTGAATCGCAGAGTCAATAGGTGAGCATATCCAACACCGAGGCTGGGACTTTGGACAGTTGACCGAAACCGTTGAGCTTGTTTCAGCATTCTTAAAACCGCCACACCGTCTACTTTTCCAGGGGTTCTCGCTTCTTTCGACTTATGCAAAACATGACTGGGCCCACTAGCCAATATTCCTAATGAAGCCATCAATCTTACTCGCTCTAGCTCTCGAAAGCTTTCTGCTGTTCACTGCAGAAGCTGTCGACTGCGCCGTCAAACCTCTCGTGTTACCGATAAGAGTATATATACTCAACTCACGCGATCCATTGCAATTCTAATCGATGCAATAGAATGTTACATTTCCCAACGGTACCAGAGCCAACCGAGGCATCAGCCTTCTCTTGGGCGACCAGGTAGAAGGCTTGAAAATATCGACAATACTTAATAACACCCGAGTGAGAAACATGCTAGATTGTCCATCGGGGAACACGACAGAGTTTATTGCTTGCGCGGGCGCATCTGGAAGCATTTATTCTACAGCCGACAATTCTTTTCAGTCCGTACAGAGTGACTGCGACTGGGATGTTGAGTAAGGCAATTATCGAGCCGCTCCCATGGTCTCGTAGCTGACATGCATCAGGATCATTGACAATCAACCCAACGATGAAAGTACTACTGTAGCTCATGGATACGACACCGCAAACTTCACTGACGCCGACGCTGTGATCGAAGATTACCCTATCGAAGTCTGGACAAATCAAGACTCTGTTGACCTAAGCGCTTTGGCTCTCGGCCCTGCATCATCCACTTTGGAAAGATTAGTTACCCACAAGCTCGCGCCCAGCACGTCTTGGAGTCTCGATTTTGGTTCAACTTCCGAATCCCACCCTCGCGATGGGCAGCTTATCATCGGCGGCGTAAACGAAGCCCGATTCAGAGCCTCACAAAAGACCGAATTCGACATGTGGGGAGCCTCCGCGTCTGCCAACTGCCCATTGCAAGTTCTTGTCTCCGACATCATCGTCACAAACGAGGACGGTGATCATTCCCTCTTCCCCGACACTGATTCCAAAATCTCAGCTTGCATCGACACGATGCAAAACTCATTTATTCTAACCAAAACCATGTTTGAGGAATTCCAAAAACTTGGGAATCACATTGGCTCTAACGGTAGCGAATTCGCGCCTCCGGTGCTTCCTTTGAATTCTAAGCCTTTTCTCGGCTCCATGACCATCAAACTCTCCAACGGCTACACCACCGTGATTCCTCACGAGGAGCTCATCAATCACCAGAGGGGCACCGATGACCAAGGAAAGTACGCTGTGCTCAACAATAGCCGCGTCGCCGCCACGGTCTCCTCCGGAGCAAGTTATTTGGGAGCTGAGGTGCCCATTTTCGGTGGCGTCTTCCTATCGCAGAACTACTTGCAAGTAGACTATGACACACAAAAGTTTTGGCTCAGCCCTCAAATCACAAACGGTACCAAATCTAACAAGATAACGAGCACATGCTCAAAAGAAACGCAATTCGCAACAGGTTCTCCAACTGCAACAAATTCTCCACTAACTTCGGGCGACCGCGCCAACTCTCACATAGGAGTCAAGATTGGCGTCCCCATTGCCGCGGTAACCTTGCTTGCCTTTGGAATTGCCGGCTTCTACCTGTGGCGCAGAAATAGAAAATCACAAATCATCAATACTTCCGGGACATGTACATCAACAGCTCATCCCGGTACATCCGCCACTAGGAACATTACCACATATCACTTCTCCCAGTCATCAATGTCCGGCTTCACCCAATTTTCAGACCCCGTCTCGGAGCTTGAGACTTATTCTCTGTCGCCTTTATCGCCCCTTCCTGTGTACCTAATAACTCCCATCCACGAGCTCTCCGCAGTGCAGGAACACCGGGTTTTCGAGCTGGATGGCCGACCGGTTTATCGCTAGACGAGCCATTTCACACGTACTTTATTTTGAGATGTGGAAAATTAAGATATAATGAATATCGCTTCTCTTAGCTCTGGAAGCTAATATTAAATGGAGATTAGAGGTTATTTAGTAATTAAATAGAACAAATGTTTACATAAATAAACAGATCCAAAATCTAACATGCGTTTTTGAGTCTTATTCGTGTCTCTCAGCCACCAGTTTTAGTGAACATTCATTCAGGTTAGCCTGAATCCCACCGGACCCGCCGAGGGTTGAAAGATACCAAAGAACCGACTAATCCCGTCATCATTTCCAAGAAGAAATAAAAAAACTAAGGCTTCGCTATGTTGCCTTACGCTCTTGCATCGCCTCCAATGAGTGGTTCGCTGTATGAGCCCAACCAGCGCCGCCTCTACCTCAACAGATCATCTGGTGAGATGGCCGAGTTGGTTATGGCGTCAGGTTAAGGTCACCTTAACAACCACTTCCTGATGGAGCAATCCTCCTGGGTTCGAGTCCCAGTCTCATCACTTTCTTTTTTTTACAATCCAATACGATTTAATTGGGTGTGGCGGCGTCTTTTTGTGTTTGGTGTGGGTGGGTATGGGTGCAGGGTTTTCACCTCGGGAGCAGGGACCACAAATCGGGCCCTTGCATGCAGGCTTAGTACTTTGAACATAAACGGTTTCATTACTAGATCTTCTCTTTTTGCATTTGGATATTTTCAGGGGATCGGGGCAAGCATGGGGGATTGGAACTAGAGGAGGGAAGTCTTGGATAACTTGGAATAGAATTTACAGCAAGTCAAAATATTGGCTCGCCTTTAATGCATTCTCTATAAAGGAAAAACAAATTTCAACGCCGAAGTTCAACGTAAAATTGTTCGTGTACATCATAGATCGTTTACAAAACCTTGAAGTGACAATCTTCAACCACCATTATTGAGTGCTCCCACAAACTCCATCAGACCAAGAGCATCAAAATACCATTCCCTGGCCATCAAATTATGAGGAAAGAATTATGTTCTGTTACTGCCACAATTAACAACCTTCAAGGATGTAGTTCTACATCCAGCAGGAATGTCACCGCTGTGATAGACAAAGACATTTTTCTTCACTTCGCCTGAAGTCCACTCGCAATACAGCAGATCACTTTTGGTGTGAACTCCGTCTACTTTTGAATCGCAAAGCAACTCATCTCCCTCAATACCGCAGATCAGGGTTTGGCGTGAAACATCGCTAGTGAAACTGAGAAACTCGAGATCCGGGTTCTGGCTCAAGTTGGCATCCAGTCTCGTGTACGCCATTGCGGATGGGATATCGGGGTCCACTGTGATGAGGTTGCCCGTTCCCGAAAGCCTGAATTGTGTTTGAACATCGCTAAGTGTATAGCGAAAGCCTCCAGAGGACAAACCCACATAGAGCCATGCATTTGGGACCAAATCGGTATACAAGTAGAAACAGCTCTCTGGTGTTGCTGTGGCTGTAGCGGTCACTTTAACAATTTTTGTCGTCTTGGATACAACTGTCGCCATCGTTGTTGATACCGTGGTGAGTGCGCGCAAAGTAGTCGTAGTTGGCTTAACGCCGATAGCAGAGCATGCGGCCGATAATGTTTTACTGTTGCAGTACTGGCTAAAAGCAGTGGGAATTTTGGTGGGCGTTGAAGATGACGGACATTTTGCTGCCGCTCTCCTTTGTGTGTCTGATGAATCATCGTCTCTATCATCTCCATCCGAATCTTCGCCCGAGTCCGCGTCCACGTCTGCGTCTACCTTTGCTTCGGCGGCTGCAGTAGCTGCTGATATGCCCACAGCTGATTGTGTTACAGTAACCGTCGAAGTAACCGTGGTTGGGACAACCTTGGTGGACGTTTTTGTGACTACACTTTTCCTACTCATTCACCTACAATTAGCAACATAGCCTTCCTGAAGGAATAGGGGAGAAAACCAACTTGGGACAAGGTGTAACGGTAGTCTTCAAATACGAAGAGCATGCGGTCTTGGCTGAGGGACAGGAGCGAACCTGTCGTAGAGAATTAGAGATTCATTTTTCATCAAACCGCGTCATATGATATAGTCTACTTACAGCATTGTAGCAGTCCTTATTTGAGTATGAAGGTGATGCATTTGTAGAGAGTGCAAAGGCACTAGCGACCAGGAGAGATGCACGCATTTTGGGCGATGTCAATCAATCTGCAAATGAATAACTTCGTCAAGTTTACCAGACCTTTGGGTGACCAAATTCAATATATAGTTATACATGCACAGCCATAAGGATAAGTCCGTACCCCTGAGAGCGTCTAGGCCTTGCCCTAGCTTAAGGACAAACCGAAGGGTTTGCCTTATCGAGATGGCGCCAGGAGCTAATCGCCTCTGACGAAACGCTAGGGCCCAAAAAAGAAAGGCACACTAGATTTTGAATTTGGGATGAAACATGTGGCTGAATTAGACCGGGAAGTACGATCATCCAACCTAAACAAGCATCTCCGCCAGCCACAACAACTTAACGTTTGCAAGAAAGAACATGATCAAGCCACTTAAAAAATCATTATAATAAATGCCTATTCAATTTATAGGATTGCTGTGATCTTAAGGCGAAATCGAAATACAAGTTTCTTCTTTCAAATCACAAGATTATATATATAATACGGCAAAATAGAGGAGTAGCCAGACCAGAACACGCAATGGAAGTTAATTATTTAGAGGAACTTCCTATTTAGCATCCCACTTTGGCTAACGAGCATCCTCGCTGTGGCTGAGGGTCACTAGTGGGTCCGCGATACCTGATGTTGGTGCCTATACATAATTTACTATGTAACTCAATATGGCTCCTGTCTACATGCGATACCTCTGTCCCTACCCCAACGCATTCAATATATATATATCGTGCCTACTACCTGTAAAGCTTTTAGTGATAATAGAGGTGCTTTTTAAGTTGAATTTTCTTTTTTTTAATAAGGCTTAGAAGATAATTGAAATTATTGTTAAGGAGGAATTAGTTATTCTTGTTATTTATTAAAAGTAATTTAATATTATTAGTTTAATTTATATTATATTTTAATGTTTAAGAGATTATTTTAAAGTTAATAGAAAATATTTAATATATATATTAAAGAAGTATTTAAATAATAATTAAATATTAAAATATTTATATTATTTAATATTAATATTATAATTAAATAGCTATTAGATTATTTAATAGCTTAATAATAAAAATTATTCTTATAATTATATTCTATTTAATCTTTTTAATACTTTATAATATTAAAAAAAAATTATTTTAAAGTTTAAAGATAATATTATTAAATCTTAGAATATTAGATTATAATCTATTATAATTCTTTTAAAAATTTATAGTTAAATAAGGAACTGTGTAATTAGCATCCCACTTTGTGTAATGAGCATCCTCAATTGTGGCTAACTTAGCCATGACTAGCTACCACCTCCGAGACCGGCATTTTATAGCTAAACTAACTACTTTTCTAATAATCCAATATCCCTATATTATTAAATGCCATTTTTTCCTAATGCTAAAATTATTAATATTATATAAAGCTATTTGTAATTTGCTTATAAGTTAATAACTTTAATATAATTATAAATTTCCTTATTATTCTCTTCTAACTAGTATTATAAGCCCTTTAGCTCCTATATTAGTTATTCTATCTTATTAAAGTTAATTCTATTATTATTCTATTTATTATTATTATTATCTAATATATCTATATTATTATTATTATAAATATCTTTAAATTAAGCTTAGATCTATTAATATAACCTTAGTATTATAGTTCTAAGTTTATATAAATTACCTAACTTAAGGCATTAAAGCCCTAGTATTATAAATAATATTCTAATTATTTTTATTATTGCTAGGGCTAATAAAGGTAATAGCTATAATATTGGCAAGGGTAAAAGTCTAGTATTTTTATTAAATATAATTACTTTAGCTTACTTAAAGGCCTTAATCCTCTTAAATAAAATAGGATTATATCTTGAGCTATTAATACTAGTACTTTACTTAAGCTTAAGATTCTCTTTTAGCTAGCCTTTTTTACTAATAATTAGAGGATTAAGAGGACCTTTTAAAGTAAATATATCTACTTAAGCTAATACTCTATTTTAATATTAAAAAGGATTAATCTTATAAGATTAAATTAGCTTATTGTCTTTTAACTTTCTTTAAATAATATAATAATATAGGATATTATATATAATAGAGATTGGGTAATTAAGATATAGTTACCCTAATTTATATATTTTTTGCCTAATAGTCTTCTTTTTGGTATTAATAAGGTTTATTATAATAAAGAAAATATAATCTTGGATAGAAGTATATAAAGGTTAGATTAAGAAGGTTAATATTTTATATTATCTTTAGGCTTAAAGACCTTAAATATTAGCTATTTAATTAATCTAGAATATCTCTAGCTTTATAAAGATAATAATAAAATTACCTATACTATATAAAATAATCCTTTTAATAATAATATAAAGTAATTTAATAATTAAAATTATAGAGTAACTAAAATAATAATATTAATTAATATAATAATAGACTATCTTTTCCTTTTATAAATTAACCTATATATTAAGGGTATATATAATAGCCTATAGTAGATAATTACTACCTTTAAAAGATATTAAATTTAAGATAAATTTAATAATTATATTACTATTTATAATCTCATTCTAAGCTTAAAAGAACTTTTAAAAGATTAGTACCTATTATATAGCTTTAGTCTCTAGATCTTTAATTACCTTAGGAAAATATTGCTTATACTTAGCTAGAATATTCTTATTAATATACTAATAGTATAGAAAGTAAGGTATAATATTAAAAAGGGGATATTTTATTAGGGCCTTTATAAGGGTAAGCTCTTAGTTAATTATAATTACTTATAGGGCTAGAATATTAAACCTTTATATTAACTTAATAAATTAGTATAGGGCCTATAAATATTAAACCTTAGTCTTATTATTAAGGAAGATAGCTATAATATAAAAAGTCTACTTTAATAAGGTTATTTTATATATATTAAAAAGTAATATATTAAACTGGTTCATTTTATATATACTATTATAAATAAGAATATTATAATATTAGGTATATAGCTTGATCTTACTCTTAGGGGTAATAAAGAGATAGAAAATATAACTATTATTATTATAAAGATTAATAAAGAAGTAATTATCTTTATTCTTTAATTAGTTAATTAACTATTTAATAGAAAACTTACTAGCAAGCTCCTTATAGTAATAATAATATATAAGATTATATATATTAAATTAAGTAATATAATAAGCTTCCTTATTAGCCTAGTACTATATCTTAAAGAGAATAATTATAAATTATAATCCCAAATTCTATAAGGATATTATATTATCTTTAAACCTTATAAAGACTCTTTTTTAATATTCTAGTATAATAGTATAATTAATAGGATTATAGTTATAATTAGGAAGCTTCTTCCTAGTAAATAAGTTAATAACCTAATACTAGTCCAGCCACTGCTATAACACCAAGCAATACAAGCATCCTAATATTTATATATAGCCCTTATACCTCTTTAAGGGATACATTTAGTATTATATATTAATAGGAGGGCAGCCTTAGGTATAGCAGAGCACGATGTGTAATAGGTCGGTGGTAGAGGGTTATTTTTGGTATATTATAAAGTGGGCTTTTTCTTCCTTGGTGATGATCTTAACTATCTGGAAGGCCTCCTTATATAAGGGGAAATGTAGCTTAAAGAGGGCTTTTATTATTATTAAAAACCTTAATGGTTGTTGTTGCTGTGTGCAGTCATTAAATGCATTAAGGGGGGGGCAGGGGTGTTGCATTAGGATAGTCACTGTCTTAGTTTTCCTAGTAAATTATATGTGAGTGCTGACGTTGGCTGTCATAGGCCTACTAATGACCCTTAGCCACAATAAGGATGCTTATTATATAAAGTGGGATGCTAATTATGGAGTTTCTTAAATAAGTAAAGAAATTACCTTTATTATTTATTATAATCTTTATAACTTATTAATATAATATTATATTAAAGAGCTTATTAATTAAATATTAATAAAATAACTTATTAATTAATTAAAAAATAAAAATAATTACTTTTTTTCTAAGTATTATAATAATAAGGGTTATATTAAGTATCTTTTTATTATCCCTTTAAGTAAAATAAGGCTTTATAATTAATATTATAAACTATTAATCTATAATAGTATATATAAAATTAATTACTTTAATATATTACTTTTTAATATATATAGATTAATACTATTAAAATAGACCTTTTAAATAACTATTATTTTCCTTAATAGTAAAAAAGAGATATAATTTATTTAAATATTAAGTTAACTTTAATAGCTTATTATTAAGTTTAAAATACTATTACCTTAGGCTATTATTACTAATTATAAGCTTACTTTAATAAAAGTAATAGTAAAAAATCTAATCTTTAATAAAATATCTTATTTCCTATATTATTAATATATTAATATTAATATTTTAGCTTAATATATATTATATTTCCTTAAAGTAATAAAAGACCTAGAGATAGGTATTATAATAAGAGCCCTAACCTTTAAGATATTCCTTAAAGTATAAAATAAACTTATAAATAATAATATACTTATTAACTATAAAAATAACCTTACTACCTTTAAAGAAAGGCCTTACTTACTTATTACTATTATATATACCTTTAAAATATAGATTTATCTATAGAAAAAGAAAGTAATTTAATATTATATTAATTAATATTATTATTTTAGCTTCTCTATAATTTCTATTATAAAGTTACTTTATATTACTATTAAAAGGATTATTATAATTAGTATAAATAACTTAGCAATTATCTTTATAAAGCTAGAGCTCTTTTAGATTAATTAATCTATTAATATTTAAGCCTTATAGGCTTAATAGAGATATAAAATACCCTTATTTACTATATAACCTATATTTTCCTATATTTATAATTATATTTCTCCTAATATAATAAAGCTTATTTATACTAAATTATAGACTATTAAGTAAAGGCTAGAAGAACTAAGGTAGCTATACCCTAGTTATACTATTATAACTATTAATAATATACTATACTATTATATAATTTAGAGAAAATTAAAAGCTAATAAGCCTATTAAGCCTTATAAGATTAATCCCTTTTAGTACTAGATTAGGAGCCTAATTAAGCTAGATATAAATACTTTAAAGAGACTATTTAATCTTCTTATTATATAAGGAAAAGAGCAGCTAAGAGGGAGCCTAAGCCTTAAACAAAGTGCTAGTATTAATAGCTTATAGTAAGACCCCATTTTATTTAAAGTAATAGTAACTTTTAAAAATATCTAAGCTATTATAATTCAAAATACAACATTACTAGCATTAGAGCTACTACCTTTAACTATACCTATAGCTATTAATACAGCTAGAATATCCTTAATAGTATTAGGGCTTAGATAGCTTAAGGCAGGGGATTTATATAAGCCTAGCATAGCTATACCACAGGCATATTAGCAGACCCTAGCCTAATATAAAGCTATTAATAATAATAATAAGGCTATAGCAACTACAGTAGCCTTACCTTCCAACAGTAAGATTAATATAGATACCTTAAGTAAGAAAAGTTAAGAGGGTAATACCTTAGATAAGTAGGATTAGGATAACTATAAATTTAACTATAAAAAGATAGCTCAATTAGTAGATAATATTCAAGCTAATCAATCAAAGCTATAGGTAGATAATAAGGAAATTTATAATTATATTAAAGCTATAATATTATAATTTATATAATTTACAATATTAGAATAGCTTTACTACCAATTAGGATATTTTAGCATTAGTAAAAAATATACAATTAATAGTATAAGGACATTAGGGTACTTGGAAATATATTATTTTAGTATAAAACTGTTATGACCCATGTTAGAACATTGGCGGTCAAACCCAGCAGAAAAGAACAAGACCTACCTACCCTAGACCATGATCATTATATATGCATGATCACCAGTGCGATCAGAACGTGATCACTATGATCACTACCGTAATCACCTATATGATCACCGTACTTTTCGGTGATTATATATTAGCTTAGAAAGTATATAAATGGATTAGGACTGATTATAAGGAATAGAATTGATTAGCTTTCAATATAATTTGGTTATCTTAAATATCTTTAACTATTATTAGATATAATACCTTTTGTAAATACCCTTATACTTGCTTAATTATTAATATACACCTGACTATACTACTAATAATAAATCTTATGCTCTAATTGGTTTAATATAGTTAGAACCGACCGGTATGTTATATATTGAAAGCTCTTGTTTAGTTGGTTACTTATGTTAATAATTAAGTAATATTAATTATATTTAAACTTATATCCTTTGCCTAGGGATCTTAGAATTGAATCCCCGAGATTCCCTTTAGTATAGATACTAATAGAAATATTAAAATAGAAGAATCCTTAGAAGAAGAAGAGAAAGATAATATAAAGGGAAAGATTAAATAGCTAGAAAAAGATAATTAATATATTAGAAGAGCTATTAATTATCTTATTATTAACTTTAATATAGCTATAGGCTAGAAAAATAATAAAATTAATAATCTTTAAAATATTATTAGTAATCTTAGCAATAAATAACTTAAATAAAATATTTAATATAAATAATATCTTAAAGAAATAAATAACTTTATAATTACTAAAAAAGATTATAGAGAAATCCTTAAACTTAAGGAACCTCTAATATAAAATAGTAACTTAAGTACCCTTTAAGAATAATTAACCTAAATAAAGAGCTACTATACCTTTTACCTAAATACCTTTAAGTAAGAATAGCTTAAAGTATAGTATACTATAGGAAAGCTAGAAGGAAAAGTACTTTAAATTATATAATTATACCTTAAGGAATTTATAGAAAATATAATTATAAAATAATTAATTAAAATTAATAAAGTATTTAATAACTTTAAAAAATTTAAAAAGGAATTAATTAGTTATTTTAGTATAGCTAATAAATAATAATAAGCCTTATAAAAACTTAAGGAGCTTAAATAAACTAAAGCCTATAGTACCTACCTATCTAACTTCTAATACTATACTACTAAACTTAATTAGAATAATAAAACCTTAATTAATAAATTCTATTAAGAATTAAAGAATAATATTAAAGATAAAATTAGCTAATAAATAGAACTCCCTAAGGAATTTAAAGATTATATAGCCTATACTATTAGAATTAATAATTAATAATTTAAAAGAAGATTAAAAAAGAGATTAGATAAGAAATATACCCCTAATACCTCTACAAAAATCAACAATACTCTAATATCCTATAGAACTGCCCTAGAAGCAATAGAACTTAGAGCTACCTAATAATAATAACTAGACCTATTTAAGGTTATTTATTATAATTATAATAAAAAAGGATATAAGAGTTTTAAATATAATAAGTTAAAGATAAGAAATAAATTTAAACCTATACTAAAAGTATAGAAAACTCTAGGAATGACAAACTATACCTTGACTACAGCTAGAAAAGACAAGATATCTAAGGATTAGACCTTAGTACTAGAAGGAAATATACCTTAATAAGAAGGGATTACTCTTATTATAGTCCAAAATATACTCTTTATAAACTAATAGAAGATTAATAAATATATTTAATAATATTAGAATATAAGATAAAAAGGAATCCTATGCCTATAATTAGATAACTATAAATAAGCCCTTAAAATAGGTATCCTTATAATTATTTTTAATATTAATATTAACCTTAAAATAAATATTCTAAAATAGTAAAATATAATAGAATATAATAAGAAAGGATATTGCTATTAGAAAAGGCAAAGTACTATATTTAATTAATTATTAAGGGAATATAATAGTATAAAACCTAATATTTATCTTATAATAAATCCTAAAGTAATTATAAAAAATAAACCTATACCTATTCAATTCAAGGACTAAGATAATTTAAGATTAGACCCTTTAAATAAATAATATATTAAGATTATATAGTTCTATTACTACTAAGATATATGCTTTATATACTTAGAGAAGAAATAAAATAATAAATATTTTCTAATTAAACTAATAGATAAGCCTATTAGATAAGTATTAAATAGATCCTACAATAAATAAATATTTATAAGCTAGTAAGAACCTAATAATTCCATAGCTTATATAAAATATAAGGAAGATCCCTTAAGCTATAAAGACCTTCTATAGAACTAATACTTAGACCCCAAATATAATAAGTATATTATCTTAAAGGCATAGGATTAGTATAATCTTAAAAAACTTTTAAAAGAAAAATGCCCCCTATAGAAGAGTAATAGGAGTAGTAAGGTAATCAACCTATAGAGTTACTAAAAGAACTCCCTACTAAGGCTTTATATATTACTATTGTAGGATAGCCCTAATATAGATTAATAATATATATAAGGATTAGTAGGAAATAGTATAATACTATAGTAGATAGTAGAGCTAAGAGGAACTATATTTACCCTTAAATAATTAATAAACTCTAGCTACTATAGTAAATGAAACTGGAATCTTATAATATTATAAACCTTAAAGGTATTATATTTAATTATAATAATAGAATTGTATAAAAAGAGATTGATTACCTTAAAGTATTTATTAAAAAGAAGAATTAGAGAATAACCTTTAATATTATAAATACTAGGAATAATAGAATTATTTTAGGGTACCTATAATTATACTATTATAACCTAAATATCTATTAGTATACTAACTAAGTATAAATACTAAAGGAGTATAATATAACTAATAATATTTCTAAGTATTATAAGAGATCTTACCTTTCTAGCCTTAATTAAGTAAAAGATTTAAATAAGAAAAAAACCTTACTACCTAAAGGAACTAAATATAAATATAAAAATAAATAGAAAAGGTAAAAATAAAGGACTATTACTCTATTTAAAATATAATTTTAATAAATTAATAATAGCCTTAAAAAAATAAAGGAGAAAGTAAATAATAGACTAAGAAATATATTACCTTAGTATAGGATTTATAAACAACTCTTTATAAAAGAATTAGAAATAGAACTACCTAAGTTTAGTTAATAGGATTATAAAATTATTCTTAAAAATAGATTAAATACCTAATTTTACCCTATCTATAATCTTAATCAAACCAAACTTAATACCTTAAAGGAATATATTAAAGACATACTATAAAAAGGATATATCTATATCTTAAATTCTAAAGCTAAATACCCTATTATATTTATGCCTAAGAAAAATAGGAAATTATAACTTATTATAGACTATTAATAGCTTAATAATATTACTATTAAGGACTAAACTCTATTACCCCTAATTAACAAAATAAAAGATAGATTATATAGTACTATAATATTTACTACCCTTAATCTTAAAGGAGCTTATAATCTTATATATATTAAAGAAGGATATAAGTAAAAAACCACTTTCCAAATAAAGTTTAGATTATTTAAATACCTTATTATACCTTTTGAACTTATAAATATACTAATAATATTTTAATATATAATAAATAATATACTTTATAAGTATCTAAATATCTCTATTATATACTATCTAGACAATATTCTAATCTTCTCTAAAAATAAAGAAGAATATATAAAATATATCTATAAGGTCTTAAAAGCCCTATAAGATATTAAGTTATTAGTTAAACCTAACAAAAGCAAATTCCATATTAATAAAGTAGAATTTTTAAAGCATATTATTACCCCTAATTAAATTTATATAAACCTTAAGAAAGTTATTATAGTATAGGAATAGAAGATCCTTAAAAATATAAAAGAAGTCTAAGGATTCCTTGGATTTATAAACTACTACTAATAATTTATTAAAGGATTTAGCAAAATAGTAATACTACTTATAGCCTTAATAAGAAAGGGAGAAATATTTAAATAGAACAAAAAAGCCTAAAAAGCCTTCAAAACCCTCTACAATACTATTATAGAAGAACCTATTCTAGCTACATTCAATCTAAATAAACTAGTTAAATTAGAAACAAATTCCTTAGATTATGTATTAAGAGCCCAAATAGGACAATAAGATAAAAAAGGCATTTTACATCCTATTGCATTCTACTTACATAAGCTATATAGACTAGAGCTAAATTACCCTATTTATAATAAAGAATTTCTTACAATTATTAATACCTTTAAGGAGTTTAGATACTATTTCCTAGAAAACAATTATAAAATTACAGTATATACAGATTATAAAAACATCTCCTACTTTACAATAATACAATAGCTTAATAAAAGGCAATTTAAATATATTAAGTACCTTTCCAAATTTAATTACTAGATTATCTATATTAAAGGAATAGAAAATAGATATACTGATATAATTAGTTATTACTTAGATTACAATATAAAAAAAATAAAAGTAATAGAATAATTGCTTATCTATAATAATAAAAAATACCTAGAATAAGCTCTAATTAGTAGAATAACTATTAAAGCAAAGAAACTTATTGCTATTATATATATAAAGTTACCTAAAAAATATATCTAATTAGGATTTATTACCTACCTTATAAAATAAGAAATACCCTTATTAAAAGAAATCAAGAAATATAATAATACCCTATCGGATAATAAGAAAACCAATAAATTACAAGTGCCAAAAGAAAAGTAAGAAAACCTCCTAAAATATATACATAAATATCCACTATACAAATATAAAGAAGTCCACAAAACCCTTAAGCAAGTCAAGCAAACATTTTCCTTTAGTAAAATAAAACAAAAAATCACCAACCTTATAAAAAAATACAATCTTTACTAGAAAATAAAATCCTTACAATATAAACCCTATAAAGAATTACAATTACTACTAATAGTAAAATAACTATAGGACTTAATTACAATAGACTTTATTATAAAACTATCTCTTTTAATAGATTTGGCTATAGGAGTCTACTATAATAATATCCTAGTTATTATTAATTATTTTACTAAAATAGCATATTATATTCCTTATTAAAAAGCAACTTTAGCTAAGAAACTTATATATATCTTTTACTAATATATTATAATAATATATAGATTACCTAGTAAAATCCTAATTAATAAAGGATTTACATTTACCTTAAAGTTTTAGTAAAGCCTTATAGCATTAATAGGGCTAAACTATAAGCTTACTATTATATTTAGATCTTCAATTGATAGACAAATTAAACAATAAAATCAAGAAATTAAAATATACCTATAATATTATATTAATTATAAACAAACAAATTAAATAAAAAAGTTATCTATTATAATACTCATATATAATACCTTAGTTTACTTAGCAATCAAGAAGACCCCTATATTTGCCAATTTCAACTTTAACTTAAATATCTTCCAACTACCTTGAATAAGTATTTTTAATAAAAAAGTACTAATAAAAGATAATAAACTATAAAAATTATATAAAAATCTAAAAACTAAACTAGAATTTATAAGACTAATAATAAAAAGATACTATAATCTTAAAAAACTAAAGGGACTATCCTTTTTAAAGGGAGATATAATTTATCTAATAACAAAAAATCTTATTATAAATTAATAAAATAAAAAACTAGACTTTAAATATATTAGACCTTATAAAATTATTAAGAAAATCTTAAAAAACAATTACAAACTCAAATTACCAAACACTATACTAATCTATCCAATCTTTTATATTTCCTTACTTAAACCAATAGAAGACACAATTAAAGTCAATATAAGACTAAAAATCAAATTAGAAGTAATTCCTATAGAAAAAGAATATATAGTAGAAAAAATATTAGAACAAAGGGAAAGCAATAGATACTTTTTAATAAAATAGAAAGGATATACTAAAAGCAAAAATATATAAGAATCTCTTACATACCTTACACATTATTCAAAGATATTAGAAGCATTTCTCTAAAAGAAGCAGAAGGAAAATCCACAGCATTCCAATCAATAGCATCTAAAGCCCCTAAAGCTTATATATTAATTACCATCTCCAATTCCACCCAATCTATATTATCTAAATTATTTATAGATAATAAGCTATAATAAACCATTTCCTTACTATAAGACTTTAATAAATATTTTTATTTTTATAAATATATTAAATAAGTAAGGACTTTATTAAGCTTTACCTAAATAGTTAATATCTCCTTCTCAGCCTGCTCCTTTACCTTATTTAGATAATTAGACTCCTTATTTAGTTTAATTACTATTATACTTATTAGTTATAAATAATACTATAAAATTAAAAAAAATCCCTTATAAGAATCCATTGCTATACCTAATGTATTATAAGAATAATCCCAATATATACATTCCCTATAATAAGAAGACCAAGCTACTATTTAATAGTAAAAACCTTTAAAAGAATAAAAAAAATAAAGTATAATATTATAATTAAATAAAGTAATATCCTTAGTAAGACAAATATAATAATAAGTAGATTTGCTAGATATACTATTAGCACTAGGAAAAGATAGTTACAAGTCTAAGTTTAACTTACCCTAATAAGACAATACTAAGATTATATATATAGTCTTAGGGATAAAAATTAATAAAGGGAAGATATTATATTATAACCTATATTAGAATATTAGCAATCAAACCCAATAGAAAAGAACAAGACCTACCTACCCTAGACCATAATTACTATATATATATAATCACTAGCACAATTAAAATATAATTACTATAATTACTATTATAATTACCTATATAATTACTATACTTTTTAGTAATTATATATTAGCTTAGAAAGTATATAAATAGATCAAGACTAACCATAAGAAATAGAACTAATCAGCTTTCAATACAATTTAATTACCTTAAACATCTTTAACTATTACTAGACATAATACCTCTTATAAATACCCTTGTACTTGCTTAATTATCGATATATACCTGACCACACTGCCAATAATAAACCTTATGCTCTGATTGGTTTAACATAGTTGGAACCGACCGGCACGTTACAAAAACTCCAATTACAAAGGTAAAAAGTTATCCAGCCACAGTTAGCCACAATTAGGGATGCTCATTAGCCAAAGTGGGATGCTGATTAGGAAGTTCCTATTTAGAACACGAAAATTTTCAATGTAAATTTCTAACGGCATTTTCGAGGCTAACTGAGTATATTCTGAGCTAAAATGTATTCTACACTGCACTGAGGTCAAATGCTGCTTTCTATTAATCTGGAGACCGAAAAGGGAACATTATATCAATAGATAGCTATGGCTCCTGATGCAGTAAATTGGATGCTCTTGTTTTTCTCTATGGAAGGGATCTAGCTAGGTCTTTTATAGCTACTATTGCTAGTCGTTGGAGGCTGTCGTTGAAGGCGACCTCCGGCTTCGGGGTCTTAGGAATTGATCGGCATGACGATCATGACTCGGCCTTGATGGTCAATTGGCCGGGCCCGGCAGGGCCAGTACTCAACCGATTGATAAGTCAGGCTCATGTGTTATTCAGTATAGTGTTTCGGGGCTAATTGCGGCCGTGACTATCTTCTTATTACCTTTATCCCGATGCCGGCTAGTCCGGGCATCTGACCTATGTAACAGCCGTCTGTATGAGCGATTGAGACCACTTGTGAGTGTGACACATTATAACTGAGGTCCATTTTATTAATTAAAGCTTAGCCATGGTAATTTCTGGCAGTAAAATTAGGATTATCAGGCAGCATGAATTAGTTGGGCCTTCCTTGGTCGCACTTCTATCCGACGTCTCTGCCAAGAACCCACGTCAGGATTCGGAATTTTCGCTGGATATTGCTATTCTGTATCTCTCGACAAATCACATAGTGAACACTTTAGATTCAACACTCCATATTAAGTTCATCGTTTATTTGCTAAGCTTCTATTCTCGGGATACTCCGACGATAAGTTCTTCCTACGCCCTACATGAGGCAATAACCTGCTCGCCTACCAAAAAGCTAAATAGTAGTCAACTTGATGACTTCAGCTTCTAGAAGTGATCGCCGGTTAAACCCAAGGCGCGTCTCCTATCTGCTATTTACTATGGGTCAAAACTGTTCGCCAGTGGCAAAAGTCATTAATATCGATACCACGCTAGAGCGTTTGATAACAAGAATAACGTCGCCATCTCGACAAATTAGAATGCAACCCAAATTAACATACCATCCAATGTCTTTTGGAATATAAGACAATACGAGATCGGCCCGCTGCTCTCTAGCTGGCTCGGCCTCTTGTTTTTGATTTGGTGTAAGCTCACGGCGGTTTTTGGCAGGAGGTAGATTCTATTATTCAAAGGGCAGATCTGGTAAGCTTTCCGGGTATATACAACATAGCCTTATCTGAATACAACCATTCATTGCGCATCTATGGTCAACTTTAACGGGGCGTTATTTCAAATACGAGTAACGCCAAGCCCCTCAGCAGCCACTAACGCAAAAGTTGACAGTGAAGCGATTTCATGTGCCGCACACCAACCTGCTCCCATTCCACCAAGATGGACCAGGCTGTTCCAGCTAGATACCCCACCTGTCCCTGCCATAACACTGATTCCTAATTCAGCCCAGATCGAAACGAAAAGGATCGGCGTAACAGGCTAGAGCTACGGGGCGGCAAGATACAGCCGTGAGTGCGACCTAGATAAGCCCCTTGCAAGTGTACATCGGATAGATCGGGTCAGGTATCCGTGACAGCCGAGATGGTAAAATCAAACCCTCGAACTGCAACTAACAACACGTATAAAAACACGGTCTTTTCACTCAGAAATTCCATCCTCAGCAATACTTTATCTATTCACTCATTAAGCTCTACAATCTCTCACAGTCACTCATTTCGTGTCATTTCAATCTCTTCAAGTTCAAATACCTTCACCATGAAGTCTTCACTCGTCTCCGCTGTTCTAATGGCCACCATGGTCATGGCCGCTCCTGTCGCCGACAACCAGGTCGCAGGCCTCGAGAAACATCGGAGGTCAGTTCCAGTCAACCAGCTAGTTGGAGCGATTACCAGACCTTGGCTTAACACTGGAAACCTCAACTCATGCGGCACTGAGGCTGTGGACCTCGAAAAGCGTGGAAAGGCGGTTCCAGCCAACAAACTGGTCCAGGCAATGGCTAGACCTTGGCTTGCCAACAAAATCCTCAACGGACGCAACGTTACCTCGGAGTAATTCTGCTGGGCAAATCTGGCATCCGCCTAATTAATGAGATTGTGTTAATATATTGATCCCGGTCACTTGAATCTGTCGATTGATCCATCGAGCTGCCGATTCAGTGTCTGGAGGGCTGTTGTCATGGTATATGATGGAGCGCTCAGTCATCTTGACTGGCTTTGTGTGCATTGTGGCACGGGTGTGTGTTTTGTTGTGTATTATTGGATTCTTGGCTGCAAAGCCGCCGTTTTATCATATGACATTTCTGTCAAGGTCTTTATCAAAGCTTCCATCTTGTTTTGCCTTTAAGCTTCAAAGTTGGTGCGAATGGCAGTCTTACCACAGAATTGAAACCTATAGAGGCTGTCCTTGGGTCTTTGTGACCTTGTTGGGTTATTCGTCCCCTTGAAAAAAGTAAAACAACCGCGAATATCACGATAGCAATATATTTATCATTATAATTTGATTCCCTGACTCTAATTCTGTGCTCTATAATCGTGATAAATATTGTTTTTATAAACTGGAGGCCTGCTACTTTTCCCTGCCGTTTTTCTTTCCACTACTTGGCTGTTTCTTTAATATCCCTTTCTTTTCGGATTTGCATAAATCTTATTTCCTTCTAAGACTGTGGTTATTTAGTTGATATACTTTTTACTATCAATATGTACAACAGAATGACTGCTTCTCACCCGTTTTTAAATTTTCCAAATACATATTACGCTGTTTTACATTATTAAAAGTTTTGCAAGTGAAAAGCAAAACTCATTGCTATCTAGATACCAAAATGGACATAAGGAACCCAGAACAGACATAAATTTCCCTCATCATTCTCATCGTCACTCCCATCATCGAGTGTAGCTTTTCGAACAGTCTCAGTACCAATCTGATTGTTGCTTTTATTATCTTTGATTTCAATCCCCCGTGAGCCAGTGGTAAATGCTTTCTCGTTCCATGGCCCGATATCCTGGAGCATTGTCCGCCTCAGAAAAGTGCGTTCTCGATGAGAACGGTTCGATTCTGAGTCCCCTCTAAGATCGACTAGCTTTCCCTTCATGTTCAAATTTTTGGCTTGTCGTTCAGTTTGTAGGGCATTTGAGGTATTTTCACAGCTCTGGTTGATTTCACCTGTTTTGTTTCTATGTCGCCTGTCTCGATTCCAGCTATTTCGAAGCATTCGGCTAGCATTGTGTAATCCCAAGCAGACAGATTCATCCGCCATGTTTTTATCTCTAATCTCTTCATAAATAATCTTCGCGATTTCCTTGCACGTTCTATCCCTTACCTCCCAAAGGGTGCCGATGACATGGCGGAACCCTGCTAGCTGGCAGGCATTTATCAAATGGATACTTTCATCAAAAAGACTCTCGACTTTAATTTGACCTGTATTGCAGGCCGAAAGATAAGCAAGAAATGGCGAAGAGCTCTGCAGGTTCATCTCCATCAAGTCCGACACCATTAATGGATCCTCCCTCCAGTCTTGAAGATACAACTTGCTCTTCGAAGGGTCCCATGGATCAGTATAACCATGACCAGCAAAATGGAATATCTTGCAATGTGGCAAATGCATCAGAACATTTTTCTTGAGTCCCTTAGGTTCAATAGGCTTAAGCGACAGTGACTCTGATAAATCGCGCAGAATTGATATCTCAGCGGTTGCAAATGGCAGCGGACCAAGCTCATTTGTTTGTGCCATATCAACAAGCAATGCATTGCGTGTGGGAGAGGGATTGTTTTGTCGACGAGCGAATAAGATTGCTTTGATAGAGGAGCTGTACGATGACATGACACGATCAATCACAGTCTCGTTAGATCCCTTTGTATGATACCCTGCTGCATGGAGAGGAAACTTGCTCAAAATCCCAGTCGGAACCCACCACACATGTGGCCAGTCATCATCGCGGGGGGGTTGATTAAAGCCAAGGAAATCGAGAATCGGACCTGTTATCGTATCCCACAGCCATTCGAGAAAGCTCCGGTCTACGAACCCTTGCATTACTGCCTTTTTCTTGACCTTTTCCAGATCGAGTTTAGATAGATGCAAGGTCCGTATCTGATGCTTTTCCACAAGCAATGCATCGCAGCGATGCTCACACACGTTGAGGACTATGACTGGCCCCTGGCTAGCGGCAGCCATTATTTCATTTTCGCTCAGCAATCCGAGAAATCTTTCAAATCCTGGAAGCCTCCTTATCTCCTCGATTATTTGGTCAAATCCTTTGCTCAAATCGTATCGGTAATTTGGTATAGACCCATAAGATGCGGAGGCAGCCGGAAGATCTAGCTGGTCTCGGAGTGTGACAAATTGCTCAGCTAATTTTGGATGCTTTTCCTGCAACTCGATAATATCAATCCGTATCTCACGAATAGTTGCACCCAGTAAACCACGGCCCTGTTCAAGGAGACTCAACGCGATCAATGGTGTCTCGTTCATCTCCAGAGCAGCTGCAGCTGCAGCAGAAGCTATACCAGTCGAAAGACTGAGGATATACTGCCTGTCAGAATTATCAAGTGACCGCAATGATAGTCTCGGTAATAATTGTACTACAGAGCTCAACGCCTTGTAACTTCGTTTCCAAGACTGGTCGACTTTTGTGAGCGCGTAACCTGCTGCAATGCGATGAATCATTATTGCGTGAGGTTGGTGTAATGCAGATTCCAGACATTGAATAGCCTTTTCAAGATCAACAGTTGAACCTGTTGCTAAATAACTATTCAAAAGTTGAGTTCCAAGGCCTGTTAGCGAAATTGCTCTGTCTTGGTGATCCTCCGGACCTTTATCTACTGCCAGATGAAAGAATTGGATGGCCTTTTCGAGATCACCGGATGTACTTGTCACTCTATAGCTCCTTGCATACTGAACACCGAGGTTGTGGATGTAACCTATTTTTTCCGCATTGTCGTCTGACATTAAGTTCACTGCCTGTTGAATGGTTTCGATGGCGCTATCGATATCTGCCTTCTCGCCTGTTTCAAAATATCGGTCTCCAAGGAAAGCTCCCAGATTATTTAACCATGCTGGTCGATCAGAAGCATCACTTACAGCTGAGTTGAGTACTTCTCTTGCCAGATGAATCGCTTCTTCAAGATCAGCTATCTGCCCCTTTCTTGTATATCTGGCATTAAATAGAGTTGCAAGGAGATTTAGGCGCGCTGGCCAAGTGATATCAGTTGATTTTGTCGCTTTAATTGATTTCTTGGCAAGAGTAATAGCGTATTCAATATCAGATAATGCTCCAAACCTCTGATATCTATCACGAAGCCGCGCACCTAAATAATATTCGGTACTTGCACGGTCTGGGTGGTCATCTGTCATTGCATGTACTGCTCTCTCGAGTAACTCGATAGATTCATCGAGGTCAGTTGCAATCCCTATCCTCAGATATCGGTTCCCGAGACGAGTGCTGAGGCTATTTAGGCATCTTGGAAAATTAATGTTGTCTTCTTTTATCATGCTGATGACTTTCTTTCCAGTCTGAATCGCTTCGTTTAAATAATCAATAGCCCCTGTCCTCAAGTATTTTTGATCCAGGGAAACAGAAAGATTATTTCGAGCTTTTGCTTGGCTAAGAATGTCACGTGAGAGAATTTCAACTGCTTCCCTCTCCACTTCAATAGCCTTGTCAAGATGCATCATTTCGCCTGTCCTTCTCCATTGTTGGTTCAAATTTCTCCCCAGTGTAATCAAGTATGCACCACGATCAGAACCCTCTGTAGTTGCATCCACCGCTTGCTTGGCCAATTGATACGACTCCTCGAGATCGCAAACTTTTCCAGTTTTCATATATCTTTCAATAAGCTGAGAACTCAGGTTGTTCGAAACAGCTGACTTGTCCAGGCTATCATTTGATAACAACTCAAGCGCCTTTCTAATTGACACAATAGACAAGTCAAGGTCGGACAGTTTTCCCACCTTTTCGCATCTGAGAAAAGTGTGAATTCCGAGGTTGTTGAGGTGCATGGCATGGTTGATATCATCCTTAGTAATGCTACAGACATGTTGAATAATTTGAATAGATTCATCCAGATCTTCCTCTTTCCCGGATATCGTGTATCTGTCAGAGAGAAGAATTGCAAGAATATTCAAACAGTCCGGTGCAGTCATGTGACTAGTCGATGTTTGTGATAGTTGCCTTGCCATTTGGATTGCTTCCTCTAAATCTGCAAGATTCCTCGTAGCCATAAAACGGTACCTGATTAGGTTAATAAGATAGTATTGACAATCAATACGACGTTGACTGTCATCTATTAGATTGGTAGTATGATTCACGACTTGGATTGCTTCTTGCAGATCATCCATGTCATTAGACTTCAAGTATCGTCCACCCAGTTGAACACCAAGCTCGTATAGACATTTGGTTCGTTCTAGACCATTTGGCATAATCTCAACCACTTGTCGGAGAAGTCGAATAGACTCGGCAAGATCATCATCTGTTCCAGTTATCGTATATCGGTCCGAAAGACGGGCTACAAGACCGCATATCCAGCTCGGTTTGCTAGGGTGGTCTGGCTGTATTTCATTTACTGCTCGCTCATAAGCCCAAATTGCTTTGTCCAAGTCGGCAATGGCTCCTGTGTTCGAGTATCGATCATGGAGCCGCACGCCTAAGTGGCGTAAAAAATACGCCTCATTTGGTTCATTCGAGGCTAGATCGGCTGCTTTCTCAACAACCTGTATAGCTTCGTCTATGTCGAAAGCTTTTCTTGATTTGGCGTATCTGGTACCGAGTCGAGCGCCAAGATTGTTCAAGCATTTCGGAAGATCGACTTGATCTGCTTTAAGTGAAACAACCCTCCTGGCCAATTCAATAGATTCATTCAAATCAGCCGAATCTCCCATAATTGAATGTCTATAGGAAAGTCGACCTCCAAGATAGGCCAAATATTTCACGGTATTCAAAGAATCGGGTGATCGATCAATTGCTTGTCGTGTCACTTGAACAGCTTCTTGCAGATCGTTGATATGCCGAGTCTTCGAATATCGATTACTCAGTTGAATCCCGAGCTTATGCAAGCACTCAGCTTTTTCTAAATTATTTGATGCAATAGTGATTCCATGTCTAGCAGTTTCGACTTCTTGGTCCAGGTCAGCCATTTTAAATTTGAGTTATGGAAGCGTTTGCAGATGCGGATGCTTGAATCGCGGGAATGTACGGAGTAGGATATGAGTGAAATCGTCAATGGGATGGTTTCAAATGGTGGAGTAGATGAGGGGTAAGGCGGTGAAAAATGGTAGAAATGCAATCATTCTCTTTCCATATTATATCATGCTGACAAACAAATCAAAACTCAACTCATTCAAATGTGCAACACAAAGAAGCAAGATTGGTGTATTTCACGTGTTGCGTGCAGCCCCGCTAAGACGCTACCTATCCCTTTAACTGCCGTAAGGCTCCAGACTACGTCAATGACTTACGTAAGCATCGCAAAAGCAAAGTGACTGTTATGATCATGCCCTCTTAGTAGTTGTTATCCGCACCGGTAATCACGAGCATTGTGGTTATTGACTTATCTTTTGGCCTAACCGGCTAATTGAAGTAATGGGGAGTGCGGATCCTTACACGATAACCACAATGCTCGCGCACAACACCTCGGTTCACTCAGCAATCAAGAAGACCCCTGCGTTCGCCAACTTCGGCTTCAACCCAGATGTCTTCCGGCCACCTCGAACAGGCATTTTAAATGAAAAAGCACTAATAAAAGATGATAAGCTATAAAAACTACATGAAAACCTAAAAACTGAGCTAGAATTCGTAAGACTAGTAATGAAAAGATACTATAATCTTAAAAGGTTAAAGGGATTATCTTTCTTAGAGGGAAATATAGTTTACTTAGTAATAAAAAACCTTATTATAAATTAATAAAATAAAAAATTAAACTTTAAATATATTAGATTTTATAAGATTATTAAGAAAATCTTAGAAAATAATTATAAACTTAAATTATTAAATATTATATTAATTTATTTAATTTTTTATATTTTCTTACTTAAATTAATAGAAAGTATAATTAAACTTAATATAGGATTAAAAATTAAATTAGAAGTAATTTCTATAGAAAAAGAATATATAATAGAAAAAATATTAAAATAAAGAAAAAGTAATAGATACTTTTTAGTAAAATAGAAAGGATATATAGAAAGTAAAAATATATAGGAACCTTTTATATATCTTATATATTATTTAAAGATATTAGAAGTATTTCTCTAAAAGAGATAAAAGGAAAATCTATAATATATTAATTAATAGTATTTAAAGTATTTAAAGTTTATATATTAATTATTATTTTTAATTCTATTTAATCTATATTATTTAAATTATTTATAGATAATAAGCTATAATAAATTATTTTCTTACTATAAGATTTTAGTAAATATTTTTATTTTTATAAATATATTAAATAAATAAAGACTTTATTAAGTTTTATTTAAATAATTAATATTTTGTTTTTAGTCTATTTGTTATAGCCCCTGCCTAAACCCTTAGGAGACAAGGCAGTAAGCTATAGTAGAATTCCTAAAAGACCCACTTATCTTAGCTATTTAATTAGGATCCCTAACTAACCAATATCTACCCTAGACCTATATAACCAATTAATAAGAACTAAGTTAAATATACTCTATATAATCTAGTTAAAGACTATAATAGATAAAGTCAAATTAACTCTATTTAATTATTATAATAATAGAACCTTAAATATAAAGTATATAAATAGATTATAACCTATTATAAGGAAAGATTTTAATTAGCTTTTAATATAACTTAATTACCTTAAATATCTTTAATTATTACTAGATATAATACTTTTATATATTACTTAACTACTTATAATATACTTAACTATACTATTAATACTAAATCCTATACTTTAATTAATTTAATATAATTAAAACAAATTAGTATATTATATATTAAAAGCTCTTATTTAATTAATTACTTATATTAATAATTAAGTAATATTAGTTATATTTAAAGCTATATTCTCTACTATTTAAAGATCTTAGAACTAAATCTCTATTGGAAATGTCTCTTATACTCCAAGTGAGGCTTATATAATAAGAGACAAACCCAAGGGATAAAGATCCTTTATATCTCCCTTTATATAGAATACTTGTTCTTTAGATAATAATATAATATATTATATTATAATTTTAATAGGTTATAAGCCTAAATATCCTCCAAGATATTTAGAATGTTATTAATAATATCTAGCTCTTTGAGTGCCTTAAGTGTTATGACCTATATTAGAGCATTAGCAGTCAAATCCAATAGAAAAGAATAAAACTCCCCTACCCTAGACTGTGATTATTATATATATATAATTATTAATGTAATTAGAATATAATTATTATAATTATTACTATAATTATATATATAATTATTATAATTTTTAGTAATTATATATTAGCTTAAAAGTATATAAATAAATTAGAACTAATTATAAGAAATAGAATTAATTAACTTTTAATATAATTTAATTACCTTAAATATCTTTAATTATTATTAAATATAATACTTATTATAAATACTTTTATATATTATTTAATTACTTATAATATACTTAATTATATTATTAATATTAAATCCTATACTTTAATTAATTTAATATAATTAAAATTAATTAATATATTATATATTAAAAGCTTTTATTTAATTAATTATTTATATTAATAATTAAGTAATATTAACTATATCTAAAGCTATATTCTCTATTACTTAAGGATCTTAGAATTAAATCTCTAAGATTTTTTTTTATATAGATATTAATAGAAATATTAAGATAAAAGAATCTTTAAATAAAAAGAAAGATAATAATAAAATAAAAGAAAAGATAAAATAGCTTAAAAAAGAAAATTAATATATTTAAAAGATTATTAATTTTTTTATTATTAATTTTAATATAATTATAAGCTAAAAAAATAATTAAATTAATAATCTTTAAAGTATTATTAATAATTTTAATAATAAATAATTTAAATAAATTACTTAATATAAGTAATATTTTAAGAAAATAAATAATTTTATAATTATTAAGAAAGATTATAAAGAAATCTTTAAATTAAAAGAACTTTTAATTTAAAATAGTAATTTAAATATTCTTTAAAAATAATTAATTTAAATAAAAAGCTATTATACCTTTTATCTTAATATCTTTAATTAAAAATAATTTAAAGTTTAATATATTATAGAAAAACTTAAAAGGAAAGTATTTTAAATTATATAATTATATTTTAAGGAATTTATAAAAAAAGTTATAATTAAATAATTTATAAAAATTAATAAAATATTTAATAATTTTAAGAAATTTAAAAAAGAATTAATTAATTACTTTAATATAATTAATAAATAATAATAAGTTTTATAAAAACTTAAAAAATTTAAGTAATTTAAAACTTATAATATTTACTTATTTAACTTTTAATATTATATTATTAAATTTAATTAGAATAATAAAACTTTAATTAATAAATTCTATTAAAAATTAAAGGATAATATTAAAGATAAAATTAATTAATAAATAGAACTTTTAAAGAAATTTAAAATTTATATAATCTATATAATTAGAATTAATAATTAATAATTTAAAAGAATATTAGAAAAAAGATAAGATAAGAAATATATTTTTAATATTTTTATAAAAATTAATAATATTTTAATATCCTATAGAATTACTTTAGAAATAATAGAATTTAAAGCTATATAATAATAATAATTAGATCTATCTAAGATTATTTATTATAATTATAATAAGAAAAAATATAAAAGCTTTAAATATAAAAAATTAAAAATAAAAAATAAGTTTAAATCTATACTAAAAGTATAAAAAACCCTAGTAATAATAAATTATACCTTAACTATAGTAAGAAAAGAAAAAAAACCTATAGATTAAATCCTAATATTAGAAGGAAATATATTTTAATAAAAAGAAATTACCCTTAGTATAATTTAAAAAATACCTTTTATTAATTAATAGAAGATTAATAAGTATATTTAATAGTATTAGAATATAAGGTAAAAAGGAATTTTATACTTATAATCTAATAATTATAAATAGGCTCTTAAAATAAAAATCCTTATAATTATTTTTAATATTAATATTAATTCTAATATAAATATCTTAAAATAATAAAATATAATAAAATATAATAATAAAAGATATTATTATTAAATAAAAAAAAGTATTATATTTAACTAATTACTATAAAAATATAATAAAATAAAACTAGATATTTATCTTATAATTAAACTAAAAGCAACTATAAAAACTAAACTTATACTAATCTAATTTAAAGACTAAGATAATCTAAAATTAGACCCTTTAAATAAATAATATACTAAAATTATATAATTTTACTATTACTAAAATATATACCTTATATATCTAATAAAAAAGTAAAGTAATAAATACTTTCCTATTTAATTAGTAAATAAGCTTATTAAATAAGTATTAGATAAAATCTATAATTAATAAATATTTATAAACTAATATAAATTAAATAATTCTATAATCTATATAAAATATAAAAAGAATCCCTTAAATTATAAGGACCTTTTATAAAACTAATACCTAGATTTAGAATATAATAAGTATATTACCTTAAAAGTATAAAATTAATATAATCTTAAGAAACTTTTAAAAGAAATATATTATCTATAAAAAAGTAATAGGAGTAATAGAATAATTAATTTATAGAATTACTAAAAGAACTCCCTATTAAGGCTTTATATATAATTAATATAAGATAAATCTAATATAAACTAAAGATATATATAAAGATTAATAGGAAATAGTATAATATTATAATAAATAATAAAGTTAAAAGGAATTATATTTACTTTTAAATAATTAATAAACTCTAGCTATTATAATAAATAAAACTAAAGCCTTATAATATTATTAATATTAAAAGTATTATATTTAATTATAATAATAAAATTATATAAAAAGAAATTAATTATTTTAAAGTATTTATTAAAAGAAAGAATTAAAAAATTATTTTTAATATTATAAATATTAAAAATAATAAAATTATTTTAAAATATTTATAATTATATTATTATAATTTAAATATCTATTAATATATTAATTAAATATAAATATTAAAAGAATATAATATAATTAATAATATTTCTAAATATTATAAGAGATCTTATTCTTTTAATTTTAATTAAATAAAAGATTTAAATAAGAAAGAAATCTTATTATTAAAAGAGATAAAATATAAATATAAAAATAAATAAAAAAGATAATAATAAAAAATTATTATTTTATTTAAAATATAATTTTAATAAATTAATAATAATTTTAAGAAAATAAAAAAGAAAAAAGTAAATAATTAATTAAAAAATATATTATTTTAATATAAAATATATAAAAAGCTCTTTATAAAAAAATTAAAGATAAGACTATTTAACTTTAATTAATAAGATTATAAGATTATTTTTAAAGATAAATTAAATATTTAATTTTATTTTATTTATAATCTTAATTAAATTAAATTTAATACCCTAAAGAAATATATTAAAGATATATTATAAAAAGAATATATTTATATTTTAAATTCTAAAATTAAATATTTAATTATATTTATATTTAAAAAGAATAAAAAACTATAATTTATTATAAATTATTAATAATTTAATAATATTATAATTAAAAATTAAATCCTATTACCTTTAATTAATAAAATAAAAGATAGACTATATAATATTATAATATTTATTATCTTTAATCTTAAAAGAGCTTATAATTTTATATATATTAAAAAAAGATCTAAATAGAAAATTACTTTTTAAATAAAATTTAAATTATTTAAATATCTTATTATATTTTTTAAATTTATAAATATATTAATAATATTTTAATATATAATAAATAATATATTTTATAAATATTTAAATATTTTTATTATATATTATCTAAATAATATTTTAATTTTCTTTAAAAATAAAGAAAAATATATAAAATATATTTATAAAGTTTTAAAAATCTTATAAAATATTAAATTATTAATTGAATTTAAAAAAAGTAAATTTTATATTAATAAAATAGAATTTTTAAAGTATATTATTACTTTTAATTAAATTTATATAAATATTAAGAAAATTATTATAATATAAGAATAAAAGACTTTTAAAAATATTAAGAAAATATAAGGATTTTTTAGATTTATAAATTACTATTAATAATTTATTAAAGGATTTAATAAAATAATAATTTTATTTATAATCTTAATTAGAAAAAAAGAAATATTTAATTAAAATAATAAAATATAAAAAGTCTTTAAGATCTTATATAATATTATTATAAAAGAACCTATTCTAATTATATTTAATTCTAATAAATTAATTAAATTAGAAATAGATTTCTTAAATTATATATTAGAAGCCTAAATAGAATAATAAAATAAAAAGAATATTTTATATTTTATTATATTTTATTTATATAAATTATATAGCTTAAAACTAAATTATTCTATTTATAATAAGAAATTCCTTATAATTATTAATACCTTTAAAGAATTTAAATATTATTTTTTAAAAAATAATTATAAAATTATAATATATATAAATTATAAAAATATCTTATATTTTATAATAATCTAATAATTTAATAAAAAATAATTTAAATATATTAAATATTTTTTTAAATTTAATTATTAGATTATTTATATTAAAAGAATAAAAAATAAATATATTAATATAATTAGCTATTATATAGATTATAATACTAAAAAAATAAAAATTATAAAATAATTACTTATTTATAATAATAAAGGCTACTTAAAATAAGCCTTAATTAATAGAATAACTATTAAAGCTAAAAAACTTATTATTATTATATATATAAAATTACTAAAGAAATATATTTAATTAGAATTTACTATCTATCTTATAAAATAAAGAACTTTTTTACTAAGAGAAATTAAGAAATATAATAATACCTTATTAAATAATAAAAAAACTAATAAACTATAAATATTAAAAGAAAAATAAAAAAGCCTTCTAAAATATCTATATAAATACTTATTATATAAATATAAAAGAATCTATAAAATCCTTAAATAAATTAAATAAATATTTTCCTTTAATAAGATAAAATAAAAAATTATTAATTTTATAAAAAAATATAATCTCTATTAAAAAATAAAATCTTTATAATATAAATCCTATAAAGAACTATAATTACTATTAATAGTAAAATAATTATAAAACCTAATTATAATAGACTTTATTATAAAATTATCTTTTTTAATAGATCTAATTATAAGAGTCTATTATAATAATATCCTAATTATTATTAATTATTTTATAAAAATAATATATTATTTTTTATTAAAAAGTAATTTTATTTAAATAATTTATATATATCTTTTTTTAATATATTATAATAATATATAGATTATTTAGTAAAATCCTAATAGATAAAAGATCTATATTTACCTTAAAGTTCTAATAAAGCCTTATAATATTAATAGAATTAAATTATAAATTTATTATTATATTTAAATCTTTAATTAATAAATAAATTAAATAATAAAATTAAAAAATTAAAATATATTTATAATATTATATTAATTATAAATAAATAAATTAAATAAAAAAATTACTAATTATAATACTTATATATAATATCTCAGTTTATTTAATAATTAAAAAGATCTTTATATTTATTAATTTTAACTTTAATTTAAATATTTTTTAATTATTATAAATAAGTATTTTAAATAAAAAAGTATTAATAAAAGATAATAAGCTATAAAAATTATATAAAAATCTAAAAGTTAAATTAGAATTTATAAAATTAATAATAAAAAGATATTATAATCTTAAAAGGCTAAAGAGATTATTCTTTTTAAAAAGAAATATAATCTATTTAATAATAAAAAGTCTTATTATAAATTAATAAAATAAAAAATTAAACTTTAAATATATTAAATCTTATAAGATTATTAAAAAAATCTTAAAAAATAATTATAAATTTAAATTATTAAATATTATATTAATCTATTTAATCTTTTATATTTTCTTATTTAAACTTATAAAAAGTATAATTAAAATTAATATAAAATTAAAAATTAAATTAAAAGTAATTTCTATAAAAAAAGAATATATAATAAAGAAAATCTTAATATAAAGAAAAAATAATAAATACTTTCTAATAAAATAAAAAGAATATAATAAAAGTAAAAATTTATAAAAATCTTTTATATATTTTATATATTACTTAAAGCTATTAAAAATATTTCTTTAAAGCTAATATAAAGAAACTTAAGTAAATTACTCTAATTAATAATCTTATAATCCTTAAATAATTATATCTCTAATAATACTAATATCTCTACCTACTCTTATTCCTCTAATTTATCTAAATTCTTATAATCCTAAGAAATTATTTTCTTTACCTTCTTATATAAATAGTACTTTTAAATATATAATTACTATAATTATATTAAAGTATTTATTAAATCTACCTTAATTTTCTTTTTTTTCTTATTAATTTAATCTTTTTTATAAAAAGCTTACTTAATTAAATAAAGTAAATATTAAAAGTAAAATAAAAGAAAAAAATATATTTATATATTTAAATAAAAATACCTTTAAAATTATAATTAAAGTATTTTTTCTTTATATAAAATTTATAATAATTTTTTTCTTTAATTATTATATAAGAAAGCTATTTAATATAAAAATAAATTAAATAATAAAGCATTTTAAAATTAAATTTATTAATTAATCTAATAATATCCTTTTAATAAGCTTTAGTTATCTTAGAATATAATATAACCTTAGTAATATAATCTAATATCCTATTAATACTTAGAACAATAGAAATAAAGGAAGAAGAATATATAGTAGCTACAAGTAGGGAAACCAGCCTATTTACCTAGCCTTAGAACAAGACCAATAGAAGGGGAGTATTATATTATAGCCCCTATATAACTCTCAGAAGATAAGGCAGTAAGCTATAGTAGAATTCCCGAAGACCCACTTATCTCAGCCACTCAGTCAGGATCCCTAACCAACCAATAAGAACAAAGTCAAATATACCCCATTTAACCTAGCCAAAGACTACAATAGACAAAGTCAAATCAATTCTATTTAACTATTACAATAATAGAACCTTAGATATAGAGTATATAGATAGATTATAATTTACTATAAGAAATAGTCTTAATTAGCTTTTAATATAACTTAATTACCTTAAATATCTTAAACTATTACCAAATATAATACTTATTATAAATACTCTTATATATTACTCAACTACTTATAACACACTTGACCTTATTATTAACAATAAACCCTATACTTTGATTGGTTTAATATAATTGGAACCGACCGGCATGTTACACATAGGTTATAACAATTTGACTTTATTTATTATAATCTTTAGCTAAATCAAATAGGAGGCATTTAACCCTATTCTTATTAATTGGTTATATAGGTCTAGGGTAGCTTAGATTAATTAGTTAGGATTCTGCCCAGTTTTACCGCCTTTGGGTGCCCAGGTCATAACAGATTAAGACTATCTTTCGTACCGAAAGACACTCGGTTTCATTTCTCACCGAGCACCGTTACTGTTATGACCTATGTTAGAACGTTGGCGGTTAAACCTAGTAGAAAAGAATAAGACCTACCTACCCTAGACTGTGATTATTGTATATATATAATTACCTATACAATTAGAATATAATTACTATAATTATTATTATAATTATATATATAATTACTATAACTTTTAATAATTATATATTAGCTTAGAAGTATATAGAGAGATTAGGACTAATTATAAGAAATGGAATTAATTAGCTTTTAATATAACTTAGTTATTTTAAATATTTTTAATTATTATTAAATATAATACTTATTATAAATACTCTTATATATTGTTTAATTACTTATAATATATCTAACTATATTATTAATATTAAATCCTATACTTTAATTAATTTAATATAATTAAAATTAATTAGTATATTATATATTAAAAGCTCTTATTTAATTAGTTATTTATATTAATAATTAAATAATATTAATTATATCTAAAGTTATATTCTTTACTACTTAAAGATCTTAGAATTAAATCCTTAAAATCTTTTCTTATATAAATATTAATAGAAATATTAAGATAGAAGAATCTTTAAATAAAAAGAAAGATAATAATAAAATAAAAAAAAAAATAAAATAATTTAAAAAAGAAAATTAATATATTTAAAAGATTATTAATCTTTTTATTATTAATTTTAATATAATTATAAATTAAAAAAATAATAAAATTAATAATCTTTAAAATATTATTAATAATCTTAATAATAAATAATTTAAATAAATTATTTAATATAAATAATATTTTAAAAAAATAAATAATTTTATAATTATTAAAAAAGATTATAAAGAAATCTTTAAATTAAAGGAATTTTTAATCTAAAATAGTAATTTAAATATTCTTTAAAAATAATTAATTTAAATAAAAAGCTATTATACTTTCTACTTTAATACTTTTAATTAAAAATAGCTTAAAATTTAATATATTATAGGAAAATTTAAAGGAAAAGTATTTTAAATTATATAATTATATTTTAAGGAATTTATAGAAAAAATTATAATTAAATAATCTATTAAAATTAATAAAATATTTAATAATTTTAAAAAATTTAAAAAAGAATTAATTAATTACTTTAATATAACTAATAAATAATAATAAGCTTTATAAAAATTTAAAAACCTTAAGTAATTTAAAGCTTATAATATTTATTTATTTAATTTTTAATATTATATTATTAAATTTAATTAAAATAATAAAATTCTAATTAATAAATTCTATTAAAAATTAAAGAATAATATTAAAGATAAAATTAGCTAATAAATAAAACTTTTAAAAAAATTTAAAATTTATATAATTTATATAATTAGAATTAATAATTAATAATTTAAAAGGAAATTAAAAAAAAGATAAAATAAAAAGTATATTTTTAATATCTTTATAAAAATTAATAATACTTTAATATCCTATAAAATTGCTCTAAGAGTAATAGAACTTAAAGCTATATAATAATAATAATTAAATCTATTTAAGATTACTTACTATAATTATAATAAAAAAAGATATAAAAGCTTTAAATATAAAAAATTAAAAATAAAAAATAAATTTAAACTTATATTAGAAATATAAAAGATTTTAGAAATAATAAATTATATTCTAATTATAGTAAGAAAAGAAAAAAAATCTATAAATTAGGCCTTAATATTAAAAGGAAATATACCTTAATAAAAAGAAATTACTTTTAGTATAATCTAAAAAATACCCCTTATTAATTAATAGAAAATTAATAAATATATTTAATAATATTAAAATATAAAGTAAAAAGGACTTTTATACTTATAATCTAATAATTATAAATAGGCCCTTAAAATAAAAATCCTTATAATTATTTTTAATATTAATACTAATCCTAATATAAATATTTTAAAATAGTAAGATATAATAGAATATAATAATAGAGAATATTATTATTAGATAAAGAAAAGTATTATATTTAATTAATTATTATAAGAATATAATAAAGTAAAATTAAATATCTATCTTATAATTAAATTAAAAGTAATTATAAAAACTAAATCTATATTAATCTAATTTAAAGATTAAAATAACCTAAGATTAGATCCTTTGGATAGATAATATATTAAAATTATATAATTTTATTATTATTAAGATATATACCTTATATATCTAATAAAGAAATAAAGTAATAAATATTTTTTTATTTAATTAATAAATAAGCTTATTAAATAAGTATTAGATAAAATCTATAATTAATAAATATTTATAAATTAATATAAATTAAATAACTTTATAATTTATATAAAATATAAAAAAAATCCCTTAAACTATAAGAACCTCCTATAAAATTAATACCTAGACTTAGAATATAATAAATATATTATTTTAAAAGTATAAGATTAATATAATCTTAAAAAGCTTTTAAAAGAAAAATATCCCTTATAAAAAAGTAATAAGAGTAATAAAATAATTAATTTATAGAATTATTAAAAGAATTCTTTATTAAGGCTCTATATATAACTAATATAAAATAAATCTAATATAAATTAAAAATATATATAAGGATTAATAGGAAATAATATAATATTATAATAAATAGTAAAATTAAAAGAAATTATATTTACCTTTAAATAATTAATAAATTCTAATTATTATAATAAATAAAATTAAAATTTTATAATATTATTAATATTAAAAATATTATATTTAATTATAATAATAGAATTATATAAAAAGAAATTAATTATTTTAAAGTATTTATTAAAGAGAAAAATTAAAGAATTATTTTTAATATTATAAATATTAAAAATAATAAAATTATTTTAAGATATTTATAATTATACTATTATAATCTAAATATATATTAATATATTAATTAAATATAAATATTAAAGAAATATAATATAATTAATAATATTTCTAAGTATTATAAAAGATCTTACTCTTTTAATTTTAATTAAATAAAAGATTGTTATGACCCAGGCACCTAAAGGCGGTAACCCTAGGCAGAATCCTAACCAATCAAGCCAAAGCTACCCTAGACCTATATAACCAACCAATAAGAACAAAGTCAAACACGCCCCATTCAACCTAACCAAAGACCACAACAAATAAAGTCAAACCAACTCTATTTAACTATTACAATAACAGAACCTTAGATATAGAAGTATATAGATAGATCATAGCCTACCATAAGAAACAATCCTAATCAGCTTTCAATATAACTTGGTTACCTCAAATATCTTTAACTATTACTAGATATAATACCTCTTATAAATACCCTTATACTTACTTAATTACCAATATACACCTAACCATATTGCTAACAATAAACCTTATAATCTAATTGATTTAATATAATTAGAACCGACCAGTATATTATATATTAAAAGCTCTTATTTAATTAGTTACTTATATTAATAATTAAGCAATATCAACTATATCTAAACCTATATCCTCTACCTAGGGATCTTAAAATTAAATCTCTAAGACTCCTCCTAATATAGATACTAATAGAAATATTAAAATAGAAGAATCCTTAGGAGAAGAAGAGAAAGATAATATAAAGGGAAAGATTAAATAATTAGAAAAAGATAATTAATATATTAGAAGAACTATTAATTATCTTATTATTAATTTTAATATAGCTATAGGCTAAAAAAATAATAAAATTAATAATCTTTAAAATATTATTAGTAATTTTAATAATAAATAACTTAAATAAAGTATTTAGTATAGATAATATTTTAAAGAAATAAATAACTTTATAATTATTAAAAAAGACTATAAAGAAATCCTTAAACTAAAGAAACCCTTAATATAGAATAATAACTTAAGTACCCTTTAAGAATAGTTAACCTAGATAAAGAGTTATTATACTTTCTATTTAAATACCTTTAAGTAAAAATAGCTTAAAGTATAATATACTATAGGAAAGTTAAAAGGAAAAGTACTTTAAATTATATAATTATATCTTAAGGAATTTATAGAAAATATTATTATAGAATAATTAATTAAGACTAATAAAATATTTAATAATTTTAAGAGATTTAAAAAAGAACTAATTAATTATTTTAATATAACTAATAAATAATAATAAGCCTTATAAAAGCTTAGGGAACTTAAATAATTTAAAGCTTATAATACTTATTTATTTAATTTCTAATATTATACTATTAAATTTAATTAAAATAATAAAACCTTAATTAATAAATTTTATTAAGAATTAAAGAATAATATTAAAGATAAAATTAACTAATAAATAGAACTTCTTAAGGAATTTAAAGATTATATAGCCTATACTATTAAAATTAATAATTAATAATTTAAAAGAAGACTAAAAAAGAGATTAAGTAAAAAATATATCTCTAATACCTCTATAAAAATTGATAATACTTTAATATCCTATAGAACTGCCCTAAGAGCAATAGAACTTAAAGCTACCTAATAATAATAACTAAACCTATCTAAAGTTACTTACTATAACTATAGCAAAAAAGGGTATAAGAGCTTTAAATATAATAAGCTAAAAATAAGAAATAAGTTTAAATCTATATTAAAAGTACAAAAAACTCTAAGAATAATAAATTATACTCTAATTATAGCTAAAAAAGATAAAATACCTAAGGATTAAATCTCAATACTAAAAGAAAATATGCCTTAATAAGAAAAGATTACCCTTACTATAATCTAAAAAGCACCCCTTATAGACTAATAAAAGATTAATAAATATATCTAATAATGCTAGAATACAAGATAAAAAGGAATCCTATACTTATAATTAGATAATTATAAATAAGCCTTTAAAATAGATATCCCTATAATTATTTTTAATATTAATACTAATCTAGAGATAGATATCCTAAAATAATAGAATATAATAGAATATAATAAGAAAGAATACTACTACTAGAAAAAGTAAAGTAATATATTTAATTAACTATTAAGGGAATATAATAGTATAAAACCTAATATTTATTTTATAATAAAATCTAAAGTAATTATAAAAAATAAACCTATACTTATTTAATTTAAAGACTAAGATAATCTAAGGTTAGACCCTTTAAATAAATAATATACTAAGATTATATAGTTCTATTATTATTAAGATATATATCTTATATACTTAAAAAAGAAGTAAAATAATAAATATTTCCTAACTAAACTAATAGATAAGCCTATTAAATAAGTACTAGATAGACCTTATAATAAATAAATATTTATAAGCTAATAAGGACCCAATAATTCTATAGCCTATATAAAATATAAGGAAGACCCCTTAAGCTACAAGGACCTTCTATAGAACTAATACCTAGACCCTAAATATAATAAGTATACTACCTTAAAGATATAGGACTGGTATAATCTTAAGGAACTTTTAAAAGGAAAATGCCCCCTATAGAAGAGCAATAGAAGCAATAGGATAATCAACCTATAGAATTACTAAAAGAACTCCTTACTAAGGCTCTATATAATACTAATACAAGATAATCCTAATATAAACTAATAATATATATAAGGATTAGTAGGAAATAGTATAATACTATAATAGATAGTAGAGCTAAGAGGAACTATATTTATCCTTGAATAGTTAATAAACTCTAGTTATTATAGCAAATAAAACTAAAATCCTATAATATTATAAACCTTAAAGGCATTATATTTAATTATAATAATAGAATTATATAAAAAGAAATTAATTATCTTAAAGTATTTATTAAAAAGAAAAATTAAAGAATTACCTTTAATATTATAAATACTAAAAATAATAAAATTATTTTAAAATATCTATAATTATACTATTATAACCTAAATATCTATTAATATACTAGCTAAATATAAATATTAAAGAAATATAATATAATTAATAATATTTCTAAGTATTATAAGAGATCTTGCCCTTTTAGCTTTAATTAAGTAAAAGATTTAAGTAAGAAAGAAATCTTACTATCTAAAGGAATTAAATATAAATATAAAAATAGATAGAAAAGGTAAAGATAAAGAACTATTATCCTATTTAAAATATAATTCTAATAAATTAATAATAATCTTAAAAAAATAAAAAAGAAAATAAATAATAGACTAAGAAATATATTACCTTAGTATAGGATTTATAAATAACTTTTTGTAGAAGAATTAGAAATAGGACTATTTAAGTTTAATTAATAGGATTATAAAATCATCCTTAAAGATAGATTAAATACCTAATTTTACTTTATTTATAATCTTAACTAAATTAAATTTAATACCTTAAAGGAATATATTAAAGATATACTATAGAAAGAATATATCTATATTTTAAATTCTAAAGTTAAATACTTTATTATATTTATACCTAAGAAAAACAAAAAACTATAACTTATTATAGACTACTAATAGCTTAATAATATTACTATTAAAGACTAAATTCTATTACCCTTAATTAATAAAATAAAAGATAGATTACATAATACTACAATATTTACCACCCTTAATCTTAAAGGAGCTTATAATCTTATATATATTAAAAAAGGATATAAATAGAAAACCACTTTCCAAATAAAGTTTAGATTATTTAAATATCTTATTATACCTTTTAGACTTATAAATATATTAATAATATTTTAATATATAATTAATAATATACTTTATAAGTATTTAAATATCTTTATTATATACTATCTAGATAATATTCTAATCTTCTCTAAAAATAAAGAAGAATATATAAAATATATCTATAAGGTCTTAAAAGCCCTATAAGATATTAAATTATTAATTAAACCTAAGAAAAGCAAATTCTATATTAATAAAGTAGAATTTCTAAAATATATTATTACCCCTAATCAAATTTATATAGATTTTAAGAAAGTTATTATAATATAAGAATAGAAAATCCCTAAGAATATAAAAAAAGTCTAAGGATTCCTTAGATTTACAAACTACTACTAATAATTTATTAAAGGATTTAATAAAATAATAATACTACTTATAGCCTTAATAAGAAAAAGGGAAATATTTAAATAGAATAGAAAAACCTAGGAAGCCTTTAAAACCCTTTATAATATTATTATAAAAGAATCTATTTTAGCTATATTTAATCTAAATAAATTGGTTAAATTAGAAATAGATTCCTTAGATTATGTATTAGGAGCTTAAATAGGATAATAAGATAAGAAAGGTATTCTATACCCTATTATATTTTATTTATATAAATTATATAGATTAGAATTAAATTATTCTATTTATAATAAAGAATTCCTTATAATTATTAATGCTTTTAAAGAATTTAGATACTATCTTTTAGAAAATAATTATAAAATTATAATATATATAAACTATAAAAATATCTTTTACTTTATAATAATATAATAGCTTAATAGAAAGTAACTTAAATATACCAAGTACCTTTTTAAATTTAATTACTAGATTATCTATATTAAAGGAATAGAAAATAGATATACTAATATAATTAATCGCCACTTAGACTATAATATAGAAAAAACAAAAGCAATAGAATAATTGCTTATTTATAATAATAAAAAATACTTAGAATAAGTACCAATTAATAGAATAATTATTAAAGTAAAAAAATTTATTATTACTATATATATAAAGCTACTTAAAAAACATATCCAATTGAGATTTACTACCTACCTTATAAAATAAGGAATACCCTTATTAAAAGAAATTAAGGAATATAATAATACCCTATTGGATAATAAAAAAACTAATAAATTATAAGTATTAGAAAAAAAGCAAGAAAACCTCCTAAAATATATATATAAATACCCACTATATAAATATAAAGGAATCTATAAAACCCTTAAATAAATTAAGTAGATATTTTCCTTTAGTAAAATAAAATAAAAAATTACTAACCTTATAAAGAAATATAATCTTTATTAGAAAATAAGATCCTTATAATACAAACCCTATAGAGAATTATAATTATTATTAATAGTAGAATAACTATAGAACTTAATTATAATAGACTTTATTATAAAACTATCTCTCTTAATAGATCTAGCTATAAGAGTCTACTATAATAATATTCTAATTATTATTAATTATTTTATAAAAATAATATATTATATTTTTTACTAAGAAGCAACTTTAGCTAAAAAACTTATATATATCTTTTACTAATATATTATAGTAATATATAGATTACCTAGTAAAATTCTAATTAATAGAGGATTTATATTTGCCTTAAAGTTTTAGTAAAGCCTTATAATATTAATAGGGCTAAACTATAGGCTTATTATTATATTTAGACCTTTAGTTAATAAATAGATTAAATAATAAAATTAAAAAATTAAAATATACTTATAATATTATATTAATTATAAATAAATAAATTAAATAGAAAAGTTACTTATTATAATATTTATATATAATATCTTAGTTTACTTAGTAATTAAGAAAACCCTTGTATTTATTAACTTTAGCTTTAATCTAAATATCTTCCAACTACCTTAAATAAATATTTTTAATAAAAAAGCACTAATAAAAGATAATAAATTATAAAAATTATATAAAAACCTAAAAACTAAGCTAGAATTTACAAGACTAATAATAAAAAGATATTATAATCTTAAAAGGCTAAAGAGATTATCCTTCTTAAAGGGGGATATAATCTACCTAACAATAAAAAATCTTACTATAAATCAATAAAATAAAAAACTAGACTTTAAATATATTAGACCTTATAAAATTATTAAGAAAATCTTAAAAAATAATTATAAACTTAAATTATTAGATATTATATTAATCTATCTAATCTTTTACATTTCCTTACTTAAACTAGTAGAAAATACAATTAAAGTTAATATAAAACTAAAAATCAAACTAGAAATAATTCCTATAAAAAAGGAATATATAATAGAAAAAATATTAAAAAGAAAAAAAAGTAATAAATACTTTCTAATAAAATAAAAAGGGTATAATAAAAGTAAAAACTTATAGGAACTACCTATATACCTCATATACTACTTAAAGCTATTGGAAGTATTTCTTTAAAGTTAATATAAAAAAACTCAAGCAAGTTATTCCAATTAATAACCCTATAATTCTTAAGCAATTATACCTCTAATAATACTAATACCTCTACCCACTCCCTTTCCTCTAATTCATCCAAATCCTTACAATCCCAAGAAATCATCTCCTTTACCTTCTTATATAAATAGTACTCCTAAGTATACAATCACTACAATCACACTAAAGCATTTATCAAATCCACTTTAGCCTTCTCCTTCTCCATATTAATCCAATCCTTCTCCTAAGAAACCCACTCAACTAAGTAAAAATAAGCATTAAAAGCAAAATAAAAGAAGAGAATATACCCACATACCTAAGCAGAAACACCCCCAAAATCATAACCGGAGTATTTTGTTATGACCCATGTCAGAACGTTGGCGGTCAAACCCGGCAGAAAAGAACAAGACCTACCTACCTTAAACTGTAATCACTATATATGCGTGATTATTAGCGCAATCAGAATGTGATTATTATAATTACTACCATGATTACCTATATAATTACTGTACTTCTTGGTAATTATATATTAGCTTAGAAAGTATATAGATAGATTAGGACTAATTATAAGGAATGGAATTAATTAGCTTTTAATATAACTTGATTACCTTAAATATCTTTAATTATTACTAGATATAATATCTCTTATAAATACCCTTATACTTGCTTAATTATTAATATATACCTAACTATATTGCTAATAATAAACCTTATACTTTGATTGGTTTAATATAATTAGAATTAATTGGTATATTATATATTAAAAGCTTTTATTTAGTTAATTACTTATATTAATAATTAAGTAATATTAACTATATCTAAATCTATATCCTTTACCTAGGGATCTTAGAATTAAATCCCTAAGACTCTCCCTAATATAGATACTAATAGAAATATTAAAATAAAAGAATCCTTAGGAGAAGAAAAGAAAGATAATATAAAGGGAAAGATTAAATAGCTAGAAAAAGACAATTAATATATTAAAAGAGCTATTAATTATCTTATTATTAACTTTAATATAGCTATAGGCTAGAAAAATAATAAAATTAATAATCTTTAAAATATTATTAGTAATCTTAGTAATAAGTAATTTAAATAAAATACCTAATATAAATAATATTTTAAGAAAATAAATAATTTTATAATTATTAAAAAGGATTATAAAAAGATCTTTAAATTAAAGAAATCTCTAATATAAGATAGTAATTTAAGTATTCTTTAAGAATAGTTAACTTAAATAAAGAGCTACTATACCTTTTACCTAAATATCTTTAAATAAAAATAGCTTAAAGTATAGTATATTATAGGAAAGTTAGAAGGAAAAGTACTTTAAATTATATAATTATATTTTAAGGAATTTATAGAAAATATTATTATAGAATAATTAATTAAAACTAATAAAGTATTTAATAACTTTAAGAAATTTAAAAAAGAATTAATTAATTACTTTAATATAGCTAATAAATAATAATAAGTCTTATAAAAACTTAAAGAGCTTAAATAAACTAAAGTCTATAATACCTACCTATCTAACTTCTAATACTATACTACTAAACTTAATTAGAATAATAAAACCTTAATTAATAAATTCTACTAAAAACTAAAGAATAATATTAAAGATAAAATTAGCTAATAAATAGAACTCCTTAAGAAATTTAAAGATTATATAGCCTATACTATCAAAATCAATAACTAACAATTTAAAAGAAGACTAAAAAAGAGATTAGGTAAGAAATATACTCTTAATACCTTTATAAAAATCGATAATACTTTAATATCCTATAGAATTGCCCTAAGAGCAATAGAACTTAAAGTTACCTAATAATAATAACTAGACCTATTTAAGGTTACCTACTATAATTATAATAAAAAAGGGTATAAAAGCTTTAAATATAATAAACCAAAGATAGGGAATAAATTTAAACCTATATTAAAGGTATAAAAAACCTTAGAAATAATAAACTATACCCTAACTATAGTTAGAAAAGATAAAATATCTAAAGATTAGACCTTAGTATTAGAAGGAAATATGCCTTAATAAGAAGGGATTACCCTTATTATAGTCTAAAATATACCTTTTATAGATTAATAAAAGATTAATAAATATATTTAATAATACTAGAATATAAGATAAGAAGGAATTCTATGCTTATAATTGGATAACTATAAATAAGCCCTTAAAATAAGTATCTTTATAATTATTTTTAATATTAATATTAATCCTAAAATAAATATCTTAAAATAATAGAATATAATAAAATATAATAAGAAAGAATATTACTATTAGAAAAGGCAAAGTATTATATTTAATTAATTATTAAGGGAATATAATAATATAAAACCTAATATTTACTTTATAATAAATCCTAAAGCAATTATAAAAAATAAACCTATACTTATCCAATTTAAAGACTAAAATAATCTAAGATTAAACCCTTTAAATAAATAGTATACTAAGATTATATAGTTTTACTACTATTAAAATATATACCTTATATACCTAGAGAAGAAGTAAAATAATAAATATTTCCTAATTAGACTAATAGATAAGCCTATTGGATAAGTATTAGATAGACTTTATAATAAATAAATATTTATAAGCTAGTAAGAACCTAATAACTCTATAGCTTATATAGAATATAAAAAAGATCTCTTAAGCTATAAGGACCTTTTATAGAATTAATGCTTAGACCTTAAATATAATAAGTATATTACCTTAAAGGTATAGGATTAGTATAATCTTAAGGAACTTTTAAAAGGAAAATACTCTTTATAAAAGAGTAATAGGAGCAGTAGGGTAATTAATTTATAGAGTTACTAAAAGAACTTCTTACTAAGGCTCTATATATTATTATTGTAAGATAGCTTTAATGTAGACTAATAATATATATAAGGATTAGTAGAAAATAATATAATATTATAGTAGATAGTAGAGCTAAGAGGAATTATATTTATCCTTAAATAGTTAATAAACTCTAGCTATTATAATAAATAAAATTAGAATCTTATAATATTATAAATCTTAAAGGTATTATATTTAATTATAATAATAGAATTATATAGAGAAAAATTAATTATCTTAAAGTATTTATTAAAGAGAAGAATTAAAAAATAATCTTTAATATTATAAATATTAGAAATAATAGAATTATTTTAGGATATCTATAGTTATATTATTATAATCTAAATATCTATTAGTATATTAGCTAGGTATAAATATTAGAGGAATATAATATAGCTAGTAATATTTCTAAGTATTATAAGAGATCTTACCCTTCTAATCCTAATTAAGTAGAAGATTTAAGTAAGAAAGAAACCTTACTACTTAAAGGAACTAAATATAAATATAAAAATAGATAGAAAAGGTAAAGATAAAGAACTATTGCTTTATTTAGAATATAATTCTAATAAATTAATAATAGCTTTAAAGAAATAAAAAAGAAAGTAAATAATAGACTAAGAAATATATTATCTTAATATAAGATTTATAAATAATTCTTTGTAAAAGAATTAGAAATAAAATTACTTAAGTTTAATTAATAAGATTATAAAATTATTCTTAAAAATAAATTAAATATTTAATTTTACCCTATCTATAACCTTAACTAAACCAAATTTAATACCTTAAAGAAATATATTGAAAATATACTATAGAAAGAATATATTTATATTTTAAATTTTAAAGCTAAATATCTTATTATATTTATATCTAAGAAAAATAAGAAACTATAACTTATTATAAACTACTAATAGCTTAATAATATTATTATTAAGAATTAAATTTTATTACCTTTAATTAATAAAATAAAAGATAGATTATATAGTATTATAATATTTACCACCCTTAATCTTAAAGAAGCCTATAATCTTATATATATTAAAAAAGGATATAAATAGAAAACCACTTTCTAAATAAAGTTTAGATTATTTAAATATCTTATTATACCTTTTAAACTTATAAATATACTAATAATATTTTAATATATAATAAATAATATACTTTATAAGTATTTAAATATCTTTATTATATACTATCTAAATAATATTCTAATCTTCTCTAAAAATAAAGAAAAATATATAAAATATATTTATAAGGTCTTAAAAGCCTTATAGGATATTAAGTTATTAATTAAATCTAAGAAAAGCAAATTTTATATTAATAAAGTAGAATTTTTAGAGTATATTATTACTTTTAATTAAATTTATATAGACTTTAAGAAAGTTATTATAATATAGGAATAGAAGATCCTTAAGAATATAAAAGAAGTCTAAAAATTCTTTAGATTTGCAAACTATTATTAATAATTTATTAAAGGATTTAGTAAAATAGTAATACTACTTATAGCCTTAATAAAAAAGAAAGAAATATTTAGATAGAATAAAAAAACCTAGGAAGCCTTTAAAATCCTCTACAATATTATTATAAAAGAACCTATTCTAGCCATATTTAACCTAGATAAATTAATTAAATTAGAAATAGATTCCTTAGATTATATATTAGGAGCCTAAATAGGATAATAAGATAAAAAAGGTATTTTGTACCCTATTGTATTCTACTTATATAAGTTATATAGACTAGAGCTAAATTACTCTATTTATAATAAAGAATTCCTTATAATTATTAATATTTTTAAGGAATTTAGATACTATCTTCTAGGGAATAATTATAAAATTATAATATATATAGATTATAAAAATATCTTTTACTTTATAATAATATAATAGCTTAATAAAAGGCAATTTAAATATATTAAGTATCTTTCCAAATTTAATTATTAAATTATCTATATTAAAGGAATAGAAAATGGATATACTAATATAATTAGTTATTATTTAGATTATAATATAGAAAAAACAAAAGTAATGGAATAATTACTTATTTATAATAATAAAAACTACTTAGAATAAACCCTAATTAATAGAATAATTATTAAAGTAAAGAAATTTATTATTATTATATATATAAAGCTATCTAAAAAATATATCTAATTAGGATTTACTATCTACCTTGTAAAATAAGGAATACTCTTATTAAAAGAAATTAAGGAATATAATAATGCCCTATTAAATAATAAGAAAATTAATAAATTATAAGTACTAAAAGAAAAATAAAAAAATCTCTTAAAATATATATATAAATACCTATTATATAAATATAAAGAAGTCTATAAAACCCTTAAATAAGTTAAGTAGATATTTTCCTTTAATAAAATAAAATAAAAAATTACCAACCTTATAAAGAAATATAATCTCTATTAAAAAATAAGATCCTTATAATATAAACCCTATAGAGAACTACAATTATTACCAATAGTAAAATAACTATAGGACTTAATTATAATAGACTTTATTATAAAACTATCTCTTTTAATAGACCTGGCTATAGGAGTCTACTATAATAGTATTTTAGTTATTATTAATTATTTTATAAAAATAGTATATTATATTCCTTACTAAAAAGCAATTTTAATTAAAAAACTTATATATATCTTTTATTAATATATTATAATAATATATAGATTGCCTAATAAAATCCTAATTAATAAAGGATTTATATTTACCTTAAAGTTTTAGTAAAGCCTAATAGTATTAATAAGGCTAAATTATAGACTTATTATTATATTTAGACCTTTAGTTAATAGATAGACTAAATAATAAAATTAAAAAATTAAAGTATATTTATAATACTATATTAATTATAAATAAATAAATTAAATAGAAAAATTACCTATTATAATACTTATATATAATACCTTAATTTATTTAGTAATTAAAAAGACCCTTATATTTACTAATTTTAACTTTAATCTAAATATCTTTTAATTACCTTAAATAAGTATTCTTAATAAAAAAGTATTAATAAAAAATAATAAACTATAAAAACTATATAAAAATCTAAAAACTAAACTAGAATTTATAAGACTAGTAATAAAAAGATACTATAATCTTAAAAGGCTAAAAAGACTATCCTTTTTAAAAGGAGATATAATCTATCTAATAATAAAAAACCTTATTATAAATTAATAAAACAAAAAATTAGACTTTAAATATATTAGACCTTATAAAATTATTAAGAAAATCTTAAAAAATAACTATAAACTTAAATTACTAAATATTATATTAGTCCATCTAGTCTTTTATATTTCCTTACTTAAACTAATAGAAGATATAATTAAAGCTAATATAAAGCTAAAAATCAAACCAAAAGTAATTCCTATAGAAAAAGAATATATAATAGAAAAAATATTAGAATAAAGGGAAAGCAATAGATGCTTTTTAGTAAAATAGAAAGAATATACTAAAAGCAAAAATATATAAGAACCTCTTATATACCTTACATATTATTTAAAGATACTAAAAGTATTTTTCTAAAAGAAATAGAAGGAAAATCCATAATATTCCAATTAATAGTATCTAGAGCCTCTAAAGCTTATATATTAATTACTACCTTCAATTCTACCTAATCCACATTATCCAAATTATCTATAGATAATAAGCTACAATAAACTATTTCCTTATTATAAGACTTTAATAAATATTTTTATTTTTACAAATATATTAAATAAGCAAGGACTTTATTAAGCTTTGCCTAAGTAGCTAATATCTCCTTCTTAGCCTGCTCCTCTACCTTATCTAGATAATTAGACTCCTTACTTAATTTAATTATTACTATACTTATTAATTATAAATAATACTATAAAATTAAAAAATCCCTTACAAGAATCCATTACTATACCCAACATATTGCAAGAACGACCCTAATATATACATTCCCTACAATAAGAAGACCAAGCTATTATCTAGCAATAAAAACCTTTAAAAGAACAGAAAGAATAAAGCATAATATTATAACCAAATAAAGTAATATCCTTAGTAAGATAAATATAATAATAAGTAGATTTGCTAAATATATTATTAACACTAGAAAAAGATAATTATAAGTCTAAGTTTAATCTACCCTAATAAGATAATACTAAGGTTATATATACAGTCTTAGGGATAAGAACTAATAGAGGGGAGATATTATATTATAATCTATATTAAAACATTAGCAATCAAACCCGGTAGAAAAGAATAAGACTTACTTACCCTAGACTATAATTACTATATATATATAATTACTAGTATAATTAGAATATAATTACTATAATTACTACTATAATTATTTATATAATTACTATACTTCTTAATAATTATATATTAGCTTAAAAAGTATATAGATAGATTAGGACTAACTATAAGAAATAAAACTAATTAGCTTTTAATATAACTTGGTTACCTTAAATATCTTTAACTATTACTAAATATAATACTTTTTGTAAATACCCTTATACTTACTTAATTATCGATATATACCTAACCATACTGCTAACAATAAACCTTACGCTCTGATTGGTTTAATATAGTTGGAACCGACCGGCATATTACATATTTCTTCTCTATACAAAATTCACAATAGTTTTTTCCCTCAGCCACTATATAAGAAAGCCATCCAATACAAAAACAAGCTAAATAATAAGGCATTTCAAAACCAAATTTATTAATTAATTTAGTAATATCTTTTTAATAAGCTTTAATTACCTTAGGATAAGGTATAACCTTAGTAATATAACCTAATATCCTATTAATATCTAGAATAATAAAAATAAAAAGAGAAAGAACATACAATAGCTACAAGTAGGGAAACCGGCCTATTTACCTGGCCTTGGGATAAGACTAATGGAGGGGGAATATTGTATTATAACCTAGGCACCTAAAGGTAGTAACCCTGGGCAGAATCCTAACTAATTAAGCCAAAGCTACCCTAGACCTATATAATTAACCAATAAGAATAGAGTCGAATGTGTCCTGTTCAATCTAACCGAAGACTGTAATAAATAAAGTCAAACTGACTTTATTTGATTATTGTAATAATGGAACCTTAGATATAAAAGTATATAGATAGATTATAGCCTACTGTAAGGAATGGTCCTAATTAGCTTTCAATATAATTTGATTATCTTAAATATCTTTAACTATTACTAGATATAATATTTCTTGTGAATACTTTTGTACTTGCTTAATTACCAATACATGCCTGACCATACTGCTAATAATAAACCTTACAATCTGATTGGTTTAATATAGTTGGAACCGACCGGCACGTTACAAAGATTTAAATAAAAAAGAAATCTTATTATTAAAAGAAATAAAATATAAATATAAAAATAAATAGAAAAGATAATAATAAAGAATTATTATTTTATTTAAAATATAATTCTAATAAAATAATAATAATCTTAAAAAAATAAAAGAAAAAGAAATAAATAATTAATTAAAAAATATATTATTTAATATAAAATATATAAAAAACTCTTTATAAAAGAATTAAAGATTAAATTATTTAAATTTAATTAATAGAATTATAAGATTATTTTTAAAGATAGATTAAATATTTAATTTTACCCTATTTATAATCTTAATTAAATTAAACTTAATATTTTAAAAAAATATATTAAAGATATATTATAAAAAGAATATATTTATATTTTAAATTTTAAAATTAAATATTTAATTATATTTATATTTAAGAAAAATAAAAAATTATAATTTATTATAAATTATTAATAACTTAATAATATTATAATTAAAAATTAAATTTTATTACTTTTAATTAATAAAATAAAAGATAGACTATATAATACTATAATATTTATTATTTTTAATTTTAAAAGAGCTTATAATCTTATATATATTAAAGAAAGATATAAATAGAAAATTACTTTTTAAATAAAATTTAAATTATTTAAATACTTTATTATATCTTTTAAACTTATAAATATATTAATAATATTTTAATATATAATAAATAATATACTTTATAAATATTTAAATATCTTTATTATATATTATTTAAATAATATTTTAATCTTTTTTAAAAATAAGAAAGAATATATAAAATATATTTATAAAATCTTAAAAGTTTTATAAGATATTAAATTATTAATTAAATTTAAAAAAAGTAAATTTTATATTAATAAAGTAGAATTTTTAAGGTATATTATTATTTTTAATTAAATTTATATAGACTTTAAGAAAGTTATTATAATATAAAAATAAACATTCTTAAGAATATTAAGGAAATATAAGGATTCCTTAGATTTATAAATTACTATTAATAATTTATTAAAGAATTTAATAAAATAATAATCTTATTTATAGTTTTAATTAAAAAAAAAGAAATATTTAAATAGAATAATAAAATATAAAAAGCCTTTAAGATTTTATATAATATTATTATAAAGAAACCTATTCTAATTATATTTAATCTTAATAAATTAATTAAATTAAAAATAGATTTCTTAGATTATATATTAGAAGCTTAAATAGGATAATAAAATAAGAAAGGTATTTTATATTTTATTATATTTTACTTATATAAATTATATAAATTAAAATTAAATTATCCTATTTATAATAAAGAATTCCTTATAATTATTAATACCTTTAAAAAATTTAAATACTATCTTTTAGAAAATAATTATAAAATTATAATATATATAGACTATAAGAATATTTTATACTTTATAATAATTTAATAATTTAATAGAAAATAATTTAAATATATTAAGTATCTTTTTAAATTTAATTATTAAATTATTTATATTAAAGGGATAAAAAATAAATATATTAATATAATTAGTTATTATATAGATTATAATATAAAGAAAATAAAAATTATAAAATAATTATTTATTTATAATAATAAAGACTATTTAAAATAAGCTTTAATTAATAGAATAATTATTAAAGTTAAAAGACTTATTATTATTATATATATAAAATTATTAAAGAAATATATTTAATTAAGATTTACTATTTATCTTATAAAATAAAAAATCTCCTTATTAAAAGAAATTAAAAAATATAATAATACTTTATTAAATAATAAAAAAACTAATAAATTATAAATATTAAAAGAAAAATAAAAAAAACTTCTAAAATATATATATAAGTACTTATTATATAAATATAAAAGAATCTATAAAACCTTTAAAAGAATTAAATAAATATTTTTTTTTAATAAAATAAAATAAAAAATTATTAATTTTATAAAGAAATATAACTTTTATTAAAAAATAAGATCTTTATAATATAAACCTTATAAAGAATTATAATTATTATTAATAGTAAAATAATTATAAGATTTAATTATAATAGACTTTATTATAAAACTATCTCTTTTAATAGATCTAATAATAGAAATCTATTATAATAATATTTTAATTATTATTAATTATTTTATAAAAATAATATATTATATTTCTTATTAAAAAATAACTTTAATTAAATAATTTATATATATCTTCTTTTAATATATTATAGTAATATATAGATTACTTAATAAAATCCTAATAAATAAAAGATCTATATTTACCTTAAAATTCTAATAAAGCCTTATAATATTAATAAGATTAAATTATAAACTTATTATTATATTTAAATCTTTAATTAATAAATAAATTAAATAATAAAATTAAAAAATTAAAGTATACTTATAATATTATATTAATTATAAATAAATAAATTAAATAAAAAAATTACTAATTATAATATTTATATATAATACTTTAGTTTATTTAATAATTAAAAAGATCTTTATATTTATTAATTTTAATTTTAATTTAAATATCTTTTAATTACTTTAAATAAATATTTTAAATAAAAAAGTATTAATAAAAGATAATAAATTATAAAAATTCTATAAAAATCTAAAAATTAAGCTAAAATTTATAAAATTAATAATAAGAAAATATTATAATCTTAAAAAGCTAAAAGGATTATTCTTCTTAAAGGGAAATATAATCTATTTAATAATAAAAAATCTTATTATAAATTAATAAAATAAAAAATTAAATTTTAAATATATTAAATTTTATAAAATTATTAAAAAAATATTAAAAAATAATTATAAATTTAAATTACTAAATATTATATTAATCTATTTAATCTTTTATATTTTTTTATTTAAATTATTAAAAAATATAATTAAAATTAATATAAAATTAAAAATTAAATTAAAAATAATTCCTATAAAAAAAGAATATATAATAAAAAAAATATTAAAATAAAAAAAAAAAATAAATACTTTTTAATAAAATAAAAAGAATATATTAAAAGTAAAAATTTATAAAAACTCTCTTTATATTTTATATATTATTTAAAAATATTAAAAGTATTTCTTTAAAAAAAAATAAAAAGAAAATTTATAATATTTTAATTAATAGTATTTAAAGCTCTTAAAGCCTATATATTAATTATTTCTTTTAATTCTATTTAATCTATATTATTTAAATTATTTATAAATAATAAGCTATAATAAACTATTTTTTTATTATAAGACTTTAATAAATATTTCTACTTTTATAAATATATTAAATAAATAAGGATTTTATTAAGCTTTATTTAAGTAATTAATATCTCCTTTTTAGCTTACTCTTTTATTATATTTAAATAATTAGATTTTTTATTTAATTTAATTATTATTATATTTATTAATAATAAATTAATATTATAAAAAATAAAAATCTCTTATAAGAATTTATTATTATATTTAATATATTATAAGAATAATCTTAATATATATATTCTTTATAATAAAAAGATTAAATTATTATTTAATAGTAAAAACCTTTAAAAGAATAAAAAGAATAAAATATAATATTATAATTAAATAAAATAATATTCTTAATAAAATAAATATAATAATAAGTAGATTTATTAAATATATTATTAATATTAAAAAAGATAATTATAAATTTAAATTTAATCTATCTTAATAAAAATAATATTAAGATTATATATATAATCTTAGAAATAAAAATTAATAAAAAGAAAATATTATATTATAATTTATATTAAAATATTAATAATTAAATTTAATAAAAAAAAATAAAATTTACTTACTTTAAATTATAATTATTATATATATATAATTACTTATATAATTAAAATATAATTATTATAATTATTATTATAATTATATATATAATTATTATAACTTTTAATAATTATATATTAATTTAAAAATATATAAATAAATTAAAATTAATTATAAAAAATAAAATTAATTAACTTTTAATATAATTTAATTACCTTAAATATCTTTAATTATTACTAAATATAATACTTATTATAAATACTCTTATATATTATTTAATTACTTATAATATACCTAACCATATTATTAATACTAAACCCTATACTCTAATTAGTTTAATATAGTTGGAACCGACCAGCACATTACAATCACACCTTATACCAATAGGTAACCTGAAGTGATCAGACTGAAAATTGCTAAAAGTCCAAGCATTTTAAGAATATTAAAAGAGTAATAAACTTAATATTGTTTTATATGAATTTTCTCTCCAACCAATGTTCACATTTTCGTAGTCCAACCTTTTGATGGAATAGTTAGAGATCTCCACTACATACGCTCATGATAATATCGTCCGAATTCTGAATGTAAGAGTTGTCCAATCCTCCCATTCGCCCATGGGGGGTTTTTCTCGTATCTCTGATATCCTTTTACCACTCAGTTCTCTAATATCTGGAAGTTCCAGTGACATGAATGAAACTGGCTCAGCAGCTACAAAAACTTTTATAATATCCTCGCATTCAGTTTCTCCGTCATTTTGCAGCTCCTGTGGAATTGTCATCCCGATGCGCTTTGTCCACGGATTCTTGAGTCCCTCTTCACACACCGGGATGAATTGGCTGCTTCCAAACATCATATTTTCTGCCTCCCAAAAAGAAGTCATGTCAAGCACGTGGACATAAATAAGACGATCTGACCTTTTGTTCCGCACGGTCAAAACCACTTTCTCTTTATGTTTTATTTCAAATGCACATCCCCTATGAGAGCAAAGCTGTGCCCCATGGACGCATCCTGGATGAAGAGATCCTGTTTGCCTCTGATCTTTCATCTCAACCTCGAATGAATCCAGAAAATCTTGGCGTGGGTTCTTGTTGAAAATACCTTCAATCATCTTGAAACGAGCCAAGTGTTCCACAACATCTAATACAAAAGATGCATCGTTCTCCTTGCTGAAGGGAGCCTTTGGCAAGTATTTGAGGCGCACCTTTGACGCGTCCCTAATTTCGTAATGGTTGCCATTAGAAACAGTAACGTAGAATGAGAATCGGGTAGTTGATTCCACATCTCCCATTATAACTTTTAGTGAAGGTCTCTCGTTCAAGGCTTCTTTCCAAGTATCATGGTTGGTGAGCTGAAGGTCAAGATGGATAGGAAACTGTCTCAATGACAGATTTGTGCAAGCCGTCGCAGTCATGCCCGACCTTTTACGAAAAGAAGACCCATCCATGGCTTTTGCGTCCGAAAAAAGAGACTTCACGTTTATCACTTCAAGATTCTCTTGCTTGCGACCGCCCTCATTGTCCGCAGCATATTCAGCTGGTTGTATAACAGAAAATCGGTCTCCAACGCAAACTCCATGTGCCTCACCAGCTTCCAATCGAAACTTGCCCTCCCTCTCGGAGATCGGAATCGGAGTTGCATAGTAAGGTGACTGAAATAGTTCAAAGAATCCAAGACGTTTATCACCGTAAAACATAGGCTTTTGCTCTGACGTTTTCTCCAGATATCTGGCGCACAAATGGGCGTAAATGTGATGCTGTCTTCCCCCAACACGACCAAGCTTCTCAAATATTCTCAATAGATAATAGGTAAACTGACCATTGGCTTTTCCTTTAACATTGAGTTCTTTTGTCGTCTCCCTGGGCCCACATGCGGTGAATATGGAATAGTCTTTGGGATTGACCAGCCATGCCATTGTGGAAGCGCCGCGAAACTCTTCACATTGGGCTTCTTGTCCAACACTTAGGGCTATTTCGGGGTCAATGGGATACCGATCGTGGATATTAGGATCGTATGGCACAAAGCGTACTAGCTGTTCGTTTCGAGACACGCTCCCAGCGAAACAACAATCAAGAACCACCGTGCTTATCAAGCCTTTATCAGCTACTTGCTTTAGTAGACCTGCCAATTCGATGCCCCACAGGACTCGACGGTCGCTTCCGTTTCGTCCATCAAGAACTTCTAGACCCGCGTCATGCGTGGGTCTGCTGTGCTGGTGGTCCTCTGTGGATGTTATACTTTGGAGACTAGTCGTCTGGTTATTTGTCGTGTTCTCATAGATCCTGTTGACCCCATGGCCTGAAAAATGGAAATAAAAAAGATTTCCAGACTGGCCTCTGGACACAATGTCACGGAATGCCGCCACGATATTACCAAAAGTAGGGAGACTTGATGGATCTTGTGCCAAGAGAAAGCCATCGCTGTCAAACCTCACGGTAAGGCTTTTGATACTGATGATGTCTAGTGATCTTACAAGCATTCCTTCTATGTCTTGAATATCGTTTGCAGAGCCTTTTCGCGGTAAACCAACCCCAACAAGGAGCGCATAGTGCGTAACGGTGCACTTCTTTTCTAACATCGTTCATAAAAACACTAGAATCGGTTGGTAGAAAGAAAGTCACAAATTTCGACTCAGCCATGAAATCCGCGACAGATGAGTGGGGATTTATTTAATAATCATGCAGGGCGACATAAAAGTCCATGAATAAAAGGGCCGGCTTAACAACGCCGAATTTTATCACATAGCATGCAAGCCGAAAACTGCATAAGCGTGCAGCACCAATAGATTACGGCCACGACACTAAAACGACGCCTCGCTCAAGAGAGGGGGATTCCTACTCGATTTTACATTGGCTTGGGTATTTCGGGTGCATGGGGGCAGACGCATTACCTGCATGGTTCGCCTTGTTCACTCAGAAGCTCATGTCAAGCGGAGTCGCGTAGAATCAAAAGTTCAGGCAGCACCCGGGGTGCGATACATCGCCTTCAGCGAATCAATCAAATCGAATGTAACATGTGATTGTCATTGCAGATAACGAGGTATCTCGGTAGCTGCGAGCTATGGAAATTGCTCAAAGATTGACAAGATTGCACATCCCAAACTCCACAGATAACATCCGCCAAATCATGGTGGTGTCTGTAGCGACGTCTCGGCAAATATTCCTGTCACGCTTTGTCTGGTTGCGGGGAGACATAGAGTATACGTCCTCGTCGCAGAGCAAGGAGTGGCGATCATATACGGACCATGGGGGGTCCCATCGGAGCTGATATAATACACTATATCGCCAACATTGAATAACGGTAGCTGCTTGTCCCATTAGCGGATTTCCAGTCAAACCTTCTGTGGGTATGCAGACCGCGCCAGCCGCGTGGACTACTGGGCGTTCGCCCTCCTCGGTATATTCCGGGGTTGGGCTGCGACTTGAGTCAAGGTTATTCAGCTTTCCTGCACAACTGGGATATTTTTGAAAGACGCACTCTTCGTCGTTGGACATGGTGAGTTTCACGAGTGTACGTGGGCTTTGCAACGGGTGAGCATCTCCGGGATCGTCGAGCACTTAAGTATGGAGGATTATTCAACATCCCTCAGAAGCCGGCGGTATCCAAACGAGCTAAAATGTCACCAAGGTGGCGAGGCGACAATGCATCCGGCCTATCAACTCGGAATCCTTCGGATTTCTCGCGTCTGCATATGCACGTCTCACTGTTTTGCTTCCGATAGGCAGTGCATCGTCTGACGTGGCGTGGCAGATTTTCATTGGCGCTCTGGAGCCTCAAATACCAAGTATATTGTAACACTCAGTTGTATCGATGCACCTAGTGTGCGTAAGAACTAACTAAATGATGTACCCTTTGTGGGCGGTACATAGCCCTGATTAGTGACCCCGCTACACAGCCCGGCATAGTACCCAGGTTGTACTGTGAAATCTAGCATATATCTGTCCGAGCAAGAAGCTGTCCCAGCATGCATTGGGATGAGACCTGTCTCAAGTAACCAAGTCGAATCTATCTAAGAAGATCCAATGGGTATATCAACTTCGAAAATGTGCCTCCCGCTTTGGGAAAAGCGACGGCCGAGAGTGTGCTCGCAGCAGGCCCACTCCCGCTGGGGGGGAGAAGCAAAAAAAAGTGCGCAAATATTTACGACTACCAAGCTATACACTAATTACGCATAGTTGAGGATTTTAAACACGGTTACCCTCAGTTTTCCGCTCTCATTTCATCATATGATGGTTTCTTCATTTGTCGCCGCTTTGGCATGCTCAGATCCCGGCTGCTTCTTAAAAAGCAAGACAACCTTACTCTGCTAGAGGAGATGCTCAATCAAGTTGATGAAGAGGAAGCTTGTCCAATTTTCTTGGGGAAATCTAGGGTAGACACTAACTCTGATAGGCTATCGATTTTGGACAAAATCGATAGTGCTCTGGCTGATTATGGTACGCGCGGCTCTGCGTTTATGGCTATTCTATGCTGATATGACCAAGATGAATTCGTAGAAAGAAACCGCAGAGTTCTTAGCCTTGGCTCTGCTCAAGAGAGAGATGTGAATAGCCTACGAAACTGGATAGCAAATAACGCATGTATAGCAAGGGATGAGGTATCATATCTTGCTCACCTCAGGGATTTGACTTCCTTGGCGCCGTTAAATGATAATGCTATGCACCAATTTGAGATTTGGGTGGAGGACAAGCTCATTCTATACTCTGAGCGGTTTCGAAATGTAAGATAATTTTACACAGGCAAGTGAGCACGCTGACCGTGTTAAAGAGCCGCTATCGCATTGGATCCACGGGGCAGGATGTGCACATATATTCAGATCATATTATACGGAGAATCGCTCGGGTATTAATGCTCATGCTTATCACATTGTTGCTACTCATGCCTATTGTAGTTTGCAACATTGTCAACAGCCATGCAGGTCGTATAACCGTCGTCATATTCTCAACAATTATATATCTTGTTATCCTCTTAGCACTGACCAATTCAAAAACTTTTGATTTGGTTCTGGCTGGGACAACGTAAGTAAAACATTGCATTATTCAACTGCCTGAGGGTGTTTAGTGTTGTTTCTAATGTATTGAGTGAAGGTACGCGACTGTCTTGATCGTGTTTGTTTCAGGAAGCAGTGGTCTAAATACCTGAATGATGTTAACTTTTGTAGTTTTTACACCATTTACTAAGTTCATTTTCTACTTGCCCACAAAATTATTCTATCCAATTAGGTCATATAGTCTCATAATATGTAGTTGATATATACAAATAACCTAAGTTATGGTTTCTATCTTAGGTTAATTGATTTATTTCCCTTGAATTCCCCCCATAAACATGAAAGTAAAATGTTCTAAATAAAACAAACGCATGGAGTTTTCTCGAATACAGGCCACATTCAAGAAAGAAAACAAAACTCGACATCGTGTCGAATGCTTCTTGGGCTTCGAAGCGTTTTTTACTTTGTGTTATTTATATTTCTTCGGCGATCCTTCTTATGTCTCTCCCTCAAATCAACCTCAGCCAACACACAGCTCGCATGGATGAGCTGAACTATTCTGATGACTTGCTTGACAACCATAAATGGGCAACTGATGATGGCAAGAACAGATGGCCATTGAGAGTGGGTCTGGCTCATGCCAGCGACTTCATAGCTGCCGCTAGTAAGTGAAGGCGAATAATTCATTAGATAGAGAGAAATAAAGAAGACTTCATTTAGAGCGGCGAGAAGGAACAAAACCACCTGGGGAAATTGATGTTAGGATATCCAACGGCAATATTCACAATTCTAGTACTCGCCTTGTTCGTGTAGTACAAGTGCAGCAACCAGCCATCGCTCTCTTTCGTATTTTTGTGGCTTGAATTGGCGCCTCCCACGATGAGGCTTGCGTACATGTGCATGTAGTGACTGGCCAAGTCAAGCGCAATAAGTCCTTGGAATGCAAAGGTCCATTGAGGATATATGATTGACAAGAAAACCAAGAGACATGCGGTCGTGCAGCGATCCGTGACCAGCGCTGCGGTCAATTCAAATCTCAAACAGGATTTTCACATTTGAATTGAAGGGATTTGGATTTGAATTGAGGGCTTTAGATTTGAATTGATTGAATTGAATTGAGATAATTTGAATTATGTATTATATTATATATTAGTTATTTAGTATTTTAAATATTTAATATCTTTTAAGGTTTTATTAATTAGGTTATATTATTGTGATCTTATTATTAGCTTAGTTTAATTAAATATATATTTATATTTAGTTAATATTAAAGGTATTATAAGGATATTTATTATTATTTGATTTATTAAAGGAAAAGCTTGCTTTTATTATTATTAAAAGGTAATTAGATTATTTAGCTTTTTAGAGGCCTTATTAAGCTAAGTATTTAATTTATATATAGCTAGGCTATTGCTTTTAGTTAGGTTCTTATAGAAATTATTAGGAAGAAGGTTAGGTAAGGAATTATTATATTAATTAGAGAAATCTATAGCCTAGGGCTATTAATATTATTTATTAATAATCTAATTATTAAAAAAGAAAGCTTAAAATTAATTAATAATAAGATTTACTTTAAATAGCTTTATATAAGTAATCTAATAGGCTCTTAGAGAAGGATAAAGGATAGTAATTGTAACATACCAGTCGGTTCCAATTATATTAAACTAATCAAAGTATAGGGTTTAGTATTAGTAATATAGTTAGATATATTATAAGTAGTTAAATAATATATAAAAGTATTTATAATAAGTATTATATTTAATAATAATTAAAGATATTTAAGGTAATTAAGTTATATTAAAAGTTAATTAATTTTATTCTTTATAATTAATTTTAATTTATTTATATACTTTTAAGTTTAATATATAATTATTAGGAATTATTATAATTATATAGATAATTATAGTAATAATTATAATAATTATATTTTAATTATATAGGTAATTATATAAATATAGTAATTATAGTCTAGGGTAAGTAGGTCTTGTTCTTTTTATTAGGTTTAATTACTTATATTTTAATATAGATTATAATATAATATTTTCTTTTTATTAGTTCTTATTCTTAAGACTATATATATAATCTTAATATTATCTTTATTAAGGTAAGTTAAACTTAGATTTATAATTATCTTTTCTAATATTAATAATATATCTAATAAATCTACTTATTATTATATTTATCTTACTAAGGATATTACTTTATTTAATTATAATATTATATTTTATTCTTTTTATTCTTTTAAAGGTTTTTATTATTAAATAGTAGTTTAATCTTCTTATTATAGGAAATATATATATTAAGGTTATTTTTATAATATATTGAGTATAGCAATAGATTTTTATAAGGGATTTTTGATTTTTATAGTATTAATTATTATTAATAAATATAATAGTAATTAAACTAAGTAAGAAGTCTAATTATCTAGATATAATAGAGGAGTAGGCTAAGGAGAAAATATTAATTATTTAAATAAAGTTTAATAAAATTTTTATTTATTTAATATATTTATAAAAATAGAAATATTTATTAAAGTCTTATAATAAGAAAATAGTTTATTATAGCTTATTATCTATAGATAATTTAAATAATATAGATTAGGTAGAGTTAGAGATAGTAATTAATATATAGGCTTTAGGGGCTTTAGATATTATTAATTGGAATACTATAGATTTTCTCTTTATTTCTTTTAAAAAAATACTTTTAATATTTTTAAATAATATATAAAATATAAAGAGGGTTTTTATAAGTTTTTACTTTTAATATATTCTTTTTATTTTATTAAAAAGTATTTATTACTTTCTTTTTATTTTAATATTTTTTTTATTATATATTCTTTTTTTATAAGAATTATTTCTAGTTTAATTTTTAATTTTATATTAATTTTAATTATACTTTTTAATAGTTTAAGTAAGGAAATATAAAAGATTAGATAGATTAGTATAGTATTTAGTAATTTAAGTTTATAGTTATTTTTTAATATTTTTTTAATAATCTTATAAGGTTTAATATATTTAAAGTCTAGTTTTTTATTTTATTAATTTATAATAAGATTTTTTATTATTAGATTGACTATATCTTCCTTTAAGAAAGATAATCTTTTTAGCCTTTTAAGATTATAATATCTTCTTATTATTAATTTTATAAATTTTAACTTAGTTTTTAAGTTTTTATATAATTTTTATAGTTTATTATCTTTTATTAGTACTTTTTTATTTAGAATATTTATTTAAGGTAATTAGAAGATATTTAAATTAAAGTTAAAGTTAGTAAATATAAGGGTTTTCTTGATTATTAAGTAAACTAAGGTATTATATATAAGTATTATAATTAGTAGTTTTTTTATTTAATTTATTTATTTATAATTAATATAGTATTATAAATATACTTTAATTTTTTAGTTTTATTATTTAATTTATTTATTAATTAAAGGTCTAAATATAATAGTAAGTTTATAGTTTAATTTTATTAGTGCTATAAAGCTTTGCTAGAACTTTAAGGTAAAAATAAGTCTTTTATCTATTAAGATTTTACTAGGCAATCTATATATTACTATAATATAATAGAAAAAGATATATATAAGTTATTTAGCTAAAGTTGCTTCTTAGTAAGGAATATAATATATTATTTTTATAAAATAATTAATAATAATTAAAATATTATTATAGTAGACTTTTATTATTAGATCTATTAAGAGAGATAGTTTTATAATAAAGTCTATTATAATCAAATCTTATAATTATTTTATTATTAGTAGTAATTATAATTCTTTATAGGATTTATATTATAAAGATCTTATTTTTTAATAAAGATTATATTTCTTTATAAGATTAGTAATTTTTTATTTTATTTTATTAAAGGAAAATATTTATTTAATTCTTTTAAGGGTTTTATAGACTTCTTTATATTTATATAGTAAGTACTTATATATATATTTTAGAAGATTTTCTTATTTCTCTTTTAATATTTATAGTTTATTAGTTTTTTTATTATTTAATAAAGTATTATTATATTCTTTAATTTCTTTTAATAGGGGGGTTCTTTATTTTATAAAGTAGATAGTAAATTTTAATTAGATATATTTCTTTGGTAATTTTATATATATAGTAGTAATTAGTTTTTTGGCTTTAATGGTTATTCTATTGATTAAGGCTTGTTCTAAGTAGCCTTTATTATTATAGATAAGTAATTATTTAGTAGTTTTTATTTTTTTTATATTATAATTTATATAATAGCTAATTATATTAATATATTTATTTTCTATTCTTTTAATATAAATAATCTAATAATTAAATTTAAAGAGATACTTAATATATTTAAATTATCTTTTATTAAATTATTAAATTATTATAAAGTATAAGATATTCTTATAATCTATATATATTATAATTTTATAATTATTTTTTAGAAGATAGTATTTAAATTCTTTAAAGATATTAATAATTATAAGAAATTCTTTATTATAGATAGGGTAGTTTAGTTCTAGCCTATATAGTTTATATAAGTAAAATATAATAGGGTATAAAATGCCTTTCTTATTCTATTATTCTATCTAGGCTTCTAGTATATAGTTTGAGGAATTTATTTCTAATTTAATTAGTCTATTAGGATTAAATATAATTAGAATAGGTTCTTTTATAATAGTATTATATAGGGTCTTAAAGGCTCTTTATACTTTATTATTCTATTTAAATATTTCTTCTTTCTTAATTAAGACTATAAGCAAAATTACTATTCTATTAAATCCTTTAATAAATCATTAATAGTAATTTATAAATCTAAGGAATCCTTATACTTTCTTAATATTCTTAGGGGTTTTCTATTCTTATATTATAGTAATTTTCTTAGGGTCTATATAAATTTTATTAAAGGTAATAATATACCTTAGAAATTCTACTTTATTAGTATAGAATTTGCTTTTCTTAGATTTAATTAATAACTTAATATTTTATAAGGCTTTTAAAACCTTATAAATATATTTTATATATTCTTTTTTATTTTTAAAGAAGATTAGAATATTATTTAGATAATATATAATAAAAATATTTAAATATTTATAAAGTATATTATTTATTATATATTAAAATATTATTAATATATTTATAAGTTTAAAAGATATAATAAAATATTTAAATAATTTAAATTTTATTTAGAAAGTAGTTTTTTATTTATATCCTTCTTTAATATATATAAGATTATAAGCTTCTTTAAGATTAAGGGTAGTAAATATTATAGCACTATATAGCCTATCTTTTATTTTATTAATTAAAGGTAATAAGATTTGATTTTTAATTATAATATTATTAAATTATTAATAGTTTATAATAAGTTATAGTTTTTTATTTTTCTTAAATATAAATATAATTAGGTATTTTATTTTAGAATTTAAAATATAAATATATTCTTTCTATAATATATTTTTAATATATTTCTTTAGGGTATTAAATTTAATTTAATTAAGATTATAAATAAGGTAAAATTAAATATTTAATCTATTTTTAAGGATAATCTTATAATCCTATTAATTAAATTTAAATAATTTAATTTCTAATTCTTTAATAAAGAGTTTTTTATATATCTTATACTAAGATAATATATTTCTTAATTAATTATTTACTTTTTCCTCTTTTATCTTTTTAAGGCTATTATTAATTTATTAGAATTATATTCTAAGTAAGATAATAATCCTTTACTATTATCTTTTCTATTTATTTTTATATTTATATTTTATTCTTTTTAATAATAAGGTTTTTTTTTTATTTAAATCTTTTATTTAATTAGAACTAAAAGGGCAAGATCTCTTATAATACTTAGAAATATTATTGGCTATATTATATCCCTTTAATATTTATATCTAGCTAATATACTAGCAGATATTTAGATTGTAATAGTATAATTATAGATACTCTAAAATAATTCTATTATTTCTAATATCTATAATATTAAAGGTAATTCCTTAATTCTTTCTTTTAATAAATACTTTAAGATAATTAATTTCTCTTTATATAATTCTATTATTATAATTAAATATAATACCTTTAATATTAATAATATTATAAGATTTTAATTTTATTTACTATAATAGCTAGAGTTTATTAACTATTTAAAGGTAAATATAATTCCTTTTAGTTCTATTATCTACTATAATATTATACTATTTTTTATTAATTTTTATATATATCCTTAGTCTATATTAGGTTTATTTTATATTAGTTATATATAGAGCCTTAATAAAGAGTTCTTTTAGTAATTCTATAGGTTAATTGCCCTATTATTTCTATTACTTTTTTATAAAAGGTATTTTTCTTTTAAAAGCTTTTTAAGATTATATTAGTCTTATACTTTTAAGGTAGTATATTTATTATATCCTAGGTCTAAGTATTAGTCTTATAGGAGGTCTTTGCAATTTAAGGGATCCTCCTTATATTCTATATAAACTATAGAATTATTTAGTCTATACTAGTTTATAAATATTTATTAATTGTAGATTCTATCTAATACTTATCTAATAGGCTTATCTATTAATTAAATAGGAAAGTATTTATTATTTTACTTTTTTACTAGATATATAAGATATATATCTTAATAATAGTAGAATTATATAATCTTAGTATATTATCTATCCAAAGGGTCTAGTCTTAGATTATCTTAGTCTTTAAATTGGATTGGTATAGGTTTAGTTTTTATAATTACTTTTGGTTTAGCTATAAGGTAGATATCCGATTTTACTCTATTATATTCCTATAGTAATTAATTAAATATAATACTTTTCTTTATTTAATAATAATATTTTTTATTATTATATTCTATTATATTCTATTATTTTAGGATATTTATATTAGGATTAGTATTAATATTAAAAATAATTATAAGGATCTTTATTTTAAGGGCCTATTTATAGTTATTAGATTGTAAGTATAAAAGTCCTTTTTGCTTTATATTTTAATATTATTAAATATACTTATTAATTTTCTATTAATTGGTAAAGGGTATTATTTAGGCTATACTAAGGGTAATTTCTTCTTATTAAGGTATATTTCCTTTTAATATTAAAGTCTAATTTATAGGTTTTTTCTCTTTTCTTACTATAATTAGAATATAGCTTATTATTCCTAGGGTTTTCTATACTTTTAGTATAGGTCTAAACTTATTTCTTATTTTTAGTTTTTTATATTTAAAGCTTTTATATCCCTTCTTATTATAATTATAATAAGTAACCTTAGATAGGTCTAGTTATTATTATTATATAGCTTTAAATTCTATTACTCTTAGGGCAATCCTATAAAATATTAAAATATTATTAATTTTTATAAAGGTATTAAAGATATATTTCTTACCTTATCTTTTTTCTAATCTTTTTTTAAATTATTAATTATTAATTCTAATTATATAAACTATATAAATTTCAAATTTCTTTAAAAGTTCTATTTATTAGCTAATTTTATCTTTAATATTATCCTTTAATTTTTAATAGAATTTATTAATTAAGATTTTATTATTCTAATTAAATTTAATAATATAATATTAAAAGTTAGATAAATAAGTATTATAAGCTTTAAATTATTTAAGCTCTTTAAATTTTTATAAAGCTTATTATTATTTATTAATTATATTAAAATAATTAATTAATTCTTTTTTAAATTTTTTAAAATTATTAAATATTTTATTAATTTTAATAGATTATTTAATTATAACTTTTTCTATAAATTCTTTAAAATATAATTATATAATTTAAAGTACTTTTCCTTTAAGTTTTCCTATAATATATTAAACTCTAAGCTATTCTTAATTAAAGGTATTAGAATAGAAGGTATAGTAACTCTTTATTTAGGTTAACTATTTTTAAAGGGTATTTAAATTGCTATCCTAGGTTAGGGGTTCCTTTAGTTTAAGGATTTCTCTATAGTCTTTTTTAGTAATTATAAAATTATTTATTTTTTTAAGATATTACTTATATTAAATAATTTATTTAAATTACTTATTATTAATATTACTAATAATACTTTAAAGATTATTAATTTTATTATTTTTCTAGCTTATAACTATATTAAAGTTAATAATAAAAAGATTAATAGTCTTTTAAATATATTAATTTTCCTTTTTAAACTATTTTATTTTTTCTTTTATTTTATTATTATCTTTCTTTTTACCTAAGGATTCTTTTATTTTAATATTTCTATTAATATCTATATAGAAAGAAATCTTAGGAATTTAATTCTAAGGTTCTTAAATAGTAAAGAATATAACTTTAAATATAATTAATATTACTTAATTATTAATATAAGTAACTAATTAAATAAGAGCTTTTAATATATAATATATTAATTAATTCTAATTATATTAAATTAATTAAAGTATAGGATTTAATATTAATAGTATAATCAAATATATTATAAATAATTAAATAATATATAAAAGTATTTATAATAAATATTATATTTAGTAATAATTAAAGATATTTAAGGTAATTAAATTATATTAAAAGCTAATTAATTCTATTTCTTATAGTTAATCCTAATCTATTTATATACTTCTAAGCTTAATATATAATTACTAGGAATTATTATAATTATATAGGTAATCACAGTAATAATCATAATAATTACATTCCGATTATATAGGTAATTATACGGATATAATGATTATAGTCTAGGGTAGGTAGGTCTTATTCTTTCTGCTGGGTTTGACTGCCTATGTTCTGACATGGGTCATAACAACTACTCTTTAATTAGCTAATTAAATTAGCTTGTTTCTTAGGAGTTAGCTATATAATAGCTTTATTATTTAATAAGGTAAATTAGGCTTACTTTATAGGCTTAAGGAAGGCTTTAATAATAAGATTAATAATATAATCCTAATAATATAATTAAATTATTAAAGGCTTTATAAATAAAGGCTAATTTAGAAAAGTAGGAAGATAGTTAGAAAAGAGATAATTAAGGTATATATTATTAATAAAGGTATTATTTAATATAAAGAAACTAAGGCTTTAAAGATTATAATTTTTAATAATTTCTAATACTAAAGGAATAATATTTTTATTTAAATAAATACTAAAAATATATTTTAAGATAAAGAGCTTAATTTATAGACTATTAGTATAATTAATAAAGTAATTAATAATCTTTAAGAGAGTCTATTAATTAAAAGAAATTTAAATATTAAAGGTAAGATAAATAAATAATTAAGTATATTAAAGTTAATATTTAATTATTTATTAATAAACTTTAAAATTATCTATTATTTAAGCTTTTATAATTAATTAATATATTAGTAAAGTATTATTAATAATATAATTTAATATTTATAAGAGATATTAAAAGATATTATATTTAATTATTTTAAAGGATATATTTAATTTAATAATCTAATAAATAAAAGTAATTTTAAGCTTAATAATAATACTAAAAGTATTAGATTCTTTTTTAGTAGATAGCTTAATATATAAATAAAGATTAGTAAGGGTAGAAAAAGCTAATAATAATATTATCTTTTAATTTTAATTCTTAATAATAAAGTATTAATTTTATAAGTAGGCTATTATTATTAAAATTATTAATTAAATAAATAAATAGCCTTAGATTTATTTTTATTAATTATAATAATAATATAATTAAAAGGTATTATTAAGAGTATTTTTATTTACTTTAATAAAGCTAAAGTTATACTTAATAATAAAGGATTATAACTTATAATACTAATATAGCTAGAAATAAAGAAAATATCTCTTATATATAAATTATATTTAAAAGAGGATTTAAATAATTAAATTTTAAATATCTTTAAAATTAAAATCTTTAAGTTATATAATTATAAATTATACCTTTAATTAAATTTAAAAGGAAAATAAGATTAAAATTAAGATTAGAATTAAAATTAAAATTAAAATTAAAAATAAGATTATTAATAATATTAAAGATATTAGATTATAGAAAAAAGAATTAAATATAAAGATATTATTATCTTTATACTTATTATATATTTTAATAATTATAAAGATTATTTTATTAACTTTTTATTCTTTAATTAATTATTATACTTTATAATAAAAAAAATATAAATATATTAAGCTTTTTTTTTATAATATAAATTTAATAATAATTAAAAAAATTAAAAAATAATTAATATAATGATTTTAAATATTATAAATAAAAATATAATAATATAATAAATAAAAATAATTATATTTTATAATATTATAAAAAGTAATTTTATATATAATATATAAAAAAAAAAAATTAATAAGAATTCCTTTATAATTAAAAAATTATAATTATATAATTAATTATATAATCTATACTATATTACTTTAAATAATAATTAAACAAAAATTCCTCTTAAATAACCTATATTAAAAACACTAAAATTTAACCAAAAAAATCACATATCTATACTAAATACCCTATATCTAACTCAATTAATTCAATCAAATTAATCATTAGATTTAAATTAAATTAAATACCCATTTTCCCAATTTAAATTGAATTGATTTGATTTGATTTGAGGCGATTTGAATTGACCGCAGCGCTGTCCGTGACCATGTCGAGGACAGCACCAAAGCGGGTTGATTGGTCAAAGACGCATGCAGTGTAACCATCCAAGGCGTCAAGCAGGCAGGAGGAACTGTAGAGAATTCCGGCTATGCCTGGCTGCGTTGGCATGAAGTAGAATGACCAGGTAGCGAGAAAAGCCCAAGCATACCCTGAGCTCACGGTTAGATATACCATCTATGGTATTTGAGGGTAAACAACACACCAATCAAGTTGGGCCAAAAAGTAAAGATATTTTCATGATCACGGTACTCTTGCGGGTCTCGCTCCATTGTTGGGTAGAAATACGATTCTAGGTAAAAAGAAGTAAGGTGGCGTGCTTAAATAAGATTAAGATATACTTGCGACAGCCTTGCTCAGATGCTCGGGTGGAACTTTTTGGCGGGTGAGAAAGCCAAGAAAATTTCGGCACTTTGCAACGTACTCTCAGACTTTTTATGCCTAGAGAGCTAGGCAGAAATATGTGGCAGGTTTAAATTAAATCCCCGTTGGTTGTTGGTTGTTGGTCCTCCAACCAGGCTTACACAGCCCCATTAGTTTAGCAGTGAAGAAAAAGCCAACATTGCACAGCCACGCTCGTTACAAGACTTGCATTTTTAAGGTACACGTGAGCTGGAGTCTTTGTTGGCATAGACAATTAAATCCATGGGAATACTTCGTGCGCTGTTGCTTCGCGTGGAAGTGTATTGATCTTGTATAGGAGATAACGGGTCCTGACCCGGCATCCGCACCAAGTTGACCACGAATGGAATCAGGCACTAAAGCCGAATTTTTTCCACCCACATTTAGTGATCCTGGGAGCTCAATCAACGCCTCAAGTAAGAGGAGATGAATCATGGCCATGAACTTCGGCCACGTGTACGTATCCGTATCAATTACTTCTCTCGTGATCAATGCAATGTGCGTGATCAATGCAATGTGCGTAACCATACGAATGAAAATAGCAACGGGGGCATTGAAATCACATTCACAAACACGGGACGATCATCATTGGCCACCAAAATAATGAAGGTAAATTACTACAAGGAAAAGAATGGGACCACTTTTATCACTAGGAAAGGCAACAAAAAGTAAGATGACAGCAGAAGAATAGAAAGGGAGAAATAGCACATAGTTGGACACTTAAAATCCTTGATACTATGAAAGGGCGCGATTTAAAATCCTAGCCAGATCATGACATTCGTATAAATGCGAAACAGGTTGGTCAACAGGCCACAACATGTCATCAAAAACTTGTTCAAGTAAACCATAGCAGACAACGATCTTGCAAAGTTGTTTGCAGGTCGTTATAATTTGAGCTAACGGAGAGCTGAATGAGAATTTAACTTTGCCTGATCAGCAATTGCTCTTCCGTGCCACAAAATGCAACTAGAACCTCACCGACATGAGGAAAAGAAAATAAGTGTGCATATCCCCTCCCACGATTGGCCATAAGGGTTGGCCAAGAGACTAAGCGCTGTGGCGCGCCGACATTCCGCCGGGGAGGGGAACTCAGAAATCAGCTGCTCGATTATCTTTGGTCCTCCTATTCGCAAAGGTTGCAGTCGGTGTGGGCCAGTGTGCCTCATTGCAATAATTGGTACGAACAATACGACTCGGCTTTTACATGGCTGAATATCTTCTATTAGATCTACCAATTCTTGAAACCAGTTGGAGTTAATAATAATGGACATCTTTTATTAAACAACTAAATGGCCAGAGTTCAAGTCCTGGATCGGAAAGTCTCTAAGCTATACAATGTAACCTCGAACCGACTAAATTTACGAACGCTGATAAATTCATGAGGGAATTCAAAAATAGTTCCATAATGGTAGGAGGGCCTCGAAGCTTGCATCTTTAAGGAAATCTCCCCCTCACGAGCATTTTTCCCCCTCTATCTCAGTGTGTGGGCCACCAGGAACTTCTGTGGCGGCTGAGTGGCGCACGAAAGGACTTTTTTATTCCATTTAAGCATAGAACGTATGCACAATGCCATCATAATTCGTATTGTCAAAAATTATGATTATCTGTGCTGCGTTGATTTCACTGGTCTTGTTTTACTTATTAGCTAACGTGAGAATTTAGTATGCGTTAGATGGAGACAGAATTGATGCAGCCTGAGCCAACTCGAAAAGCAGTGGACGAAGGCTTTTTGTCGCCCGGGTACATATACTACTGGTTTGACTGGGCCCGTTTCTTAATCACCCTGTGACTTACGCTCAATACTAAAAAGGTTGGCCAGCTACGATTTTCTCTTGGCCTCAAAATGGCTACTCAGCAGGACAACCAGGCTGTGGCATTAGGTTCGGATACAAGTACCGATGTCCAAGTCCCCAACTCCACTTCAAGCAATCAAGATCAGAGCCGAGTCGAGGTGCTCGAAGCGGCTTTTTCTCCAAACCTTGCCAGTAGCGATAATACAGGTCATGATATCGAGCTTGAAACAATTTCATCAAATCATGCCATCACCTCAACCAGCTCATCAACGGTTGAAGACAGTGGCGACCGCCCAGATGAAAGCTCAGGCTCGGGAGTCATGCCACCAAAAACCCCGTCTTCGCCACCATATAAGCGTCTCTGGAAGACATGGGAATTCGAAATAGCAGGAATCATAGTCAGCCTCTTAGCGCTAATTGGTAAGTCAGCGGCAATGATGGTTTGAATTAAGATACAACGTAAGCATGCTAATTTCGACACCTAGTTATTCTTATCGTGCTCGCAAATTACAACCACCGAAGCTTGCCAAATTGGCCTCTCAGCATCACATTAAATACATTTCTTGCTTTCTTCACCGTCTTGGCCAAGGCTTCTTTTATGTTCCCCGTGTCCGTCACAATAAGCGAAGCACAATGGAACTGATTCCACTCAAAGAGACCCCTCTACGACTTCCAGCTATTTAACCAAGCAAGTAGAGGATCTTGGGGTTCTCTTATGCTACTATGGAGAGTTCGTTTCACACACATCGCAACGCTGGGGGCCCTTCTCATGATAATGAGCGCTTTGACTTCACCACTTACACAGCTTGCAATTCAATACCCATTGCGAGACGTCGTCACTTCAGGAGAGGCTATGATATCAGCACTCAAGTCAATAAACTCAACAACCGACTACATTAAAGACGCAACAATAAAAGCTATGAGTTTGGCAACCGCAATGGATACTAGCTCCTTTCAAAACCCAATAACTCCCCTTGGAACGTTCTGCTCCACTGGAAATTGCACATTCGACCAGTATAATTCACTGGGTATCTGCGTAAAAGTGACAAACATTACTTCTCGCTTGCGTGTTCGAGAGTTCGAATCGGAGGAGCTCTTGCCGTTGTCGTTCACTGATGGCCGTGATGCCAAATTCAGGATTTCTAGTGAAAAGATATGGGAGGCATCTCTTCCTGGAGGCTATAGGCTGGCACATCAATCTCCATTTGCATTTGTCTCGGATATACTAAACGGCAACAATACCTTTGCCTTCCGACAAGATACGGATCTGCTTAGAACAAGAGTAGCATCTTTTATTCTCATCTACACGACCCCGCTATTTTCAAAGCAGCCCAAGTTTCACTCGCTCAACGAAGACTCGTCTACCGTGCTTCACGCCATTGATGGCTTCCGCCATGAAGCTTTGGAAATCTTATTCCACCTGTGCGTGCATTCTTACAGCACCAAAGTCCATATGGGCCTTGAAAGCACCCGTTTGACCGAGTCACCCAGTCAGCCAATAGCCAACGATGGGTTCTTCATAGATATGAACTGCACCCTTCAAATGGGCGAATCTGTACAAAATTGTCCAAGAAACTTTGATAGATGGGGTGAGACAATGCATCTTGAAATTTCGTCCAGCGCTTCCGATGCACTGAATTCATCATCAGTTGAAAGTACTTTCAAGGCTAATTATGGAGCGATGGAGTTAATAGCAAGCGAGATACATAATAAAGTCGCCGGGTTTGCCATCGCAAAATATCGACCTCCAGAGCATCCTGTCCCAGAGGTATTCAAGAGCAGGTCTCATTTTATCGAGGTACTCTATTTATATGTTCTTTTCCCTCCATATAACATAGTCGATCTAAAAAAGCGGAATTTGAGTGTTCTCAATGTATATTCAAATATTGCTACCTCCATTTCCTCAAAGTAAGTTATTCTTCCTTCGTCATGCCTCTTATTAACCCAAGTGGTCTTCTTTTTCACATTCAAGCCCATTGCTAATTTCCATCCAGTCTACGCAACAGCATCACTCGACATGAGGATTACAATTACATCCAGGGAGCATTTAATATTAGCGGGCAAGCCTGGCAGACAGAATCATACGTCAGAATCAGCTGGGGTTGGATTGCATTCCTTGCAGTTGAGCTTGTGCTTGCGGCCCTGTTATTGACCCTTGCGATCAATAATCTAAATGGTAGCCGAAGTCCCAGCTAGGCCAAGAATTACGAATCCCAGGGCTTCAAGGATTCATCACTGGCTACTCTTGTGGTTCTCGGAGATGAATGCCGAGCTGCCTTGGGTGGTGGGCTGCGGCCAGTAGATGAGCTAGAATCGATGGCGAAGGAGCTTATGGTGAGGATTGATGGAGAGAGAGTTGTCCTATCCTAGAATATGCACGTTTTTCAGCATATCTAAAGACAATCAGAATATGATGGAATTCAGGGACCCTTAAACCTCTCTGATATCACTTTTTGCATGATGCCAATGATAACCTAGAGTTGTTGGAAAATTCCAGGGGCCAGAAGTAAATTTCAACATATTGACTTGCACGGTCCACGGGGAAATAAAAAGAAAATTGTCCCAATCAAAAGACCATATTCGTAGTATACGTATCACAGGGGAGAAATTGAATGCGAACGATGCATATTAAGCGTGCAGAGTAATTACATGGTAGTGTTTTTCCTACACCCAAACCAGGAATAAGAGGTAGCGGGCGATAGTACGGGTTCGAGGGTGGGTCCATGCACTGAGTCACTCGCCGAAATGAGCGACAGGTCTAGATAAAAGCCAAAAAGATGGCGTATGTATAACGTGTGAAGCCCATTTGCAGAGCGCATCCTGGAATCAACCAAGCCATCCTCGTATTAGAGACGCATACTGCACATCACAATGTCTGGAACCAAAATAAAAACAAGGACGGCGTACATCCGCACAACGCTCGACAAGGAAGCTGAAGCTACATACAACGAGTCAAACTGGCTCAACCTAGAAACATGGCTAGGATTCTGGGTCGGCCAGAGAATTCACATGAATCCCTTTGGCCATGGGAAGCGCAAAGGCAGCACACCGCCGCCCGACGTCCGGCATCACTACATCCTGGGACACACGAGTGCGGCCGACGAATACGTGCTGGATTGGCTCCTGCGCGCATCTCGGCCGGACGGATGGAGGCTGTCGCGCGCAGACTTTACTGTTTACCTCGCGCAGTCGCAGAGGGATGACGAGACGCTCGTGCAGCGGCTGCGCAGCGAAGGGGTGGCCGTGGAGATGGTCAAAGATGATGATAATAATTCATGCGACGCCGCCATGCTCTCCCGCAGCGACTACGTGCTTGAGACATCGCTTGTCCGTGCTGTGGCGTGGTCGCCGTCGTGGGACGTCGACTACCGAGATTCGATGCGACACGGGCTCCCCCAGCAGCACAGCATGGCCAAGGAGCTGAGCGAGCGCTACTACGCGAACCGACTCGCCGGCAAGATGCGCCACACCATGTGGTGCAGCTACTCGCACCCGAAAAGCGATGAACGGAAGGCCAGTCACGAGCAAGAGTGGAAAAACTACAAGTGCCCGTCGTGCGGGAAGCGGTGCAAGCGCAGCAGGCCGTGCAAGACGACGGGCGAGTACAGGGCGCCTCAGCGCTGGGACGACGGCGTCGACACGTCTGCGCCCAGGCCGCCCGACTTTGAACAGGCCTGGAGGACGCTGACGGTAGAGGACGTGGTGCACGGCTTTGGACCCGATGCGAGGGCGTCGGAGAGGTTCAAGAACTGGATGTGGACATCTGTAGACACTTTTTAGGGCGATTGAAGCCAATGACATGACCCATGCATCTGCCTATTTCGCGTCGCGAACCGAATTCTGCCACCCAGCCTCTCACCGCCCAAGAGCCCACTATAAAACTCTCGCTCGCCCCCCGCTAGTTTTGGACTTTTTCTCTCTTTCTTCTTTAGCTCTCTTTGCCTTTTGGCTTAGATCAAGTGTAGTATCTGTTCTTTTCAGTTTAATCTCTGAAAGATGTCTAAGGACATCAATCGTGATTATTCTTATTTTTGGCTTTCGGGCGGTTTCCTCTGTGCTTGCACATGATTCCGCCCACAGTGTCCCTGGTATTACACTGCCTCCAGGTGACGCGAACACTACACGAGCTCACGCTTTTCATTGCTTTCTCGGGCTTGCCTGGGTTGTGAAGAAGGGTATTTGTAAATAAGAAATGAACGCGTCAAGTAGAGAGTATATGCCGGCCCATAGCGAACGTGACTTATCCGTCACTGACCCACGCACGTGAGTCAGATCGACAGGCTGGCTGCCTAGAGCATTGCTCACCTGGATGGTCCTGGCGCTAGCATTTGGTGGGCTGAATTTTTTCCCCTCCTTAGCCTACCCTGTACCATCTTCAATTTCCTACGCAGCCATCATACAAACCATCACCCAGTGTGATCGTTAGGAGCAAATCAGACAAACCCCATTTCAATCTTGTAGTGTTGGTTAATTCTTTTTTTTTCATCCTTCAAGCGCAATGCTCTTTCAGTTGTGTTACTTTGATGTCTCACATCTCACTTCACCACTGGCGCCTCGGATAAAATAAACTGAATGACCCGTAGGCACCAACACCCATCCTCCTTCCTTTGGCATACCAAACCACGCGCCTCCAGTAGCTTTCCTCTGATACGCCCGATCACAGTTATTCCAGTGAACCTTTTGACCCGTGCCCTCTATCGCTCCCTCATTGTCATCTTTGGTAGCCTCGTGAAAGGCGGCCTCGTCGAACGGGTGCACCTCCTGGGATTTGTCAGCCAGGCAATGGTGAGGTTTGTGTTGAATGGGCTAGCATTACCATTATAGTGACAATAACAGGTTCAATGAAAGCGCACTATATTCCACTCTGGTGAGTAGCCTGATACTTGAAAGTATGTAGCTTTGTGCATGGGTTTACGTTGGCGTATGCGATTTTGCCAGTGCGCACTCAATATGACGCGTGACCCACCCCGCACCGCCCGACATTTTTTCTGGAGCGTCTAGGCTAGCGGATTTCCGACTTCATTTCCCCCGAGGTTTAGGAATTCGCATCATGTGGATTCTGACTTAACTGCCTTGCTAGGGAATTCTATGCAAATCTTATGCACTCTCATTTCCGATTGGATCACATAAATGGACAGGCTGCCCCGCCCTCTGCAGGCTTTTGCGCTCACAAGAGGATTAGGATCGAGGTAATCTTCGGAAACAGTAGAAAATATCATTGCTGCCTTCAGCCAAGCGGCAGCAAGAACGATGCCGATTGGAGGTTAATGAAGTAGTAAATCGGGCCTGAAATGCCCATGTAGTAAAATATTGACACTTTTCTTAATAACGGACGTTTTCCCTGGGATAAAAGCCTCTTTTTTGAACTGGTGCTTACCTGCAGCACATCTACAACGCCCCCACCGGACGTGTTTGAGCCCCAACTTTGACAAGCCAATAGTTTCTGATATCGTGGAAAAGACAGGCCATGCAGGGCAAGGCGTAAACGCGATCATACCTCTATCTTTTAATCCGACAATAGCACCCTTGACCCTGGCAACGCAACCTGCCGCCCGTGTTGTGTTTGTTTTGGGTTGGCGCTTGCATTCGGAACCTTTCTCATCTCAACGGTTTGCATTGTTTGACATTAGTCCTAACAAGCCGATAATTAAGGTGGATAATCGTCACCATAGCGATTCCTAAATGGCGTTGTATTCAAGGCGTTCCATCTCAAAGGAACTTTTACTAGCTCTTACCGCTAATATGCACAGTCAGCTAAATTAGGCAGCAGTGGGTCATATTCGACTCATGAGATCATCTGCAACGAGCATACTAAAAGCGCGAGCTGACTTCTAAGACAGAGAAAATGCGAAATATTCGTCAATTGTAACAAAGGACGGCCCCTATCCGTCGACCCTGGGCACAATGGAAACAACAACGACCCCTGGGCCTACAGCCCTGCCCCACATCCAAAGTGGTGACACCCAACAATCACCGCATTTACCTGACAGTAAGCTATCTTTCATGGAAACACGTGGACGGAACCAGGCTAAGTTTTATTAGCCAGCGAAAATGAAAATGAAAGTCTACAGGATAGCGAAGAACTTCAAGGTATAGCCGATATCTATTCCCCTTCCGGATTCTATACAAACTGCTGACCAATAATAGATGATGAACTACGAGTCAAGAATGAAATCCTCCAATGGTTATCCTCTTTAGATCACTCTGCTTATCAAAACGATTACATCACGCGACGAGAGCCCGGAACCTGCGAGTGGCTGCGCAACGGACCACAGTTTAGCGAGTGGTTTCAGAACCCGAACAAAACATTCTATTGCCCAGGAATCCCTGGAGCTGGCAAATCAATTCAGACGGCAGCAGTAATTAGAGATTTGTGTGATAGGTTCAACAAGAATCCTGCAATTGGAATCGCCTACCTGTACTGCAACTACAAGCGACAGTACGACCAAAACCCCGCGGAATTATTTTCAAGCTTACTCAAACAACTTTCTTCACGCCAATGGGATTCTTCATCCAGTGTAGTAGAGCTCTACGAAAAACATGAAGATACAGGTACACGACCGTTGCTGGATGAGATAATTACCGTTATTAGGTCGGTTATAAAGGGCTATGATCGGGTGTTTATTATCGTTGATGCTTTAGACGAGTGCCAAGACTTAGATGGCTCTCGGACACGATTCCTCAAAGCGCTATTAAACCTGCAGAACAAAACTGGACTCAATATTTTTGCAACGTCAAGGGATATACCGGACATCACAGATATGTTTGAGGGCTGTCTCTCGGTAGAGATCCGGCCCACCACCAAAGATGTGCAGCGCTACTTGGATCAAAACATGCTTTCCCTTCCAGAATTTGTCCAGAGTGATCCGGAGCTGCAAAAAGAAATCAAGGAAGTAATACAACAAGAAATTGGAGGAGTGTGAGTATTTACTAGCCCCAAACTAACAAAGTCTGCTAACACCCTTTCTTTTTCAAGGTTTCTGCTTGCCAATCTGTACCTTGAGTCATTGGTTGGAAAGAAATCGCCAGCGCAACTTAGAGAGGCACTACAGAACATCAAAGGTGCTTCCAAAGCTTCAAATAGCAAAGCCGATGGGTTGCGCGACATCTATGATAAAGCTATGGAGAGGATTCAATCTCAACGAGGGGATTTACCCAAAGACGCGCTCAAGGCACTTTCTTGGGTTGTGAATGCTCAGACCCCACTCAGGCTTACAGAACTTCAACATGCCCTCGCCATGGAAATAGGCCAGAATGAGTTGGGTGAGGACAATGTACCGTCGGTTCGCCACATAACTCAATCCTGTGCTCCTTTACTTGTCGCCGACGCGGAGAAGAATACTGTTGGCCTAGTTCATCATACAGCGCAGGAGTATTTTGACCAGATGAGGGAGAGGTGGTTCCCAAATGCTCATTCAGAAATTGCGACGATTTGCGCTACATACCTGTCCTTTGACCAGTTTGGAGATGGTCCATCCCAGGAATACCCAGCACGATTCAGATACAACCCACTGTACGAATATGCAGCATCGAATTGGGGCCACCATGCGCGGATTGCTGGTAATTCTGGACCAGTTGTTCTGAATTTCCTCCATAAACCCATGCATGTTGAGGCGTCCGCCCAAGTTCTTTGGCGTCAGAAATCCATGTTTGGATCGAACCGTGGCCCCAATGGCTCAATTGACTTGACTGGATTGCACCTTGCGGCGTACTTTGGAGTCGAAGATGCCGTTGAATATATGCTCAAAGACTCTGATATGAACATTGACCCAAGAGAGAACTACTGCGGTCGCACACCACTTTCATTCGCTGCCGAGCATGGGCATGTAAATGTGGTCAAGATCCTGCTCAAAACGGACGCAGTTGACGTTAACTCGACAGATGCAGACGTCAAAACGCCACTTTTGCGTGCCATCAGTAGTGGGCATGAAGATGTGGTGGAGACACTCCTTCAAACTGGCAAAGTTCGAGTTAACCAAGAGGACGGTAGGCGACAAACTCCGATCGCGCGGGCTGCGAGTAGAGGCTTCGAAATAATAGTCCGACTATTATTGAAACAGGATGAAATTGATCTTAATTTGCCATCCAAAATCAAGGGTCATTATTATGCGGAACCAGGCAGAACTCCACTGCAAGGCGCTGCTGAGTTTGGCCATGCCAGCATCGTCAAGCTGCTTCTCGAAACAAACAGCGTCAACTCTCAGCTCAACAGTTCCCTATGGGGCATGACACCACTTGCGCTGGCTTCCAAGAACGGCCACAGCGATGTTGTCAAGGTGCTTCTAGCCACAGGAAATGTTGACGTCAACTTCAAGAGAGACTGTTATGACTGGCCTGCAATCTCCTGGGCTGCGGCAGATGGCCATACTGAAGTGGTAAAGCTACTTCTAGACGGCGGAGAAGCAGACGTGAATATGGAAGACGTGTCATATAACGAAAGACTATTTGCGTTGGCTGCGAACAAGGGCCACCAAGACGTGGTAGATCTATTACTGGAGCATGGAAGCCGCGTCTCAGGCTCAGAGGAAGACAATTTTGGCCAGAGACAGCTACAAAAGGCGATTGAGATGGGAAGTGAACGTGCTGTTAGAGTACTTCTGAGAAAGGTCCAGCTCAATATCGATGCAAAGGATGCTTCTGGCCAGACGAGATTATCAGTGGCTGCTGAAAATGGCCATTATGGAGTAGTGAAGCTCCTATTGGAAAAGTGGAAAGCCGATCTTCGTCAATTAAGCGGCAATGTGTTGGTTGAAGAAAAGAAACCCGCTACTTCGAACTCGGAGAAATCACAGGCCGAATCCGAATCAGAAAATGACAAGGGAGAGAAAAACCCACCAAACAAGCTATCTGAGGCTGAAATTAAGATCATTTCTGGTATAAGGAGTGCCTCGTCTGATCTCATTTCGGCCTGTCGGGATGGAGATTTGACAGACGCCAAGTTGATGCTTGACGTATGCAAGCTTTATCCTGATGTGCACGACGAATGCGGGAGAACGTCTTTATCATGGGCCGCTGAGAATGGCCACGATTTAGTCATCAGCATGTTGCTCGAGACCGGCAAAGTCAGCGTGAACTCGCAAGATATGAATGGCCGTACTCCAAGTATATGGGCGACCATAGGAGGGCGCTTGGAAGTGGTCAGAAGGCTACTTTCTATTGAAAACGTTGATGGAAATAGAAAAGACAACCAGGGCCGCTCCGCTCTTTTGTGGGCTACCGTATTGGCCAATGAGGCGGTAGTAAAGGTTTTGCTCGAGTCTGATCAAATCAACGTAGACTCGCAGGATGTCACTGGCCGCTCGCCTCTTTCGTGGGCTGCCCAGAAAAATGACACGGCAATTGCAAAACTGCTGCTCGAGACCGGAAAAGTTGACATAGATTTGGAGGATGATTATGGTGACACCCCGATCTCGCATGCTGCGCAAAACAACAGCGAGGCAGTAATTGAGCTTTTATTGGAAGTGGCAAATGACTGAGACAGTAATTAGAAGTATTTTAATTTTGATTATTGTGTGCCCTATGTATTTATCTGTTTGGATTGAGAAAAACCCCATGTGGTATTGCTAGCAAAACGTAAATCCTAAGCACGAAGGAGTTTGATCATGCATCTTTCAAGTACACTGAAATTCAATTAGCTGCAACATTCAAACGTGGATACCTCTTCAATTTTACTTACGCAAATAACCTGAGTCCAGTTAGTTTGAATCTAATACGCGAGTAAAGAGGGTTTCTTACAGTTCCGCTGGCCCCGTTCCATGTGCACCCCGCTCCAAAAGTATCGGCAAGGGTGCAGTCGTTTCTTTTGATAGGAAATGCCTCTGGGAAAGGATTCTCGCCTTTTGTACCTGAGAGTGTTCCCTAGAATACAGTTAGACAGTGGGAGAAGCACATGCGAGAGACGCACACAAAAGTAGTGGACTTTGCTATTCCTTGCGCAAGCATCGCTGTCGCCCTCAGGCTTGGACCAGCCACTGTTCGTGTACCATGTGGCGCCCATGGCAGAAGGGATGAGGAGAGCGACGACAGGGAATTTCATTTTGAGATGTGTTATTGAGAATGAATCGGTTTGAACAAAGACAAGAAATGCAAACTCAAATGGAGTCTTGATGATTTATATCAGGGTTACAAAATATCCAATGTTGAGCAGCTGGTTCTGCATTTTCTATTTTTAGCCTGCATAGTGACTGGAAGCATTGATGACTACTTTGGTGAAACCACTTAGATCCAAGGACGAGATTATTTGGTCTATGTCAAATTGACCTAGATTAACCAATTTTAGTCAGATGTCTGACCGCTGTCAGTATGGTAGCAGTCAAAGTCATAGCTCCCCTTGAGATCTGACACTGTCTTGTACCCGCATTTATGTCAGCCTTGATCGACGTCATTGCTGTATAAAATTTATGAATCGATCGAAAACTGAATACGAAAATCCAGGGGATCGCACTTTTAATATCTCGTAAAAATCCTCTAACATACCCGCTGGGACCAAGACTGGAATAAGATCAAGTTTGAGGTTAATAGCTCGTGTCGTCCTGGTTCCTGAGCTAGGTTCTCCAGGATTGGACAAGTCAAGTTTCATGATGTGTTGGACTCCACAACTTAAAAATGACATCGTTTACTTAAGAAAAGCTATTTGTCATAGCGTAGTCGGATTGGCCTATGGAAAGAAGATCCACACCATTCCCAGTTGCACGTGGTATTCTGGTGCATAGCGATTTTAGTGATTGCATTAGCACGATATTTATCCTGTATCGGTCAAGTACGAGCAGCCTTCACTAAAAATGACAGCCTACAAAATCTACAGATCCTTGCACCGTCGAAGCTGGCTTAGAAAATATCCGTGCTGTAATGACAGTAGCAGGTAGCAGGGCGACTGAATTTGGAAAGGAGATTGTTAAAGTCGCCAACAAAAAGATAGATTTGATTAGGACAGCTTTTATTCATACAAAGTGCTGAAAATATGTTGTACATTAATGTCATACAAGCCCAAACTTAATGATACTTGAGGTTGGACTCGACAGAATCCATTGATCCGTTCGGGCGATTAGGGTTCGTATAGCATCCTGGAAGCCCGGTATGGTTGTCACCTGACGAGCTCACAACCATCTCTAATTGTCTTTCGCCACCCACATTTCGCACTTTGACGTTTCTCATCCATGTAGTGGAACTTGTTACCCCTCCACCGACGTTGTCCATGTTGGTGGGAACCTCGGACCTCAAAGCCAGAGCCATCAATTCACCCATGCTTCCCCAGGCGGAGCTAAACCACCTCCTTGGAGAGAATATGAGGATCAGGTTGTGCAGAACCGCAATATATACGTATAAGAGCAGTACTCCAAATGCAAACTTGACGGTGTAGCCGCTATCAAGGCGATATGCGTACACATGCATGAGTCTCGTTGTCCATATGATAGTGTTGCTGTCGTTAAGTTTTGCCCTTCCCTCTTCTAAAGTAAGGGTCTCCCAGGGCCCTGGCTTCAGTGATTCGAAATCAGTTAGGGACGTGAGAGCATCGGCGAAATATAGTGCGAGACCAATAGGTAAGCATTGATCCATGACTATGACGCTATTCATCGAATGCCTCGATTGACAGTATTCGAAGATGCCACCGTAGGCCAGATTGACCAATTCGGTTTTGGAAAGTCTAACGTCAAGTGCAGAAAAGCCTATCTCCGTCAACCAAGGCCTTTTCATTTTTATGACATTTTCTGTCGTTGACGTTTTTTGCATGTATTCGGGGAGCTGGTCCTGTGGAACTGGTAACTGAAAATAAGTCGTGGGTATGTTTAGGGGTGCCCACATCTCTGTTTCAATCCAGCGCGCCTGGACGAGGCACAGGTTGAAGTCAATTTTGACCTGTGACTTTTGGGTAGTTGTAGCATTTGAATACAGAATGGCAGCACTGATGGGATATGGAACCTTTTCGGATACGTCTAAAAACATTGGCCTTCCATATGGTGATCTGACATCGTTCTTCAGACCCAGCCTCTTTTTGATTGCCTCAAAGTCTAACTTCAAGTTGAAGTTGTTATAAATTGAGCTGTTAAAGTCGAATGTTGGGTCATTGGGACCCTGTCCCGGCTGACAATCGACAGCTATAAGCGGCTGCTTCCATTTCCCATTTGATGAGATAGAGCCAACAGGGTAGGTTTTGAGTATAATTTCCGTGCTTCGAGAGTCATACATGTAGCTTAAGCGAGCACCAAGAATGGAGGCGTAAATACTGAGAATCTCAGAGACGAAACTTGGAGGACCAGTTGCCAATGAAACATCATAATCCGAATAGTTTGACGAGGTTGCGGACAATGATATGGGCCGGGATTTGGAAGGGTACCCACGACTTGTGAATGAAAGATTCTTCTGAACCATGCCGGATTGAATGCTCTGAAGGGCGTCTCCCATAGCGTTCCATAAAGAACCCATGCGTTGCTCATGGCAGTTTTCACCATCAAAGCTGCAGTCTCCTACATATGATCGGGCTGCATGCTGAGAATCAAGCTCCATAAAGTAAGGATCGCCCGTCACATACTCGATAGAGAAACTATCCGGTGTCGCTACCTCGGACAGGTCATACCAAAACTTTCTAGGAATCATTGCAGTTCCAGAAAGCGGACTTGCACTCAAACCAACCAAGGCAAGAATTAATATTATTGTGGCAGTGCCGGCATGAAAATAGCGGTCCATGGTCGGGTTTCTAACCGTGCCCCAAAATTCCCAGCTGAGGAGGTATTGCATTGGAGAAGACAGTTGAAAGGCCGATGAAATGAAACCAAGCGGCATGCCGTTTTCTCTTAGAAGACCATAGCGGATTCTGTGCAATAGAATGTCGCCCAAGGACATTAATATCAGGACCTCATGCGCTTTAGCGGCGAACAAAAGGGCAACGAGCTCCTCTGATGTCGGATGAGGAGGTTCCCACTTGACCTCCATGACGTACAATGATAAAACACATAAGGTCCCAGCAATGGCAGGTAGGTGAAGATAACAAAATTTCCACAGTGCTGATGTGAGACTTGTTTCGCAGACTGTTTTTTCCCTCTCATGGTCGAGGCCATCGCGAAATTTGTGGAAGGTTACTTTGTTCCAAATCCATTGCAAGAAAGACACACTCTTAGGGTTTGGCCGGACCGTCGTCTCAGTGTATTCGGAAACGGGCGAATGTGGATGAGGCTTCTCAGTGTAGGATAACAATGAGCGTTCGTCGTCCTTGGGGTCGTGGCGAGGAAATGACATGATGGAGCGGGTCGTCTGTGCGGGGCGAACTGGTATGAACAAGGTAAGGATCAGAACGGCCAAGAGGATGGTTGTGTTGTGGCAGACCCGCTCAGGCCTATTAAAACAAGCCAGTTGCTGCACCCGGTTTCAGAAGACGCGGAACAATGTGCCCTTAGTCAAATCTGGGATGTTGTCTTGTTCTTGGCCTCTCTTCTTGGACTGGGATAGTGTTCAAGGGACGGCGACAAGTTCGGCACCCGGGAGAAAACGGACGAAGAAGGCAGGACAACAATTTTTGAACAACATGTGGCGAAAAGGAGGAATTGCTTTTACAAACGAGGCTGCATCAGCATCGAAATTTACCCAATTGCAGCTCAGCCTTCACGCCCCGGCCCGCCGCTAGCGATGAGGCGTGCTGTGGTTTTCAGCTGCCAAGAAGCTATAGCACGCCACCCCCTCTCAGCCTTGAGCCCAGAACCAATCTTGTCTCAAATTGTGCATAAGGGTAGGCAGAATTAATTCATGCTTAGCGACAAGGTTAGTGTGTTTATTGGAGGAAAAGAGCAGTAATAAATGGTTGAAAAAAAAACACATTTCAATTGTTGATGTAACTGGTGTAGGGAATGACTATGTTTAGAAAAGTTCACCCAACGCCCACAACCATACCCTTCCAAAATTCCATAACCGTGAAAATATCCAAAAATAAAACAAATGAAGCGAAAGAATTGATATTGAGCCTTCTAGCCGGATGATTTTCCAAAAAAAATGCTAAACACCATAAGCAATGCCTAATAAATAGCCCAAACCGCACCTTTGACCTCTTAAGCGATGGGCACGCAGTCGCTGAATACGGGAGTGCTAGTGGAGAAGATGCTGTTGGCATTGGGCTGATCAGTGGCAGACCCGAATCCAGCAAAGAGGTTGACGTCCACGCCGACGTTAACATCGAGCTGAACACCAGCATTGGCATTGGCATCACCGCAGACACCGCTATCGGTCGAAGCTTGGACAGTGAGAGTTGCGTCAAGCTTGGGAGCCTCAAGGCCAACACCGGCAACCACGCCCGTGCCAAAGACAGTAGCGGCAAAGTCGAAGGTGACGACAGGAGACAGGCTGGCACCGACGCTGACTGAGGCGCTGAGAGTTGGGCCGATCTTGTTGAACTGCGGGTTGATGGCGTCAGAGTCGCTACCGAAGCGAAGAGTTGTGCCGTCGGGGATGACCATGGCAACGCCAAAGTCGGCTGTGATAGCGGCAGTGACTGGCTGGAGGCTAGAAGTGACGCCGGCTGTGATCTGAGGACCGATGTTGAGGAAGGGGCCAATCGAAATTCCAGCCAGAGGAAGCGTGAGCAGCTGAACAGAGCCGATATCAACGGGATCGGTGAGCTCTGCGGAGGCCGTGAGTCCAAGGCCAAGGCTAGCTCCGAGTCCATTTCTGGCAGTGATGGAGCCTGTGACACCCTGGGTGAGGCTGAAGTCAAAGTCGAAGTCGATTGATCCAGTGGTTGCGCAGTGGGCACAGTCCACACTGAGATTGACGTCGCCAATGTCCTTGGAGAAGAGGTTCTTGGAGAAGTCATTGGCGAGGTCGATGCTGCCGCTCTTGCCGATGCGCTTGGTCAAGGTACCGTTGCTGACCTGGACACCTCCAGACTTGACATTGAGGCGGTAGTCGGTAACAAAGTCCATCCAGTCAGTCGACCTTCCAGACAATGTAGCCGTGAGGGCAGTCTCGTCGTACTCGGCCTCGGTGACTGCGTATTCACCTCGGCCCTGAGAGCCACCGCAATCGCCACCATCGGCAACTACAATGACGGTGTTCTTGTCGCCATCCAACCACTGCCAATCAGCCTGGGCGGATTGCAAAGCGGCCTTATCCTTGAATGTCATGGTGATTTCTCCGGGGTTGGAGCAGTCTGTGCTGGTAACATCGCTGCCCAGTCGAGCCACATTGAGCATCTTGTGGTCCTTGCCACCAGTGCATCGCAGTTTACCGACAATGTCTGATTATGATTAGCAATTTTCCTGTTTCTATATGTTGTTGGATTTTAATTACCTCCGTTGGACCAGTAGAAAGTGTCGTAGTCAAGCAGTCTGGCATCAGGAACAGAGCCAATGCCGCCCATGTTTGTAACAGGATCCAGGGAAATGGAGCCGGGTTCAGTAGCGCGGCTCATGACAGGCATGGGGATGTCGACTGGCAGAGCGACCACATGGCCAACCAAGGCCATGATGGTGGCGGCGGAGATGGCTGATGAAGCAAAGTACTTGGCAACCATTTTGAAAGAAGGCGATTGATATCTTGATAGAAGAAAAAGTAATAGAATGAAATGAAAAAGAAGAAGAAAATCAAGTGAAAAATGAAACCACAAAGGAAATCACAAAGGAAAAGAGAAAAGGAAATTGGAAGCTAGGCTAGACCCGAGCTTTGCAGTGATGATGCGAACTGTGTTGGTTGATGAGAAGGACTATCAAGCAGGCATTCGGTCGCATTATATACAAAATATTTAATTGCATCTATGGTGTTGATATCCAAATAGATGCTCTCAAGGCCCCCAATATCAAAACATATTTTTAGAAAATTGTCTCTATTGTGAGTAGTATGCAAGTATGTGCAGTAGCGAACACGGCCACGGGGCCAAGGCGTCGGTAAGCGGTGCATACATTGGAATCCAACGCTAACTATGCCGAATATTATTTGCCGCAAACCATTCCAGCTTACAAATTCATCCATTGGGCAGGGCTGTAGGGCTGTCTCCGTCTGACCACTGACATTGCACCCACCCACATCTTCTTTAGGGTGGCTGGCCACGCGAAATTTGAGTAAGAGGAGCATGGCTTTACTGGGCTCCAAAGCAAAGAAAAAAGGACAGAAAATACTCGATTTAATTTGGCTTTGGTCTATAACTCTGAAATGCTGTGTCTCCTGTGCCTCCATCTTCTTCCTCTTTTTTATTTATTTGTTTGTGTATTTTTTGAAAAATGTTATGATGAAATTGCGGGACAAAACGTGCACCTCAGATTGGTCAAATCTAAAAATATCTTACCATGGATGCTTAATGATACGCTTCCTGGATTTTAGCTGGATGACGTTACATCGTGCAGTTCAGCTCTTTCCTGCAAGTGTGGCTGATATTGAGTGAGCGGCCACATCACCTCTTTATCCGGCCAATCATGCTGTGGCAAGGGCTAATAATAACCGGTAAAGTGCAGTCCTTCGCCTGCACAATGCGCGTGCTAAAGCACAAATACCAGAACGGAAATTATCTGCGTCGGCAACTTTTTGTATCCGCGTAATTGCGAGAGATGCAGCAGTTCCGATCTAAATATTATTATTAGAATGCTAAAAAATGCAAGAACTTTTCTTCGGAGGCCAGAAATAACCTCACATTCAATCCTACAGAAAGTGTTACACTCATTAAATGATAACTTTCTTAGGTTCGAGTCGGTTACTTGAACAGCTGGGCATGCCGAGCCTGCCGATTACTGTGAAGCCCGCAGTGACGCCTGATGCAATTTTACAAGTAGAACCTTCCAAATCTGGTAAGAGCTTATATTGTTGTATTTTAGCTGCTCTCGAAGAACACTGACCTGGCGACCAGCTGACGTCACATACTTGAGGCTCTAGCCTTTTTAACTGGGGCGGGTGTGCACTTGCGCAGTTATCTGGTCATGCTTACCGTCTTTGAAGATTCCTTCGCTTGCCTAAATCCCATAATCCCCTCATGGCTTAAAGTTGGTGGAAGATTGGATATTTTACGTAGAGGAATGTGATGACATCAAATCTTGGAAAGAAGGGTAGGGCTTCTTAGACCATTCTCTTCTCTATATCGAACTAATCCAAGTATTTGTCATTTATCTGGCAGACGAGATTGAAAACGATGATATTTCTCTCTACAGGTAGTGCTTTGCAATCTAAGATAGCACGATGGATCAGAATCCATGCAGTAGTTGCTGTATATCAAATATTCAAGCGATTACTACAATAGAACTATCTACTAGCGTAGGGCAAGATTTTGCAGAATGCCGTCGCGCTTCTGATGAAAATTTTAAAATCCACGCCGGAACCGGACTGACTGCCAGATGGCAAGCAGGGAATTTGTGCGTTTTTGGGCTGTATGAGGGTCAGCATCAGGGATTGATGACGGTAGTGGGGAATAAAATTATCTAGCATGCATGGCTAAAATAGACTCGGTACTCCCCGCTGAGCAGATGTTGGAGGGATGGCTCTGAGGGGCAACCGGCAATTCGGCATCCGTTATGTAACGTGGATCTGTTGGCTTGCTGGATTCTAAACCCAATCTAGACCAGCCCCGATTATTACGTGTAGGTTTTTGATTAACCTAGCGGCTCAATTCAAGGTTTGTGAGTGAACATATATGCTAGCTTGCATCTTCTCAATCGTGCATTCGGCATAGTTAATGCGAAAATGGGTCCGCATGGGTCTGGCATATCTCCACTGGAGCATGGGACAGACATTATCAGATGATCAGATAAGATTGAAGTGATTAATCTAATCGCATTACCCTTGTAATTTTGCTATCTAGACTTTGTGTCTTCTCCACTATCGCCTTCGCCGCTCGACGAGGAGCATTTGATGTGGATTCTCTGATGTGACAAAAGACTCTCTAAATATCGATTCTTTCACGGATGTTTTTCACTTGTACCAAATGTCTTTTGTAAATGGTGAGTCTTCCTCCGGTCGTATTTTCTTATCTCAGCAATCGAAGACATAGGTCTCATATTGTATAGTGCACTCTTAGTTATGTTTCATGAAGGCAATAGAGGCCTGAAGAGGATTCGTTTCATGCTTTGGCTACAAGTTCTGTTGTGATTGACGGAAATGTCTGCCCGCGACCCATCCATATTACTCGGAATTGACATTCCGTGGCCCAGAGTTCTATCCGCGCTTAGAACCTTGTTTTGTCTTGACTATGTGGGGGGACTGAAGCCTCGTTCGCCGCTTTTCCAAAATTGGTGACAAGGCCGACTACCCGCAGATCTATCCGAGGAACGCCTCGGCCGAAATTTAAGGATACGAGACGACGATGTATCCTGGTGTGAAATTGAGCCCACGGGTTCTGTTTTGGAATCTCTGGCCCACATTCGTATAAATCCCGCAACGATTTGTTGACGGTTTTGAGGCTCTGGATTATTATGGGACCGCTTATGGATGACTGACCGCCTTGGGCAATTGTATCGGTTACAATGAAAGTCCATTAGAGTCATAGTGACGAATTAAGCAAAATCCCGCAGACCTTTTGTAAATCCCACGAAATCTTTCCGAATATTCTTTAGTGCATTTGCACTAGAAACTGGATGGACTAGTGTTTACAACCAATAGAAGCCTGAATTGTAATAATTGGAGACAGGACTGAGATTCGCCTCCTACGTGGGTTTGATGAAGCTCTACGATACCAAATAATCAACCAAATAGATAATTTTCCGTCAAACAGTGGGTAAAGAGTGTAGTTGTATTATTGCTCGGCCCGATGGGCATGTGTTGCAGGGAGAGTGGTGATTTACAAGAACTAGAACCATGAGTTGGTAACTGGGGACTTTCACAGGCCTTGTTTAAGACGGAAGTGGATTGTATCATTTCCAATATAAATATGTGACCGGACGGTATGGTATTCAAAATTTCCACTACAGCACATTATCCAAGAAACCATATTATCTGATTTACACCATCGGAATAACAATTGAACAAAAAGAAATGAAGACCAGCAACATTTTCAAAGCCTTGGTGACAGCCTTTGCGGCTGTACCAACTGCTTGGGCTGCCTGTGAAAATCCCAGCATCCGAAAGTCTTGGTAAGATTGCTCACTTGAATAAAAGTTTGAGTACAATATTTAACTTGAGCCAGGTCTTCTCTGAGCAATTACCAGCGTACAGAGTACATTAACGCAACCCTTTGTCTGATGGACCCTGATCAAGCGCCTGCAAAGACGGGAACATATGGATCCAAAAGTCGCTGGGATGAGCTGTTGGTCGCACATGTCGCCCAAGTTCAATTCATTCATGTGGTTGTAGGTCTCTTCAGGGGGGACATATTTGAGATGCGGCTAGGCTAATGATAATACTATTCATAACAGGGCGCTTTTTTTTCCATGGCATCGCTGGTATACCAAGGTTCACGAAACACTTCTTCGCGAGGAATGCGGCTATACTGGACCCTATCCGTAAATTTTCCGCGAGATATTCTATCAATAGAAGGCTCACCATCATTAGGTATTGGGACGAGCAAGAAGACCAAGCTGCAGGCCCTCTTCAGAACGCAAGCGTTTGGGGCACAAGTGTCACTTCTAGCTTTGGTACGGGGAACACGGACGAGAACGACTGCGTTATTGATGGACCATTCGGCACTCTTAAATTGAATTTGACCACTGAACTTACACGCACATCTGACAGCTGCTTGACTCGAGCTTTCAACCAAACCCAATTTGATTCCGTATCTCAAGAGATTGTAGATAGTTGCATGGAAATTGATGATTATTGGGAGATGTGGGCTTGCTTGGGAAATACCCCTCATACCGGTGGACACTTTGGTGTTGGAGGAACAGTAAGTGAACCATGCATCTATTATCGAGCCGCCCGCGCTAATTTTAATTCCTTGCGACACTCAGATGGAGCATGTTTCGTTTTCGGCTTTTGATCCGATCTTTTTTCTGCATCACACCAATCTCGATAGGCTCTGGACTCAGTGGCAGTCGAGATATGCTGCTCGATTGACCGCTATGGGAGGCCCGCTTGTCGCGCCGCAGACTTTGTTCGGAGAGGCACAGCCCTCGTTCTTGGGCGTGGATGCCTTTGTCCCCTACTTTGGCGATAACGGCAATGTCACCACTCTGAATCATACAATGTGGCTTGCTGGAATTGTCCCGAACGTTACGGTAGCGGATGCGATGGATGTAAACAGTGAAATGATGTGCATCAAGTACGAGTAAGGGGGGAGGTACTGGCAACTGCATCTGCCTGCTATGGAACTGTCAATGAATTACAATAGCGAGAATTAAAGAAGCGTTTGCAGCGTCCTGTGCCTCCATCAGTGATGCGCTGAGTCCAGAATCTCAATTTCGGGGCGCCTGATCGCCATCACATAAGCTGGTTAGGAATTTGGTAGGGACGAGTGATTTGGGAATCCGGCACGTGAATTTGCATTGTAAATTTGTAAATTGTGGATTGGGCTCATAATGAGCACAGATAAGGCAGGAGAAAAAAAGAAAAAGGGACGCTGATGCCAAAAACTTTGAATTTGTTAAAGGGGATGGCTAAAACCAAACCAGTGGGACTCAAGATGGAGCGGATAACTTCGACCACGAGGCAAGACGCAAAACGGTCTAAGCTAAAACATCCCGCCGGAGAGCACTCCTACTAAATCATGGCATGACTTAACAATAATGTCATAGCTTCTCATCTCCAGCGGTCTGGATTGCCGCGGTCCCGAAAATCCACAGAGAGCGCCGGGACTAGCGTGATGAGGTAATTTGCTCTGGACAATGGATGAAAACGTGACACAACGTAAATTAAGGGACTGACATGGCTAGAGTATTTTGAGTGTTCAGATCTAGGGCCATCGGGTCCCTGAACCAGAATAGAATTTACAAGGCAAAGGTAAAAGTCCCGAATGTCGTAAATGCAGTGAATTTGCCCTGTTCCTCGGCTTCTACCGATGATTTGAACGGTCTGAAACTACGGCGAGCGGAGGTTGCCACATCGGGAGCTCGGCATCTTATAGTATTGATAAAAAGGAGCGAAAAGTATAAAATTCTGTCACTGGAATGTATGTACGTAGATTGAAGCATCCGCTAATTCGACGCGTACAAACTCATCATGCGCTGACAGCAGATTCCTATCCTTGGTGCCCTGGTCGCTTTGGCGAGCGCGGGTCCTGTGTACCAAGCCTCCTGCGCTGGGAAAGACATCGAGAAGATCTTGAACACTTTAACCAAAATTGAAGCATCTCCGTTCTGCTCAGCATTCTTGGGAATCAAAACGTCGACCGAAACGGGTGGGATGCGTCCTTGAGAGTCCCTGATATCACAGCTAATTCATACCTCTTTCATCTCAGTTACCAAGACAACAACAGAGCACTTGACGAGCGCGGTCACAAGAACAACTACTATCAATGTCAGGAAGACCACATTGCCCTTTGGCGGAAGGTGATCTAACCGTACTTCCCAGGTCTCCAAAAGTTCAACCAGCATAAATGCTGTGGCTGATAGAACTACGATGACGAATGAGATAACTGCGACACTGCCAGCTGCCACAGTCATCACAACGGCCAGTTCTACTGTTTCGACGGATACCACTATCACCACCGCCAGTACTAGTACTTCGTCAGTGCCCCGAGAAAGCAATTGTGTGGCAGGATACCATGCTGACCCCTACGACCTTGCAGGACATTGTGTCTTACTACACCCGCATTAAAGCGTAAAGCTCAGCCAACCTCTCCTAGCACACTTCAAGCTCGTGTCAACATTACTAAAGGTTCAAGGCGTCGTACATGTTCCACAGAATTGACATACTGTCATTTACTAATACTGCCTTCAGACCTCCAATGTTATAGCAAGGGGCAGATTTCGAATGCTTGTCGCTGCTATCTTACCTTGAAAGCCTCGAAGGCTATTATAAAGACCGTTACGGAAACGATTAAGCAGTTAAAAACGGTGACCAAGGTGGTTTCCACGACAAAGACGGCCTTGCTTATTATTTCATTCACGACGCATTACCAAACTACTGTGGTTATTTCAGCGACTGAACGTAAAACCTTTCTACTGCTATCACCTACACTATCTAGCTAACCATGTCTCTTAGACTACTTTCACTCCAGAGCCAATCGTACAAACCGTCACTCATACTGAGTTTACGAGCACCTCGACCACACTTCAAGTTGTACCGACTACAACAGACATGAGTGAGCCGTATGTCTCAAGATGGACTGGCACTGGATGCGTCATCCGGGCAGGTGAAATCGACCTGGATTCCGCAAACGATATCAACGATGCTGAACAGCAATGTGCATGTCAATGTAACCGTAAGTCTTTCTCTAACTTTAGAAAATTGCTGCTAAATAAACGTATTATAAAGAGGATACAACGTGTCTTTCATTCTTGGTTTATCAGGACCAGGGGTTTTTATTTTTCCCCGGTGAATGGTACTGCGTGCTGTAAGTGCTGATTTTATTTCTCCAAGCCTTCTGATACATGATAGTCTGTTAGAACTTTCTAATATAAATACAGGTCTACCAGTTTTTATGACTTCTCTTCACTACAACGCAATACACCCGCTAACCAGGGCGCTGCATTTGAGTATGTAACTCAATGATTCAAACTCCAATACCATACTAATCAACCGATTAGCAAATTCATATAATAGGTTTCAAGAATATTTCCCCGCTTATTGCGACGAAATTGATTGCGTCTGGTGGTAGGATTGTAGATACCGGCTCTTCTATAGATGTACCTGAAAGAACTGATCGCACCTACTTTTAGATAAAAAGAGGAATTGCAAGCATGATTCAAACGTTGTGATTGGAATGGAATAACATATTTTGTATTGAAATTTGTTTATGAAGTAACTTCGAGAGGCCGAGTTTACTATTATAAAGCGACGGGGAGTAGGAGATAAGCAGGGGAAAGTAGCATAGTGATGGGTAACTTAAGAGAATATACATTTTGGATGGTTTGTTCAGTTTATCATTAGAAGGAGATTATGTACTACTTATTTTAGTAATTGGGGCGCAGCACCTTTGGGAAGAGAGGGCTGTCTCGAGGGGAGTCAAAGGAAATGTCAAAGACAGACCTTTCAGTATCAATTTACTTCTGCTATTTTTAAGTAATGCATAAAGGTACTTCATCTGAATATGTATAATTGATCCTCAAAAAGAATGAAAACAGTGGACTAAAAGACTGATGAATCCCCCTAAAAGACCAGATATATACGGGACCTAAAAGAGACTACCCTATGCGCGTTGCTGCTTAGTTGGGGAGAAAGTCATACGCAAGCTGAGCCTCGACCCGCTTCTCGCCCTTGGTGACGACAAGGTTTCGACAGTAGCGTCTTTCTCCATCAACCATTTTGAAGCCACAAATATGGTTGAGAACCCAGCCGTCGTTTACGCTCTCGACCTGACCCAAAATGAGCTTTCCATCGCCTTCGACCAGCCAATCCTTCTTGAGAAAGTCATCGCTAATTTCATTAACGCTGACCCACAGGTTCTTGGCCCTGACGCTCCCAAATGGCCCGTCGGAGCGCTCGCGGAAAATGTTGTCTACACAGCGGCTTTCGTGGTTGCTTTTGAGTCCAGATGGGCTCTGGGTGATGTCAATGTAGGTCACCATATCACCAGATGTGTTGGGTTCCTTTGCAGGCGCAACATATTGATTGATTTCAACGACAATGGTGGCGATGTTGAGGCCCTTGCGGGCAAGGAAACCCATGCCCTGGACGGCGAGAACGGGATCGGAGCTGTCAGAGAGCTTTTTGTTCTGTTTCTGAGGTTAATGGCTATGGACTAGAAACAACGGACCGCGACGATTAAGGACCGCTGAAGTGGGTCTAAATAGTCACGCAAGTGTTCCGCAGCGAGAATCACTTGACTTACCAAAACCCACTTTCCGGTCATGTTGTTAATGGTCTTGTCTGCTGGGGCGGCCATTTTGTGGTTGATATGGAAAACTTTAGAAAATTCTCAAATGCGAAAAATAAGAAAAAGGCAGGTTGTTGTCAATTGAGACGTGCGTATTCAGATTGGCGAGGAGTGCGATGTCAATGGAGTACAGAATGACAGAAAAAAGTATCGTAGACATGAAGAGAATTGCAGCATTAAATAACTGATCTCATGTATCATAATTAATTCTCAATGGTGGCAACAAGCCATCATCATCATCATCATCTTCTTCAAGACGGAGATTGAAGATGCCGTCGCCGATGAGTTCTCAATGCCGACGGAGGCGATGCAATTCAGCTGCTCCACTTTTTAAGGGACTTTGGCATCTTGAGGCTAGCTATTGTGGGGTGGCATGTGTCAGATTCAGCGCTGACATTCCAATTCAGTAAATGATTCGAAGCTTTCTTACGTCGGCATCTTGATTACCGACGCCGACACTCCGACGCATCGCAAAAAATGCTTCGCGTGGGGCTTATATACAGATCTCGAATCAGCTCGGAAGATTATAGTGATGCCGGGTCATCATTGCTTATTGTTAGGCCTTTAATAAAATCAATATAAAAAATTCGAGATGCGTTTAAACTTATCAGCTACAGTCAAAACATGTGGAGACCAGCTGGCCGTCTCACGTCGCTGGATCTTTGGATCAGACTGCCGTTATATCCGACTAGCGTGGAGCGGCACAGTGGATGCCATGACATTGTGGTGACGACATCTATGTATTAAAACCAGAGCAATTCCTTGTTTGTTACCTCAGAGCTGTGTTTGACAACAGACTTTCTTCCATCTTCTTCAAGAACGCTAGAGTCAAACCGCCACCATGTCGGCACAGGATTATTATAACGACGGTGGTCAGCGTAGTGATAGCCAGCAGGTAAGTTGGAAAACATAATTTCCAAGGTCCCAGCAGCCATTAATACAATTAACAAACTTCCTTACAGTACGGCCAACAAAACCAGTTTGGCCAACAAAACCAATACGGTCAGCAAAATCCGTCGTACCCTCAACAGCAAAACCCACCATATCCTCAGCAAAGCCAACCATATCCACCACAAAACCAACACTACCCGCAGCAAAACCAGCCATACACAGGACAAGATCAGCCATACCCACAGCAGAATCAGTCGTACACCCAGCAATCCAACTACAACGACCCATATGCACAACAGCGCCAGTACAATGATAATAGCCCACCCTTCCAACAACAGCAACAGGGTGGTCAATATGGAGAAGCTCCTGCTTATCCGGGTGGCAATGGACAGGGCCAAGAAGGAGAACGAGGCCTAGGTGCAACAGTTCTCGGCGGCGGTGCAGCCGGTTGGGCAGCTCACAAGGCCGGAGGAGGAGTCTTCGGCAGTATCGCGGGTGCAGCCGCTGGTGCTATTGGTGCCAATATGATTGAACACCAGTTTAAAAAGTAACGACCCCCTTTTTATACTTGGCGTAGGCATTTAACACAAGTTTTATAGGTACAAGAAGGTAAAGAATAGGCGCCATCATCGTGATGGTCGTCCTCGCAAATACTCGGGTGACTCCACCAGTAGCAGCGATTCTGACTCTGACGACGATGATCACCACCACCATCACCATCATGGGCATGGTCACCATGATGAAGGCCACGGACATCACGGTGGTCGGGGTGGTCGCGGAGGGTTTGGAGGTCGCGGCCGTGGTCGTGGTCGTGGACACCATTGGTAAATCTAGACACATCGCGTCCCAGGGCTTCTCTACTGGAACTTAAGAAAATCAGAGGTTCCGAGTGAATCAATTGTTGGGTTTTTAATGGGAAGATTGAGCGTTAGAATTTAAGTACACGCCGTTTTGAAGAAAAAGAATCTACTTTGATGCCGCTCAGGCTATCACGATCTATCTTGAACACGTTATAGGAAAGACTGTTCCTACTCCAATCCAATTTCTGTTCGAGTTTCACAAATCACATCTCCAACAGTACTCTGAGTCAATAACTTTCCCACTTGGATTTCTATCTTTTTAAAAACAAGGCTGGTATTGATACTGTATGTTCAGAGTACCTGTGGGGGTAAGTCCATCCATTCTGTTACTTTCCCGAGGGGGAACTACTCCATCCAGTACTAGTTCCAAGATGGCGGCCCCATCACAGCCACCGCGATTGGCATTGGTATCCAGGCAAATTAACTTAAACCCATTTCGGTTCTTTGAAATAGCAACAGATTTTAAGGTCTGAATACTGACTTAAAAGCCGCCATAGTAATCTAGTCGTTGGCCTATCCTTTCCGAGGATACGCAACAGATAGCTTGACTTTATTGAATCACGAGCGCTATGTTGAGAAGATTAAGGAAAGAGAGTTGTCTTATGAAATTAATGAGCAAACCGAATTTGAGTGATTAAAGCATTGATCGAGAATTAATTGCTTTGGTGTCGTCACTTCCACCAATCCGATCGTTCCATGGTTCGCCAATCATTTGACTTTCGTTACATCCTCTGACGGAGTAAGTCTGACACAGGTGGCTTCTTGTCACATATAGTCGTGGGCCCGGCATCATACAATACAAATCAACCACTGAATGGTGCTAGCTTACAATATGTTAACGCGCTTGCACTTTCGATCGCACCTACAGACACGATCTTTTGACTGTCAATGATTGACTGTTTGACGAATACTTCTGAAAGGCCCATGAACCGAAGGATGACCAAAGTTGACCGAAACAATAGAGAAAAAAAAATACGTCATCTGGTAGTCTGAGCGGAAGTCCCGAACAGGAAATCACCGCCGCTTTTGCCTTTGCTCACAATGGTAAACTAACGTTACTAGTGGCAAGCCAGAATCCCACTCTGCAGCACGCGACCCCACACTATTTCCCCAGACCAACCCCGATACCCCGGATTCAAGTGAGAATACCAATATGATCTTGCAACTACTGACTATGTTATGCCTGATCCATGCTGTTTGCGGGATGGTCGGCATAATCGAATCCGGTCGTGAATAGACGGCGATGGGCTATAAAGGGGGATACTCCGCATGATGTTTTGCAAAGCCAGCAACATTCTATCATCTAGAATTCCTTTTTAAATAGTTATTGTCACCAAAATAGCTCCTATTTCACCATTGCCTTGTTGAAATACATGTTGCCAAGACTTCTTTAGCCGCATTTGCTCCAGCCTCATCCTACACAACAGCCAATCATGACTCGAGTAGGTCGAGGCTCAGTACCTACCCCCGAAGATGTACCAGGGAAGTCGTGGCCTGCTATCTTGATGGGATTTTTCGTCGTCTTCGGCGGTGCACTGTTTGGGTATGTTTATGTCTAACGATGAACTGACTCTATCCCCCACACAATTCTCAACCATTTGAGGCATTGGATACAGTACTGAAACTATCCAAGCTATGATACTGGTACAATCAGCGGAATCCTAGTCATGCCCGCCTGGCAGCGCCTTTTCAGCATGGGATATGTTGACCCAGAGGGCAACTCGAATATTTCTACGTCGCAAGAATCAATGATTGTTTCTATTCTATCGGCAGGAACCTTCTTCGGCGCTTTGAGCATGAGCTTCTTCTCGGATACCTTGGGGCGCAAGCCTGGTCTCATCACAGCAACTTGGATCTTCAATTTCGGGGTTGCTCTACAAACAGCTGCCACTGCAATTCCCATGTTTGTAGCTGGCCGTTTCTTTGCAGATTTTGGAGTTGGACTTGTATCCGCTATTAGTGAGTTTCCGCGACCTTGGTCAAAGTTCGAAAGGACATTACCCTTGAGGCTAACCGGCACACTCCAGTTCCACTTTATCAATCTGAAACTTACCCGAAATGGATTCGAGGCGCCATTGTGGGAGCGTACCGGTTAGCCATTACTATCGGACTTCTTCTTGCGGCCGTGGTGAATAATGAGACAGGAATGCGTAATGATACTGGCTCGTATCGCATTCCGATCGCCGTTCAGTTTGCATGGTCATTAACACTCTTCTTGGGAATGTTAATTCTGTCTGAAACACCCCGTTTTCTGATCAAAAAAGATCGCCCCGAAGACGCAGCCAAATCCTTGGCATGGATTCGACGACTACCGGTCGACCATTCCACAATTAAAGATGAACTGAATGAAATTGCTGCTAATCATGCATATGAAATGACTCTCGGTTCAGCATCATTCGTAGACTGCTTCCGTTCAAATCTTCTAAAGCGCCAGTTTACAGGTATGACTATTCAGACTCTGACCTGGTTGGATTCTATTAACAATACAATAGGAATGGCTGTGCAAGCCCTTCAACAATTGAGCGGCATAAACCTTTTCTTGTAAGCATAAACAGCCTTCATTGGAGTTCACCAATTAATAATGTGGCAGTTGTGACATTGTATCACGCTTTTATTCGGGAGTGGCTCTAACCATGTACAGACTACGGCACTAAATTCTTTCAGTCTTCCGGTATATCAAATGGATTCATCATTTCCATGATCACCTCTGGTATCAATGTAGCTTCTACATTGCCTGCTATATACGGATCCGATCGATGGGGTTGGCGCACCATGCTACTTTGGGTAGCGGTGGGAATGTTTGTCAGTCAGTTCACTGTTGCCATGTGCGGAACATTTTCCAGTGGCCAAGATAGCAACGGAGTCATCTATGTCAAGAGCCTCGCTGGGCAGCGGGCGACAGTGAGTTTTGTGTGTCTATTTGTATTCTTTTTTGCGTCGACACGAGGCCCTCTTCCTTGGGTAGTGAACGGCGAGGTCTACCCTCTGAAGACAGGAGCTAAGAGCATCAGCCTGTGTGCGGCCACCAATTGGCTTTTCAACTGGGCCATTGCTTACTCGACCCCTTACCTCGTCAATTATGGAAGCGGATATGCTAATTTGCAATCCAAAATCTTCTTTATCTGGGCTGGCTTTTTTTTCTTGGCGGTTATTTTTGTTTACTTTTTCATTTACGAGACAAAGGATCTTAGTCTGGAGCAAGTTGGTGAGCTCTACGAAACAGTTTCTGTAGCTCGGAAGTCAACTTCTTGGCAGCCGTCACTCTCTTGGGCATCCGGGGGTAAGAACGATGAAGTGCATACTCTGTCTCATGATGAACAGAAACAATCCGACGGTGGCTAGGTTCTCGATAGCGATGACATATACATGTCAATAGCCTTCTAGGGTTATTCGTCTGAGCTGAATAGTTGGAACTGCCTGAAATCTGGTTATTTTAGCTTATAACAATGACTGTCGAATAAATGTCAAAGCAAACTGAATGTCATTCATGATTTCAATATATGCATTTAACCTCGATTAAAAAACGCATCATCATTGAGAGGAACGAGCGTTAATTATCTAGCTATTATGTAACTTTTTGTCGTCCCATTGATGTCTTAGATCGGATCATGTCAATTTTACCAAAGTGGTACCTCCTGCCAGGCAGACAAAACGTAGAAGAAAGAACCAGGTGAAAGAAACTGTGAATGGTGCGTAGAGTATTACTTACAAACCCAATTTGTTGGTGATAAGCCTAGCATATTGTAGGCTCCACCGCTGTCTTCGACTAAAGCAACAAACTCAACTGTAACTAAGCTTCAATATCATTACCGACATACAAAACTGAATTATGGATCAAGTGAGGCTGGCTCTTAGATCTCTGCCAATTCCCGCACTAACGAAAGCTAGTTGTCGTTGAAAGGGAAAACAGCGGTTATCACTGGTGGTGCGCGAGGGCTAGGTTTCGCATTTGCCGATATCCTCTCCGAAGCCGGTGCCAATATCGCAGTCCTAGACATCGGCACGCCTCAAGAGGGAACTTTGGAGTCTTTGGCAGCCAAGAACAGCGTCCAAGTCAAGTACTACAAGGCCGATGTCACAAGTCGGGATCAGGTCAACCAGGTTGTCGAGACCATCGAGAAGGAGTTTGGCAGCGTCGATGTCAAGTGAGTGTCACGTGCGTCTGACGAAGCAACTGCTAACCAAGATCCAAACAAATGTCAACGCGGCGGGTGTAGTTACCGAGGAATCCTTTCTTACTACAAGCGACAAGAACCTGAGCTCCACGTTTAATGTCAATGTAAGATGCGCTCAGGTATCTGTCCACTCAATGCCAACTCTATCTTACAGTTTGTTGGGTCCTTCCTTGTTGCCCAGGCGTGTGCAAATGCCATGGTAAGGAAGTGGGAAAAGCTGGGCAAGCCAAAGCCTGCTGACACGGCTCCAATTGGTTCCATCATCTTTATTGGGTCAGTTGCAACACATATTAGCACATATGCGCAAAAGATCACATGTTACACCGCGTCCAAGATGGCAATCCGTGGCCTTGTCAAGCCCATGGCGATGGAACTGGCCCAGTATGGGATCAGAGTCAACTCTCTCTCGCCAGGCTCCATGCAAACGGACATGTTTTTACAGGTGGAAAAAGTCTTCCCTGATTTGAGGAAGCAATTTAATCAAGAATCCATGTTTGGGCGTATTGGCAACCCGCACGAGCTTGGGCCAGCGCTTCTTTACCTTGCCACGAGCAGTTGGACGACTGGCCAGGAGCTATTGGTTGACGGCGGTGTGAGCTCTTGGAAACACAGGGGCAATTGGTAAATAGTGAAATATGTGCACATGCCGAAATACATCCATCCAATTGGACTTGTGCAATATGAGAATCTGTCTTAGTCATGTGCATGCGGGAGACCGTTTTTGGTAACCCCGCCGCCACTTCACGGTGATTTCCGAATTGGGATATGGGGTAGGGACACGCAATGAGACAAGACCTGGTTTTCGCAACGTCTCTAGTCTTTTGTTGCTTTCCCCAGGTTGACTAGCTTCAACCTCAACAGTACTTACTCTCCCGTCGTTGCAATACCACGTCTTTTTTCTCTCGCAGGCGCGCGAGCATCGTTCAAATGGGTTCTGTCGGCAATGACCAAGCGAGCCCCGCACAATTAACCATAAAGGTTTCTGGGGTGCTCAGCGATATGGACGGGACCTTGATTGACTCAACAAAAGCAGTAGTCAAATTTTGGCATAGGCGAGTAACTAAACGCCAAGCCTGGAGATTTGTGCCAATAACTGACTCTGAGCAGTGTTGCACGCGACTATGGCATGGAGCCAGAAGCTATTCTCGCTACCTCTCACGGCAGGCGGGCAATCGACACCTTTCGGACTATCGACCCTGCATTGGCCACATGGGAGTATGTGAATAAAATTGAGGAGCAAATTCCTAAAATGTGGCGCGAAGACGCCCATATCATCCCTGGAGCCCCGGAAACACTCGCCTCCCTGGAGTCCTGCAACGCAAAGTGGGGGATAGTGACCTCGGCGACCAAAGTCGTTGTAGATGGCTGGTTTAAAATCTTCAACTTGCCCGACCCCAAATTCTCCGTGACGGCCGAGGTTGTGGACAAGGGAAAACCGGATCCCGAGCCTTATCAAAAGGGTCTAGAGTCTCTGGGTCTAGACGAGAAGCTGTTCGGTTCCGTTCTAGTTTTGGAGGATGCACCGGCTGGCATCAAGTCTGGGAAGGAGGCGGGGTGTCTGGTATTGGCGTTGGCGACATCACACTCGCTGAGTGAATTGAAGGCGGCCGGCGCAGATTGGATTGTCCCTGATCTGAGATCTGTCAAAATATCCAACAACGGGGATTCGGAGCTTAGCCTAGATGTCCACCTTACCAATGTATACGAATAATTAGCAAAGCTAGAGCTTAGGGAACCACGCACAGAGTAAGAATTGGGACAAGTTGTCGCAGATATAGAGGGCGATAGGATTTAACTTATCCCCATAATAGATTACCATGAGTGATGCAGCAATCCCTCGACCAAGCTAATCTAATGCCATAACATCTGTAGATGGGGAATGAGAATAAGAAGGTAACTAGATGCGGTTGAGTCATATATAGTGACAAAAGTATATGTAAATAGACGTTATTTAGATAGGCATATTCAATAACATCCCCCAAACAAGAATAATAATAATCGCCAGAACAAACGCAAGCCAGGATTTTATATACCCGATGGCGCAATTTATCGTTAACCAGAACCTGCAGATAAACATTCAAACCAGCTTGATCAACATGCTCTGCAGATCTTGTCAAGAACGGAGCATGACAGCGTCTCTCTCCTGGGCCAAACGCACGCCAAATGAACAACACAGAGTCCTGGTACAATAGCCAAGACGGCATTCTTAAATTACCATTGTGTATTTTGCCCCACCATCAATTAGAATGTTGGGGCGGGTTCGGTAACCGGGAAAACGGTAGTCGCGATTGCGATTGTTTCCGTGGTCACATGAGGTCGGTTCGGGCAATTGGTGACATCCGGAGCACATGATGTAACAGTTCGGACCTGTGTTGTGAAAATCGTTGAAGTAGTGAGCTGCTGAGTGATCAAATCCTCGCTTGTCGATGTTGTCAAAGGAATGAGCGGCTCAGTAGTCGACACCTCACTTGTTGTTTCTGTTGCTATAGTTGTAAGCTGCTCCACAGGTACAGTCAAATCCTCGGTTGTTGTTGATGTTTCGGAGATAGTGGGCTGTTCAGGGGATACAGTCGAGGCCTCGGTGGTCGTTGGAAAGGTTGTTGGGGTGGTGGACTGCTCCTCAGACGCAGTCGAAATATCACTTGTTGCCAGGCTCACGTCGCTTGAACTCAGTTGGCTGGTCGCGGCAAGTTCGGTAGATGTAATGGACGATTCGAGGCTTGAAAGACGATTGTGCGGTACGCATTGCTAATTCTCTGTCAGTCTGTTCCTTTATGCACAACCGAGAGTCAGCCACTTACTTTGGCGGCGCAGAGGCTTCCGCCTACAAGCAGGGCAAATATTTTAACATGCATGATGATGGACGATTTTTTTTTTGATTGTTAAAGAGGTAGATAGAATTATGGTGAAATGTAAAAGCCGGTTAAAAAGGATTTCTGGTTGAGACCAGAACCTAGGATGAGTGCAAGATGTGTCTTGCCAGTCAGCAGTCAAGGGTGGGGATCAAATCTTAGTTTGATCGCGCTATTGAATGCTAAGACACTACTATTGTTTGCCAAGGATGAATGCCATGGCTGAAATCGACATGTTTGTTTTCGATCAATTTCATTGGGCCTATTTTTAGCGGTTCAGACGTAAGTGGCTTAAATTGATCGGGCTGTTCTACATGTAGGCTGGGCTATGATGCTTGGGTGCGCATTTTTGCCTTTCAGGTCGCGGCCCAATTTCTAAGTATAAAGGGGCTGGCCGATGCCCTTCCTGGATATCTCATCGCAGTTTCAGTGCGCTGAGAGGATGTGGAGCCAATTCGTAAGCTGAGGGTGTTAGTTCCCAAGTCATCCATTCCGAGCTAGCTTTATCCATTAGTGGCATCGCTTGCGCAGTTGGTACTGAAAAAAGCAAGCCAACCCCGTATTGCCGGCATTAATTCCGCTAGGACACGCTATCTCACAAAAAAAAAACACAGTGCAATTTCCGCCGTTTGGTGGGCTTCCTACCCCCAATTTGGAAGCCAGATTGATTTTTTACGCCTGCAAAATGCGTTACATCGGCCAACCCAATCGAAAAATAGATTTCCCAATAGATTGAATAAAATAAATGATCCCGATGTACTTCCTAGGAGAGGGCTGTTTCAGATCATAGCCCGCATCGTTTGAGGCCGTGAGACGTCGTCTGATGTGAAGAATCTGAGGTTGCCGGCCAAGCAGAAGTGATGAATGTGGTAATAGATGCAAGTCCAAGGCTGGAAGTAGCACTGATCGCATCAGCTGATGTTATTGAATGAACAGGAGTATATTCGCCAGAATCCGTGGCTAAAATAGTGCTTGACGCAGAGCTCACACCAAGCAGGGAGGTGGTTATGGTAGAGCTGCGGTGAGCACTGGGAGTGAGAGAAGCCGATACAAAAGCACTAGGGTTGGCTATGATAGCCTTGCTCACATCAATGCTGTCAAGGTAGACCTGGGTGGTACCGCTAGCACACACAACATTGAGCTTCAGGGTCTGGGTGGTGGCAGTTGCAAGAACGTTTGTGGAGAACGTGCCCCATGATGCACCCAGGATGAAGGCCCTGGTAAAGTAGGCTGTATTACCAAAGTTGTTACTGTCAAGGTATGCCTGGATGCGGCAGGTGTCCGTAGTAGCATATATGACGTAGTACTTGAACGATATAGCGTAGGTAGTTCCCACAATCAAGTTCGTAGCCGATTGGGTGACGCCAGTGCCGGTGATAGTTTGCCTCTTGTGTTTAGAAGTTTCGGTATTTGTTTCCACAACGCCAGAACTGCCATCTACGGATGCAGAAAGTTTAGCGAGACGGGTTCCATGTATGACTTTTATCGTAAAATTAACATACTTGATTCAAGTAGCGCTGTGGTTGTTGGGGTTGAGAGGTGAAATCACCGGAGTTGACGTGTCTGGTGGTGTCAATGGGTAATTTGGCAAATGTCCCGGTAGCTCGCGTGGGATGTTTGAGCCAATCACAAAAGACGCGATCGTGCCTCCGAAAAATAGGATAGATTTCAACGACATAGTGGATACCGTGGGTGTTGCAAATGAGACGGATGATCTTATCCCGTAGTGGATGGGACTACACCACAATTTTATACAACTTGAAAGATCCAATGACCCAAACAACAGTCGGTGTGATGTACCCCTGAAATGGTTACTAGTATGGCTGCAATTGCCTTCGCTCGTGCAGCACGGAACCAACAGAATCCACATGCTCGCCACAGATTGGCTGCACCTACAATTATTGGAACTATTGATGCAGCCACATAGCGATAGCTACGTGACTTGGATTGAAAATGGATCCGTTCTGCATGCTTAATTTTATTTGTTCATGCTGAATGGTCAACAAACTTATCCACCACCTAATGGACGACACGTTCGGATCACCCGTCCTGACAAAGCACCACATACTGACGCCTTGATGTCAATAGTCGGCTTAAATATTCCTCTACATTGACAAAAGCTGGTTTACTAGCAACACAGATACGGAAAATGCCATAATACCCATTCGTAATGTACATAATGCGCCAAGTGTTGACCTTTTTCTTTTCTAGCTGAGAGGCGGCGTTAATTTCCCAAAAGGGTAACTACCACCGCCAGCGTCAATGCCTCTCCCGCCAGTATATATGCCTATACCTGATGAGCAGCGTTTAGACTTGGTAGATTACATCACTCGATTTAATTTTCACCATGAATTTCACCAGAGTAGCTCGATGTGTGACACCTGCGTTCCGCAAGGTGCAACCGTTTCGCGCCGTCGCCCTGCCCATGCGAAGTGTCGTGACTTGGGCTGAACAGGATCAATGGGAGGATCCCCGTGGCCCTTTGGGCATCGAGAGACCAAGTCCTAAACTGGCTACTCTCACTCTGGAAAGCCCCAAGTGGCTTCATGACCTTCACCGCGACGGAGTGAGTGGTGCCTCGGTAGCAATCTTGCCATAGACTGACCTCTCTGCAGTGGGCTCTGATAAAGGGTGCTGTTCCCAAAGACAAGGCTCTCCAATATGCCGAAAAGGCTGAAGATTGGCTGGAGGGGTTCAAAATGGGATATAAGCGCGACGACAGATCAACATGGAAGTCGCAGAACATTCCTCGGCACCGCTACGGCGGACTCTTTGACCAGTGAGTTTTGCAAAACAGCCCGACTAAGAATCGAACCAACCATCCTTAGCTTCTCTTTTGCCCATGCGCAATTTGTCTGGGACTGTAAATCTGAGCATGGCGTTCGAGATATCTTTGCAAAGATCTGGGGCACCGACAAGCTCACAGTTTCATACGGTAAGAAACGCGGGGCCCCCGCTTACAAGCCTCGCTAACCTTGGTAGACGGAGGGACCCTGGCGTTCCCCACTCCTGAGGAGGCTGATCATGGCAAGGAACCGTGGCCACATGTGAGTTTCAGAGAAGTGGCATTTCATACAGTTAATACTAACCTGTATCCAGTCGGACCAGAGTGCCTACAGACCGTGGCCGCACTGCATTCAAGGTCTGCTAAATCTGGTATGTCGCATCAGGTATTCTGTTGCATATTATTGATGACTTTATTTTTCTGACGCCAACGCTAGCTCCCCAATGGCCCAAACGATGGTGGCCTCGCCGTCATGAGTGGTACAGCTCCTCTCTTTGAGCAATATTTCAAAGAGCACCAGGCCGTAGGTTGACAGCCTCCCCAGCTCTCCAAGCAATACTAAGATTAAACTGCAGCCCGAGGGTGGCTGGATCAAGCGAGATCTTTTTAATTGGACCAACGAGACGTTGCAATGGTTCAAGGATCGTGGCTGCGAGTGGGTAAAGCCTAGCATGGATCCGGGCGATTTCATCATCTGGGATTCACGGGCAGCCCACTATGGCGCCGCGCCTCTCGGCGATAGCAAGCGCATGGCCATTTGTACGCATCTACCGCTACTCTTCGTTTACATAAATACTGATAACTGCGCAGATACTTGCTATAAACCGATCGAGTTCCTAAGTGAGGAACAAAGAGAACGCAAGGTAGAAGCGTTCAACCGAGGTTACATGACAGTGAGTTTAAATTCACAGATTTTAGATGGCCGTTGCTAATCTAAACGCAGTCGCACGATCCAACCGATTTTGTGCTGAAGGAACACCAAATGGCAGACTGGAACATTCTTTTCCCATATGGCCGACCCGTCATTAATGAGGCGACCAAGAAGGCTATTGGCATGATCCCATATGAACAAGACTAAACAAACAAAAAAGCTTGCAGGTACTTCATGCCCACACCAGGGCTATTTTGCAAGCGTTGTATCGACATTGACTCTACCCAAATGCTAGCATATTTACTTTGGTTTACTGTGCGGTTCTGGGTTCTATCTTCCCCTCTTTTTCATGTTTAAAATCATCAAATGAAAAATTTTCCTTCTAAAAACTCCCTACAACACATCTGATGTATATCTGTGCCATATAGTCCCAAATGTCCTGTGTTACTCCTAACCGAGAATCAGGCAGACAATTTGGTGTAGCGGTTATGGGCTACCTCCTAATTTCACGTATCAACATCCATAAAACCAGTTATACTTAACTTTCCCAAGTTATGCCGTGCTGCGACCTTTGCATTATTTTGTATTGAGACTTCCGCTTGCATAAATCCAATTACATTGAACTGCGATCATTAAAAGATTTTTCTTTTTTTCGTTTGCCTTTTTTAAGGACAAAAATGAGACCTGCTATCCTGATACATAATTGTGACTTTTAAGCTACCCAGTGATAGGAAAGTTAATTACCCTTGACACACACCATTACAATCGTTGCAACATTTCCCTTCGTGTTTCGTGCCCTTACCACAGCAGGTTTGATCTATCCCGTTTTCTGTGCCGGATCTGCATCGCTTCGGGTCTACAGCACAACCTTCACCAGCTCCTGTGGCACAGAAACATCTGCCATCGTGCCCAAGAACGCCAGGAGAACAGCATGCGCGGTTATTGCGCAGTTCTCCGCATGGAGCACATTCCGCCTCAACGCAGACCCCGCCGATACAGCTCAGGTCGCGGAATGATGATGACTTTAGAGCGCAACCCACGAGGCAATCGCATTTCTCACCAGCGTCGCCTCGGCCGCGGCAGTATCCGTCAATACACTGAGCCTGCCCCATGGGAAAGTCCCATTCATTTTTCGAATATTCTTGGACACAGCGTTCTTTTGATCTTGCGTACGCCTTTAATGCCTGTTCCTTGAAGTATTCGACTGTGATCTTGGACGTATCCGGTACTTTTAGGTTGGCCAGACACTTTGCAGAGTCCGACAGATGTTTGTTGTTATTTGGGCATTTATCCCTGCCAGAAACTGGACAGTCGGTTTGAGCTTTGCAAGCAGAGCCCACAGTAATGCACTGGTTGACTTTTACTCCAGCTGGAGTGATCAGCCTGATGGCTCTGACCTCTGTCTGGCCAGAGGGGGCTGGGCAGTTTGCTGGGAAGTATGGCTGGGTAGCCTTCTGAGCAGAAGTCAATCCCGCCAGGGCTGCGAAAAGTAGGCTGGGATGCATTTCTGGGGCCAGAGATAAAAAGGTACAGAGTAGATAGACTCAGTGGTGTGTCGGGGCTAATAGTTTACGGAGAAACCCCAACGGATTGGGAGGGAGATCTTTATACAATACCTTTCCCTCATATGTCCTAGACTGCAAAGCGCTCGGGGAAGAGAATCATAAAGCCATTCAAGGGCGGAATCCGGCCACGTCAAGCATTTTCTCCACTTGCCGTTCTGTGGCTTCATGTAATCTCGGCTTAGCTAGATGCCAAATGGGCATCGCTTTCCGCGCCTCGGAATCTCATTGGCGTAAGCTAGTGAGCGGTATTTTGATCATCGGAATGTCTCAGCGTATCCCGGGTGCAGCTGCTCTTCTGGGTCCCAGACCTAAAAAGAAAGTCATAGACGTCATGGAGCATAGACCGCTAATGACGGCCTGAGGGATCAGTAATTGCAGCCTAACGATCCATACAAATTCGACAAGTATGGAAAGGCAAACCGGGTACACTATCAAGCGTGCTAACTGTTGCAAGTTGATGAATTTCAGTATATCTAGTAATAGCGTTTCGGTTTTTACCCTTGATTATATAGGAAATAATTTCGTTGTTTGAAACATCTGCTAATGTTGGCGTAACATTGTGCAAGTGGCCAAAATATGAAGACACCACCAGACACCAGGTGATGACCAACAAGTACGACTTAGCGTGCATGCATTGATAAAATAACCGTGTCTTTTTCATTATGAAGATTGATACACAGTAGAATATAAAGTAGAGGCGCCACCAGCATGTGTAGTGGAGAGTATTTCTACAATATTCTGATATTGATGTTGTGAAAGGAGACCCACTGTACAATATATTCTAAACTTGAGCTGGAGTGATTGGGTATGGTCCGAGGGGAAATAAAGTGATATTTATAGTGAGCAGGTTCATAGCAAGAGCAGTGGAAATGGGGGAAATCCTTATTCTCGGCTTCAAGGAACACAAACACAACAAGTATCAATGAGAATAACACAACATTGTGGGCATAAAAACACCACAACAAGCTACCATTGCGAAACAAAATCTTCTCAAATTTAGACATATAATATCCAATTTCTTCGCAGAGTTCTGTCAAGTATCCAAAAGGTCCACGCCCCGTTCCCGTTTCTCCTCGATAGATCAAGCAGACTCAACGTTGACATAGCACAAGACCCAACCAAACTGCACAGGGTTGGTGCTAATAAGAGCAGGCTTTGCCTTTGTAAATTCAGCGCTGCCGGGCTGAACTCCATACTGGTCCTTGTACATCTGGCAAGTAATGTCGCTGGGGTTGGGAGGTGTCGTGCCAGGAACGTTGAAGGAGATGCCACGAAGCTCCAAGCTAGTAATCTGAACGTCATCAAAGTGCGTCAGCTTCCCCAACGGGACGTCGAATGATTTGTAGCCGGACTCTTGAGTATTGAACGAGTATACAAGCGCGTTTGCAAAGTTGTCCATTCTTTTCGCCGAGGAGAGGGCGGTTGCGGTAGATGCAAGGCCAGCCAGAAGTAGAGTGAAACGCATTATTGCTATTATGTAAAAGATGATTGTAAGCGTGTTTTGCTTTATGAGCTGAATGAAACTGAACTGATGAAAAGTCAAAATTCATGTCAAATGCGTATTTATGTACCCAAATCATGTTGCTAAATATACATTCTTATTTCTTGCCATTTGTTGGCAATATGTCGAGTCTACAGTTATGAAGATCATTTCTCGTCACTAGCGATCGTCAAATACGAGACCCCGTGAGGAACATTCCTTCAGTTTTGCAATTAGTGTAGCGTGTTGCTAAACTCCAGCCAATTAAAATTTGACCCAAGCTTAGCGCGGCGAGCGAGTTGGCCCGGTGCGTTTAAAAAACCGCCGAGACTAGTCAGCTTTTGGCATATTGCTGCGACAAATACGATTTGGCTCGTGGATCGACACGCGACGATTGAATGACAGTAAGCAGCATCATAATTACTCATTATGCTGTGGTATGATTGCTGAGTAAACAGCATGAGCAGGAGCCGAACACCGATCATCAACCCGAGTATGAATCAGAAGCGCTACCATTCTCAATTCACCCTTGATAGAGACTCGATATTTGCAACGAGGCTATGCAGATCAATATTTCTGAGCATCACAATCTTAATACTTCTTTCTCAAGTATCATTCTAAATTAAAACGCTATTAAATTCCCAACTACTTGCACTTCTCTTCTCTTCGAGTATGCACTTCCTAGAGTTCAAGCACGCATGATTTAACAAGGATATTGGAGTGACATTAATTAATATGTTGCAGATACTCATGAGAGGCGAAAATAGTACAAATATAAAAGTATTGTGGGTTGGTCTATTCAATTTCATTCAGGCAGACCTCATAAGATAACATGACTAAAGTATCCCGATTATGTGAAACCAGCGTGGAAATACACCTTGAGGTGGTGCATGGGTATATCTCAACTATCTGGTACACCGAAGGTAAATTCATTGTAAACATGGGTCTTTTGTTGAATTCAACCGAGGAAAGATCTAGTCATTTCTAGCCACCGACTGGCACGCGTGTAGGGCTGATCTAACACGGTTATGGAATCAATCATACCAAAAGTCAGAGATATTATTTATTAGAAACAGCAAACGGTATTGGATAAAATTATCAGAGAGGTAAAAGGGGATCCAAGTTTTCAGGCCAAAAAAAATTGTCACTCGTTGGAGTGTAGTGCTAGCAATTGCACGTTTCGATCGTGCGACCTCCGGGTTATGAGCCCGGCTAAGGCAAGTTAGAATGAGTCATCAATGAGTGTTCAGATGACGTGAAAACTTACCGCGCTTCCACTGCGCCAAATTGCTTTGTTGCATTGTTTTGCGGCGTGCCAGATTGTGATTATTAGCCTGAACAGTGCCCTAGCCCTTGGCGGGGACGATTCCCCGTTATACAGTGGGGCGTGGCTTGCCATTTTCTCTGTGGTCGAATGAGATGTGAATAGTGACGATTGATTAAGTTTGAAAGAACTAATTCGTCAAATGTTGAAAAAATTCAAAAGTTCCATTTCATCACGTATTTCGTTCTTCAATGCAAGGCATGTGAGGTGATACATCTACAGTCGCCAGGAGAGGAAAGTGGGGCAGCACCGTTCGCAGTATTTCCACATGTGGGCTAGACTTACCCTGCACCGCTGCTAACGTTCAATTTCATGTTAATTTTTAACTTGTAGCGTTGATCAAGCCTCGCTCTGTTTACGGTTTCCCTAACAAACAGGCTAATTAGAGCTATCACTTTATTTAAGCCACGTCCCGATCTAAATTTGAACTTTCATCCATTGACACAAATAGTTTAAAAACTACTGGGGCCGCTCTGGCTTGGGTGTTATTTGGTTGGCTGTGGACTATGTATTGATTTTTGGAACAAAACTCTCTCATCTACACGCGTGGTATTTAATACTGCTTTTGAAAACGATACCAATAATCTGGGCCAGTGCGAGCGCTTGCAACGTTTTCCCTTCATGATTGATACTTTGATGATTGCTCAGCAGGCGGAATCTTATCGATAAGATAAAGAAGTGGAGCTATCATCGCGACGAAGTGACCAACACAATCCCTACGGAAGCCTTGATGAAATGATCCTTTCAAATTTCAAATTCATGAAGATATACTCATCACCAGAGATTAAAACGCAGGTTCCAACGCTTGCTAATATTCTGCCACAGAGTGGAGTTTCTCTCCACAAATCTTGTTGATTGAGTAAAACGGTCATTGCATCAGTAACCATACGCGTCATGTCAACCCTGCACGAGGCGTGGCATTCTTTGATCTTCAAAACTTGCCGAGTCAAGTTTGTTCTAAAAATATAGCAAGGGATGGTCCTTTGAAGCGGTCCAGAACGAGTGGTGGGCCAACGAGTATCTTGGGTAACATCCAAGACAGGTTCCAGAACCTGTCTCGTGTAGGCCGTCAGGACACGTTTTCCTGGAATCAAGCGCGGGATGGCAAAGGAGGCTGAACCTGTACCTCAACAACCGGGTTTGCTCCCTCATATGAAGACTGCGCCTCACATTCAGATGTTAATCAAGCCAAGTTCGGTTAGCGAACCAAGGCACTGACCGAAGACCACGGTGCTAATTCCGAGCTAGCATGGATACACGATACGCGACGTGCAAGCTGAACCTTTTAGCTTGTCAGGGATGCATTTTAGGTCTATGAGAAAGTATTTGCTAGCCTATTTGGTGCAGCAAACCGTACCAAGACCATGGCTTTTTCGTGAATCCCATCCCTAGATGCATTGCTCACAGCCTAAAAGGGTCAGTATACGGCGATCTCTGGCCTAGACTGCTCCATTCTGGTTCCCACCCGTGTCTGGACTTTCTCCATATGTCTTAGACTACGAAATAAACAAAGATCGGCATGAAACTTGCCCATCGGCCGAGCCGTGTTTAAGAAACCCATGGAAGAAATTCTGGGGGATCCACACTGTACTGTTCATCTGATGCATCTTGGGCTGGCTGGACCATCTATGGACCATCGGAATTTCCGTGGCCTCGAACGTGAATATTCAGCACCAATATATCTCATGCTTGTAGACTCAAGGACAGGTTTGATTATATATATCAGAACCTCGTCTCTCAATTTCCTACATTCACTACCCATTCCATCAGCAAAAACAAAGACTTACTTCTCGAATTCCCATCATCTATTCTTGACCCACAAGGCCTTCACTTCCTTGGGGCCCTACGTTGAGCACTCACTTGAGCTATTACCTGCTCAAAGCCATTTCTTGCTATGAGTGCAATGAAAAGTGCCTCGGGCTTATTCGCCCTTCTTTTGATCTTGTGCTTCTTTTGCGGACCCGCGCATGCCTTTGGGGCCGGAAATGTCCAGGACGCTGCTGATGCAAACGGCTGGTTTTGGAAGCATGGCGATATCGAAGATGTCCTCAAAATCCTGCCGGCTAGCTTTCTTACCAACTATCCCTTCAGCAAGTTGGATGTTAAGCGCGTGTACTTTGGCAATTGGCTCCGAGACTACAGCCAGCTGATTGATATCACGGCCTTGAAACACATTAATGAACCAACCCTCAGAGCCATTGTATGAGATTCTACCTGGGCATCGGCGAATATGCTAACGTATGCAGATTTCAATCTTTGCATTCATGACCTTTGGTATGGCGACCAAGGAATTTGATATTAAGAACAAGCGCGTCATTGGCTGCTACCGCCCTGAGGAACACATCGGTAAGTACAATTCTCAAAAAAGTGGTACGAATGGCTTGCTAACAGATTGAATCTAGACAACCCAAAGGTATGAATATCCGTATAGAGTTCAAATGATGAAATGCTGACTATAATCTTTAGGGATACGGTCTCGATGTGGATGGACAACAAGTCCCTCCCAAGTTGATCTCGGGGCTTGATAGCCGTCTGCGTGGAAAGGTTGATCGTGTCGGTAAGTCATGGCCATGGACGACGGGTTTAAAATCTTCACTGACTGGAGACAAAAGAGTATGACATTGATCCCACTACCGGAATGAAGAACTACATTGCAACCAAGAACTACCGCATGAACACATCGGCTGGTTACATCGAGAAACAAGTGAGAAAATGCGTAGAGCTCGGAAGAGCTGGCAGAAAGGAGAACAACGAAGACCTTCGGAACGAATCTTTGATCCGCCTTGGCGCACTGCTTCACACCTTGGAAGACTTCTCAGCACACAGCAACTATGTAGAGCTCGTTCTCCATTGCCTCGGAGAGAAGGACGTATTTGCGTGTGTGGGTGATGCTTCCTGGATTTCGGCCGGCCGAGGCGGCAAATCGGTGCCTCCACTTGTTACGGGAACTTTTGGATGCCGCGACGCCATTGTTAGTCTCATCGGAGAGGTCGACGACAAGTTGTATATTCAACAGAACAACCCAGAGTTGTATGTTTTGGATGAGGTAAGTCTGCTCTTACACACGAACCGAGCGCAGATGCTGACCTTTGAGGAAGAAAACGGACAAAGGCGAATTTGAGCTGGCCGCTGTGGGTATTTCAAGCGCACTGGAGCTTCTGGCGCGGGTCATTCCTGGCGGCGAAAACCTGCCGCAGCTCCTCAAGCAAACATTCAAGAACGTTACAGACGCGAAGAACAGAGCAAAGAAGACTCCGGCACAGATGGCCGCGGAAAACCAACCCGGAACAATCGACGGTACGTCGGTAACCACAGAAGTGTGGGAATACATCGAGCCTGTAATGGAATTTCACGACAGAGTCAAGAAGTTTTTGATCGTGCATGAAGAGGATTTCGAAATAAAAATCCTAAAAGACGCCAAAGAGGCTATTGAGAAGGAGATTGACACGTTCGTCTACTCTGCACTGGGGTGGCTCATCAAGCCGGCGCTGGAGGAGGTCCGCGGGGCGTTGAAGCTGAGCAGAGAAGTGGTTCAAGCCAATGACAATGACACGAGCGAGAGTGCCCAACAGGAGGCTCAAGCCAAGCCAGAATTTACTTTGACCGAGTCCATTTTTGTGGCCAACTCGAGCGATTCTAACCCCAGCCACTCGGTACGGATCTGTTACTCTTGGAATCATCAATTACATGCGCTAACTGTTCATTGCTCTAGGTCATTGCTAAAGATCATGCATCCAACATTTTGAACCCTGTCGCGGGTCGGGTTGCAACTGCGACAACCAACTAGACAACTCAAAAGATTGTCCATTGCTGGGATTGCGACGACGGCAGCAAGGATGACCGCACGGTCAAGGAAATTCTTCAAATCCTGCATCATCCAGCCTACACGCGCGCACAGCCGACTGCGATTCAGAAAATCATGTTTGGCGTCGTCGAGGAGTGGTGGTCCGCATATGGAAAGGAGGACAGATCGACAATTCGCAAAGCCCTCACCAAAGAGTCTGTCAGGCACGGCCTGAACCACCAAGTGCGAGTCCAGCGGCCAGCCAAGTTTAGCTCCAAGCAGGCGGGGGCCGAATTCGCGACCGGGTGGGAGGGCGCGAGGCCGCAGCTGGTGATGCCGCCCAAGGAGTCGCTCGCGGACGGTCTCGCAGGCGTCTTCCCAGATATTGCCCGGCGTATTTTTGAAGCAAAGAGAGCTGTCGAGCAAGGGCTCGCCGACGCAGCGCAGGTGATCGAAAATGGGTTCAATGCTGCCAATGACTTCCTGGAGAGCATAGGCGAGGGTATTGTGGGTGGAATCTCGGACGCGATCAAATTTGTGACGAATTAGGGGCGCAATGCATAAAAATGAGGTTGCTGTATATAATATGAATTGTTTATTGGCAGGTTTGGGTGTTGAAATAGATCAATGTTTGCTACTTACTCTTCGTTGGCCGACTTGAATCACTTCAGTTACATGTGTTCTGTTCTGGAATATTTCTGAATAGGCAGAGGTTTTAGTTACAAACCTTAAGTAGATAAAAACTGATAATTGGAGTTTTGAGCTGGTATACTTTCATTGGCTAAATGAAACCTGGGTCGTGGAGGTGGAGAAAATTCGATTGTTATTTGGCCTCTCGTGCAATGAGGGGTTAGGGTTAGGGTCATGGCATGGGTAGGGTTAGACATCCGACGCCATCGGAGCAGATGATATTTACAAACGTCGAGATGCAAAGATTTAGGTCCAAGGAAATAATTCCTGAAAAAAAAATGCTCGAAGCTGATTCATACATACAGTTGATTTATTGACTGGTTGCTCATGCATGACAATTGATTAGGTACAGGTCCAACCTCCCAACCCCTTTTGGCACACAACTCGTTCCTTGCAACCCTCATTCAGACATTGTGTTTGCCCTGGTGGGCCCAAGAAAAACATGGATATAGTTCAAATCAATACCAGAAACTCAGATACACGCCTTAAAAGCCTCTTCCGTCACATTTCCAACATGGAAGTGCCCTGGGACATTGTTGCCCTGCAGGATGTACCCGTCCAAATCGCCTGGCTCTCCATGAAAACACACAATATATGGTATCAGCCTTTTGGGTCTCTTACTGAAGACGGCCACGCGCTCTTCCGGAAACCTGCATCATTCGGCCGCTCACAGCCTCTCAATGCCGAGCAGCGAGAAAGGAGCCCCCCGGAACTTCAAAGCCGTGTTGCCTTCCTTGTCTCTAAATCCATCCCAACCAAGGACTCGCGCGTGACCGCTCCTGAGTGGGCGGGGGGCCAGCTTGCATCCATGACTCTGCAGACCGCCTGTGGCGACGTCACCTTCCACAACGTGTACAGAAACACCAACAACCCACCCGTCAAGCTTGATGTGGAAAGGCTCGTCGACCACTGCTGCTCTGGGCCGGGTGATGTGCTGCTTGGCGATTTCAACCTCCACCAACCTCTCTGGGCTGGCCGAGATTTGCCAAGAGGAAAGGTCGAGCCGGCCGCGAGGGTTCTGGCCGAGGGCACTCAGCAGCTGGAAATGAAGCTCGTCACAGCACCCAGCGCTGTCACGTACACGCTATCAGCGAGTCCTGACCGTGAAACGAAGTCCACGCTCGACCTCATCTTCCTCAGCAAGGAGCTATCTCCTCGACTTATAGACTGGTCAGTTGTTCCTGTCGAGGGATATGAATCCGATCACCGAGTTTGCCAAACTCGACTCAACCTTTGTCCCGGTCGGGTTCTCGGCATTCGCTTCCTGTGGCACAAGGCGAACGAAGAAAAGTTTCGCCGCGTGGTAAAGGCTGGCCTGAAAGGCCTCCCAGTCCCTGATCTGACCACTCATGCCGGCATCGACAAGCATCTTGCTGCCATAGTCCGAGTGCTCGCAGATGCTGTCAAAAATTGTGTTCCCAAGGTCAATCCACTCCAGACGACTCCTGCGCGAGAGCCAGCAGAAGTCACCAGATACTTTAGGGAAACCGTGAGTGAAGAGACTATGCGGAAGCCCACCAAGGTGTGGAGCTTTGTGGCCTCCATGAAGCGGCTCGTCAAATCCATAAACATCCCATACAGTCCCGATTTCAACTACATGGGAGCATGCGCCACCGCTGGTCGGGAGAAGGCCATCATGTTTATGCATGCCATTTACGGGCCTGGCATGACGAGCCAGACCGAGTCGGTTAGCCCAACGCTGCCGGAAAATCTGAACCTCCTCATTCATCCTGATGATCGAATCGTTCGGGGGGACCCCAAGGATCCTGAGAAGAAGGGAGAAGTCTACAACCTCATCATGGGGCTCCCCGACGGCAAATCATCCGAAATTAACTACATCGGCAGTGAAGCCCTCAAGATGGTCGCCGAGGAGATCGCGCCGTACCTCGAAGACTTGTTCATCGCTTGCATGAGGCTCTCGTACCATCCAACCTACTTCAAACTGTCTCGTACCATTTTGCTCCCTAAAGAAGGCAAGAAACCCGATGATCCAAAGGCCTACAGACCCATTGCCCTTATCTCCACCATCGCGAAATTGTACGAGAGGCTTTGGTGCGAGCGTCTCAAGAGGTGCATTAAAAAAACGATCAATTCCGAAAGCCCATAGTTCCCTTGTCGCAGTTTGGAGGCCTGGCTGGCAGATCCACCACCATGGCGGTCCAATCCGTCACCAACTTTGTCTACACAGGCTGGTCCAACCCCGACGGGACCAAGGTCAGCATGATGGGCCTGGACATCTCCGGCGCCTTCCCGCGTGTCCATCGCCAAGCGCTGCTGCAGATGCCGGTCGCTAGACGTGTTCCTGGCTACATTGTTAAGTACATCTGGTCTTTCCTGTGTGATCGCTTGACCACCGTCGAGATTCCCGGCCACGGCGCCGAGATCTTCTACGAAAACGGCGGGTTGCCTCAGGGAAGCTGCCTCTCGCCCCTCCTCTTCCTCTTCTTCGCTGCGCCCCTGACCGAGGAATCGATCCTCTCCGGCCCAACCAGTCATTTGCTAGCTTTTGTCGACGATAAATATACCGCAAAGCTGTTTCAGGTACTGCAAATGCTGACGGGCCTGTTCTCCTTCCACAACCTCTAACTCTTCGTCCGAATCTGGATCGTCATCCGAGTCTGAATGTTCGTCCGAATTTGAATCGTCGTCCGAATTTGTATCTTCGTCCACCATAAGCTCAGACGCCAGATGCGGACCAGTAATCTCTGTTTCTATAACCTCAAGGTCTTGATCCACATGTTTCTCCCAAGCGGACTGCATGATTGCATCACGTTGGATAACACGTTTGAAAATTTCTGACGACTTTGAAACGTCTTCGCCTCCATCAAATATCAAGGTGAGAGATCGAGAATTCGCATCCCGGTCCTTTTTCTCCAGTGTTAATGCGTCGACTGCGATACGAGTGAGATTATCTCGAATCGACGGGAACATTCCTGCATTAATCCGTATTTCCTCAGAGGTTGCGGTATAAAAGTTGATATCGTTGAGCTCGAGGCCTAGTACACGTAGATAATATCGCGAATCTCTCGGGGGAGGTCGAGGAAGGACAACTGAGAAGACTTCCCACGATGACTTTGCGCGAGATCAAGAGGTGCGGTAGGGTTTATGGTAGCAAGTTGACATGGTGTCTGGGCGGTCGAATGCGCTGGTGTTATGGCCACGGTAGACATCGCCTTGAGAACATGCAGTAGGTCCTGGTTGCTGGCGTCTGCGTAGGCTGAAGGAGGAAGTATCTTGTGATCGAAACGAGAATAGATCATGATAAGACTCTGTACTATGATTATGATTATGCTGGAAGAGAAATTGAGGAACCTCGGGGTTGCGGGCTGTGGGCTTGTTAAATACTAAATTTTCTTGGCCCTAATATTTGAGTTCGAATTACGAGAAAATTTGCGTGTCAGACCCGGAGAGTCAAGCTTTGCAAGACGCATTACAAGAAACCACAAAGGTCTGATGAGATGAGCAGAACCAAACCTCGGGAAATCTTCGCTTGAAAAGTCGAAGATGACACTGTACCTTGCCGGCACAGCTGATGAGCCCAATGACCGGCCTCAGCTGCTTGTGGAAGTAAAGTCCGCCCAAGACCTATCAAAGCGATGCAGTCCTTTAGAATGCTATAGTTGGCGTGGTCTTCGTAACTAGGCGTCCTCATGCGCATTTCCCAGTGTGGTGAAAACGTGGAGCCTTTTGACCCGAGGACGAATTAACGGTCCACTTCTTTGCTTACTCTCGCATTGATACTCATTTGATTGGCTCAGGATTGACCTTCCTGTTTTATGAGTGCAGACTCGGCACCGTGAGGGTGAGAATTTTACATCTACACGATGACATCAAATTCGCTGTTGAACCTCTTTAAGCAAAAGACCATGATGGCGACTCTGAAACTACCAGTTGTCTCTTTAAGCCTACACGATATCGTTTCGCTTCCCAGGTCCATTCTCCACTATGGGAAAGCATCATCCCCGCTTCTTTTGGCCACCGCTATGGCTCTCTCGCTTCTCTTCATACTGACGAGGATATTTATTTCCCTCACTTTAGATCCCCGCGAGCCCCCCTTGCTGAAGCCCAAGGTGCCATTAGTTGGACATGTTGTGAGCATGGTCAAGGAGCGTACCAGCTGGTACAAGAGACTATAGTAGGCTGAAATGGGTCGGCTGAGAGTTGACATAGCAATTCTAATTGTATTTTGTAGCGACGAATACCCTCTGCCAATATGCACGCTGCCCATGCTCAACAGCAAAATGTATGTCGTCAATTCCCCCGATTTGATTGCATCAGCCTTGAAAAGCCCAAGCCTGTCATTCGATCCATTTTTTGTCGAATTTTCAGGCGGCATGTTTGGATTGCGGAAAGAGATAAAACAGACTCTGGCACGCCAAGATGTGCTAGACGGCCTTGTTCAAGTAATCCACGCCACATTGACAGGAGACTCGCTGCATGAATTAAACGTCGCCGCACTTTCAGGACTGATGCACACGCTTAATTCTATCAGAACTGAGGCCAAAATCTCCGTCCCCAATGTCAACGATTGGCTCTGGAGCCTCGTTGCTGGTGCCACGTTGACGGGTCTGTTCGGCGACAAGGGCACTCTCACTTCAGAGCACGTCCATCTGTTGAGGTAAAAAAACCAAAACCATTGCGGTAAGCGACATGCGATTCCACTGTGCATATTCTCATGACGTGTAGGGAGTTTGATAGTGGCGTCGCTCAACTATCATTCGGCATCTTGCCTCAGCTACTCGCCCCAGGGCCTCTTCGTGCTCGTAATAAGCTTAGCGAAATCCTAGAGGGTTATTACAGTGCAGGCCACGACCAGTCACCGGATGCATCGGCGATAATGAAGAAGCGAGCTACATTCCTCAGAGAGCGAGGATATGAAGACCGTGACTTGGGTGCGCAGGAGATATCGGTGCCATGGGTAGGAACGACCAATTCCATTCCAAGTCTGTTCTGGCTATTTGTGCACACATTTTCCAATACGGACCTACTGCAACGGGTCCGTTCCGAAGTAGAGGGCATCATGACCATGTCGCCTGGCATAGAAGGGCGCGTAGCGACAGTATCCACGAAAGACGTGGTTGAAAAGTGTAAATTTCTTCACGCATGCTATCGGGAGGTTTTGCGCGTATACGTCCACCATGTTGGAAACCGCCGGGTCATGCAGGACACAATAATCAAGGACAAGGAAGGTCGCGGCTTTCTTCTCAAGAAGGGCATCAACGTCCAGTGGTCCACGAGCGTGACTCATGCGGCTGAGGCCACTTGGGGCGAAAACGCATCATCATTCATACCAGAGCGCTTCCTTGACGTCATGCCACAGGACGAAAAGCGGCGTCGCGGAGCGCATCTTCCGTTTGGCGGCGGCAAGCATTTATGCCCCGGACGAAACTTTGCTCTGGCAGAAAACCTCGGCTTTATCGGCGTTCTCGCGGCAGGCTTCGAGGTCGGCGGGGTGCAAGTTCCCAAATCCGAGGATCCAATCCTGGGCGCAGGAGTGAGGCAGCCAGTCTTTGGATCCCAGAAGTGTGGCGCAGAAATTGAGAGGCGATTGGGTTGGGAAGATGTAACTTGGAAATTTGCCGTCTGATTGGGGGAAAAGGCGTGAACTGGTTGCCATGTTGATGATGATGTTTGGGCCATCTCCACGGGGAGTGGTATACACGCGCAATGGAAAGCATTGAATGTAACTATTATGATACAAGATCTGCACCACCTCACAGCTTTGCTACTTCAAATAATCTTATTGAAATAACAGCTCTTCATTCTCTTTCCAAGCGGGATCATAATGTGCTTCTTAAAGCAGGTGACCGACATGCAAAAGAAACCTTGGACGTAAACTCTTTTTCGTCATAACTGACATCAACCATGCTCATCCGCCGAGTAAAGTCGCAGCCATGGAACGCACTCCACCTACACAACTGTAGAGGAGATACTCATTCCTGAGACAAGATCCTTAATCACACCAACCAGGCATCTTGTATCCTCTTTCTATTGCGATACTGATCATGAATGTGTGAAATTTAGCACGGGTTTCCCCGAACCATATTTGGTTTGGCACACCAGCCATCCAATGACACAATCCCCTAGTTTCGTGTGCATGTATAAGTCACATCATCGCCCAATCCCACGACAAGGAGTTTGTTCGCCAAACCATCTCGCTTGCCGCACTGTTCAAGTTCGACCACGGTTGCGAAATAAAAACGCCACTTCCAGCCATACAGCTGAAATTTGAGGTAGTTTCGAGTGATGGATTCTCCAACAAGTGCACCCAAAAGAGCTCCCGCAACCCATCGGAGTGCAGAGGAAGCGACACCCTTGTGGTTGGGCGATGGAGCCTCAGTACCCATTGCCTGCGCGCCAAGTAAAATGGCAAAAATGGCAAGAGCCCATTGTTTGGGGTTCATTATGTATAGGGTGTAGGCTCATGAAACGGAAAATAAAAATAGCCAATACAAAAGACTCGATATATTGAAACGATAGATTTATCGGTCCATCACAAGCAGACCAAGCTGGGGTCGAGCTGCTCTTAACCACTTTCCGCCAAGCGACCAAGATATGGCTGGGGTGACTTCTTTGCCTGTTGGTTGGTGGTATATGCAACTGATTGGCTTGGATATATATCACTCCGTCGCCTTGTGGAGTCATTTGCCCACAACGCAACTAACAGGCTTCTTCGCCACGCCATGCGCCACCCTTCACTGCCCCAGCATGCTGAGCACCCATGCATGGATCCTTCGCTACAACCAGCTTTCAATCAGTCATTTATTTATGCGTATTTAAACGGTCAGAAATTGAGCCGGGAGAAGGCAACCTTTCCAGGATTTCATCATTTTCTTATTCAATATGGCTCCAATCTATAATTATCATGACGGAACGTATCCGCTGAGGCAGTCCTCCAAGTCAATAAACCATGGTTCCCGTGACAACCCTGTTCGTGTAAAATACCCCTTAAAAAACGCCGCACCAACCATCTCTCTCCCCATTCTCATTTTCCCCGCTATCCTCGTACATTAGCCATCCCGAGAATGAGCTGATACAATCAAAACCCGGATCTATTATCCCAAGTGACTGGCCCACCAAGGCAGCATAACTTGCCAAGCCCCCTTTCTCGCGAACCCAGGCTTGAATTCCGAAGGAACCTGCAACCATTGTGCAGCTAGAAATTTTGCCGTTGTCGTCAACTTTGAGTGGCACTGATGAATAGCCTGCTGGGACCTCTGTGAAATCGACAGTCGGGTACAGTACATCGTCCAGGACTGGTTTTCTGGTGGGCCATGATCTGTTGGCACCCTTTTCATCCCAGAAACAAAAAGCCGAAAGCCATCCTGAGATGTAATGCATTCCACTTCCCTGCTCATCCTCGGTGACAATCTTGTTCCAAAAAGCAAGAACTCCCGCGTCGGTGGGCTGTTGAAAGGATCGAATAAAGTATCTCAGGATGGGCTTCAGCATCCCCGCAAACTCAGTTGGCTCCTTGCCAAATTTTTCAATCTTGTCCAATCTGGCAAGAATATCTTCCCAATCAGCCACTTCTCCGAGCAGAGTGACAGATGGAATACCGCAGGTTATCGTACATCCATACGAGAAATACTTTTGCATCGCGCCCATAAATAATACAGAGGCAACGATGATGTCCGTATTGGAAGTTGTAGAAAATGAAGGCATGATCCAAGCGCACAGCTCCGGGTCTTTCACATTTTGACCTATCAAACGTGTCATTTCCTCAGCCACGTCGCCAAAACCAACTGTATTTATCGTTCCCACTCTATGCACCACGAGTTCCTTTTGACCTTCGTGGGCGACAAAGAAGGACCGCAGTTCTTCGGCGTGTCCGTTGATGAAGAAGCTCAACTGTGTGATGATTGCAAACCAGACATCTTCGGGGCGGATTGAGAGGTGGTGATGGCTGCTATAAGCATGGTATGCGGCGTGCACGAACCCATTTTCTGAAGGCGATATATAGTTTCCAATCAAAGTCCCTTGAGTAACTGAGCTTTGAATAATCTTTTGTCCGGGAGAAGATGAACGTCCGAACAGGCGCTTGAGTGAGGTTGCCCTTTCGCCCCTCCACGCTGTGGCTTCATGATTGACAACAGAAACGGTAACAGGCATAATGGCGACAGTCTTTCTGGCAGTAGAATTTTTATTTTGATATCCTGCTTCAGTGATTTTGGAACTGCTTTATCTTGAAGTTTAGAATATTGGTGATCTGACCTCGTTTATGTAGGCGGCGTCAATTCTTGGCGTAAGCATGGCTGGTAAGTTGCACGCGGAGGACTCTCCCGATCAAGAATATACAGCTGCCTAAAATCCATGTACGCTGTTGCCTGTGACCCAAAGAGACTGGCACTTTTCTCGTATTTTGCGGCTTTGACTGGGCGAGGTAAATTTCAGCTTCTTGCTGATTATCAAGGTTAATCCACGACTTGGCGATGCTTCACACCACAGAAACACCAACCAGCTTTGACAATTTCCACACCTAAATATAGTATGGGTGTTTGGGAAAATTCAGCCCTGTTTCAAAGATGAATCCAGGTATCATATGATGACGCGTAATGTCCGACAAGCTCAGTAAAATATTTTGATAACAAGTTCAATCCCGTGATTTTGTACATGCTTCTTTTTTTTTTTGGTTGTAAGCGGGAGGTTATCTTAGGGAAATTATCATTGTTGGGTGGCAAATTCCAGACATGTTAAACGCTGCACAGCAGGCAAACAGACTAATGCAGGGAACAAATGACAAGGGTATGATTATAGCGAACCACGAATTATGACCTAGCGCACCTCAGGCCCTAAAATTATCTTGGTTTTCACAATGTTCCACGGCTCAAAACGGGCTAGTTGATTTTCCAAATGGAAGCAATATCACCCTGCTTTTACGCTAGTGATTAGGCATCACCTTTATTACAACCAACAACAACGAAGGTGGGTGGGCATATGAGCTGTCATGCACTGCCATAGGTCAGACCGCCTTGGCTTATCCACACAAATCCTCAGCTCGAAAACCCCGCGCCTCAATCACTTACTGATTGCGGCACGGATGCCGAACACCTCTTGAAGAGAAATCAGACTCTCAATAACTATCACAGCTACTTTGCGCCCTTCGGGTATAACTCAACCCACTTAACTTGGTTCATGCAGTTCATAGCGCCGCCTCTATCGAAACGTACGGCGCCATGGTGCTCTCAGGATATGGTCCACTTACCCTCCGACCCGCCATTGTGAGAACTACCAACGAGAAGCCTGAAAGGTTTTCAATATGGTGCAAGTGCTGTCGCAATAGGTCTTGGAATTGTCCGTTGCCATATGGTCCTAATGATGATGTTGGCGGGCTGGTGGACGACATTCTAATCTTGGACCGGAAACCTCAAGAGATCAAAGCCTCGGCAATTTCCAACTGCTCTTTTTGTTCTCTCCTCCATCAATCTATATCGATCCACATGGACCATGCGAATAAATCCCTGGCCATTCGTTTGTGGAAGGATGGTAACATAAACGTGTTTGATCCTTCCAGTGACATGGCTGTGCAGTTCTATTCTCCCATAGGTATGTGCCGTCCAAATCTACCATTCATACCATAGGCATTAAAAGCATAAAGGACTACCTCCTGCATGGGAAGGCATCTCAATAAGTGCGGAGGTAAGCGAATCAGCGGCAGCACCGGAAGCCTTGAACTTTATACGCCGTTGCCTTTCAAATTGTGAAGGTTTTCACTCCTCTTGCAAGAAAACTCTCAACACTCTCCCAACCCGCCTCCTTGATATTGGTCTGGACAACGCCGATGTGGGTATTCTTTATGAGCCAGACCCAGGTTCCACCGGGAGATACATTGCTCTAAGTTACTGTTGGGGGAAGGGAGGCAATTTCCGAACAATCAGGGCAAACATCGAGGCTTTGAAAGCGGGTATTGCCCTATCAGAGCTACCGAGAACCATGCAGGATGCGGTGCATGTTGCTCGACGTCTTGGCATCAGATATCTTTGGATCGATGCTTTGTGCATTATCCAAGATTCTACATCGGACTGGGATACAGAATCCTCTCGAATGGCCTCTGTGTATAAAAATGCGTTTCTGACAGTCGCCGCCGCTTCGTCCCCTTCCGTTTCCACTGGTTTCCTCCAAAAGTCCCACGAGAGTAAATCGGGGAGGTCTCTGGCATCCACTTGGATAAATGATAATGGCCTTGAAACAATTGTTAAATCGCGATCATGCGATCAAAAGGAGCATCATAATGGCGAGTCGAGCTGTCCTCTGAGGCAACGCGGTTGGGCTCTCCAAGAAGAAATCATGCCCACTCGCCTGATATCATTTTGCATGAATGAGCTAGAGTGGAAGTGCATGGAATTGAAGACCTGCGAATGCCAGTACATGGACAAGATGAACAAAATTTCCGGCACGCTTCCTATTTCTGCTATCTCAGATCCACAACAAGCTTTTGAAGCATGGTCCTCCATTGTGACAAATTACAGCACAAGGATGCTGAGGTTTGAGCGAGATAGGCTTCCCGCTCTATCTGGGGTCTCGAGCATCATTCAAAACATCACAAAGTCGGACTATATTGCAGGTATCTGGCTTAAAAATTGCCACTACGAGCTTGGGTGGTTTATTGGCGGTACCCGCCCTGGAATACCATGCACAGCCTTTGCTCCCGCCTCCCAAGTCCCCACGTTCTCGTGGGTTTCCATTCTCGATAGAGTCCACCTCACAGGAAGCAATTATCATCGCGCGGTCTATTTCACAGGAACAAAAACTGAATCAGAAATCGAAGTTGTACAATGGAGCTGCCAGCTGACTGGGAAGAATCCATTTGGTGCTGTGGAGTTTGCGTATCTTCAGCTGCGAGGACATGTCATCCCAAGCCATCTCCGAACCGTCAGTCAAACGCCGAACCGGGAAAACGAGTTGGACCCAGTCTACGCTATCGATGCTCTTGCTCAAGAAAGAGCATTTGAGCCAGACGTTTTTCTTGAAGAATTCTCCTTCAAGTGCCCCATTGATGGAAGCTATGTCAATTCGGTACGCAGAGCATGTCCATGGCCAAGCACAACGTATCTCGCGCAAATCAATGCTCCTGTTTCCCTTCTAAGTCTTCAGTGGTCCATTATGCCTAATCAAAACGGCCGCGGCTATCGGCAATTTTTAGTTTTGGGACAGTCCTCAAAGCACAAAAATTGTTTTGAAAGACTAGGAGTACTGAACATCTGGTACCAATCTGCTGCTGAGTGGCCAGCACCCTTCGACAGCTCTCTCTCGACCGTCGTAACACTAGTTTAGATCAATCATTTAATAATTCTGCTCTTCTTCTTGCTTCTTTAGAATAGCCTAGACTTGAGATTTGTCATCAGTGAACCAGTAATTATGGTTGGATAGTTTTTAGAGTATCCAGCGGGTAGACTCAGTAATGGACCCTGCCTTACAATGTGTAGCAAAATTTCCTAAGCAATCAAATAACATGACACAGGACCTAGACTGGATATTATGGCAGCACTCCATCTCGGCTCTCCGGCACAGTCTATCATAATACGACCCAAGGCAAATACTGTGCCGTACAGACTGACCGGCGCAATGGTGGGGCAATACGAGAAGTGCAACAAGGGGGATGCTTCCAGTAGATAACAAAGAGATTAAAGAAAGGTTGTGCGATTTAGAAGCTGGAAGGGAAGCCGGCGGTTTTGATCAAAGCCTAACACGTCTCAAGGCGGGAGTTCGTTATTGTTGTAAGAGGCAGGCTTTTCTTGACAGGAATATCCATAAATTCTCGAATGAATGTGAATATTTTTAGTTAGCAACATTGCAACAGAAATTACGTCTAGGTTTCCATCACAATTTGAATGTCTTGCCGAATTTATCACCGTGTTTTGTGGTCCAATAGAGTGGAATGCTAGTGGTATGAAATACGTTATTTTAAATTATTTTTGACTTCCCCGTGTTGATAAAGTAGCCCTGGAAAGGAATAGCTATCGACGTTGAGCTCTTGTCTAAATTTCCCAGTATCTCTAGATATTGAACTGTTGACGTGTTAGTAACAAGCGATTTATGCGTAGGATAGTTCCTCTCAAGCGATTGACTCACATGCAACCATCCACCTCTTAGTGAATTCTCTGAGAATTCTCTTGAGTACTTCAAGCCTCTGCTTGCAACTCAGGTCACCACTATGCTTCCAAAGTTGATACTGTATGATTGCGGCTTGGCACAAAGAATATGGAAGGTACGGCGAGAATATCTCAAAGGGGTAGTTCACCGGGTCGCCATACGATGCCTCTGCAAAGGTTATTACTCGTAGCGAGGTTTCCTCGATAGCGTTTACGATGCGTTTCCTCTCTTCGCTAGCCTCCGAATTGCGGTTTAGCATAAACTCGTAGAGTGTGAGGAGAGCACTGGATTCGTTAGAATTTTGCCACGGGGGCGCCACACTTCTTGAAGGATTTCGCAGAACTACTAACCTATTGCACACTCCATAGGCACCGCAGTATTTTCCAATTCTCAGTTCCTCATTTGCGAGCAGCGGTATGTAGGCCCTCAAGGTTCGTTCCAACTGAATAGCTTCTTCGGCATTAAAGTCTGGATCTGGTGTGGGGTCAAACACGTGTCGTACGACTCGTCCGGCAAGATGTGAGATTTGGCATTCTCGTGCCATTTGTCCCACGGTTATGCTGAATGACACATCAAGCAGAGGGGGTGTAGTAATGGGGCCATGGAGATCTTCCGGATAAGATGCTTCTGACCACAACATGTCGTCGATTGGGAGCGGATCTGCTCTTTCAGGATCGTTCGTGACAAACAAGGCATCTCCATTACACAGACCGATGAATCTGTCCATGTTGACTATTGCCCACCATGTTCTCTTTTCTTCTTCCAGGATCAGTTTGTCGGTGTCGGCATCAGCATTGCGCCAAGCCTTGCGATGAAGGCCGAGTGCACGTGCCGTCCTTGCACAAGCTGCAGCTGATATGTACGCTGCCGTGTGAAGCCCATGGCCCATTTCATAAAAGGTAACAAGGATTCTGCAATGGGCGAGGTCAAGAGAAAGATCGCTTGACACTTCGAGCGAACTAATGAGATTCTTAACAATGACGTATAGGGGCGATTGCACGCTCGCCATTTTCCCGGATGGCACTTGTTGGATGAGCAGAATGCTGAGACAAAGCGCGGCAAAACTGGCACGGGGTTGAATGGTGAGTGATTCAAGATTGCTGTAGAACCTGAATTTAGACAGTGCTGGGATGCGCTGATGGGTTCCAGTAAAAAATTCGGTAGATATTGCAAGGATGTTATCAATGGAACCAAGTATTTTCATTGCAACATCTACCGTTGATTGCTGAAAGGTCTCATGGCTGAGAGGGTTTATGCCACCAGCCAGCGACCCGGCCAGGTGAAAGTTGGGCAGTTCAAAGGGAGCTTGGGCGAGCTCATGGCTTTTAGGCTTGACGACGAAATGGGTGTCGATAGCATCTTCGGCATACACGCAATCCTTGCGCAGGCTAGCACCAGTTCATCACAATGGTCTATAGTGCTCGATTCCGCATGGACACTTACCGAAGACAATTTGAGCATGACGGCTTGGCTTTGTTGCATTTCCGTTTTCCCTTTTTGCAAAAAGCACAAGCATTCATTTTTACCTCCGTGCACACGCGAGACTGATGATGATATGTGGAAGAACAACACTGATCATGTAACCAGGGGCAAAATATATACCACCTTGCCGAAGGGAGTTGGCCAGGCACTGTACAACGGTGCAAGTAACCCGGTCTAGCTCAAAACACGACGGGCGGAGACGGATGCGAATCAGACCAGGAAATTTGTAAGCTACAGTCTACGTCTAGATAGGTATAGCGCACACGGTGTTAGTAAGATAAGATAAGATATCAGATAAGATATGGGATAAGAGTGGGTCTGACGTTATCGTAGCCAAGATTAGTACTCCAACCATGAAATCCACTTTTGTAGTAATGATCTCAGGGGCCCAAATACTTCATATTCTAGTTACAAAGAAGGAACATTATTGAATTTGTAATTTGTATGTCCATCATGGAAAGATATATTTCATTTTATCAGTTCATTACAGATATTGGAACCTCAAACAATCCCTCCAAGGAAAGTTTTACGACGTGTCCGCTTTGCAAAGCAAGTCTAGGGTACGAGCGGGCTCAGCGCAAAAGATGCACACCTCGACTAGTGCGTGCACATTCATCCATGCCATGCAAGCATAACTTAATGAGAGTAATGAAAAGAATAACGCAACCATAGTTTTGACATATACATTAAAAAACTTTCTATGATTCCACAATTCATCTCCTGTCGCATGTCCAACCAACAAAATGTTCCTGGCAGATCCACCCAACAAATATCCTCTCCTATTTACACTGCCATGGCGTACCTGTTAGGTTAGAGCACCCCTTCACATAGCCGCCAAGAACCCCCTCGCTTTACACTTCTTAATCTAGGCCGTAATGATCTCTCCGAAGAGCCTCTCTCGCTTCATGAGCAAAGCTGCAAGTAGTAAAATACCTCCACCAATAGGTAGCAAGATGAACGCTTTCTGTATGGCTTGGGTGATGACAAGTACCGCTGAGACTTTGAGATCTCCGCTGAGCTGTTGAAACACAGCGCTCTGGGCTCCAGCTACGGCACTGACAATGTCCTCGTGAGTGAAGCCTTGGCCCACTAGCGCCGTCTTGAGATTGGCAACTGATAAAGACTGGAAGATCTGACCAGCAATAACCAGCGCGAAGACATAACTTCCGACCTGCGAGGTATTCTGCAGACTGATAGCATCGCCCATGTCCTTTTTCAGCACAGTCAGCGTGGCGATGGCATATCCGAGTTGCGTAGTCAAGCCAGTGCCGGCCGCGATGATGACGCTGAGACCATAAATGACTCCCTGAGACGTAGAAGGGTCCAGGTAGGCCGCCAGAAGCGAGCCACCAAGCGCCAAAAGTACTCCAGAGATGACGTAGATGGGCATATACATTCTAACTCGCGACAGCATGTAGCCAGCGAGGACGTTGACTGTAACGAAGGGGATGACAAAGGGCAGCAGGCGCACTGCAGCCATGAGCGCTCCATCTCCATGCACAAACTGAAAGTAAATGGGGATATAGTAAAGAATGAGGAACAGCGATCCGTTGTTGGCGGATGTGGCAATGTACAAGAGCAGCTGTGTCCGGTCGGCGATTAGGTGCACCGGGAATGAGCGAGTCTCTGGTGTAGTAAACACACAGAAATACTGCTGGAGCGCATATAGAACTAGCAACGCTCCGAAAACGACAAGGGTGGCGATTGTTCGCCCGTCGTTCCATGGCCATTGTCCACCAGGCATGATCAGCCCCATCGTAAAGGTTGTCCACACACCTGCACCAAGGACATAGCCTACAAAATCAAGGTTGGCAAAGCGAGACTTGATTGACACGCCAGTGATTGGATGCAATGCTGGCAGGTAGAAGAGGTAGACGGGAGCTGCGATGGCGCCAATCACAAGGTTAATGTAGAATGCCCAGCGCCAAGTTGCTGCAGACACGGAGAAAGCACCGCCAACGACAGGTCCAAGAATAGCGCCAATGCCCCAGCAAAAGCCAATAAGAGTGATGTAGAAGCCGCGTTCCATAGGCGTGGTCATGGAAGAGAAGTAGTTGAGGTCGCCCAAGTAGATGCCGGTCCCGCCTGCGCCTGCAATGACTCTGCCGACGATCAGCGCGCTCATGTTCGGGGCGGCGCCACAGATGGCGGATCCAATCTCAAACAACACGATGCTGCCCACAAAGACCCATTTCATGTTGAAGCTGGTGTACATGTCTGTGATTGGCAGAATAACAGCGACAGACCCGAGCGGGAACCCTGCGCCCAGCCAGGCAAGTTGGTCAATGTGCCCAAAGGTGCTGATGACGGAACCCTGGACATCGGCGGCGATGGTGGTATCAAGACCGTACAAGAAAGCACTGATGTAGATGGATATGCATACAAGAACCCACCGAAAACCCTTTATGGTGCGCTCCGTATTCTCGGCGATTTTCTCCTCTTCCAAGTTATCCTGTGCACCGGATTTGCTCTGGACAGGTTGCAGTCGAGAGGGGATAGTATGTGTTGGCAACGCAGCCTCTAGTGTAGACGACGAATCCGAGCTGCCCATGATGTAGTCGGGCGCTTCTTTAGTTGATCTTTCTGGGTTGTTGGCCATTTGAAGCGCTTTTGTGAACGAATTTGTTGTATGTTGCGAGAGCTAGAAGTAGTTGAAGTGAATTGGAATGTTGGATTGGTGGTGGATTGTTTTTTCCTATGAACAATGACAACAAGATGGTACTTATAATTCAAAGGCATTTCTTAACCTCGATGCTAGAATGAGTTGTAAAGAATGGTACAGCAGCGTATTTGTCAAGCTGTCAGACAGCATGTTGCAATGAGTGTTTGGCCCCACAGACAAACCCATCATGGGCCTCGAATCCGACCAGCGCCAATGCCAATTCCTGTAATTTTTGGGGCCCACAGGGCGCTTTGAAATACAGATGGGACGCAAGCCATAGTGAGTCAAAACTGGGGTAAATTGCAGGTTAGTAATTGAAGAAGGTTGGAAAAGGATTGAACTGAGTGAACGAATATTGACTGGGGCTGCGAAACCATGGTGGAGCAGCACGAATATGTAATCACAGGTGCGGAAGCAGTGCGGACCAGGATTTGCTCTGATGCGGTGCGGACAGGGGTGTACCCTGGTCCGAAGCCTAAACCACAAGCGGATAAGCGCCTGGCAGCCACCAAGGCGAATGGTATTCTAGCTCGCCCTCAAGTTTCAAGCTCAACAAATATGCTTCTTGACGAAATCCTGCATGGCATGTATTCGGGTTAATAATCATAGCTCGATCCATGTGCAGATTAGCTTTGTAATCTGCCGTGCGGGTTGTGGCGTTAGTCACGATCTGCGTTCACCAAATGGAAGCTAGGTTGTTGTTTATTCTGACCAGCGTCAGGACCTTGCACCATGTATAAAGATGCGTGGTGAGCCCGACAATGGGATGCATTCATTCAATCAATCAACAAAAACTCATCGATATATCTCACAGAGTACAATAAACAACAATCAAGAACCCTTCTTCCTCAAAATCATCCCACAATGTCGGCAGCCAACACAGTAGCACTGACCCTCAAGGCGATTCACCAGCGCACACGACAGCCGCTTGTCTTGGCCAACGTCTTCGACATCCTATCTGCCCGAACCGTGGCCGCTATCCCAGGTGCTGAGGCCCTAGCAACTGCTAGCTTCGGTGTTGCAAAGGTTGCTGATACCACTGACGACGACCTGGACTTGGACACCAACTTGGCCGCAGTCAAGGGCATCGCTGCCGTTGCCAGGGAATTTAAGAAGCCTCTTTCGGTTGACATTCAAGATGCCTATGGCGACCGACTCGATTACGCAATCGGTGCCTTGTTGGACATGGGTGTCTCTGGAATCAACCTAGAAGACTGCGACAAGTCTGGAAAACTCTACGACATTGACACGGCGGCGCAACGCGTCCGTCGCGTTCTAGAGATTGCAAGGAAGCGAGGCGTTCCAGACTTTGTGGTTAACGCACGATGCGACGTCCTCGTGCGTGGCGGTGAACTGAGCGAGGTGGTTGCCCGGGGCAAGAAGTACCTCGAAGCCGGTGCGACCACCGTGTTCGTCTGGGGCGGCGGAAGAGGAACATCCACTACTGAAGTCAAGCAGCTGGTGCATGCATTCGATGGGCGACTGAACGTGTTGCTCAAGCAGGGTGGCCTCACGGTCCAGGAACTGACAGAGATTGGAGTTGCTCGCATCAGCGTTGGACCGAGATTGATGTCTGCAGGTTTGGCAGCATACAAGAAGGAGGCTGAAACCATCTTCAATCCTTTGAACTTTTAGACTAGGACAGCTATTTTGTATTTTTAGACTGTACCAATAAATTGCACCACGGTGGCTTTTCTAAAGCAGGATTTACATCAGTTATCGTACTAAATTTGCAACAAACCTTTGTCTGAGGGTATTAGATTATGGAATTAGACCTGCAATTCGCTCAAGTATGGTGTGCCCTCATAACCTCATTTCTACAATAATCAAGTAGTCTTTTAAACGCGACTTGGTTAGTTGTTCGCCTGCTCTACTCTACTTAATAGGCTGTGATATATGGTCTCTCGCCAAGTCAACACCAAACATCATAAACCAAATGCAAGCGATGAATTAATTTTCTTCTTGCAAGTAGCTCACTAAAGGCCCCAGGTGTCAAACTAGTAGTAGCTGACAGAGAGCTCCGAACCGAGAACGACTTTCTCCAGCCCTTGCTAAACCCTATGAGACTCACGTGTAAGTGTGCGCGTCCTTTAAACCTGATACAAAAATTCCATCTTCCGATCCCCGCACTCTATTGACTGCGTGTTCCCTCCCTAGCCGTGCCATGCAGGATGTACGCCTGCTCGCGAACATGGGGGCCGTGGGGCCACGGTTGAACGTGGTCACATTCAGAGATAAAAAGGAGGCGTGGCATTGGTCAAAGCTCAATATTTCTTAGACATCCATGATAGCGTTGATAGCGGGGAGATCCCGGGATAAGCAGAAGGAACCAGGCGTTAGCTGCCCATCTCGCAAACCGCTCACGACACTAGACATGGCGCTACCTGGATGCCAAGAATTTCCCCGGATCTTGGCATTGAGGCTCAAATGCAGGCATTCTATTTTGTGGGAAAGAAAAGGCTGTGAAATATATCAATCAAGGTATCTTTAGAGATGGTTTGTAGACACACGTATGCCCACGCGCGAATTTCTCTGGGGCCACACCAAATAATTGATCCATGGGGCTCAGCCACGACATCACATTCATCAGCCCCGATATTGAATCTCCAGGTCTTCGGCATGTACGGGCCGTTGGTTGCGGTACAGTTTAGAAATTTTGACATTATCGTGCCGCCCGATGCCCATGAGGTGTGTGGCAGCGAGGCTTGTTCCGAGTTTGCCGTTGTTGGCCACTAAGATTCGTTGAGCTAATCGCAGCCATGGGATTGGTTGGGGCATCTGTCTGAGACAACCTCCCTCCCTAAGCAGCAATATATTGATCATGAAGCTCTAATAGTGACACTGGGGAAAAGACTCTGCGTTCTTATTTTACGTAGGCTGGAGCTTGTCAGGGATGCAGCATGTTGTTATAGATGCATGGCTATAGAGTGAACCGCTGCACCATGCACCACGTTGGTCTGAAGGACTGGGCCGCATGTACGGCGGTGAGTTTTCGTATGGTTCATCTAGTCTAGGGCGCAACCATAAAAGCGAAGCTATACTAACTTGGGAACTTTATGGTTCGGTTGGCATCGACCAGAGCTCCACCTTGAAGTAAATGATAGCGTGGATTCTACGTATCCTCCTGGCTGCCCATGCATGTCTCTGTAAGCACTTTAGCAGGTTTTCGTATGCCTCGCTATATAATCATGCCGATATTCCGCTTTTCTTCGAGGAAGTAGCACTGCTCCCTCTTTACCCCTGCACCGAACTCTAGTCCCCCGATATTTGCTTTGGAAGTCTGCAGCGCAGTATCGATTTGGCCATGTCTGACAACACAACCACATGGTGGACGCCGGATCCCTCCTCTGGCGTCGGAAGTGGTCAGTGAAATATCTACGACTCTTGAAGATTAATAATGTCGCGTGCTGACCTATTCATACGCAGGTGACAATGCGTGGCAGCTTACCGCAGCGTCCCTTGTTGCTTTGCAGTCCATCCCTGGACTTATGGTGCTTTATGCAGGCATCATGAAGAAGAAATGGGCGATCAACAGTGCCTTTATGGCCCTCTACGCCTTTTCTGCGGTTCTTGTTTGCTGGGTTCTGTGGGCTTACAAGGCCTCCTTTGGCGAGAAGATGCTTCCCTTTGTCGGCACGCCGAACAATGTCCTCGGCATCCACACTATGCTCCAGCAATCGTATCTGCCCGCCATCGGTGTCGGCCAACAATTTCCCTTGGCTACCATGATATACTTCCAATTTGTCTTCGCCGCAATCACTCTCGTCATCACGGCCGGCGCGTTTCTCGGTCGCATGAACTTTTACGCCTGGATGATCTTCGTCCCGTTGTGGCTCACCCTTTCATACACGGTCGGCGCATTTTCCCTCTGGGGAGGAGGCTTCCTCTTCAAACTCGGTGTCATTGACTACTCTGGCGGTTATGTCATTCACCTCTCGAGCGGGACGGCTGGGTTCGTGGGAAGCTACTGGATCGGCCCCCGGCTTGAGAGGGACCGTAACAACAATCGACCGAATAATGTTCTGACAATGCTCGTCGGCGCTGGCATCCTGTGGGTCGGCTGGAATGGCTTCAATGGTGGTGATCCTTATGCTGCCAGTGCCGACGCTGGTGTTGCTGTCCTGAACACGAACCTTTGCACCGCCATTTCTCTTTTGACCTGGACCGTCTGCGACATGCTCTACTTTAAGAAGCCATCCGTAACTGGTGCAGTCCAAGGTATGATCACTGGCCTCGTTGCTATCACACCGGCAGCCGGTGTTGTTGCTGGCTGGGGTGCCATTCTGCTTGGCCTAGGCTCTGGTTCCGTCCCATGGTTCACCATGAATATTGTTGCCAAGCGCTTCAAAGCTTTTGAGCGGAACTTTGACGACACTCTTGGCGTAACCCACACACATATGGTGGCTGGTTTCGTTGGTGGCTTTGGCACTGGTCTCTGGGCCACCAAGGAGGGATGTGCCGCTTTTGGGTTGACCAATCCTGGTGGAGCGGTTGCAGGCAACGGCATGCAACTTGGGTACCAAATGGCCGGCGCATGCTTTATTTTCGGCTGGAACATTGTATGGACCTCGCTTATTTTGCTTTTCATTAAGCACGTGCTGCGAATCCCATTGCGCATGAGCGAGGAGCAGATGCTGCTGGGCGACGATGCCGTCCACGGAGAGGGAGCCTATGTTTTCGGCCCGTGCGAGGCCCACGATGCCGAGCAAGGATATATCCAAGGAGAAATGATCCACACTGATGAATCAAATGGTGGACGGGTGAATGCAACTCATGATTTATCAGAGAAGCAGCCTGTGAAAAACGGAGAGCCCAGTCGGTCCTAGACAACAGCTGATGTCTAGTCCAGGACATTTCGTGTCTAATAGCCCTCTTTCATTCTTCGTCTATAGTCCTCGGCCGTATTAATGAGTCCAACCTAACATCATGGCTTACTGATGACTTGATCGAGCAGTAATCAATTAATATAACGCGGCAGCTCTGAGGAAAACGTGCGAGAGCAAGTCGTTGAAACGTTGGGTTTAATGTAGTAGTTAAGTGAGAAACCCCAAAAATATTAAGAACGTTCAAGATTTGTCACTCATTAGTATTCGCACTTGTTGGAGAGGGTAGAACTTCAATCGAAACATGAAATTGTAACGACTGACTCCGGCCAAGTGCATGGCTGTGCAATTCTTGGAATCTTGATAGACTATTAAAATTTCCCCAGTAATCACAAGTGGTGCGCTGGCGCAATGGTAGCGCGTAGTCCTCCTAAGACTAAGGCTCAGGGTTCGAGTCCCTGGTGTATCGCTCCAGTCAATCTGGTGATTTTCTTTTTGCATGCTCGTAGTTTTTTTATCGTGCATGCGGACACCCTCTTTTTTTCTTTTTTTTTTGTTTTATCCCTTTAACTGCGGTAAGGCTCCAGACTACGTCAGTGGAGTGATATAGCCAATTAGATCACATAGCAACCAAACCTTTTGTGCTTATAGTCACGTGATCGTAGTCTGGAGCCTTACCGCCGCTAAAGGGATAAAAAAAGAAAATTGTCAATAACATGATAATCTATCAATCTTGTACCTTTATTGCACCGAAATCTCCATTTTCTTGGTTTTTCATTCCACTTTTATCTCAGCCAAGACATTCGGGTCTGAGACATTTTGGTCCAATCACCTACGACTATTAGAAGTCACCGTCAGGGTTAGGGATAGGGTTACTTACAGTCAGCTATCATTGTAAAACAACTTGCCTTGCCATCACCCTATTTTACCCTCTCTTGGCCTTCCCGTTCAGGTTATCAACCGCTATCGTTTTAAGCTTTAGTAACGCCCAATCCCTACAGAGCGAGTCGCTTATTGGACTCCCAGACTGCGAACTCTTATTGGTGATCGCTTCAGTGCACGTGTCCAATGAAACGTCACCTCTCTCGAATGCACATTCAGCATTCTCTTTGGTCAGCAAGATATTGGTCTGACGTCTCCCGTCTTGCTACGTGTCCCTCAATCTGATGTGAGATTCTAATACATACCGCCGTTGCCCAAATTCTTCGTCTTGACATCTTTCGTCAAAGACTTCAGCACACTTACTAGCCCCAACAACTAGAAGACTCTCTAAATGCCTTCTGAATTTCAGCTTGATGACTACAGGTATTACAAATACCCACCGACCCTTTGGAGGGTTACGCATGGAGGCTCTCACTCGTACCAAGACGAGCATAAAAATATTTGCGCATTGGATTCCTCTCGGGTTTTCCTTGACCATTATGCTTTCATGGATGCTATCTCGTGCCATGTCGACTGGGGCAATCCGCGCAAGAGTCCTTTTCTCTCTGTCTTCTCCAACAGAAATCATGCACAAAATTGGGCAAAGCAGCGCTCAGCCACAGACATAGGCACAGACACAGACAATTCTATTTTCATCCATACTATCGATACAGCGGAACTACCAGCACAAACATATATTTTTGACATGGAATACCTTGTATCCAATCTTGGAATTTGCAACCCCTACTGGCAAGATGAACTCCTCATTCTTTCGCGCATTCCGGAAAGATCCATAGTCGAGACGGAGAAGCTCAATGTAAAGACTGGGCGGTTTGAGACCCAACAAGGTACGCAAATCCAGCCGAAATGGCACATGATATCTAATTTTGAACAACTAGTCAAAGAAAACAGGGTTTCTGACATTTTTGAATATCGTGATATTGATGATGACGAATCAGATTTTGAACGCTATAGCGCTGATGAATATGAGGATGAGGTTTCTGACCGTTTCATATATTTTTATGACACTGATGATGAATGCGAAGAGCAAAATAGGACTGACGATTTGATAAGGGCAATGGAGGAAGCCATGATTTAAGTGAGATACGATTGAAACGACAGCAAGATTGTGTGATACATTGTTGTTCTAACTGCTTATGTCATTCTTGTGTTTAATTCGGCTAAACAGGCATGGTTGGTGGAGTGTAACATGGATCAATCGTATCGCTAATGGAACTGGAGAGGCAACGGAACAAGTAATGATAAAGTATCTTGTCTTCACAAGGCAATGAAATCGAGTTGAGCACTGCCATACCGAAGCGATGGCTGAGTTGCTCAGCTCGAGCCACTTTTAGGACTGCCAAACATAGCTCTCCTTTTGGGTCTTAAATACAGCCTCATTTTTCTAAAACCTGATCAGGCAACATTTCTTTGCTTTCTCATCCCTTGAGTTCAACCATTTAACTTGCCACTCTGGTTTGTACAATAGCAGTCAATTTCCAAGTGCGTTTTCTCAATGTGAGAACACTCAGGTCAGAGCAGTTCAACGAGACCAATCGACCGCGCTATGCCATTCTGTCGCACACATGGAACAATGAAGAGGTGACATTTCAAGAGATGCAGGAAATGGTGCAGAGACCAACTTCCAAGTTCAGCTACGAGAAAATTACTCAGGCCTGCGAGCAGTCCCTAAAAGACAGCATAGAGCACATTTGGATCGATACGTGCTGCATCGACAAGACAAGCAGCGCTGAGCTGTCTGAAGCCATCAACTCTATGTTCAGATGGTATGAGAACGCCGCAATATGTTACGTTTATTTATCAGATGTTCCCACTGTATTTACCGCGAGGCAAACCCTCTCTGAAAGCCGCTGGTTTACTAGAGGTTGGACGTTGCAGGAGCTCATTGCACCACGGAAGCTGGTCTTTTACACAGCTGATTGGCAGTATATTGACGATCGTGGTAAGCTTAGCAAGCTTATTTCAGATGCCACTGGGATAGATGAGACTTTCCTTCAAGATGAACGCGCCGAAATTGGGACATTGCTAAAGGGTGCGAGTATCGCGCAGCGGATGAGTTGGGCGTCAGCCCGGCAGACAACTCGTACAGAGGACCTGGCATACTGCCTCATGGGAATATTCGATATCAATATGTCACTTCTCTATGGAGAAGGAAATAAGGCCTTTGTTAGATTGCAGGAGGAGATCATACAGCACACAGATGATCAGTCAATATTTGCATGGAATACCTTGGACAGCTCATCTAGTGGCACGGCTGGTCAAGATCCACATCGCCAAAGTCATACAGGGGTTCTCGCCCCTTCGTTAGCAGCGTTTGCTGGATGCGGAGAAATCGTGTCAGTCGACACTGGAGATTCTGGTCCCTTCTCCCTCACAAATCATGGGATCCGACTAGATCTTCGTGTGCTTGGGGAGGGCCGTGCATCATATGGAGTACTACACTGTAGACGAGGTCATGTAGCCAACCTGTTGGCCGTTTCACTTCGAAAATTGTCGGGAAGCCGGTTCGATCGCAACACGAACTGGGAGACTAAATGGGTGGACTATCAAGAATGGCATCGAGCACCAAAGATTCCTGTATACCTTGTGACAGAGCTCGTTCTGGAGAAACATCAGATCCCAAAGGATTGCTTTCTTGTCAAAAGCCTCCCAGAAGGCGTCTCGCTCAAGTCTGTCTCTGCAGGATATACTTGGTCTGCAGCAACGAGTTTAATCACAAAGGATATGAGCCATGGTCGATTTGGGGAGAAAGAAGTGTTGAATATCGTAATGTTGTCGCATTCATTGGACAAACACACAAGCCCTGAGGTTATTAACATTTCCATCACAGTTCGTCGGTTATACTACTTTGACTGGACGCCTCAACTAGTGACCTACGATGCAAGATTTAGCGACCCCGGACTTGGAATCGGCGGCCATTACAAGATTACTGGGTCATTCCTTATTGATGTCAGAGAGCAGGATGTATTCGGCCAGAAAGTCATAGTCGTTGAAGTTTTTCCATTTGGGAATCAATCGGGCATTGCTAAGCGATTGCGCTGGGCCCGAACACGATTTAATCTTCTCCTGTCAACGTTTATTTTTGTTTTGTTCGAAAGAACCGGTGCTTGGCGCATTTTCAAATACAAGAAAGAAATCTTGGATTTGGGCCTGATCAGGCCGGCCGCCGTCATCATGCTGGAATTTTCTCTATGGCCGTCCTTGTCTTTCCAGCTTCTGGGCGGGCTCAAAGCAGCATTAAACATTACAAATGGTTTCTTGTCGTCTCAGAGCACTCTACACGCTATAGAAATTGTCCGACTCCTACTGGTTTCTTATCCTAGTCTCTTTTCGCTATACGAGGTCAAATCCACCATCTCGATCCTTTTTTGGACTTTTCTCTGTCTGCTTTCGCTAGTGTCGTTGAAAATGGCAATATTTTGCGCGGCCATTGTTGACATCTGGGGCAAGCCTTTGGTTAGACGCTACAGGCAATACAGATGGAAACGCGATGTCATGCCCGAATTGGTGTGGTCTTTGTTGGAAGATTTAAATATCTTTGAGAAGGGCTCTAGACCTGAGTGATAACTGTGCTTGCAACCAAGGCACAGTAGACCTTTTGGGGAAAGCTGCTTCTGTTCTTTTGTTGTATTCATACTTTCAAATCCTCTTTGAGAGGTCGCTCTAGCTTGGTCACCCAAAAGGCACTATAATAGTGATAACCAAGCTGGTGGTCTGATAGCCTGTATCCTTGTTGCTGTGTGATATTTTCTTTAATGATAGAACCTTACTTAAGGTGCAGGTTTTTATTAGTCTTCACTGACCTTGACCATAAAATTTATTAAGATCTAGCATAAGAATGCCTTCCCCTGCAAGGGGGAGCCGGATCTAAACTACCACCTAAACACCCCTCGCCTAACCATTAAAAATGGTCTTCCTAATCATCCACTGCGTTTTCTATCTCACGCCAAGGCATTATCCAACAATAGCCAACGCCAGAGCGCGCGACCAATACGTCCCTTCGAAGCTTGTCTTCATAATATCCATGCTGTTTCCAATATATCCCTTCATATTGTCGGCATTTTACCTTGCAATTTGATCCCATGTTGCGCCTCACAAGACGCCTGGAAACCAAGAGTCATATAATGCCTCTACGGGCCATTTACTGTCAAGGCCAAAAGCTTTCTTTAATGGCTGGCGATTTGCCATTTTTATTGACGTATGCGGAGTAATATATTTTCATCTCGAACCATCGGACTATTAGTGAGGGTCCTCTGCACTGTGTTCAAGCTGTCATGAGGGGGGGGGGCGGCCTATCTTTCGGCCGGTACACTAGGGGTTTAATAAACGCTAGCCCTTTCTCGTATCTTCAACACCATCTAATTGGCCCAACTGTATGGACCTGTTTCTAGCGACGCACTAAACCCGGCATCGTCAGGATCATCGAGCCTAAGTCCGGACCTGTGGCACGCATGGAATGAAGCGAACGTATATAGTCAACATATTCTCCGCATCTGTGTCGATATTTTTCTCTATGGTTTATTCTACTCTAGTTCCAACACATTCCGGTCCGTCATCGCCCATTCTCTTTTATCGAGTTGCCGACTAAAAAATCATTCGCAAAATGCGCAGCATGAAGGAGATCCACGACGCAGTGTCTGAGCTGCCTAAAGGATCACCACTTGTTGTGGCTATTTCGGGTGGAACAACTGGAATTGGCTCCTATGTTGCCAATGCTCTGGCAACCACATTTGCGCAAAATGGCTCTAAGTTACGTGTCTACATCATCGGTCGTAATGCCCTACGTGCTGAGTCTGTCATTTCTGAAGCAAAGGCCATCAGCCCAGGGTCTGATTGGCGCTTTGTGAAAGCAATGGACCTTGCGTTAATCAGCGAAGTGGACCGTTGCTGCGCAGAAATAATCCGCCAGGAGACTGAAGCGCCCTTCCACGGTGGGCCGGTTAGGTTAGATCTACTTTACATGTCGCATTGCGTTCCCATATTCAGGAAGCGTATCGGTGAGTACTCGCTGCCACGGGGTTATCTGGTTCCTATTTCTGACCACCTTGAATTCCAGATACTTCCGAAGGCCTTGATTCCTTCATTTCTTGCACTTATTATTCTCGCTTCAGGTTCATCATGCAACTTATACCACTTCTGACTGCCTCGCCGTTGTCTGGCCATGTCATATCCGTCTATGCTGGCGGCATGGAGGACGGGACAAAGCCAGGGGAGTGGCCCGTTGGCTGTCCACCGGATTCAATCTATGGAGTGGGCAGCGTGCGCAAGCATACGTGCTTCATGAAAACCTTTCTTTTCGAAGAGCTTGCAGAAAGATATGCTGGGAAGTTGAGCTTGACACACATTTTCCCGGGCTTGGTTGACGGACCTGTCTTCACGAGTCCTGAAATGCCTGCTTGGTTCAGATTTGTATGGTTATTTGTGAAGCCGCTGGCAAGCTGGTGGATGACTTCAACAAAGGACTGCGGTCAAGTCATGGTTTACCTTGCGACTTCCAATTTCCCTGCCAAGGGGACGACCGAAAGCTCCAAGGCGACTCTGAGCACAAAAGCAGAGCCTGGTGGTGGGTGTTATGGTCTTGGACAAAGGGCGGATGCAGTAAAAGGCGTTAGGTACGAAAAGGTTCGCAAGTCGGATACAGGTAAGAAGATTTGGGATCACACAATGAAAGTCTTGGAGGAAATTGAAAAGAAGAATGCGGAGACTGCTTAGGAATAAGTACCAAAGGAAGACCAAGTAAGGATTTATGTATCATTAGCTAGTTGAGTAATTTGATGTTTATTTTCAGGCATGTCTTATTCATGTTAGTCCAATGCTTTTTGTGACAAATTAAAGGGTCATGCATAAAAGGGTATGGATATTGGATCAAACTTCGGAATCGGATGATTGTGACATTAACTTTTTGTTTTCCCTGCTGAGAACCCAGTTCATCAAAAAGACATAGGGGTGCTTCCAATAGGGCAAGTGCCATCTTCAAGAGCATAGCTCGAGTGTGACGCGGCTCCTCATTGGAATCAGAGAATTAAGGGCTTCAAATGCTACCCATCTGTCCCACGACGCCAATAATTGTTGTTACATAAGTCTTTTTCTCATCTTCTAATTCGTTATTCTCAGCTGTAAGGTGTCGTTCATTTAATTTGACTAATATTATCCATATATTATACTTTTCCAAAACATGAACATTTGGGATATAATCCTCACTCCAACTGCTCTTACGCCAGAAATATTTACGCCTTGTTCCCATCAGCAACATCGGGCTGCATCGGCTGAATAACGTGGCGCATGTAATGAAATCCAAGGTAGATAAAAATAAGCAGAGCAAAATATTCTGCTAGCAAACACATCAAAGAGAATGCGACTGCAGATCCAAAGAGGGGATTCCAAATAGAATTGCCGTTCTGGATGGTAAATTCATAAAGAAGACCATAAGCAGCTCGGAGAGCTAGCATTGGGATACTCAAGAGCGCAAACTTCACATACTACAACACCCATTAGTTAGACACGTAAACCCTGTTCTGTACTAGATGTACTTACCAAAAATCCTTCAGGAGCGATTCGGTGCTTTTGAGTTTGAAGATGAAGCAATTCCAAGGTTGTCAAAGCAAGGACAGCAGCGAGAACAACATAACCAGCTTGAGCCAGGGCCCTGGAGGTTTTAATGGTTGAATCAGAACTGTCGAGAGCACCGCTGGCGACGAGAAGTACGATTGCGGCGATGAAAGCAATGCGGATGAGCTTAAGGGCCTTCTTGGCGCGCGAATTGTCGTCCAGACTCGACTTTAAACTACAAATCATCAGCACTGGCTTAATTATTGCCACAAGTATATCCTGGACTTACATAATGCGAGTGACACCGATTAGGGAGAGCAGCAGAGGGATGATGCCGACATTGAGAAGAACGGTTGTGGCAATGATCAAGCCAATGTCATAAGGCCTAGAATGACGAACAACACTGATGATTCCGCCTGCAAGTCGAACTTTCTACCAGTTAGTTAAATTTAAAAGTGCCTGGATGAAACAACATACGCAGAGAAAAGGTAACTAGAGGATACCAAGCGAGGCGCGGCCTATTGTTCCAATTTCTGACGAGAATGAAAATGGCAGTGGGCAGAATCGGCAGGTAAAAGACGATCAGGGCGATGCCGACGCAAGTGTGGGGATCGAGCATCGTGAGATTGATAAGTTGAAAGGAGGGGCTAAATGGATGTGGAATTGAAGAATATTGATAATAAATCTGTCGGCTAGAATGAGATGATTGACTGAGGTGGGATGTGTTGAGAAATCAACGAAACTTTGGAAGTTTATATGTCGATTTCCGCCAACCTGCCAAAAAGCCTAACCTCCAAGATCTGCGCAGCCTCAGATTCTTATTAGTCGGCCCTCGCGCAATGAGGACTAAAGCAGACTAGCACGACGTGCCTTGACCGTAGCCTAATCTTTGGCGAGTGCCCAAGCCTCGGAAACGGCAGCCGGCATCATTCTAGCTGCCATGACTTCAGCCTCATGACAGTTCGTCTCGCGGAATCCGACCGCATCGGGCCTAGCACCATCGCATCGGTGGAGTCTTGTGGCGCTGCAGCGACGGGTTATTGGTTGGATGGCACCGTTCGGATATAACATGCCGACGAGCATCTGTGTGTGTGTCTGGCTCGCGGAGGTGGTTCGCTTGCTGCGCACAGCCCCCAAGCTGGTGAAGGCCACATTCAAACTGCTTCTCGAATGAATGTCAAATGCACACCAAGAAAGAAGATTAGGTAACACGTGGCTGACAGAAGCCAGGGCCTTGGGATTGAGAGATGGAAGTCGAAATCAGAGAGGCGAGGAATTCTGGACTAAAGCCAGACCCACACGCCCAACACACCAATAACAAGCCTAGAAGTGCCCTGCTGAGTTTGGCGCGTGTGTGAGGAGTGAAAAAGGCGGCTTCTTGATTTGGTTGGATATTGAGTTGCTTGAAGCTGCTCTACCCATTTCTTGCACTCACTACATAACGATCCCTTCATACAGTAATGAGAAGTCTCCCAACATACACGAACCATCCCAAGTCTAGTTGCCGATGTGGAGACTTTGCTCCCAGAAAACCACGCCGATGGCCCGTCCCGATGCACCGTCACCCGCATCAATAAAGACGTGACTCAGCTGACTCGTCCCCCCTTTCCCCATGCTTCACGTCAGGGGAATATGTCCCCCAGACGGCAATTCCCCCCCTTGTGCCTTGCACCAAAACACCGAATTGGAACCGTGTGTTTCACGATCATCTAAAAATACGGAAAACAACGTCATGACAAGCCAGCTAGTGGGCCCCGTCTAGTGCCTTTTCGAATCCTTCCACCACCAGCCGCCTGTGAGTGGGCGACTTACGATGCGACGGGTCCGAGCTGTGACAATTTGAGAATCCTCCTTAATCCTTAGTGGCCTACACACGAGGTGGGCCAGCTCTAACCGGCAACGGCCGAAATTTGAAATTAATACTAGGCGATCCGTCAGCCTGTATAAGTATCGTGCTACCAGCGCCAGCGCCAGCGCAGTCGCTGAATCTTCAGCTATTCCACTCGTTAACGACTCATCAGCACAATGGCCCGTCTTTCGCTCCTCTCTGCGGCTGTCCTCCTCTGGGGGTCCGCCATGGCCGCCACCTCGACCGCCGACGCGGCAAAGCAGTCGCCCTCTGCGCCAGCGGCCCAGGGCCAGCTCACAGCCCAGGGCTGCTTCAGCTCGCTCTCCAACACGGCCAACGAAACCAAGAAGCTGTCGTTTTTGTCTTCGGGAACTTGCTGGGAAGCGTGCCAGGCCGACAACTACACCGTCATTCTGCTGCACGGCACCCAGTGCTACTGCGCCACGACCTATCCCGCCAAGGACTCTCTGGTTGACGACTCGGAATGCAGCGATTCGTGCGCGGGCTACGCAAAGGAAGCGTGCGGTGGCCCAGATGCCTACAGCGTCTTCAACACCGGCGAGAAGGTCAAGGTCTCCTACGACGAGGCTTCCACTGCCACCTCGACCGCCACCGCGTCCGCCACTAGCTCTGCCGCTTCAGGATCCAACAAGACTGCCTCTTCCTCAGCTTCCTCGGATTCCTCCGCATCAACGCCTGGTGCCGCTACTGGCACTGCTACGACTACCGATTCTGCCGCGACCGCTTCCCAGTCCAGCGATGCTGGCCACATGTTTACCTTGACACATGCTTTGGCTTGGGTTGGTCTCGCATTGGCTATCTAAAGAGCGAGAGAGGGTTGTATAATTTAGCTACGAAGCATATCGATAAAATTCCATTCTTCGGCGTATCGGTCAATCATGTATAATTGGAGCGTGTGAAATGAATAAATTGGGAAATGGCCTCACAACGTTACTACAAAAGGTGGGCGGATCCATATGTCTAAAAGGCGAAAATCAAGAAAATTGAACCAAAATTGTATGCGTCGTGATTTGAAAGAAATAATAACTAATTGCAATTGTGGTGCGGACATGTGTACTACTCCAGCGCGACACCAATTCCTCAGCATGACCATTTGTCTGGATATGTCCCACCGATGCGAGGATTTTCTGTCATCGAATGAAATGAAATGAGAATTTAGTCACAGTTTCAAACGACTCAGCCTCACACTACCCAATATGCTGGTTACTTGTTTTGGCAGGATTCGGTACCGTTTCTTATAAATGAAAGCTGAAATAAGTGCTTACTTATGCGAAGCGTCTTATACCATAGCTTGAGCATCTATTACCCTAGACAGTAACTCTCACTAGATCACACATGTGTGATCACTATTCCTTAATACACAAGACCTCTGCACTTGGCACTGCAATCCATGCATCCTCATGTTGACTCCAATTTCTCCAAGCCTGCGCAAGCCTCTCAAGATCTTCAGTCTTCGCGAATTCCGATTCAACGGCGACTTTTGCGAGGTTGGACGACTTCGCAGTAGTTCTCTCAGCCCAGGTCTCGCTCCACCATTCCACGTCTAGTTTTTCGCTGTAGCACCATGAAGTCATGCTGGACTTGATGTTTGTAAAGCCAGCCCGCTTCGCCCAAGAGCGAAGCATGCGTCCCGCGTTTGGTTCTCCGCCGTTATGCCTCGCGACTTTTGAGTAGAGTGATCGCCAGTCCTCCAGTCCTTCAATCTCGGGGTACCACACAAAAGCGCCGTAGTCGGATTCACGAGCCGCAACGATGCCTCCCGGCTTGGCGACACGCCTCATTTCCTTCAAGATGCCGATGGGGTCTTGTACATGCTGAAGAACTTGGTGGCACACGACAACATCAAAGGTATCATCTGCAAATGTGAGCTGGTTTGCATCTCCTTCAACAAAGTCAATGTTGCTCAACCCTCTTTCCGACGCGAGTGAGCTAGCCCGTGTTAGGGCTGCACCAGCAAAGTCCAGGCCGGTGATATGCCCCTCTGGAACATAGGTTGCGAGATCCACAGTGATTGTTCCGGGGCCGCATCCGATATCGAGCACCTTCATATGGGGTTTGAGATGCGGGAGAAGATAGCCGGCCGAGTTTAGGGCAGTTCTCCAACTGTGCGACCGGAGGACAGCCGTGTGGTGCCCGTGGGTGTAGGTTGCAGCTTCTGTCTTGGCAGCCATTTTTTCTATCGTTATTTCAAAATGCAATGAAGGGATAGAGAACGCGATGAATCTATGCGGGCGATTTTGGGGTGCTGATGAAGCCATTCGAGATCACATGATGACATGCCGACATCGGAGCGTTGATCAAATAGAGGTTCAAATGGCGAATTACATTGGTACTAGACTGCGGCGCCGATGTCAAAGTATCTCTATTAAATCCAATCTCACCAATAGAAGCGTTACGCAGCCTTCGCTCAAGCATACAATTTGATTCTTGTTTTTGCCCCGTTCCCAAACCAACCTTACCCTTTGTCCGTTCCATCACCCTTGTATTCATTTACTAGCAATCGGTATTAACTGAACACCAATGTCCCACGCATTTGGGTCCTTGTATGCATGATCGACATTTGTATTTGCCTTGTCAAGAACTCGATCCGGATGGAACAAGTTTAGAAGAGCAAGGGCAACAATCATCGGAGCTGCGTCCAAGCCCAGCGCGTAAGCTTCGTTCGTGATAAGCGGGTTGTTGTGCGAAATACCAGGTCCAAATTCCACCAAGCGAAATATTAGCCGTATCTTTGAATCTTGGTTAGCTCTAATTATACGCTCAAGAATACCTTGGCTTGACGTACGAGAATCAGGACAAGGACCACCATTATCACCCAAACCATGATCCTAGCCGGCTTCAACGACGACCCATATCTGTCAGCCTTTCCAATGTCCAGGTAGAATCTCGTGATAAGCATAGCAAAGAGGATCAGAAAAGCGACTTGAAGACCGCATCCTACGAGATACACAGTCTTTCCGATTTGTTGCTTGTTTGCCATGGAGTCACCGCCTGTGCCAGACATCAAACTACTGCCAGCCATCTGAACGAGAAAACAAAGAATATCTGCACCCACAAATGTTTTTGTGAGCTGTGTAGCGTGAATATTCCAGACACGAGGTTTTCGAAGGGCGCAGTACACGAGGCGAGCGGTCATCATGAATAAAAAGGCATTGATCCCTTTCACAGTCAGTATCATGGCCAAATAGAACCAGCCAAAACAGGAACTTACATAGGGGCGCGAGAATAAATAGCATGGTCGAGACGATGTAGTACGGAAGCCGCTGGCCATCTTTCGCGCCCAGTGTTCGCAGGACAAAGGCACCCGTCTCCCAGCACCCGGCCATAATTATGACCCAACAATACTTCTGCAGAATTGTTAGTACGTGACCACAAGCACCCGAATGCCAAGCAGTGCACGATCGAACCTGTCGATATAAAATAGCTTGCGCGACGTGAATTATGGTAAGTGCACCAAAGATAGCCGCGATTGCTAAGTTCCACTCAAAATTGGGGTAAAATGGCCAGATGGCTTCACATGTTCCAGACGGAGCCTGTCCATTCTCATCGGGAGGAATCTGTGTGCAATTAGAGGAAGCCATAATGAAGACGAATGGTTTATTAGCTTTGTGATACTAAAGCTTGACGGGAATGCTCGTCTCGGTTGGAGTAGTGAGGCTATATATAATTATATCACAGCACATATGTAAATAGCCACAATCATTTAAGCATTAAAGGGGAGCCCCCTGCCCACCAAATTTTCCGACCCTTAGGCACAGCCCAGTAACCATACCCGAGAGCGGACTGCACGACCAGCTGTCGTATGAATACGCTAAGCCTTACTCTAAGCAAAAGTTGTACTAGACCCTCAGATATTGATAGCCGTGATCCTGGACAGTCAAATACGCTTAAGTGGAGATAGAATGCGCTGTGGGGGTGATGATACCCAGCGCAGGTTTCCAGCTTCTGGATTGGTGGGCAAGTTTCTTGTCTTTGGTGTAATATTTTTAGACTCCAATTGAGTTCTATTTCGTGGCAAATCCTCTCAGGGTGTCCACCCCAAGCAACCCATAGGCCATTGAATCCAAAGTCTCGTTTCTTCAGGCATGCAGTCGTGAATCCCTACCATTAGATGGGCAGGCCAGCCCTCCAACATCCATGCACCCTTCATCTCTCCAAGTAGCACTACAAAATATGCAAATATTGCCAATGCCAATGGCTGCCGCTCTTGAACAAAGGCCAAATACTCGTCGGATACGCGATACAGCCAGGCAAACACGACATAGGCTGATATGCGAACGATGCCGTCGCTTGGAGTGTATACTGCCGCATAACATGCCTCCAAAAGTCTGAAGGCGTCCATATAAACTTGGAATGCAGGCGAATCAGCTCGGCAATTCCCTCTAAGTATTTTTCTAAAATCCTCTAATACTTCGCGAATACCAGGACTGAGATTTTCCACAGTGGTCTTTGAAAGATCTGTTTGGGCCATGCAAAAAATTAGATCCAAAGTCTCGTCATCGTATATGGCCTCATCGGAGGCCAATTCTATTGATCGAACCCCACGGAAGGAAACCAACCACTCTGGACGTCCATTGAGCGAGAAAAGCAGATAATCTCCTCTTTTTGGTCCAAGTATGAGAGCATGGACACATGCGAGCGTGGCAAAAAGGTATAGTGCAGGGTGAGTGTCCTTTTTGATGTCCGACAAAAGGCGGGTCGCAATCTGCAAAGCCGACTCCCAGAGGCTGGCAGCCTTGGAATTGTAACGGTCGATCTCGCTTGGGCTTTGGTTTAAACGCACAAGATCGAGGGCGGCTATGGCAAGGATTGCGTAAAGGAGGCAAGGGTGTTCAAACGCGAGCTGGGGCACGGTGATGTTCCAGAACTGTTGCTGGTAATCATAATTGGTGAAGCTTAGTGCGGTCGAAGTACAGAAATGGTGAAAGAGCTGTAGTTCTTGCATGTCTAGGCGAATATTAGGCAGCTCACAAACTGCGCTGAAGTCGGACACAACAGACGAAGGTGTGGCAGACAAGGTCTCGCTCAGACTACACACCAGCCCTCGACGGACGCAATTAGAGCATGTGGGCTTTGTCTCATCGCACTAGATAAGAGTGAGCATTGAGATGGACAAGCACCAGGGTGGCCATGTGACCTACCTTGATCTTCCTGCGCTTACAAAATATGCATCCGAGACGCGACTTGCGGTGGGACCTCCGTTGGCCCTTTTGCCCCATTTTGGCGTCTCCCTCTGACGAAGAAGCTCGATCGCTAGTCGTTTGCATCGCAATTGATACGCGAAAGTTCTGGAAGCGATGGAGAACTCTGGCACGCAGCTTCGTTACCGACTGGACGACGACATTTTGAGTTGCAATTACGCTTCTTGCGCTGCACGTGATGATTGAGGCAGTGTTGGAATTTTTGTCCGTGATGATGGGCTTGCCTCATCGCCCGATTCCTAATCAAGTAGTATTAGAGCGACGCTGCAGGGGTAAATACGCTATTGTGGGGATTCAATACGCTGTGGGCCTACTATGACAAGGTTCAATTGTATCTGCATCATGAATACGAAAATCAGTGCTTGGCAAAACGCCTTCATTATACATCATTCATCATTTGGGTCACTAACTGAATTGCCAAGGGTTTCGGAAACAGGTGTGCAAAGGAGCCCACCAGAGACGTCTAGCAATATGAATGGGAAGTCTCTAGGTTCTAGTTGCCAAGCTTGCCAATGGCACTGCCACCAACGATTAAGGAGGCATCCGTCCTTCAAAACCACGTTGCAACAAAGTACATGCCAGATCTACAAGCGACCTGAAACATAGAAGCTGTGTACTCCCATATAGGTAGCACTAAGACCAGTCTTACCGCGTGGATTGAAAGTAAAATAGCATGCCAAACACGAGTGCGCATGAAACCTAAATTCCTGTCAGCCAAGTTGCAAACACAAACTAGAGGTTAGTAGGTACCGCTGATACTATGAATGAAACGCTGACTACTGTTGACTCGCGATCGCAAGAGGAAAGAATTGCCTTCCATACCATTATCCCGACCAGATTGCCAATTGTGCCAGTTGCTGAGATGGCAGTGAACAAGCGCCCGAAGAACCCAGGATCCACAGTAGACGCAAGAAATGACTGTAAAGTAATTGCAAGGCTTGACCCTAAAGTAACCACGGCATATCCAAACGCAACTACTGGAATACTGGGCGCAAAGGGAAGCATGAAAAATCCGACCGATGATAAAAGTGCACTAGTGGTGGACAAAATAAGGTCTTTTGTAGAAGCATCTAACTCGAAGGTTTGTGTTAACCAAGAGCTGGTCAAGGGCAGAGCGATAAAATAAAGAATAAGGGTCGAAACGGTATGTATTGACCGCAGTAGTCCAGCCTATAACTGTGTTAGCCGGCATGAGGTCACCGTGGTGTAGATGCATGACATACGGTACCCATAGTTACGCCATATATGACTGATACCCAAGGCGTGAAAAAAAAAATGAAGGAACTTGTGGCAGCAGAAAACAAGAAGAAGGAAGCGAAGAAAATCGGATATGCCGTGCTTTTTGAGCCCCGAAGTGTGCTCGGAGCCTGCCTCTCATCAGTTTCGGAACGATGAGATATGATGTTGTGCATCAGTGGCTCAAACTCGGGCATATCATAAGCATCGTCATCCTCCAAATCACATTCTGGCTCTTCACGGACACTTGAAATCGATATTAAGCGAACAGGAATATATGCCAGTCCGAAAATGGTAAGTGCCATAAGGAACGGGATTGAGAGGTGGATAGACATGGTCAATGTCGCCAGGATTGGCCCTATTAGGTTAGCAACACCCAGAGTGGCTTCCATGATAGAAAATGCCGTAGTCCTGTATAAATTAATAATAATTCCTGGATCAACGTATAGACTGTGACAAATCACACCTTTGCTGGGCAGGCACATCATTACTGATGGCAGCAAAGACTAGCGCTTCGGTTGCCCAGGGCCCACAGCCAACAAGAACAAATAAAGGCGCAAGGTAAACACGCCATAAAGGTACCCCTATAGTAAAACCTGTGATAGGTGTAAACGAATTTTTTTAAATGGGGAGGAGGGAAAAAAAAGAAGCGTCACCGGTAACTGCCATAGAGCCCCAGTACACAATTATACTAGCAATGTTGAATTTGAGAGCCAGATGCGTGCCACGCCTATCTGCAAAAGTTCCTACTATGATCTGCATGCAGGATGCTAAAAAGAAGTTAGTTCACGGCTGCAAAATATCCGCAAATCCATCTTTCCTACCAATTACTGTCGATAAAAGCGACAGGTTACTAACCAAAACCCAATATCCAGCCACCGATGAGTACCCAAAACAGCTCTTTCTGTCAGGAATCTGGCCCTGAAAATTCTTTAGGCACATGGCCATTCTAAGCAGCTCCAACTTTGGTGCCTCGAGCATTGCGCAGCCAAGTTTGACGAGAAAGAAGACCAGCGTGTAGAGCCAGAAGCTTCGGGGGTATTGGCGCCATTTCAGCGCCTCGCTCACGATGTCCTCAACACGGCTGCGAATACCGTCGGGAGGCGGAGGAGATAAAGGTTGTTCAATAGTGTGACCTAGCTCTGAATCAGGCGACTAGTGCAGTAAATCTGCTTTTCTCACTGCTCCAACCACTACATACGAACGGCCAATGCAACCGAACGCCGTTGGACATGGGTCTCTTATATGAGTCTATTATTTTGCGCTCCTATGTATCAAATTTATACTTAAACATCAAACTTCCAGCCGTTTGATTCATCATATTCATCATCAAACGTGTCGCCATGGAGAACCTTGTATCTCGTCAGCTCCCCTTGGCCTTCGGCAACGGCGCCGTTTGCGTTGATCAGGTTGCCGATCCTGTCTCCCATCTCCTTGCCCTCGAACCAAGCTCCCTGCAGGTAGCCAAAAAACTGCGCCGAGTTGGCCTCGCCAGCGAACCACAGCCTTTCCACGTTGGCGCGGAGGTTCTGGTGTCTCTCCAGCGTCATTCCTGGGGGCCAGTTGCTGAAGGAGCCAAAAGCCCAGCTGGATTATTTAGTCAGTGATTTGCGCAAATTGGTATATGAGAACAAGGGAACTTACTCTTCCAGGGTCCATCTGGGATACATAATCGAAGTGGGTTCGGGCACGGTAATGTTGGGGAACATCTTCTGCAGCACCTCGAGGATCTCGGCTTGCGTCTCCGCTTCGGTTTGCTTCTCAACGCGGTGGGCCTGGGTGCCAGTCACGGTTCCAAAGAGGATATTGGACTCGGGAACAAAGTCGGTGGCGCTGAGAGATTGGAAGACAGGGTAATAGCCACGGTCAGTGGGATCGGCGTAGAGCATGAACTGGGTGTCCCTTGGCCACCAAGTCTCATTGAACTGCATGAAAATCTTGGTGTAGGTTCCCATCTCAAACTGCTCAATAGCATCTCGCTTCCATCGAGGCAGCTTGGGGCTGAACTCGACAACGTCGTTCTGTAAAACACCCACGGAAAAGGTACAGAGGGCATAGTCAGCCTGGATGCAGTCTCCATTCTTCAGGTGGACGGTGACGCCCTCGTGGCCATACTCGATGGACTTGACTGTGGTGTTGAGGAGAAGTCTGGGGTCATCCTTCTTCAAGAACTCATTCGCCTCGCCAACGATGAGGGCACTGAAGCCACGCTGGTCAGTCACAAGTCTAGTCTGGTCACTATAGTATTCAAAAACAGCCTTGTTGACAGACATGTCAAAGAAGAAACCAGAGTCCTCTGGAGTCATGGCCATCTCAAAGTCCCAGCCCCAGATCTCAACAGCCTGTTCAATTGCAGTCTTTGGTTTCCATCCTGCGAGACTAAGGCCAGCACGGACAGATGTGTCTTGCAGGTTTTGATCACGGATCGATTGAGAGTCGTTCATAGCAATCCCCCATTTCTCGTCCCAATCCGCCAATTCGGCGGAAAAGTCCTTTGGACCATTTTCGTCAAAGGTCTCAAGAGATTCACCGTTAGAAGGTGTGCTCTTGATGTTGTGCTTTTGGGCCAGCCTCCAGATGGGATTTACGTTCCCTATGTCGGACTGGAGACCCTCGACCCAGTTGGCACCGAGTTCCACGGTATACGGCGTGCCGTCAGGCGATTTGCCAAACTTTGTCTTTCGCATACGACCACCAATGTAGTCATTTCGGTCGACAATCAGAAAGTCGCTGATTGAGGCATTGGATAGGGACTGAGCTGCAGTAATACCCGACACTCCAGCACCAAGGATAGCCACCTTTGTTTTGCGACATGTTGGGTTATCCTTACGAATCACGGCAGCCTGTGAGCCATCGGCCAAGAGACCAGCTAAGGCGGCTAGGAGGGGTATAGATGAATAGATCATTGTGGAAGAGAGGGGCCACAACTGCCCAGAGGATGAGAGGCGATGGGGGTAGAGAAGGCAGGTCAGGTTTGGGGGAAGAGAGAATAATCAGTTTAAATATACAAATCCGATGATAATCACTTCTAAAAGCGACTTTTCTTGGCCACAACTACATCCCGCACTTCCCGTTCCTTAACACCATATCCCCACTAACAACACTAGCACAAGCAGGTCAGCTGAATCTGATAACCCCATTATAAGACAGCGTTGCAACATTATTTGTTGAAATACTGTCAATCGCCAAGGGAGATGGAGACACGGGAAAGATAGGTTGCAGCGGGAAAAATGACTAGCCAGACCGCTCTGCGTGTTACGAGAGACTAGATCAGCCCCAGGCAGACTATCGAATATGCTGTCCACCATCCAGCCACTCGGGGGCAGTTTTACGTCCCGCCTTTGTCGCTTTTTGGCCCGTGGGCCCGCTTGCATGCTCCAACATGCCGTGTCTTTCGGCCCCACCACCTGCTAAATCAACTCGCGATAATTTTCCTTTCAGTTTCTATTGTAGCGCTACTTACCTTTTATGACGGCGTCTAGAAAAGGTTCAGAAAGTAGATAGGACAAGACCACAACAAGTAGAAGAGCGATAAAGGCAGAGAAAGCGCATTAGTTACACTGGTTAGGGGTCAAAGCAAAGATGGCTGGGCTCTGCAAGCCCCAAGCCACAAACCAATACAAGTCGGCGCTAGTTAGCCCTTGTATCCGCGTGTGACGAGGCGCATGAGATGCCGGCCAAACATTAATCACGCAAAGCAAGGGAGACCAGAATGAACCCAGGCGATCAGAAATCGAAACGATTCCCATCTGTGTGAAACAAGCCATGGAGCGGACCGTCGTAGGTAACTGCATCTGTTATCAGCCATGACGCGATGAGGTTCACACTCAATGAGCTGTCGCAAACCTGCCTAGCAGACAGGTTTTTAATTAGATATATTTTTATGATTTGGACTTCTGCGAATTATTAAATCCATGAAAATGGAATGGACATGATCAAAGCATGTTTTTATCGTGCTTGTCGCCTCTGTAATCATCTATTGCCCAACCTGTGGTTTCGCACCCCACCCAGATCGACAAGTCTAATCATAACCTTAAAAATAATGGTGGATCTAACCCGGGATCCGGAGATTAAGTTCTTGCTCCCTAAAAAGCATCATGCAGATTACGGCAGAGCCGTATCATCGATAAGATGCGCCAATGAATGTCTCTGTGTTTTGAACCAACGACCCCTTGCATTCCTCCCGTTGGTCCTTGCCGGAGCGGCAATCTAGGGTTCAAGAGAAACATTCAATTTGCTTCAGCCACCACAGGTTCAGCCACAACCACCATGGCAAAGCAGTTCTCTGCCGTGCGCCTATTTAGATAGCAAGGCAGTGCCTGCATGGCGGAAAAATCAGTTTCAGATTAATTTTATTCCTGCGGTATTCTAGTTCGTACTAGAAATCGTCTGATAATTTGAACATGGTGGCATATGGTGTCGTGTTTTACAAGGGAAACGCCCGCAGGAAGCCGTGGCCATCTTCGATCTTTTACTGATTAGCAGGAATTAATTTCTAAATCAGTCTTATATTACTGGATTCGTGTGGCATGGTTACGCCGAGATGCTACTACGTATCAACTAGCTACCAAAAAAAAAGGCATCACCGCATACGTAATCAATCCTCAGAACCAACCATTCCCATGCGTTAATCTTCAGCTTACAAACGACTTATGAGTTTTCCTTACATCAACGAGTTTATCACAGAGCATAAGCCTCTAGACTTGGGTAAGGGCGAATTTGCAATCAACGGCAGCTAAACATGTATTCCAGCCCAGTTAAAAAGAACAAGTAGGAAGCTCAACCAGGAGCTCTCAGTCACAAAGGTAGCAAATACAACACAACTTTATTTGGTCATAATTTGCTCAACCAAAGAAACAATCCACTTTGCGCTCTGTACGGCACAACCTTAATTCTCTCATGAAAATTTAGATAGTCGTACTTAAATGGCTTCCCCTGCCAAGATCAATGAATCCCAATGCACATCCTTCAGCATCATCATCCACCATCCTCCAAGATGATGTTCGAGCGTCGCATCCTCCAGAAGCAAGATCATCCAAGCGCCGAGAGATACTCTAAACATGCATTAATTATAAGTCTTAGAACAAAATAACTTGATTAAATTAAACTATGCTCTGTTTAATTTACCCAGAACCAGAGACGTTTGGATCATAACGCATGCTGCAAGAAAGTAACCCAAGTGAAAATCCCCAGCTTGCACTGATCGAAATATCAAAATAATCCCAATCCATAGGAGCAATATTGGGCTATACGATCGGCCAAGCATGGGAAGCGCCAGAAAAGAAATCGATATTCCAAGTAGAAAAGCCCAATTAAAACCATAAAACATTAATCCCAGTGAGGCGATATTTACAGTTGGGATTAAAACAACGATCATTAGCCTGTTTATACCTTGTTGCGATATTCCAAGGGACGATAGTCTAGTGAGTGAGCCTCTTGCTGACGCGCTCATTAATGCGTGGCCAGGTTCTCGGTTGAGGGTGCTTTCGATATTTCTTTCAACATCCGGTTGCTCGGGCATATTATTCATGGTAGCCAAATCGGACCAGCGCCGAAGGTAAGAAGGGAAAACGAAACGGTTTCTTCTATCGGGTACCGGCCAGCTCAGCGACTTGAGGAATGCTGCGCGGTTCATGGTTGAGGAGTCAGACCCCGCTATCCAGTTCAACTGTTTCACTGTTATCAGTCTGTGTCGGAAGCTCGGATCCGAAAGGTATCACATTACCCCAACGAAATAAAAAGATAAAAATTCTGTAAAAGGGAGTTTTGAGGTGCATGCGTCATTCCGCAGATTAATTTTCCAAAGCCTGGATGGGTAAGATGAATGTTGTTGAATGTCTGACAGATCGTGTGACGATTATCAAGCTGCGCCCCACGTGACTAGTGATCAGTAATCTGCCTTACAGCCTTGTGTTCGTCAGCTTCAAACATTCGAGGCATTTCCTCCAGATATCGAGAGCCTCCATTCTTGATTGTTTTCAGAAGTTGACAAGAATAAAAACGGAAGCCTACAATACTTAGTAGTTCAGAATGGGCTTTACCTTCCGGGGCTATGAACACAATTTGGATGAAGACTGAGACCCAAAACTTTGGACTCACGCAAGAGACTCTCAATTCTCATTGCAGTTCTATGCCAAATAAATGAGATAAAATTAAAGATGAAGTAGCACATGATATGAAAGGTTCCGCTTATTCTTTAACTGTATTTGAATATAATTAGGGGTGGCTTAGAGCACCCGAATAGTGATGTATCGTTATTCACTGCATTAGTTATAGGCCATTGTAGGCATTTCATTATGTCCCTCAAATACTCCGTCCCTTGCCAATTTCCGAAAAACAAAAACCCTCCCAAGGGGAAAACCGTGGAGCTGTGGTCGTATATCAAACCACGGTTTTCATTCCCTGTTCAAAACATCGAAAATCATTCATGCCCAGCCTAGCAATCAGGCCTTGGCTTCTCTAACACCAAAGAAACGGGTGTTAGGGGTTGTAATAACGAGACCTGTTCACGCTCCGCTGGGGCCCAGTTGTACTGCAGCTTAACAGTATGGAGAGCAGGAAACATGCTCGCATCTTGCTCCAATAAGCATCTTACAGCCTCAAATATGGAACTTGAGTTCCATGAGAGGTGGCGCTGGGCCATCAAACTCGTAAATTCGATGACTTCAAGCCCTTTGGGGATCACATCTGCAATTCGCTTCGCCGGGATTGGAGAGGTTCCCATGACCAACACCCATGAAATGGTTAGCCTTTTTAGGCTTGTCATATCTCGCAGGCCCTGCAGGGAGCCATGCAAATTTAAGCAGGGAGATTTGGTTGTGTACATTCCGGTGTACATGGTGTTGAGGGTGAGGTGCTCAATTTTGCTCTCTTGGCAATTTAATGAATCAACAAACTCATCGAGGTACACGTTCTCGCTCGGAGAGATGCCTGTTCTCAGGAAACACCTCCGCGTCCAGATCAATTTCTTGAGCTCGGGGCACACGGACAAGACGGACTTAAGGCGCGATTCTGGCAAATTGTCCAGCTCTAGCGATGTGGCTGATGATGGATTGCGTGTGCCCATGGGCCACTTGGTCTTCACCCTGTCTGGGCATGCCATGGAAATTTGTTTCACTGCTGGCATCTTGAAAAACTGAAACATGTTATTGCAAAGCTCAGAATTCACATCGATGTGCTCGAGGTGTCTGAACTGATGGAACGCAGGCTCTGGGTCCTCCAATGTGGAAATGGCTGCCCGAAGCACCATCTTTAGCGTTTCCGCTCCGGTGGTTCGCACCATTCTCAGGTTAAGGCTCCTTAGATTGGGAACCAATAACAACAACAGAGCGACCTGATCAAGGCTCCACTCTGCACGCTTCAGCTTCTCCACCCAACCGGCGGGCTGGAACCTCGAGGTCCACTTAGTAGCTTCAGCCACTTTCTCGGGATCCAGCTCGAAATCGGATTGGTTGTAATGTTTACGCGGTCGAAAGTACCCCTCTTGAATATTGATGCTTCGGACGCGGTGAGCAAGGTCGGGTCGGGCCATGAGGGTTTTTATGATTGCCCTGAGAAACGTCTTGTCTCCGGATGGCAGTTGGAGGTGAAGTTTGGAGTAGAGCAGCATCTCAGCATGGGCGTGCATGCTCTGGCTAACCAAGTTGAGTGAAAAAAGATCTCCATGGGGAAGCAACTCCAAGATGGAAGTTGTTATTTCCGTGGGCAGGGTTTTTAGGCAAGGCATTGTGATAGTGACCCCCTAGCTGGCGGTGCCGTGATGGTATCAATTGGCTGTTCAGTTGGAGTTGTTGAGGCAGAGCTGCATTAGAAGTTGTCGATGTGGTGCTGGTTAGATGAGCTGTCTACGGTATCAGTTATATATAACATGGTCGGGTAAATCGGAAAGCCTGACTCACGACTATGAGGCCACAGCCACCCGTACTACTGGGCACTACCGTCTAATAGTTGGTGTTGTAGTGGAGCGGGGTTTTGGCGCCATGCTCTCAGCGCTAGATACGCCACTACTCGCCCAACCAGGGAAACAGGCAGCTTGTCTCCATGGGGCTGCAGGCATTGCGATTGTATTTGGTCTAGCTATGCGAAAATTCTGCAGCTGAAAGGTACGTGGCCAATATTGCTTTGGCTAGATGGGCCTATTTGGAGTTTTTCTTTTCTGTTGTTTGTGCTACCCTGCAGAGCAGTAAATGAGGCACGCATTGCTTTGGTGGAGGAGTGTTATTGCGGTCATTGCTTTTCCCCCCCTCCGCCATATCCCCAGCCTTGATAGCGAACTAACTAAAAGCTTGTTTATCTCATGGCGCGATTTTGGTAATTTCGTGGTCGCAGCGTTGGGCTGATGGCGTCTTACATTCCCTTCGCTATGTCGTTAGGAGACGTTGGGACGTGTGTGGATCCGTCTAGCTCCAGGAACCATCCGGCAGTGGTGAGGTGCGAGGTGCCAATTGGCAGGTGCCGGCTGGATGGAATGGTCGGCTAGCATTTAGACAAATTGCGAATTTACACAGGGAGACAGCACGTGACGGAATTTCCCACGTTGGCGTGTAGCTTTACGTGCCCCTGAATCTCCCGTTTCACCAGCGCGACGCGGCGGGAACAACGATATTCCGGTCACCCCACGCAACGCCGCTTTGGCACTATCAACAACACGGATTGTCGACGTCACTAAGCGGAAAGCTGCAATTCAGCGGCGAAATGGCAATTATCGCGGCACGACGGACTACGATCCGCTGCAATTGTTCATGATTCAGCGATGCCCGACACCGACAGGATCCTCGCTTGGATTCAGGGCATACACACCGATTCCGGAAACGCGCTCTCGCAGCCTGCAGCATTCCCAGAGCCCAAGACCAAGACGCTGAAGCGACGCCGTGTGCAACAAGTGCCATCGCCCGATCCGCCCTCCAGCATGTCCAGCGCCGAAATCCACGATGGTGACGATGGCGATGATAGAGCCGGTCGCGCAAGTAAGCGAATACATCTCGATGACGAGACGCCGCGGCCAAAGCAGCGCAGAAGGCGTGCTGTCTCCCCACAGTCGCTCTCCGGGTCGACATCAGCTTGGTCGCAGTCACAATCGTCAAGCCGCGCATCGCCCCAAAAACACCTCGCTGCACTCGAACTGAGCGACCGGGGCGTTTCCATGCGTTCGCTGGCGCTTATCCCGAAGCACCACACTGAGCTCCGGCACATGATTTCTGCCATGAGACAGATGACGCATGGCGCCGGAATCCTCAACAGCGACATGCAGGAGCAAATGATGTCGCATCCCGATGAACAAGTTGCAGAACTCGGCGAGCTGGACTTTTTGTTCTCTGAAGAGAAGCCTGATATTGGACGCATGCCTGGCATTGAGCCAGTGCTTGGCATCCTCGCTGTTGCCGCCGAGTGTCAAGACAACCTGCATCCAGAGGCCAACTGGAACTCGATGGTGCACCAAGAATTGCTTCGCCTTGCCTTGAGGTCATCCCAGTGGCCTACGGTCAAGAAACTTGTCGACTATATGCCGTCGTAAGTGAGCTTGTATCTCTTAATCCGACTTGTCCGCTAACCACCAATTACAGATCTACGGCCTCGCTTATTCCCGAGTACCTCCCGCCTTATTCACCCTCCAAAAAAGTCGACTTCTCCGTCTACATAGAACCCTCTATAGACGCCCAATCAGACACAATCCACTCAAGGATCACCGAGATCCGCCAGAGACTCTATGGAAACGCCATCAACCACACAAACTTCTACCCGCTCCGACAACGACCCATCGCCTTGAGCATTGAGACTAAGAAAACGGGCGAGGGGTGGGACGGCGCCACGGTGCAGATGGGAGTCTGGCATTCTGCTCACTGGACTTTTCTCCGGGAGCTGGCCGCAATGACACACACCGAGCCAGTAGCCGACGCCCTGCCGCGTTTTTTGCCGGGAATCATTGTTCAAGGCCACGATTGGAACTTGGTCTTCACCACGCAAGAAGGCACCCAGACAATCCTCTGGACAAAGTTGACAATTGGCTCCACGAGCGATGTTTTGGGCATCTACAAGATCATTTATGCGCTTCGTCTCCTTGGTCACTGGGCCGAGACCACATACTGGCCACACCTCAAAAGAATGTTGCTACCTGACTCCCAGACTGCTGAAGTTGGCTGAAGAAGTGATGTAATCTGCAGAAGCAACACATTACACACTTATGGCTGAACTGATAAAGGATTGATTACTGTCAAGTTCAGCTTGCGCTCGCTCCGCCTTCCGAGACGATAACGTCTCTGCATCTCCTCAGCAATCAAGCATGGGCACCCTGCCCTTCTGCTGTCGCCGAGTCGAGACACGCATGAGAAGGCCTCCCCTTTGCACTGTAGAGTGGCATTTATCATTTATTACAGTGAAGACTGCGGTCATGGATGGTGCATCCACCCTTGCCACAACACGCGGGCCTTGTAATAGAGCAGCAAATCCGCAAACTTATCGCTGCTCTACCTTGAAAACAGCGATAACGCCCAAAATATCCAAGCATGGTATTTTTAGAGGCTTGGAAAATAATGCAGACATTGAGATACCCATAGGACACGAGACTACTCCTAGAAAAAAGTAACGAGTTGATGCCAGCAAAGAATAAGATGCCCATGTACTTGCAATTTTAGCACCACCACCAGATGTACCGGAAGATAAAATCATGTGACGTCTTGACCATCGCTTTCTTGTCCATAACTCTAAATAAGGTTGATCAGTCTGATATATGCTGATGGTTCATCTTGACAATACTAAGCCCTCTAGCCTTGACTCTACTCTAGTGGATGCAGTTTGAAACGTGAATGCTTATATTTAATATTGATAGAAAACCTTCGAATTCTAGATCGTTGTCTTTATTAAAGTCAAAGCCGCGGTTTCATCTGGCGTTTGCCCGGAAGAGCCCATGTACACGTAAATAATGCTCGTCTCAGTGGTCGAGGCGTAGAAGGAGTCGATTGTCGGTTGCCCGGCCACGGCGCATGCTAAGGTGTCATCTGCATTGACGGTGCAAGCAATCTTTTGCTTCCCTGGGGGGTTCGCGAAATTCTCATCCAGCGTAAAGAGCTCAGCATTTTCCGAATACCAGGTCATGTATAAATCGCCTGCTTTTAAGTAGTTGGTCCCATCTTCAAGGGAGAATGGTGATGTGCTCCAGCCAGCCATGTCGGGGTTCAGCGAGACATAGTCTCCAAAAGACGAAGACCATTGCAATAGCTGGCCATCGAGATTGTTGGATGTAGAGGAGACTACGATTTGGAAAGGTGTAGGTGCAGTAGGTGATGGGGTAGATGAGGGAGTGGATGAGGGAGTAGATTCTGTGGCCGATGAGGTGGCTAATTCCGTGGTTGATGATGTGGTCGATGAGGTAACTGATGTAGAGGATGAGATGGTTGATGATGGAGCGGACGAGGTATTTGACAGTGTGCTGGAGGGAGTATTTGATAGAGTACTTGATGGTGTACTTGACGGAGTGCCTGATGGAGTGTTTGACAGATTGGTGACGGTACCTGGCTTACAGATGCTTGCATCCACAAGTGAGCCCAACGTCACAATGCCAAGGGAAACAGAGAGAATACGCATGATGATCAAGTGAATTGATGCCCGGGTCTGCAGGGCATGGGCAAATTTCACAAGGGGGGAAGTGGCAGCATTGAGCTGGAGGATTGGAAGTGAATTATGCTCCTCAAATTGTGAGCGGGCGTCAGGGGGGTTTAAGGGCAGTTAAGCTCTTTACCATTGTGGCGTGGCTGCGCTAACCACACAGCTACCTGCTAGTCTCAGCGGAGGAGATGAGGGCCCCTATATTTGGTGCATTATATTTGCCTCATAACCTTAGAGCAAGAGGGCGCGGGCGTGTGGGCGGTTCCGCATTCCATCGCAAAGAATGTCGTGCGTTGCGAGCGGGGACCGACACGGTGGAGTCGAGGCATGTGGGTATTATGTTGCCCTGTTTGGTCCAAATGTCTTGGAGCGCTTCGTGTGCAAGTCATTTTTTATTGTAGTGTTTGTGGAAGAAGTGAGACGATTTTATTGGCATTGTAAATGTCTGAAATTTGTCTGAACTCAACATACTACAAGAATGATTGAACAAATTTACCTGCATTCCTATGATACGTGTTGTGCGAGATCCTTTTTGGATTGGGTTTGTTTTCATTAATACTAAGGCCCAAGTAGCCTAGATTTAGAAAATGAGTGAGCAATTGAAGAGACTTCATCCAAGTGCAATGTTACAAGGTTTGGACCCAATAAACCAGAAGACTAATGGTAAATCCAATGCAACGTGTGCATGTTCGATATCATTTAAACGTTGAAGATGCAGATGCATTGAATAACCTCAGGAGGTTATCCTGGAAGGACCGAAACCACCGGATGTGCGCAGCTTGCCTCAACAGTATAACACAGATTCAAGAGATCAACTCTGCGCGGCAAACCTATATAAAACATTCTATTTTTATCTATCCTTTGTATTTTACAGTCTAATATGATTCTCTTCAGTTGTTTCTTCGCTTGACAGAAACAACTACGCCCTCCTGCCTGGCAAAGAAGGTGTTCCTGGTGTGCCACTGGGTGTTGGTCTTGTCAAAGAAGTCGAACCCAAAGTTCCACACCAGCTGGGGCGTGAGCTTGTGCAGCTCAATCAGGGCAATGTTCTTGCCGAGGCAGGTTCGGGTGCCGCCGCCAAAGGCCATCATGTACTTGTCCATGTAGTTGGCGCGCGCCTGGTCCATCCACCTGTCGGGGTTGAACTTTTCTGCGTCTTGGCCAAAGACCTTCTTGTCCAAGTGCAATACGGCCGCGTTGATGCCGACGACGAAGCCTCCGGGGATGAATTGACCGCTGATGGTCATGCCCTCTGGGGGGACAGTACGGGGAAGAGCTGTGAGTTGAAAAAAAAAAAAAGGTTAATTAACTTGCACTATTCGGAAACACGGGGAACGTACAGAGCTGTGCACCGGGGTGAATTCGTAGGGCTTCCTTGATGCATGCACACAAGAATGGCAATTGACTAGCTTCTTTGTAAGTGCAGGGCATGCTGAGACGACCATCATTCACAGCCTGGTCAATTTCGGCTTCGAGTCGGCGGTAGCTTTCGGGGTTGTGCATCAGATGGTAAAACAGGGAGCGGAAGGCGATGGCCGTGGTGTCGCTGCCGGCAAACAAGGCACCGTACGACTCCTGCTCCACGTCGCCCCAGCGGTAGTCGAACTTCTCTCCGCTCTTCTCATAGACGGAGAAGACTTGCTGGGCCATGTCCGTTCTGGGGGCTTCAAGACGGGACTCGTAGGCGTCTTGCATTAGGCGTGCGGATGACTCGCCAATGTTCTTACTGTTTCATAACATGTTAGTTTGTATGGGTGGCGAGTCTCTTGATCAGCTTACACTCCCTTGGCGATTTCCTTGCCAGCAGACGTGAGCATGCAGCCCATGCCGATCAGAGGACGCAATACCGGTGGGGCAACACCCATTAAGCACACAAAGGGAATCATCTTGTCCAGAGACTTGATCCAGTCATTCTGATCCTTGCCTTCATCAACAAAGCCAAAAGCGCGACCGTAAAAAAGTTCACCAATGATATCGAAGGTGTACCTAAAGCACGCATTAGCGTCAAGCACACAAATCCACTCCGCAAGTTGATCTATACCAGTGCAACCATTCTCCAAGATCACAAGCCTTGCCGGAATCCGCAAATTGGCCCAATCGTTCGGTCAAGAGGTTGCTACAGGAGTCAATGTATTCTTCCGACTTTGCCACATTGCTCATAGAATAGACGCTGCTAGTGATTCTTCGCCTCTGGCCATGCTTCTTATCGCTTTTGCACGAGAAAACGTCGCCGTGGGGGCTGAAACCGGTGGTGTTGTAAGGTTTGTAGAATTCAGCCTTGTCCAGGGCGTTGGAGAAGCGGTAGATCTGTGCAAAAGCTTCAGGGCTGCAATTGATGTTAATTATTATGAACAAAAAAGCTGAAGAATGCATGAGACTATCTCCACATACTCGGAGCAAGACACTTCGTCGGGTGCGATTCTGATGAGCGGGCCATGTTTAGCGTGGAGAGCCAGCTCGTCCTTTTCGACATCCTCAGACCAAATTTTACGCATGTACCAGAACCTCGAAACTGATGCGAGGAACGGCCCGGGGATACTGCTCAGAGGATGAAAGAGGCGTGCATAGATAATCCAGCCTATCCAATAAAGGACAGGCAAGGCCGCGAGGAAACCCAATTTGGGCAGTGTAAGAGTGAGATCTGCCAGCATTGTAGTCAGATCTTACAACTTCAAAATATTATAAAACAAGGAATAAAATATTGATGTGATTTATTGCTGGATACACTAGAGCTGGACAAGCCTATATATATGAAATGCGAACACCTTAGAGACCTATCGGCCTCGGAGTCTTGATTCCCATCCAAAAGCGCCATTAACGTCCCAAATCGATATCTCGCGCTTCGCTTTGGCTCCTTTGGATCGCCGCTGAATAATATCGAGTGGATTGCACGTGACGCTCAAGGTCGAACAGACATGAGCTTCGCATGAAGGTGGGAACTGGGTCTCAAGCGGGCCAAGTGGAGGGCAGGGGCGGCCCATAAACAGCTTGATGCGCAGAGGTGCTTGGAGCCGCCAAAGACCCCTGTTATTTTCGTACCAGGAGCGAAGATCATGCCCCTAAATGCCGGGAGGGAATAACAATCGGATGCAGGCTGCAGCATATAAGGTGCTCGGCGCTCGGCAGGTAATAAGAGCTTTTGGCTCCGCCAATCATTAGAACCAGCCATGCTCCACCACTGCAAAAAACAGATACGACGGAGATTTTATTAACTTCAATTGTCCGTTGGCCGCGTGCGAAACGTAAACTTAGCCGTGCCGCGTGCAAGTACCGCATACGAATTTTGAGGTGGAAGTATAATCCCGAGACTCAGCATATGCATTATTTATTTATGGTCGTGGCCAATTTGGTAACAGGCTACCAGATATACGACACATACGACAGCCCTAAGAGTGTGTGCAAAGCCGACTTTGAGGACCCTCTCGCGAATGGATCCAACGACTGATGGTTCCTATGCTTCTTGGCCAATGAACACAATGACAATGGTAATATAGACCATGAAAAAAAAACAGTTTCACAGGATGGCAAAGGCATTCACAAGATACATTATCCACCCACTCATTTTCAAAACCCTTGTCATGGATCCATGCCCCCATTGCCGGGCACGCGCTAGCCACGCCAAGTGGATTCCTTGGCGAGCACTGACGGTTTTTATGGCGTCGAGCTTTTCACCTTATACTCAACATCCCCCGCTAACTCTGGCACCACGCACTCGCTGATAATCCCAACGACTCCCGCGTGCACTGGTCTAGCCACCCTGGACAACAGCCCCATCGGACCCAAGGCAGCCTCGGTTCGGATCCACGGCAAGCTTCACCGAAACTTCGGATCCGAATGTAATTGGCTCGCTTTTTCTAGATGGATATTATTTAGTTTAGAGGTTAGCTCTGGCTAGGATAGGCTGGTGGGACACTGGCTGGGATTAGACAAGTCTTGCCATTACCAATATGGCCTTAGTAGCTGGTATCGCGAATATGTGGTCGAACACTTTCTGACTATAGGGTAATTCTCCTTTGGTATTTTCTTTTTGAGTATATCTAGCAGTGTGAGAAAGTCCCGATGAGCTAATCAAGGTGACTAATTCTTATGAGCACATTTATCGCTATCCAACTTGGCTGACGATAGAAGTCACTCCAGTGTTATGTTTATCAAGTTGACTACTAATGTCCATGCTAGGCGCTATGTTGACTGGATAATTTTTGATATTTTCTGGGTTTGCTTTGTATTTTGTGATGACGTAGACCAAGGTATAAATTGAAACTCTTTTACACCAGAGAAGAAACGCAATCTTTAGCTATCCAGCAAACATCACCTAATATTGTACACAAGTTGACCATTAGACTAAGCTGATTGGCTCTAATACAAACCACACGCATCTACCGATAAAATCTGTCTGGCCATTATGCAATTTAAAAGGTCCAATGCAGCTGGCTTAAACTGGTGACGACTGAATATATGGCAAGCTGTGCCATAGCCAGTCAAGTTTGGTTGCAATCTGTGATAAATTCGTGATACTTGTCGCTCGAGAATATCAAAGCGTGACGTCATGTTGTCTCATAATATGAATGTTTACTTTTGTTCATCACCTGTTATTGACATCAAGGCCACTTGGCAGAATCTGCTACCTTTTGATTCACCTTAGTTGCGTCAAGAGAGCACAAAGGACCGGAACCGGACCCATTAATCAGTGGTGCAATTGGTCATTGCCCCTTTCTGGATTCTCTGGCCCCGACAGTGACAGCAGCTCTATCCAATGTCACGAATTGAGGCTTTGCCTCAATGCCTTATATAGCTAGTTGTCAAAGCTATGGGTAGCTTTGACAATACGTATCCTTTTGCCTTAGTGGCATATTAGGATAATGGTAGTATACCATTGAGGGTCGTAGCGCTAGCTATCGCTTTAGTCTCTTTGTGGCCAATCCCTTACATCCAAGAACGGAGCCCTGACATTGTCACTGCGGGTCATATTTTGATCTTCCTAAATTTCTGTGTCCTACTTGAAATATTTGCTCTTTTTGGGAGAAATATCCCGCGTGCATTCACAATCATGGCACCGTTTTTCAATAACCTTCCGGATGAGATTATTCGTGAAATCTGCACATACTTTTGCTTTCATTGCAATAAAGACCCAGCGGCGACTTGCTCCGTCCCAGGCGACGATAGGCAAAGGCATCGTGTTAAGCAGAGAGAATGTTCTCTCCGAACTTACGATTTATCAAGCCTGTGTCGGACTTCAACACGGATGTATCGGATCGCCAACCCGATCCTATACCATGCCATGATGGAATCTGGTATATCTCCGCCTACTGCGCCATTTTTCCTTCGTACCCTTTCCCAAAACCCGGAGTTGGGTGCTACAACCAAAGATATCGTCATTAATACCGATATTTACATGAAAGTTGAAAAAGATGTCATCGATAAAATTGTCGAATATATGGGCAATGACCTTCTGTGGTATAGGAAACCACTGCGCACCGATCAGTTCGGTGCAATCATGCCGGATGTGAATGGCATAATAATTCATGTGTCATTTATTGTCGACTGGATCCTATACCATGTCGATAAATTGGAGAGTCTATCGCTGCAACTGTCAAACGACATCAAATACGGGGCATCGCTACCTCTAGCTCCACCCCTTCCGTCTTTGCGAAAATTGAGACTCGTCAATAGCGAACCCGACTACGGGTTTTCTATGTCACAAGTTTCTGAAATTCTGCGCAGAGCGCCGAATTTGGAACAGCTTGAACTCCGCATGTGCACTCAGCTTGAATTGGACTTGGAATTACACAATCTGAGGTCACTAAAACTTACAAATTTGAGAGTTTTACGATCGGACCTGCGGGAGTTTTTATTTGCATGTCCAAATGTGACATCCTTTATTTTTGAATGCCTCGGCGACTTAAAAAAAAACCCGACTTCGATTCAAGTGAAATCACGAATCTCGGAGTACTGGTACAGGAGCTGAGGCATTGGGCAGAACAGCTGCAACATATCGCGGTTGTAATCGAGAGCGTATACCCGTATCAGAGACTGGAGAATGGTGTGACCATGAACACATACGATAATCAGGACTTTCTTAATGGAAAATTCGTTCCCGACTTGAAAAGATTTTCTGTTTTGAAAAGCTTGGTTCTGACCGAGGAGGCTCTCGGTGCAGAAGTAGATGACATTCACCTACGAAATGTCAACTTGGTCGACTTGCTTCCACCATCTATTGAAACGGTGGAGATTAGGAGGGTGACATCAAACTTCTTCTATGAAGCTGTCAAGGATTTGAGACAACAGCTTCAGGCAAATGATTTTCCTCATTTCAAAGAATGTCACGTTGAAGAAATTATATAAATATTCTCTAGGAATAAGTCTTAGATCGGTTGCGGAGTCTGGCTCATTGGTGTATTGTGCGATTGGTAATCCGGATTGGATTTCTTTCGGATATTCTTAATCAGCTTTGATGGATGGATCGAGCTGCCGATTCATTGTTTGGAGGGATATCGCTCTCGTAGATGACGGAGGCTTCGATAGCTCTCTTCACTGGCGCGCGCGGGCGAGCGCAAGTGTGTGTTGGAGTGTGCGTGATTAAGTGTCTATGTTTCAGTGTGTATATTTTAGTGCGTGTTTGAGTGTTGGTTGCTGGATGCTTGATTGGTAACTGAACTATTTATTGTATGTTGTTTGTATTAAGTATTTATTAAGAATTTCATCTGGCATTGCCTCTAGGTTTCCAACTTGACAGCTAGTGGGTTCAAAAGTTTATATAGGCCGCCGCTTCAAGTCTTGTAATCTTATCTTGCTATGAAAGAATAAAATAACTACGGATATCTAGATTGGAAAAGAATCAATTGACTGAGGTAAAAGGTTCTACTTTATCTGTAGAGGAATTTCTTGTAGCTAAAATTGCGCCCCTGCTGAAGGGGAAAGCAACCTATAAAATGCGATTCTGACTCTGCAAACGATTAAGGAACAAGTCGAACGACTATGATATATATAGAGGACGACCGTGCGGGGTATGAGTGAACCATTTTGAAAAGGCTTTGAATACTTGACTCATCAATTTCATAACGATTACGTTCTTGAAAACCCAGACGAGTTTCTATTTTATAGCTCCGTGATTGACTAGTTTAATGAAGGGGATACAAGGGTTAGTTTTCCTAGTGAACTAACGCCATCGTTATTCCCGAAAGCGACTAGGGATCAGTGACGAAATTGGCATTAGGAATGTGGGTTGCAACAATTTTGGAGGTGTCAAGAAAAGTTGACTGCATTTTCTCTTACATGTCCTTTAAGAGCGGTTTTCTCCGTTTGACAATATGCAGACCCTTGGTCTATTATTAAAAATAGGCATGTGGTGGCAGTGGCTTCGCCTCAAAAGGCCCGAGATTAAGATTTGCAAGGGCATAGAATGGAGTTTCACGTGCAGAAACTAACCCATTTCGCTGCTTAAATACCGCTTTGTCAGCGGGGAATACAGTGGATCCGTGCGCGCGAAACTGGTATATTTTTTACTTTCCTTGACTCGGGGTCGCATCGATACCACAGCTTCTTTTTGCAGGTGTACCGGGATTTTGCAGCCTACATCATTGAACATTTCCTTTAAGTTGCAAAATTTCAGGCACGTGGGCTTTTTCAACGCTCTATTGATTTCACTTTCGGCACATGTATAGACAAAAAAGGTTCCAAGTCATGGTTCAGAAGCGGGCTTGTGATTCTTGTTACTCTCGAAAAGTATGTACAAAAGTGGTTTCATTTTTGATCTGTCCCCTACACTTAACTTTCGGATGAGATATGATTTCTCGATAAGAATATTTTAGCTCAATGACTAACTGCCGAAAATGGGGTTATCCATAAATAGATTCAATGTGACTCAACTGACCCGAGTATCCCTTGCGATTGGTGCAAGCACCACAAACTCGACTGCACATTTGATAGAGTGCGGAGACGGAAAAGGAGACCTAAATACAAGTATGTGCCTCATATTGAGCAGTTCACGCAAAAAAGGTATCTTATAGGGTTGTATGGAATGACTATCTAACCCGGTGACGATGGTTGCTCTTCTTAGGGGTCAACTAGATGCGGACCTCAAGCTCTACGAAAGCCGAGTACAGCTCGAAACCGCTTTGAAGAAGGCAGATACACACCATAGGGCTAATATCTCCTCGAATACTTCGTCGCATCCTCTCTACGCCTCAACTTCTTGCTCCAACGCAAGAATTGAAGGGCATGTTTCAAGATCAAACCGAGACGTCGCCCGAGAAGGAATATCCGTCTTTCATTCACAAAAACACGCAAATGTGACTGCTGATCACAATCAATCGAATGTTGATGGCTCCTTTGGCCAAATCCACTGTAGTGGATATCATTTGGGCCAAATTAGCTGCCATAATGGGCTGCCAGTACTCTCTGACGTTGGAGAGAAATGGCTGTCAGCGCAGGTTGGCGAGAGTGCGTCTTTTCTAAAGTTCCACCAGCCCCTATTCACTCGTGCTTTGCCCAGCATCCCAACAGGTTCAACAAAGCATTATGAGTTGCCCGATAAAAGCTTGGTCGATCAAGTTGTGGCTGCCTTCTTTGGTTCTGCATTCCGCTTTTTGTTTCCCGTTGTCGATAGAGTTCTGTTCAATGATACTGTGGCACTGGCATATCAAACATCCAATGGACTGTATTCTACTGAGCATATAAATGCTAAGGGATGTGTTTTCGCCTTCCTTTCAATCGCCCATCTTTTTCTGAAAGAAACGGAACATCCTCCGACTGTCGATAGCGACTATTGTGCAGTTGCTGGGCAGCACTTTCTGTCAGGTACTCTTGAAGATGCTAGTATTGTGACTGTGCAAATGGCGTTCATGCTGGTAAGAGCACTCATTTCATCTTCGGTATCTTGGCAAACCGCGTCTAATGTCTTCTTAGCACATGTATCAGACAGTTACAGGTCATTTGCAGACTGCTGTTACACTGCATGCTGTTGCCTGCCGCATCGTACTTGTTCTTGGAGGACATAGTTACGCACCGATAACATCATCGTACGAGGCAATAACCAAAAAGGACCGAGAAGCGTACCATCTTCGCATGCTGTTTTGGCTATGTTATATCTCGGACAAAGACATTGTGCTGCGAGCGACACAGCCTCCACTTATATCTAGTGAATATTGCGACCTTTCAATTCCCAAAGATTATGCGAGTTGCTACTACTACCTGCTAGATTTGGATGAAGCTCTTGGTCCTGCGGCTTTCGGGTACGAGAAACTCACACCCCATTTACACAGTGATCTGCATTTAAGCTTTCTCAAGGAGAAGACATATCGATTGCTGTATTCAGTGCAATCGCTAAGAAAGTCCGATGCTGAAATTATTCGATGCATCCGCGAACTGGATGATGAATTGGAGACATGGCGATTGAAGGTTCCCACCGACTTTCGACCGTCGCTTTCCGTTTCGACAGACAACAGTCTTGATCTACGGAAAAAGAAACTCCCAGGATACATGTGTCATGCTAAATTGCATTTCGAGTATCATCACCTTATATCATCTATTCATAGAGCAAGTGAAAGGTGTTCTATCATACAAGATGATATCTCAGAGGAAAAGTATGACTGGAATTCGGGAGTTCGTTCAAGCATGGCGCTATCATTAGAGGCTAGTCGTTCAACGCTTGTTTATCTTGAAGCTGCTGTAGATGGATTGGATGGAGGGGCATTTTGGTAAGCATCATCTTCATCTGATTCCCTTGAATATCCAGATGTCGCGTTTGAGTTTGCCAGCTGTCGCTTTCTATTTTAAGCCACAATTGCTAACATCAAAAGGGTAATTGTTTTCTATCCCACGACAGCTGTCATGACCATATTCCTGAATATCTTGAAGAAACCTCTCGATCCACAAGTTCAATATGATTTGGATCTTCTTGGATCAGCGATCAACATCATAAACAAGATTCCAGTTCGAAAGTTCACCTTGTACGAACTAGAACATATCAATACCGTCAACGCATTTGTGTTGGAGCTGATACGGCTAGCTCATCGGGCCATCTCAAAAGCAGTAAACGAACAATAATTATGATTATAGGTACCATTACATTAAATGGCTCTGGTCCGGGATCAGATTGTTGGATAGGAGGGCAGTTTTCATATTTTTAATTAGCGGAGTGCAAGACTTGCCCTTTGAAATATTCAGCATCAATTAAATCTCAAAACATTGCGTAGCTGACAAGAGTGATATGATTCCATGGATCGTATTTCTCACGCTGACGAGGTAAATTTCGCATCTAATTGCATTAATAATCTAACCGCTACCTCGTCATAAAAGTATAGCACAGGGAAACGGCTGACTAATCTTAGCCTTGCGTTAGATGAAGCTGGGTATCTCAAGTGCCTGAATCTTTCCGCCCTTGACGATGCCATCGATGTTTGCTGGGCCTGTTGTCACATACAGGGTAGTCGCGTCCCATTCAGTCCTCCCAAAATGACAGACTGTACCTGTGGAAACTTCAAACGACTTAGCCGATCCAGCTAAGATTCTATAATCGCCATTGGGGCTGATTGCGAGAAGCTCATTTTGGAAGTTGGTAGTTAGCCAAGCCGTGTCAGAATTTCCTGGCCCGAAGATGAAATCGTCTGTTGCTTCCACAAGTGGTTTAGTTACTAGCTCCACGGGTGTTCTAGGTACAAGGTCGCCGGTATCCGTGATCGCAACTTTATACAAACTGGTCAGAACATTGTTTGTCCAATAGAGATTCCCTTTGTGAATTTGCATCCCGTCGATTCCAAGAGCAAAAGTAGAACCATTCGCAAAATTGCTCATCTCGTCGACTTTGGCCATAACGTTGTACTCGCCCGTCGTGACGTCAACTTTCCATACGAGCCCCAACTGAGCATCTGAAATGAGTACAATATTCGAATTCTGAGGCACTGTTGCCATGCCATTAGGCAAAAGACTTTCAGGAAGGTGGGTTACGAGTTCTGGCTCTGGAAAAGGCTGTGCAAAATTCGCCTTCCAGACGCTCGTGGTTCCCTGCATGCCGCCGGAAGTCCAACTAAAGTTGGCACCAGCAAAAACAAACACATCGCCTGTTGTTTCCGTGATACCAGTTAGACCAGTAACGTTGCTGATAGTGAAAAGGCGGTTCATCCCTGGAATGTTGCTCCTAGGATTCGAAATCTCGTAAAGGGAAGCATTTGGACTTAATGTTGTGACCAAAAGGTTCCCATTAGATCGAATTGCCAGATTTTCGATCCACATATCCTCTCCGAATTGCACCACTAGGCGATTCGGAATAGGAGTTGATGCATTTGACCCCTGAGCCAAGGGGACAGTCGCAATTGATAGAGCCAATGCGAAAAACAACCCCAAAAACATTGTTGATATTTCAGAGTGAAAGCGAAGGGAATGTTTATGGACGTATGATGAATAATGCTATATTTTCAATGATGTGGACGATATGCTCGCTATGTTGAGAACAAAAGGTAGAAAATGCCTCACCTCGTTTGGCCGGGGATGTATGAAATTTATAGGCCGAAAGATGCATGCCCGTTGAATATTTTACCGAAAATTGAACGTCCAAAATTTGTCCCAGCAATTTTGTATCAATCCGAGGACTCTTGATGTCATAACATGGAGAGCTTTATTATTTCAGGGATCCACCGCTGATTAAGCGGTGGATCTGAGTCGTAAATGTATTAGCGTGAGTTAGGATGGCTTGGGGTAACTGACTTGTTGCGCTCGAGCCAATCTCCGCAAATGCCGCGATAGGTTGAGTGTGTCTGCCCCCGCTTCGCTTGACGCTTGCATCGCTACGAGCCTTGTTTACTCGTAAACCGCCATGGACAGTGACACAGCCTCGCCAGGGCTGGTTAGCGACCACGCGTGTCTAGATTGCAAGAAGAGAAAGCGCCGGTGCGACAAACGACTTCCCGAGTGCAACCGATGCCGACGAAGTAGCCGCCAGTGCGACTATAAGGATGCCCCGGAGCCTGATCCGACTGCCCGCGATTTAGCTTCTCTTCGCACCCGCGTGGCGGAGTTAGAAGCCCGGCTGGCAACCAGGGCATCACCTACACCGTCAGAATCTCATCAGTCAGGGTCTGACCAGGAATCAAGTCGCACCCCGCTGGCCAATGCTACCTCAACAAGTCTTGAATCTTTTGGCGGTTCCAGGCTGCATCAGCCCACTAATCCCAACGACTTACCGGTTTCCCTCTTTCTCGATATTGATCTCTTCAGCTCTTCTCACTCTCCATTGCCAAAAGTGCAACTGGAAATTCCAATGGTGAGCCACTACCTGCCTCTCCAACCCAATTCTAACATTTGATTTGAATCCAGGAAGTCCTGGATCTTCTCAGCCATGGAAATATGGTCGTCGAAACTTGCCAAGCATACTTTTCTACCATTCATAGTTGGTTTCCTTTTATCTCAAAAAAGCGAATGGAACTCGGAATATCGTTGCAAAACACGGGCCCTGATATCGCGGCCATGTTTCTTGCTATGAGGCTTCTTGTTGCCATCCCGGAAGAGGTCGACCAAAAGAATATATACGTCCACGCCAAGAACTTCATCACTGCCTTGGAGATGCGAGGTTCGATTTCTTTGGCGTGCCTCCAGGCTATGATCCTTGTGGCCTTGTATGAGTATGGCCACTGCATATATCCTGCAGCCTGGATGACAGTAGGATCTTGCATTCGGTACTTAGAGATATTGTCTCTTTCCGCCTCCGGTAACTCCATAATCCTTGGACTGCCTGTAAGTTGAATTGAAGTTACTTCTTGATGTACCTTTTCTCTAGTTTGTGGTTACGACAGTGTTTGAAGTTTGTCAATTGGATTCTAACTCTGGCGGATTCAGACTACGTGGACAGAGGCGGAAGAGAGAAGACGAGTTTGGTGGGCCGTCTTCATTCTCGACCGAGTCTCAAGTATCGGAAGCAGAAGAATATGTTTCCTCCCGGAACCATCTCAAGACAGAAGCTACCCAGTGGATGATAATGCTTGGGTATGTGTATATGACGACACTTGAATTATTCACCCGGCTTTTTGCAGACGACGCCATAGCTTACTCAGTCAATTGCTGACATAATTCCGGATCTAGGACGCAGGAGAAGTGAGAGTTGCTTTGAATTATCCTTTTTCCACTAGCTTTGTGGTACATCAATCGCCGTTTTCTCGACTATGCCAATCTGCTGTCTACGTTGGCCGAGCCATTGCCAATGCACGATGGCTGGAGCCGAGAAATGTCTCTTTTCTCAATAATACAAAATCCTTAAGCAAGGATATCGGCGAGTTTATATCGGCTCTAGATGATACGGCTACAACTGCTTGCTCGGTTACTTCTTTGGCATTGTTTGCTTCGCAATCTCTTGCGAGATCCGCGCTTTATATTGTACTTGACTCTTTCACTTGCCCAGAAAAGATTGTGCCTGGAGCTGGTTATATTCAGGCTGGAACAGCCAAAAGCCAAGAGGAGCTCTATTTGCAGGTCCATGCGATGGATACCATCGATTCCACTAGCCAAGAAATGCATCGGCTCACTAAAAGAATCTCTGAGTTTATTAATTTAGAGCAGTCTCCTAGTAACTTATGGGGAGGTGTAAGCCCTTTTGTACTTGAAGGGATTTATTTCGCAACGGCGACCTTGTACTGGCTCTTTGGAGAAAGTGGAAATGTTAAATACCAGCCTCCAATAGCTGACCTTTCTGCTTTTATGGATCAGCTTGGTGTTAGATGGAGACGAGGCAAGCAGTATGGCCCCTTGTCTAAAACATACCGAATTGTGGAAACTTGAGGTGCGTTGTAGTGCTGATGGCCAATGTTGAGGTTTGGTAGATGGAAAACACCACAAGGTTTCCCTACCGAGTATTGTCAAGAACACAAAGGATACGATATTTTACATGTAAGAGAAGGATCATGGGGAAATAAAAAAAAGGGAATGGAGTTTTATTTTATTTATTCTTTCATACAAATACTATGTTGACTCTAGCAGATGCATTACTAACTGGCCCTGTGGGTTGCTGCAATTTGTGAAAAACAAACGAGCTAAGATTCTCAATATCTGCTCAGTGACTAGACGAAGGTGATGTGTGCAAGGATTCACATCTCCCACTCTGTTCGTTAGCCGGCTAGGCCAAAATATAAGTCTATAATCGCGATGCTCGCAATTACGGGTGTGGGTTACAGCTGCTAAGTAGGAACATCCGTAATGTGCAGCGGCCCAGATCATAACAATAGGTACATCTATTAGTGATATTTTAGAGTCAGACTATACCAAGAAATTGCACTTTATTGCCAAAGAAAGATTTCTGCTATTATATGTGTGTGGAAAGCCTAAAATCTGAATCATAGGAGTTAGTATACCTGGCGAATTGGGTTGGTATTGCTAGATATCCAGCTTCGCGTGTTAGATGAAAAGAAGCACAGAAGTTATGAACCTGTAGCCATTTGCCATAGTGTTGTACTTCAAATTTTCATTCTTTAAGAGACAGAAATTTTATATTGAATTTGTAGAGTTTGAATGAGACTTCTATTCACGGAGCCATTTTGTAACTAGTAGTTGCAAGTTAGTAAAAGAAAATGGTTCCTTTCAGCTAATGGTCACACTGAGAACTATTTCAGTCTAGCTACTCAAAGGAATCTTGAAACCTGTTTCTCAGACCATTTCCAGTATTCTTTTCCCAGTTCGGCATCGGTCAAATCCTTGCGAGCCTCCTCAATCCTGCCGAATGGGGAGACTAATTGTAACAGATTAGCTTTCTGCATAGCGAACATTCTCACCATACGTACCCCATCCGCCATTATTTGCCTCCGTAATATCTGAACTAAGGCCAGCAAAGAGCTCAGTGTACGCTCCATTGATTGGTTCGGATGTAATCATTTTCTAGAGGTAACGTGTTAAATCATAATGCTTGGTAGGAAATGATCAAAGACCTACAAACATGGCTAACTGCATCTTTGGCATATTCTGTTGCAGATTTGTCACGAAATTGCCAGGGTTCAGAGCCTGGATAATAGTCAGCATACGAGCTCTCGGGATGGAGAGCAAACACCAGGCCACGCACGACGCTTATGATACCCGAGCCACCGAACCTTCTCGCGAATTCGCAAGAGTGGATCACGCTTCCAGCTTTACTTCGAGAATACAACTGCCATATTCCCTCATCTTTGTGGTAATCCATATTGGTGAAGTCAATGGCTGGGCGTGGGGCACCATCAGCCGCGCTGGATGACACCCAGACGACTCGAACAGAATCCTTGAGGGCGCCCATGGCGGTCTTAGCTAAAATAGGTTGGAGGAAGTGTGTCAGTAAAAAGTGTCCGAGGTTGTTAACCCCGAGCTGCAGCTCATAACCTTGGACAGTCTTGGATCCCTTGGGGGGCACCATGACGCCAGCATTGTTCCATAGCACATCAAGCTTGGTCTCACGAGCTAAAAAGTCTTGTGCAGACTTTTTGATGGTTGAAAGGTCGTCAAGGGTCAGCTGAAGAAAGAATATCTCCCCCTTGGACATAGGATACATCTCCTTGCACTCCTGAATAACCTGGAGTGTCTTGCTTTCAGAGCGGGCGGCGATATATACCCTGCCATGGCGCTGGTAAAGAATTTTGACCAGTTCTTTGCCCAGTCCACCAGAGCCACCAGTTACAATAAAGACCTAGACGGGAGTGTTAGGAATTCTGGCGACAGAGGTTGGAATAGGCTGTCCCGCTCACTTTTCCGTGTTGATCCTCAAGATTTGCCTCGGTTAGAGTTGGCTTGTGAGGGCAAATGGTGCTGCGTCTAACATCAAGATTGAGACTCATTTTGAAGTGAACTTTTGTTGAAGAGGAGACCTAGATATGAAGATGGAATGGGAGAAGAATAATAAATAATCGTTGTTGAAGCTCTGAACACAGAATGATAACTGCTTTTATAATATTTGGAATGAACGCGATAGCTCCCTTGCTGTAAAATGGTCATCGCTGTTGGCAATGCGTGGAGGTGTGGACGCGGCCGCGCCACCCGCCCCGACCAGCCCTCCGCAACTTTGACTCCCCAAAATCACAATGACACAGACCTCCAAATGGACCTTCAAAGGATAAACCCAGCACAAATCATAATATTTAATGGGTCACAAATAGGCGCTAATACAGAAATGGCGAGGTCAGTTTGACGGTTAGCGCAAACCTTGTGACGGTGCCTTGCGGGGGATGCGGCCGCATGCTAAAAGTTGAAGCGGGCCAGGGATGTTTTGGACGATTTTTGACGTGCGGAGTTTGAGAATATTGTAGCGGAGATCCACTCCTATGACAAGCGGAGGCTGTATTCTGGCTGATGCGAACTAGAGATTTGAATCTCAAGATCAAATAGTCATAAACGTATATAGAGCCCAAGTTCGAACGTTGTGTTTTAAATTCGACATGTCTTGTACTTACATTTCACGTTTCTCAAACGGACAAGGAAATTTATTCAACATATTACTCTCATTGGGAAAAAGTCTATCTCACCACTAAACAGGAGACTAGTCATTCACGACGAAATTTCCGCGTCATCTAACATCATCGCAATGGGTTCGTTCCTCAGCAAGAGCGTTTCGTTCGACCCCCAGACGGACATCCCATCTCTTGAGGGAAAGGTTATCCTCGTCACTGGAGGTAATAGTGGATTGGGGAAACAATCCATCATTGAGCTTGCAAAGCACAGCCCTCTGGAGATATGGCTCGGTGCTCGCAGCCGCACCAAGGCTGAGGAAGCGATCCGCGACATCAAGTCGCAAGTTCCCAATGCTCCTCCTCTCAAACCTCTTCAAATGGACCTTGCTTCCTTTGAATCTATTCACGAAGCAGCAAAAGCATTCTGTCAACAATCGAAACGCCTTGACCTTCTTCTTCTCAACGCTGGCATCATGTCTGTTCCCGAGGGGACGACCAAGGATGGCTATGAGATACAATTCGGTACCAATCACATGGGTCATGCGCTTTTATCCAAGCTTCTCCTACCCACCCTTCTGAAAACTGCCGAAGAACCCGGCGCTGATGTTCGTGTTGTTGTCGTATCCTCATCGGCACATGAATATGCCCCGAAGGAGGATGGAATCCGGTTCAACACCCTCAAAGGCACGGCTCTGCAGATCAGCACTGTGGCGAGATATGGCCAGAGCAAGCTGGCTAATATCCTGTTTGCGCAGGAATTCGCCCAGAAGTATCCGCAAATTAAAGCGGTTTCTATCATGCCGGGACTTGTCAACACCAATTTAGCCAATACAATGAGCGACAATAGTTTCATAATGCGCATAGCTTGGAAGATTACCGCTGCTTTTATCGGTGTTAACGTTCAGACTGGTGCCTTGAATCAACTGTGGGCCTTGACCGCCGCAGATGTTACGTCGGGAGAGTACTACACTCCTGTTGGCAAGACTGGTCAAGGAAAGAGATGGACAGACAGCCCGGACCTTGCAAGTAAACTTTGGGATTGGACTGAGGCGGAATTGGAGAAGGAAAAGCTTTGAGTATTTTCAGAAGTACGCTTTAGTATTGACATTTTTGGTAGTAAATGAAACTGCGAGATTCAGTAAACATATTTCCTTAGTGATTTCTATCAAAGAACGTATAAATATGACCCACAGTAATCTTCATTGAAATCAACGCTCAACCAAAACCTGTGTTTCAACCGGCGCTCAAGACATCCTGTGAATTGTTGACAGTCTCGAGAGGACGCTTTCTCGCCAACTCCAAAGACCGACCCAAGTCGCGCCCGGCCCGAATCCAACTTGTCCAATGACTACCGCTGCAGAAGCCTGGGCTGCTTCCCGCGTAGTCACATAACCGAGGCGTCGCAGGTCCCAAATCGAATACAGGCCGTGGCCGATGTATCCTACAGCCGCAAAGGCTAAATCATATTTGAACACTGCTGCAAGTTGCTGTGGGATGGTAGGGAGGGACCAATCACGGATGAATGGATTTGGAAGGCTGAAGAAAGTCTTCGTAATGGAAATGCCAGGATGAAAATACGAGTATGCCATGGTCGCAACGTGGGCAGTCGCTTGCATTGCAAAGGCATACTCGTAGACGGACTTTAGGATATGTACGTCATCTTGTTTATACCTATCAAAATGTTCCTTGTCTCCCTGTGAGGGTTCATCTGATGTGGGCTGTTTCTCTGAAATACCCTTTGTTGGCACCACTTCAAGCGATGATCTTCGCTTTCGCCACCATCGTAGCGCGGATGAAAAGGCGGCAGTGCAGGCGGAGAACAGAGGAGGTGCAAATTGCCACAATGTTGCCCAATGTTGCCAGTTCTTGGTGTTTGAAGTCGGGAGGAGCATCATGATTGTTGGTATGACATAGCTGATGGTGAGTGCTGGGACCAGGACCTTGGCAACATCAGGCTGAACGTAACGACCAGGAGGGCGATGGAAAGATTGAAAAGCAGTCAGTATCGAATACAGTGGAGCAATTCTCCCGATTCCCTTAACTTGCATTCCTACCATAAACAGGCTTGGAAATGCCAGCAAAGTGCCTTGGTTGCCGATTCGGTATCCCTCAATGGTATATATCAAGAGTGGGGAAACTAGCTGGGATAAGAGGTAAACCACAGGTATCTTTTCGGCAACACTGTCGCTGGTCAGTGGATACGAGATCACAGACGTGATCTTGGCTAGAAAGTCAGTCATGCCAGAATTTCCGAGCCACGTTCTGGTCATTGGATCAAGCTCGCCCCAGTTACCCAAGTCGTCAAAAGGGACTCGCCAGGCCTTTGTCGACACTAACAGAGTGAGTCCCATACCAGCAACCAGGAGTCCTCTCATACCCATCGTAGCAGGCTGCTCAAAGGGTTGCGCGGGTAGCTCGAAAGTGAAGGGTATGGCTCTGGGTCTATGTGGGACTGGCAAATGCTTCAACCGTGATGCTCCAACGAAGGAGGCACCCAGTCTTTCGAGGCCGTCTTCGTCGCTGGACAGCGGCATCGCGACATGGAAGATAAAACGTGATAAGAGCGGGTTTTCAAATGCCCAGAATGCCTGTACCTTGTGAGCCAAGGCAACGACTGTCTTGGCTCGCTCTTGGCGCTTGGACTGGATGGTCTGAGATATGGCTTCCATCTCCTTGGCAGTCAAACCAGTCAGCCCATTTGGACGGCTGTCCCTCGTGGATATTAGGGCATTCATGAACTCGGCAGCTGACTCGATGGCGCTATTGCCACCCTGGCCAGTAATGGGGTTTGGCTAATGAGCAAACAAAAGTCAGCATTGATACCACTATCTTTAAAAGAACATTTACCTTATGGACTGAATCACCCATGAGGATAATGCGCTCGAAGAACCACTTTTCATAAACTGCTTCGTGCAGGGGTGTGAAGCTAGAAGATAGACGCTTCGCATAGAGGTGTCCAAACGTCACCGTCTCGGTAATCTTAATATTTGAGTGCTTCTGCACAAAGACGGCCTCATCATCTTCGCTGTATCGCGGGATGTCTTTTCCGTACTTGACTTCGGGTAGCCTCTTGAACATGAACCAGTAACATCGCTTCTCTGGACCAGGCGCAATTATAAACGAATGGCCATCTCCAGACGTGTTGCATAAATCACCATCGACCCAGCCGTCAACATTCTGGGCAATGCCGAAGCTGCATTGGTAGTAGCAGGGGACGCGTTCTTCTTCCCCTAATGGCATGTAGCCAGGTCGTGCCTCATCTGCCAGGCGTCTCATCTCCCGGCGAACAGTGCTGTGGATGCCGTCACCACCCACAACAATGTCGCCAAAATGTACATCGCCGTCTTTTGTTGTCACTCGGATGCCATTTGGAAGCTGCTCCACTTTCTCGACTCTCTTATTTAGCAATATTCGTTCTTTGTGCTTTATCCCATCATACAAGACTTCTAAAAACCATTGTCGGTCAAAAAAGAGTAGAGGATATCCGTGTCTTTGAGATAGCTTAGCGAATCCGTCTGGAGTAAAAATGCATAGTTGGGTGCGCTTGCCTGTTTTCTATGTGACCTAGAAAGTCTTTGGTATAGGACATAGACTTTCCTCCTGGAGATCTGGCGTGGGAGTTTTTAATAGCCCCATCGTGGGCCGCTGCCCTGACGGCCTCAAAGCGCCCAAGCTGATCAACGATAAGAAGGCCGTTGGGCATCAGGCCAATACTAGCGCCGACAGAGGGGGCGATATCTCCATGAGCTTCCAGTAAAACATAATCAATGTCAAACTTTTCCAGCATGTTGGCAAGAGTGAGACCAAGCACCCCGCCGCCCACGATTATGAGCTTGAAATTGCTTTCCGATGCCATGGCTGGAAATCTGATGCTGAACGAAAAAAAAACGCTAGGTGACGTAATGCAGCTTTTAACGTTAGGAGCGAGTTGTGTTGGTTGGGTTGGGGAATGCACACATGCGACGCGGTTCCTTTTATCTCTTTACGCCAGGAAATATTTGCGGGGCGCACTTGCTGCAACCACTAGTATGAACAGCTATCGTAATAGCGAGGATACCAACAACATCGTCTTTTCTTCATGGGGGATGGTGTACTCGTTCTAATTCTCTACCATGCACACATGAGACAAGGACCCACAAAGGTCTCCAGATTCAAGCAGACAACTCATGGAGATAACCCACCCTATGCAGAAGAGCCAATGATGGGGGTGGCAGAATGTCCAGCGGAAGCGGGGGGCAGCTGAAATGGCAGGAATGTACATGCTCGTTTCTTTTGCCAACCAACACTGCTCCGACTTCCCTAAGACCGGAGCGCTTGTGGGGCATTGAGACAAGCCAATACGAAGGCTTTCATGCACGTGACGGACGAGAAGGCTGATAATATTTGTTGGAAGATCAATTGCTGTTTTATTTTTGGCAAACTAGTGACCCCACAAGGCGCTCTGGTCCTACTCTTATTCGTTGTTGCGTGAGTGCCGGACATCCAGGATCCTGGGTTGATCGGGCATTTTGATACTGCACGGGTATGAGTGGGCCTAAAAGCAAATGGCGGATGCTACTCACATCACGTTATAGGAAATTTGGAGCGCTGATGCCAGGTGGTCTAGATAATGCGTTTCGTGGCTGTCACATGGAAATTAAGAGTGTGGACCAAATGCACAGCGCGTTGGCAATGCGTACGTATGCTGCTGACATCAGAAGAAATAGACTCACAACATCAGCGTTCCCGGTCCTCCGAGGATGGCATTGAAAATTATGGTTGGCCATTACGAAACAAGAAACCTTGCATCATGATGTCAAGCACCTCACGCCCAGGGTATCATTTGGGCTATGAGAGGGTGGTCGGCTGGCATCCCTCAGCCGAAGTCGGTTAACTAGCTTGTAGTCAGCGTAACATGATCCGGGAATTGTTCATCTAAACTCTATGTCTGCCTTGGCCAATATTAATTCGGCCGAGATAAGGACAACAAAATTTGGGTTGGCAGCGTTGAAAAATTATTCTTCCTGCTTCAAGATCGGCCTTCTCTCAGATCACTGGGTGGTCAAGGCAGTACACCATTCTCATACCTTATTGGCTCAGCATGCCACATCATCCCTCTACAGGGTAAGCGGAAGCCAAGCAAGGCACTCAAAGAAGGGTAACAGAATAACAGATCGCAATCTATTCTAACCAATTTTGATCAGTTAAGAACGGGGGAGGATTTTTCTATATTGATGGAGTTTCAATAAGTTCAAGAATGAAATTGAATCTATCGCTCCCCCAGTCGCAAGGCTCACGGCACGACTTTGGATTTTACCGATATAACTACATTGCCAAAATCAAAAATAAATCGGGGGTCGTACTGAGGTCAGTGTTTTAGTAATGATCAATGCTCTCTGCTGACTGGGGAATTTCCGAGTGAACATGAGTTTAATTTGGCCATCAAATGCATTTAATGAGCTATCTAGTATGCATATCGCCACCCTCTCTCATTACCACCATGTTCCGACCAATCTTCAGCTTCATCAAGTCGCTTGTTCAGAACCTTTGCACGCCATTTGACAGCACAACAGGATACTATACACAACAGGCAACCAACCAAGATCAAACCACCTCCCAAGCGATAATACGGCTCCTGTGACGTTGGGAAAAAGTATGGACTAAACCAATGGCTAACCTGGCTGATGCAATTTGCAATAGCGATCAGAGCAGCCTTTTTACTCCGTGGGGCCGGCACAAGTGTCGTCTCCCAAGAGAGTTGCAAATTGAGGCCTGAATATGTGCCAGTTATTAGCAGCACCAACCCAAAGTATCGAGCTCCAACATTGAGAGTGCTAATAAGTACGACACAGCCCGCAATGCTGGCAAGGATTGGGATAATAATGTGGTAACAGGATTCCTGAAATCTTCCCGAAGAGTAGGCCAAGCTGCAGGCACCTATGTAGGCGATGGCATATGGGGGTGCTTGCACCAGGTATGTTGTTAGTTGATCAAAATGAAATGTGTCCATAATCTAGTAGGTTAGTAAAAGATACCGAGACAGTAAGAGAAATGAGAAACATACAGAAGGTAAGAAATCCTTGAATGATTGCGCAGTGACAAGAGAGAAGTGCATCAAACAAAATAGCCAGGTAAATGGATCTCTGACAGCGTCCTTTAGCCCATCCCATGTACCTCCATGCATCTCATCTTTGCCGCCACTTGACAAAATTACGCGATATTGCGCCATCTCTCTCTCTTCCTCTGTGAGCCAGGGGGTATTGTGAGGCCAATTGGGTAGTGCGAAGAACCCAATGATAGCGACAAGGATGGATACTGCACCCTCGATTAGGAAGAACCACTGCCAGGCATGAAGCTTGAGAACATTGTCCATATTGGTAAGAATAACTGCGGCGAGGAAGCCGGATAGAATGTTGGACATGGTGTTTCCGGCGTGCCAGATTGCCATTCTTACTGGGTTCTCCTCTTTGGTATACCAAGATGAGGTCACTGGCGATGGTATGAGCTCTGAATACAGACTGGAGGCTGAAATCTCTTGAAACTTACTCAGGGTGATTGCAGGAAAAAATGGCGCCTCCATGAGACCAATAAAAAACCGCACGGCACAAAAGCCAGCACCACTATGATTATTTAGCTTTCATCCAGCGAACCAGAAGGGGGCACGGTCTGACTTTGACATTGCAGGCATACAAATCGTGCCGATGCTCCATCCAAGCATCAGGATGGACAAGAACCAACTTGGGTTCGTCTTGGCCAGAATCAGGTTCCCGGGAAGTTGTCCAATGAGGTAGCCGACATAGAAGGTGGAGATGCCGGCGTTCCAAACTGTATCCGACATATCAAGATCTTTCTGCAGACCAGCCAACCGAGCGTTCGAGACATTGATACGATCGAGGTAGCTGACTATACGTGAGAAATTTTCTAGTCAATTAGAGCGGTGCGGCTGTGAACTTACTTCATTAAAAACATCATGGTGATGACAGGCATCATTCTGCAGTCAATCTTGCTTCTGACTTGTTTATTGAGGATGTTCATTTGTTCATCGCTGAGATTGACAAGGGTTGGGAACTGGGCCTGGATTTCGGCTGGGGAGATGATTTTCGCCTGGCTAACATCGTCCTTGGTGGTCACCTTGACTTTCTCATCCATGTTTATTTCAGCCATTTTGCAATCTGAAAGGTCAGGGAGCTGTGTTGTCAATCTGGTAGATCCCATTTGAAGAGAACACCGTTGATCGTAAGTCTTTTATAAACGACTTCTTTAGCTCTCTTCTCACAAGTTTCCCCGCACTTGCTATTCCTAAAATCAGTACCATGTCCTTAATCGCAAAAACGCGGGGCCCCAGGTTTGTAACGGTTTGGCATGACTCGGAGCTGGCCGTGTTTGTTGGTTGGTTTGTTGGGATTAGAGACAAGAGAATAAGCGGGCCTCAGTGAAGAGATCCCGCGGCATCTTGATCCGCGGTTGCTTTTCCACGGCTTCGTGAATTTAATCCCGTGTCATTGAACAGGGTACCAATTGGGAATGATCGCAACCCACTTCTTCAATTTAAGCGACGAGACAATCGGGTCCATATTTAGAAGCCGGCCGACGAAATCAGACTGCATTTACTATGCCTTTGTCTCGTCTAAACTAGCTGGGATTCGGGCGCAAGCGAAGTTAAAATGTCTGCCCACGCGACAAAACAAACTCATTCTAAGAAGGTTGGTGTTTACAAGCCATTCCCACCACAGACGGGACAAAACTGAACATCTAGACTATTCCTCCTTTGGTATCATGCATCTCCGGTGCAGTGGCCGGCGCCTGCGAAGCAGCAATTACAGTAGGGAGAAATTTCTCGATTCTCGATTTAACCCATGTCAGCTGATTGACTCCAAGTACCCGTTTGAGTTTGCCAAAACAAGAGTTCAGTTACAAGGCGAGAAGATTATCTCATCACCTCCTGCCATGATGAAGCAAATATTCATGAAAGAAGGGGTCAAGGGATTGTACGTGGGGTGCTCGGCCCTTGTTGCAGTACGCCGAGCTTGCAAGACCACAAATTAGGACGGATCACTAATTTCGGTTCAGGGCACAGCATTAAAAGCCAGTGTTCGATTTCTGTCCTTTGACACGATCAAGAACAGTCTCGCGGACGAGAATGGACACCTCACGATGGAGAGATCAATTTTTGCTGGCATGGTGGCTGGTTGTGTAGAAAGCGTTGTTGCTGTCACCCCGACAGAAAGAGTGAAAACTGCCTTGTAAGTTGTTGAACCATTTCTTCTTAATTATGCGCTTGGCTTATACACATGCAAGAATCGATGACGCTCGTTCAGCCAAACGATTTCGGTCCACCTTACATGCTGCCCAGATGCTCGTCAAAGAACAAGGCATCAAGAACTTGTACAAAGGGCTTGCCTCAACAACTTTAAAACAGTGCGCGACATCTTCCATCCGCATGGGGTCGTACAATACTTTGAAACAGTCATGGCAAAAAAACGGATTGCCCCAGAGCAGCATTGCCACATTTGGTCTCGGAGCGGTCGCAGGAACTATTACCGTCTATGCAAGCCAGCCATTCGATGTCGTAAAAAGTCGCACACAAAGTGTACGAGGCGCTGGAACCATGGAAGCCATTGGAAGCATTTTTAGTGATTCTGGGATTCGAGGTTTTTGGAAAGGTAGTACTATGAGGCTGGGCAGACTGGTTCTTAGCGGTGGTATTGTGTTTACTGCTTACGAAAAGGTATCAAGTGTATTGATGTTGATGGTACGAAAAGACGATGGGTTGGTATTGAACGCTACTATATAAGCTAATATTTCAGAAGATAACCAAGAATAAATCTACAGAGCCTATAAAATTTGGGCTGCGAAATGTCATCGGCATGTTTTTGAATCCCAGTCGATGGGGTATGCTAAAGTTTGGCAACGTAAAAAAAATAATAAACTAGCCACCTCTCTGTCATGGAAGATTACTTTAGGATTATGTAAATAAAATGCCGAAATATTTAGTGAATATCTTATGTCTATAAATGCAGACTTCGTAAACTCAAGCCCACCAAGTATCTAGACCATGTCGGTTGAACCCATACAGGGCATCTTCCGGAATTACAGGCTCCGAAAAGTCATCTACATGGGGCACTGCCGTCATATTCCATCCAGAAATCTCTACTTCTCTTCGCGATGATAGCTGTTCCTTGTCTCTTGCACCACTGGTTCGTCCAAGGCTGGCGTGACCTTCGCTGTTGAGGTGCGGAGCAGCGTAAATTGAACTAGATGTTGGATGAAATGGCACTGAAGAACCACTTGTGACATTTTGGACGCCAACGCTAGACTGACCCGCATTCCTGTTATCCCCTTGCTCTTGCATAAAGCTATGAATAATCGCATCCAGATCCAACTTTTCGAAAATGTGACCGTTGACATGGGTCGATATTGTATCGATTGGAGAAATCTCTGATCTCTCGATATTCATTGCGACTGGCCTTTGACCAGATCCAATGGGTCTCTCGGGTGCGATCTCGGTTATCCCATCGTTTTCTGAATCCAGACCCACATTCATGCGATCTGACAGCTCAACAATGACCTTTCTCGCCTTTCTCACAGCCCAGTTCGTCTCCTGGTTTTTACTCAACACTGCTAGACATTGTTGGAGGTTCAGATGCGCTTCAGAGCCTGGCTCTTGCTGTGCAGCGATACGAACGTGAATCGTGGCAGCCACATAAGTAGCATAGGATATCAGGTATGGTGCGCGTTTGATGGAAAAGGCGCGATCGTATGCAGATAACAGATTATTAATTCTAGTGGCCGCTGTGGCGCAAATGGGAAATGCCTCGGCCGCAACACCTTCGGAAACAAATGGACGGTTGAGTAAAATTAGAAGTACATTGTACATGGCCCTAAAAATATTGTGTCAGCCATTGGCCTCAACGGCCTGGAATAGAGATATTGAATTTCACACGGATGCTTACTGAAGCGACACGCAGTGTGGTGGTGGTACATTCTCTTTGACAATTGAGCGATAAGTCAAGTGACTGGGCAATGACTGGCTCCACAAGTCAAGTTCTTCCTGCAGCTCTAGCCTGTCTTGTGCAAGATTTGTCGATGGTTTGCGGACATTCTTTTCCGCATAGACTTTGTTGAGGATGTGGTTCATTGCAAGGCACAACTTACAAAGCTCGGTAAAAGTTGACACACTGTAAGAGGGACCACTCCTATACTTGGTTGCTGTATCCTGGTTAAATGCAAACGGGCTCCATGCTTCCAGCTCTTCGTATTTGTCACAGAATATTAATGAGACTCTGGCATCAATTTCTTGAAGACTTGGAGGGCGACCTTGATATAATGACTGGATCTTATCAACGACTGGTAACCGTTAGTCAAGTCTTAGATTCATGGGGTAAAACTTACCAAACGCCCCCCAAAAGACTCTGCGCCGAATTTCAACATCTTCATCTGTTAACCCACAAGATCCATGGGCCGACGTGACAGGCGCATCTACGTGGATCCCAAGATCTACAATCATTCGAAATGCCAAGCCAGCATACAGCCACGCAGCACTTCTCTCGTCGCCTAGGGCAAATAATGAGTTGGTCATAACAAGCAATGCCTGGATTGTCGTGACTTCACTCTTGTCGAGGGCACCAGCTAATAATTCCTTGACGCGTTGTCGAAATTGCCAACCTGCAGTTCTCACGTCATCCGGGTCCCTCCTAACACATAGCCTCGGACTAAATTTGGAAGCGCCAAAGTATATCGCATTTAGAAGCAACTTTGAGAAGTGCCTGCCTCCACAAGCCATGTCTCTCATAAATGATGGTCTATGTGTAAGTAAAAATGAATGATGTTGACGGTTCCAATGGAGAGATAACAAGTGATAGCCCAGATCGGGATCAACGCCATCAAAGTCAAGTTTTCCCGCCGCATAATTGATGTCTTCCATTTGACCTAATGGGATTATTAATACAGTTCGGATACCAATAGCACTGTCTCACATGAACAAGAGAGGGAACTAACGTTGATGCGCAGCTTCTGCTAAAAGGAGCTTCTCAACAATTTCTGGGGGAGTCACCCATCGCGTTGTGGCAGTGCGTGAATTGATACTGAGCGAAGAGGGATCTTCAAAATGCGCACTGGTAGGACCGTAGTAGTTGGTTGGTCGAATCCTGTCATAAGCAGCATTGCCATGGGGCGCTGATGAATTGGAAGATTGATGCTCCACCACAGCAGCCTCTTCCGCGGCAAGATGCACTGTTATGTCTCCAATGCTGGCGGGACTGACCTCTTTGGATGCCTCTTCCCGAGAAACAATGATCTCACGACTCTGCGGCAATGATGAAACAGCCGAAGGACGCGGGGTTGGAGGGCCTGGTGGGTTCGACCTCAGACCACTGGATGATGGCGCCTTGGGAAAGGTGCATTCTTTTTCGTAAGTGAGACAATTATTGCACGGCTGCTGCGCATTGCATTTGATCTAGTCACCGTTACGTGTTAGCACAACTAATTGAGACTGTCTGGACGGGATATGAATAACCTTGCGTTTCCGACAGAACACACAAGCGAGTACAGCACGGCGCTTCTTGGCCCTGGTTGACTTTGCCATGGCATCCATACTGTCCCAAAATGCTCACTCGCGCTACTTTCGTAAATAATTTGGTACAACTTGAGTGTGCGAGGAGAACCCACGGGACAGGCGGAAGAAAAAAGTGAGACGGGATACAAAGATGCCGCGGATCAATTTCCTGCCCCGCATCGTGAGTTGAGCCATCGCGTCAAGTGTGGGGCCACCTTAACAGGATCCCGCGGCATCCTGGCCCAGTTAATTCTCTGGAGAAGATTGGAATTGTCGTGCTCAATTCCCATGGATTTGAGGACACAACATGATGAAAGATATCAGGAAAGACAAGGGTGTTTTCCATGGGAAACAAGCATGCCTTCCAGGGCTCTGCAATAGATAATATTACATCCGCGAGACGTTGAAGTGTTGGCAAATTTACCTTCGCTACCTCGCACACAGTCCATCTGAAAGTAACAATTTTAAACCCCCATACACAATTCAGAACAATCTCATCCCGGAAGCCATGCCTAGCTTGAAAGCGCACCACCCTACACGAACATCGATCCCCATCGTACTAATGCGGGCGGGTACATCCAAAGGCGTTTTCATCAAAGAAAGCGACATGCCGTTCAACCGTGCGGCATGGCCATCTATTTTACTCGGCATAATGGGCTCTTTGGACGGGGACAAAAGACAGCTGAATGGCGTTGGGGGTGGTTCCTCGACTACCTCCAAAGTCGCCATAGTTTCCACATCCCGCCAGCCTGGAGTAGATGTTGAGTATACATTCGTCCAAGTGCCCGTCGGGAAGGGCCAGATAGACTTGAGCGGCAACTGTGGAAATATTGCATCGGGAATTGGACCATTTGCAGTGGATGAGGGTTTGGTTGATGTTCCTCCTGGCACTGAAAAGGTATCAGCCATTCAATGTCTCCTTGCAATTTATTCATCCCGAGAGCCGTACAAATGGACTGACTATTTTGGCAAGGTTGATATTCGGGTCTACAATACAAATACAAAGACATTGATCATTGAAACAATCGAGGTTGACAGCTTCGGCTACTTCCAACCTAACGGACAACATCAAATAGGCGGCTTCCAAGGGACAGGAAGTCGTATTGATGTCGCCTTCATTGATCCCGCAGGAAGCATGACAAGTTCACTTTTGCCCTCTGGAAAACCTGTTGAAACCATCAAGGTTAGGTTCGGCCCGGCTCCAGGCAAGGTAGACGTTAGGGTATCGTTAGTGGATGCAGGAAACCCTGTCGTGTTGGTTGACAGCTCCTCCCTCCCAGCCTCAATTCAGAGCCTTCTTCCTAGCTCAACAGAAGGGCTGGAATTCATAGAAATGGTTCGCCGGGAGGGTGCTGTCGCATTCGGGTTGGCTAAATGCGCCATTGAGGCAGCAAAGACGAGGGGCACGCCCAAGATTGCTCTGTTATCTAAGCCCACTATGGAATCTACTGCAACAGAACAGGCTGACATTCAAGTAACGGCATATAGCATGGGCACCGTCCACCCTAGCCTTCAGTTAACAGGTGCTATCTGTCTAGCAGCAGCGTCTTGTATACCTTGCACTGTCGCCAGTGATTTGCTGCCTGCAAGGGAAAGGAGAAAGCCCGAGCAATCCGATTTAAAACCCATGGCATTGGGAGCTGAGAGCTCTGTCGACCCGATTAGCTATGAAGAAGCTCTTAAGATACAGCATCCGACAGGTCGTATTGGAGTGTGCATCAAGTCTGGGGTCGATTCGACAGGCCAAGTGCATATTGAGTATGCGAAGGTCACACGAACAGCGAGACGTATTTTCGAAGGTGTTGCATTGGTAGATTTGTCAATGATTCCAGAGTAAATCGTGATAAATGAGTGAGAAAATATTTATATGCCTCGTTCTCTGTAACGACTGCTTTTAACCACCTGTATATAATTTGCTCCCAAAGGGCAGTCGCATTCCCTAACCCAGTACTATGTCCGAAATAGCTAATTGTATGAAAAGTTTAAATTATATACAGAGTTCTAATGGACTTATATTTGCCCGTGTATTGACGATGAGACCCTCAATGTTAGAATCAACGCCACTATGAAGTCTCTCGTCTGACCGCGCTTCTTGCCAAATCGTTCTTGGACTTTTTGTAAATGCCAACTCCTGAAAAAGACCTTTATTATCGTTCAGGTCTTGTTGAAATTTATCGGTCTAACTTTAGAAATGGTCGTCTGCTTGAAAGTTGAATAGAAATATTCTGTCCCCAAGAAAAATCACACAACCAGAATGCGATCCAAGTGCTGTGATATTTTCTTTTCCAGCGTGCTCTCCTGTTTTATTCGACGGCATGATATCATGAGGTGGCGTGTCAATCATAAAACTAACGTGGGACCGTCGCAAATATTAGTTGGTGGGTTGGTGGATTCTCTTTTATAGAGTCACGCCTATTCGTCCATCCTCCTATGCTAGCTGCTCGGGCAATGGAGGTAATGGCTTCATTAAAAGTGAGCTTTTATAAGAGGCACCCCGTGGAATTGTTATCATCTCGCTCGTTTCATCACCCAAGGCAATAAAGTCGTTAGTTTGAAGGGATTCTCTTCTTGAATTCCTCGTAGCAGCTAAAGGCACACCAGCGCCGGCTGAGCGCGTTTGTCGTTTGCAAGTCATCGACCAGCCTTTCGAGGGGTTGTAGATCCGCCACTTTCGGGGAACAAAGGTTTCGCACATCTTAGATCGACAACCTGCTGTAGTGCCAAAGACAACGAAAAGGAAGATGCCGGCTGTGGTGCCCGGGAGGAAGAGAAAAAATGTCATACTTGCTCGGCTGGCTGTCAGATCAGGTTCTTTGAGGTGGGCATCCGTTCTTGAATTCTTGATGGATTGCATCTGAAATAGCACGTTTGTGACTTCAAAACAGCTAAATCCACGGTTAGACTACATCCTGGATTTTGGAAACATGCGGAGCTAGTCTGTTAGACTTACATTAGGATAAAGAACGATACGATGAACCGTACCATTAGCCAACGGTCATGTAAGCCCTGTTTCCTTGGCGCTACCCCACGAGACCCCGTGGTAGTGCTATTCATGTAGGATCTATCCGTGCATGGAGTTGAGTTGCTCATGCTCCTGGACGTCTTATCTGGCGGTGTCCAATTTGTTATACTCTTTCTTGATTTGATATACCGAGTGAGAATGGCGATCATCAAAGTGCTTCCCAGCGCCAAGCTTATCATCACTTCAGTATCCTACTTAGCCAAGGTCCAAATATCAATGAATTAATCGGACGTACACGGGAGGTCTGCAAGAAGCAGAAACACAACAAATACTCGCTGTATAGCTGGTGCACGTAGAAGTAGAATTGTTATCAGGGGAAACAGGATGGATAATGCCTTCCCTGCTAAGTTTATCTTTCGAAGGATCTCCTGGGTCCTCGGCTTTGCATTGAGGCCATATACACTCTGTGCTAACTCACTGGTCCTGAAAAAAAAAATACAGTTAGTGCGTCATGTTCGAAAACGGCTAGTTAAGATTCTTAGCTACATACCAAAACATAACGAGGAGCGATTGGACATTATACGAATAGTATTCTACAAACGATTCAGACGCAGGCCTTGGCACGGGGATTTCGTCTGTAGTACATACGGAAGTAGAACAGGACAAGGTCTAATCCAAAAGAGCCATTTGCAATGGCCTGCTCCGGATTATCCCAGACGTTCGTCCGCCTTTTAAACTGCTCCCTCAAAATGTCCTCGTATAGAATGATGTCGTGGATCTGTTGTGTGATAGAAGCAACTGTACTTAGACAGGTGCTGCCGGCGAGTAGGCAAATGTCTGCAGGCATTCTGGCTCAGCTCTGGTGTTTAGCTGGTTGACCACTGAGAAGAACTTACATGACCACCCTTCTCGATGGGCTATGGTGAGCCATAGCAAGATACAGCTGCAGAATAGACTGCAAAAAGCATATATGATGGAGAAGGCCGCAGCACCCTCGGCCCCAGCTGGCAATTGGTTAGATCCGGGCATCGCGGTCAGGCCAGCGTGCTGCCGGTGAAAACCCCGTCTGGGCAAATTCAGTCACTATGGACCAAAGGCAAGTAATTTTGGCCAAAATAAGACACGACAAATATCATTATGGGGATGTAAGATGTATTTAAGGCCTCCCGTTTCGTAAAACTGCCACACTAAACAGAATACGCGAATGAAGACTGGGATTGAAACAGGAAAAACGGAAGAGGGGTAGGGCCTAAGTGGTGATCACTTTTCAGCGAAATTCTTGACGCTTGATTGAGAAATTTACATTAGCTTCCGGAAAGAAGACAGGCCGAATGTCCGCTACATTGATCACGACTCATCTTGGCAACTGCTGCAGCCATGCAGCTGAGACTAGGGGTGCCACATGGGGAAGCTGTGTAGATCAAAGTCCACGATCAGTTCACTTTATGCGGATAAGCTTGCGTGCAAAAGTCGTCCTTTTGATGGCCGATAAGCTTCATGCATCGGGTGTTGAGCCGTAATGGATCGAGTATGTAACTCGACGCATCTACTATACATCTCCTTCTCTTAGTAGTCAGATTAAAGATGCACGTGCTAACTGCAATGGGTTTATTGCCCGCCGTGGCGGTTCCAGAAAAGGCATCTATACTCGTTAAGGTGCTATCTCCGGCCACCGAGAACTAAAGGCGGAGACAACTGTGACTGTGCCACGTCGTCGCGTCGGCCACATTTATGACGGCAAAGGGGCTCATACCAGACAAAATGGCGTTTCAACAAAGCCGAAACCCATTTCTCTAGTGGCTTTGAGGCTCCAGACACATGATACATTTGCGCATGTCTCGGAGCCGACGCATCGGCCCCGTGCTGATAAATTGATTAGATCACCAACTCCCACTACCACCGCGATCGATGCAACTCCCCAGATTTTGGGAGTCTGTGCGCGCACATCCGGAATGTTGATCCCGAATATCCAGCAATAAGGGTATGGTAATGCTATATAAGGATTGCGAAAGAGTGAAAGCAAGAAGAAAAGAGAAAAAAACAAGACGTCAGAATAAAATCAATGGTCTCGACGGCTTTGTGATCTAAATTTTTGTGACACCAATTTGATCGTATGGCTCCATTTGACACGTCTTCGTTTCCAAGTTACAAAGCAATTGTCATCAGAATTTGAAACGCGTAGTTTTCTCCATATGCATGGCGGATGGAGCGGTCCGCGTATCTATTTGAATCGATACACATAATGTGCGGCAAAAAGATCACCAGCCACATATTCTAGACTCTTGACTCCAACGTCACTTGACCCAGAATGCCATCACCATTGAGCTTTTGAAGCCGATAAAATTTACACCAAGGCAAACGCGCACCAATAAAGCGGCTCGTACTCGTACTGCGCCACCCATGACAGGTCTTTTTGCTTTTTTGTATGCAAGGGGACGACTCGGAGATTTATCCGGTTTCGGAATGCTTATTGGACCAGGGCCCCAACAAAGATTTTTTCTTGCTTGAGAGCAACAGACGAACAGCGATGTGACACTGCGGAAAGGTGCCGAAGCCTCCAATAGCTTAATTGATCAGTTGCTCTCATACTTCATTCTCACATGTGATGGATGCGACATTGGTGGTGGGGCGCGGAATTGTGAGTTGATCCAGCCAGAATCACCCACCGAGGAGACAGACAAGGAATGATTTTTCGTGCTTCAATACCGTTTCGACAGCCACTAATTACAACACCATTTTTTGGCACGTGGCTCGTCGCATCCAATAAGAGCAATGGCGGCATCAAGCCTCGATTTTTTCCGCGCGACAGACGTAATGCCAAAGTCGAAAAATGACTGCCGATGATACTTGGTCGGGAGACGCCATATATAACTCAAAGACGAACATTCAGCGGACTACAAATCCATTTCAATTTCTAGAATCGGGGTCCTGTTACCCTGGGCTAAACTACTGTTGATCGATGGCCGAAAGTCCCCAACCTCGACCTGATCCTTGATGAGCCCACTCTTGAGATCGCAAACCCCTGCATGGGACCCTGGGGGCTCCATCCATGAAGTTTCATCTTAATAGGTTCAATAGAGCTCCATAAGTAATATGATTATTGACCGGAAGGGATTGTTCTCTTGTCTAAAGTCTTGGGTTGATTCTGCTTCGAGTTGAGCTCACCTGGTGCGAGGCAAGAAGAAATGTGGGCATGGAGTCTTTTTTTCGGTGCCAGGTCCTCGATATAAATGGAACACGTTTCGACAATTAATCACATACGACCATAGCTCTTAGAAAATACGGGATCCCGTCAAGAACTTGTCTACTAAATATTGGCCTCCATTTTTGGCATCCCCAACGGAAGCAAGAAAGAAAGAAACGGTCGAGTTATGGCGCTTAGAGCAACAAAAAATAGTAAACTTACCCCACAATCACAATAACTATTGCTACAGGGGGCTTATCTAATATTCAATATTTAATATTTAATTTTCTAAAATTTCAAATTGCATAACAAGGATTATGGCTTTTTTTTCTTGGGCCATTTGCACTGCTAGCAAATTCCATTAATGCTCTAGCTTGTGCATTCTATATGACATAGTTCTCTTCTGTCATTCACAAGTGATCTCAATCGCCTCAACAAATGGTTATTACGTGGGTCAGATGCCCGGAATAGCCAGCATGGGGATACAGTTAAAAGGAAGATGGTCACAGCCGCAGTCGGCTCCAAAACACTTTACTAAGTAACACAGGTGGGGTTAGAGACCCGACCTAGCGTTATAAACGGGTATGTGCCATAGGGTAATCGCGGTAACTATGATTATTACTATTACTCTGCATTCGATTGGTTTTATTTGCTGCCCGCCCACTAACATACGACGAGTATTATTTTGCCGTTGTATCCGGTCTAGATCTAACCCCAGACAGCTTGGCGAGGTGCGATCTGGAATATCTTACATCCGAAGACATGAAACTCCATATGTTAAGCTCTTCTAAAGGACTTGCTGAGCTTACTCAATCGTTTGATCTGAATGTTCAGTTCATCCAAGAGGCCCTGCGCGATTTTCTTATCAAGGATAATGGCATACGCGAGTTATGGCCCGAACATGCAGAGAACTTCGAGGCCAACAGCCACAATATACTGAAAACCTGCTGCCATGATTATAGTAAAATACATCTATCAGAAATTGGTCATGGGGGCTCTACAAATCTCTAGAAAGCGAACAAGAACATGGACGGCTCAGAAGCGATTTCGCACAGGGAGTTTCCTTTTCTGGAGTACGCGGCACAATATCTTTTTTTAGGAACTGTGTAATTGGCATCCCACTTTGTGTAATGAGCATCCTCAATTGTGGCTGACTTAGCCACGACAAGCTACCACCTTCGAGACCGGTGTTTTACAGCTAAACTAACCACTTTCCTAGTAATCTAATGTCCATATAATGTCAAATGCTATTTTTCCCCAATGCTAAAATTACTGATATTATGTGAAGCTATTTGCAACTTACCTACAAGTTAACGACTTTAATATAACTGTAAATTTCCTTATTATCCTCTTCTAACTGGCATTGTAAGCCCTCCAGCTCCTATATTAGCTGCTCTATCTTATTAAAGTCAGTTCCATTATCATTCCATTTATTGTTATTATTATCTGATGTATCTATATCGTTGTTATTGTTATTATTGTGAATATCTTTAAGTTAGGCTTAGATCTATTAATATAATCTCGGCATTACGGTTCTGAGTTTATATGAATTGCCTACCTCGAGGCATTGAAGCCCTTGTATTGTAGATAATATTCTGGTCGTCCTTATTGCTACTAGGGCTGATGAAGGCAGTAACCGTAATGCCGGTAAGGGCGAAAGTCTGGTGTTTTTACTAAATACGGTTGTCTCAGCCTGCTGAAAGGCCTTAATCCTCTTGAATAAAATGGGGTTGTATCTTGAGCTATTGATATTGGTGCTTTTCTTAAGCCTAAGACTCCCTTTTGGCTAGCCTTTTCTGCTAATAACTAGAGGGTTGAGAGGATCTTTTGAAGTAGATATATCTGTTTGAGCTAATGCCTTATTTTAATATTAAAAAGGATTAATCTTATGAGATTGAATTAGCTTATTGTCTTTTAACTTCCTCTAAATAATATAATATAATATTTTAAGGAGAATAGTTATAGATTATAATCTTAAATTCTATGAGAATATTATACTATCTTTAAACCTTATAAGAACTCTTTTTTAGTATTCTAGTACTATAGTATAATCGATAGGGTCATAGTTATAGTCAGAAAGCTTCTTCCTAGTAGGTGAGTTGATAACCTAATACTAGTCCGGCCGCCGCTGTAATACTAAGCAATATAGGCATCCTGAAATTTATATGCAGCCCTTATACCTCTTCGGGGGATACATTTGGTATTGTATATTAATAGGAGGATAGCCTTGGGCGTAGTGGAGCACGATATGCGATGGGTTGGCGGCAAAGGGTCGTTTTTGGTATATTATAAAGTAGGCCTTTTCTTCCTTGGCGATGACCTTAACCATCTGGAATGTCTCCCAATATAAGGGGAAATGCAGCTTAAAGAGGGCTTCTATTATCACCAAAAACCTCGATAGTTGTTGCTGTGTACGGTCATGGAACGCATCAAGGGGGGGGCAGGGGTGTCGCGTTAGGACAGTCGCTATCTTGGTTTCCCTAGTAAATTGTATGTGAGCGCCGACGTCGGCTGTCACGAGCCCACTAACGACCCTCAGCCACAATGAGGATGCTCATTACACAAAGTGGGATGCCAATTACGGAATTCCTTTTTTTATCATTCCAACGCTGCTGGGTATTTAATCTCACAACACAATGTCTTGAAATATTTCGATCTTTAATCATGGACTAAACGTTTCAACAAATTTACGACATCGACTATATGTAATTATACATCCAACGCCAATCTGATGTATGTCCTTGCTGAACATGGCTGGTCACAGCTGATTTGAACCGAAATTAACAACGGATCTAAGGTTCATATCCGTGGTGAAAAATATGGCTTTCCGTTCTTTGCTTCTCTGAAGAACAATCACCCTGATTCGATTGAGGCTCTTTTTTCACACGATTTGAATTTTGACAAAGGTGTGCTCGACGGTCCTCAATATGGTTCAAGTTCCGGGCTTCAAGATTACTTGCATACAACTCCGCTTCATTACGCAACCAAAAATCATCATATAACGCTGCTAAGATATTTAATTTCTGCCACAGAGCTCAATATTAATGAAAGAGATCATAGTGGTCGCTCTCCACTATCTCGTGCTGCGATGATTGGTAATGAAGAAGCCACGAAGCTACTATTGGAAACGCCCAATGTCGAGATAGACCTCAAAGAAAGAAGTGGTCGGACTCCTCTCTCGTGGGCTGCATATAAAGGCCAAGGAGCTATTGTAAAATTGCTTTTAGAAACGGCACGTGTTGATGTAAACTCCACTGATATTTCGGGTAATACGCCATTAATATTAGCAGCTCTTGGTGGTTCGGAGTCCGTTGTGCAGTTACTTCTAACAACAGAAGGTGTCGACTTGAATCATAGAAATAATTGGGACAGCACACTACTATCTTTGGCTGCGTTATCGGGCTCGGGGGCTGTTGTGAAACTAGTTTTAGCGATCGATGGGATTGATGTGAATTCTCCAAATGGCCGTGGCGAAACGCCACTCATAGAGGCTGTAAAATCAGGCTCAGACGCTGCCGTGGATGCACTACTGGCCACGGGAGTCATTGAAGTAAACTCTGTGGGAAGTTTTGGTGAAACTCCGCTCTCAGTGGCAAAACGGATGCATCACAAGGCTATCCAGAAATTATTGATAACGGCAGGTGGTTCGGAGACTGGAACAGATACAAACCCAGCACGCTGCGCGCCTCTAAGCAGTTAAGCTTCGGGAGCAGTATTAGATAAATGAAGTTGAAAAGCCCATTAGTTTTATAGCACCTTGTCATCGGCTCCCAAATAGAATCGCCAAAATGTAAGCCAGGCCGCACCAAAATAAGCCAGACGACCATGAAAATGATATACAAGTGACCATCTCAGATAAATCAATTGAAACAGGCAGCTTTCTTTAATCGACTACTAATTTTAGGTGGTAAGCGTTAAACACGTCTTCCTGATTTGGTTCCACAAGGCTGGTGATATACATTCGGATTAAAATTGAAAACAAATGGTCATCTCTTCTTCATCTTCGCATCGAAATTATTGGTTTGAACTGATATATTAAATAAAATCTTAGAACCTCGTCAATTTTCAATTTGGATTTATGTAATACGTCTTAAAAGCTCAACCCCGGTATAAGAACAAAAATGGCCACACAAAGAGCTTCCATGGGGACACCCGTGACCATAGCAGCATCGCCCTTGTCCTCGATAGTAGATTTACTGTTTTTGTCCTCAATATCCTCTGAAACTGACTTGGGGACCTTTTTGCAGACTGATGTCAAAGTGGTATTATTACGGAAGGCTATAGCTGACATTGTTTCAAAACCAACCTCCCTAATTTTTTTTCACTATGCACACCCTAGTGTAAAGTTTATCTCAATCAACCCACACTGTAGCTTACAGCAGCCTTCCACTATAGCTTACAGCAGCCTTCCGCTACAATCAGCAGCAGCCTTTCACCGCAGTCAGTAGCGGCCTTCCACTGTAGCTTACAGCGGCCTTGCGCTGCAGTCAGTAGCGGCCTTCCACCGCAGTCAGTAGCGGCCTTCCACTGTAGCTTACAGCGGCCTTGCGCTGCAGTCAGTAGCGGCCTTCCATTGTAGCTTACAGCGGCCTTCCACCGCAGTCAGTAGCGGCCTTTCACTGCAGTCAGTAGCGGCCTTTCACTGCAGTCAGTAGCGGCCTGGCCTTCCGCTGAAGTCAGTAGTAGCCGCGGAAGGCTACTAAATCTAGGGTTATGTATAGGGTTAGGGTTATAGACCCACTAGCTACAGTGGAAGGCCGCTACTGACTGCGGTGGAAGGCCGCTACTGACTGCAGCGCAAGGCCGCTGTAAGCTACAGTGGAAGGCCGCTACTGACTGCAGTGAAAGGCCGCTATAAGCTATGATAAATACAGTATATTTGATTTAATATATACTGTACATATCTATTTATAGAATAGCCTTAATTGGCTAGATTTGCTTATCTAAGCGTACTAGTAGGGTCCATTTAGTAAAAAAAATTAAAAATTGAGTTTTGAAACAATGTCAGCTATAGCCTTCCGTAATTATCTGCTGTTTTATTGCAGACCTTCTCATTAGTGTAACTGTTGAATGGATGGGAGCGTAAAATGGTTGCGACGGCGGCCTCGCGTCCCTGGAAGGAAATGGACCTTTTTGGATACAGATTTCGAGAATACTTCAACAAACTGTTGCGGGGTGGCATAATGTTGTCGCGAGTGTGGCCCTGATCTATTGTGATGCTCAGAGAGGCTTCTGCAGCAAGAACTGAGAATATCACTGTTAAATTAAGGTGCCCCATGCCAATTCTAAAATATAAATCGTAATTGCAAGACGCCAAAACTTACAAAGCAGCGTCAAACAAGTCGGCAAGGTTAGTCCCTTCTAAATACAATCCCACCCAGTCAAATGGTAGACGACTTTTTGGCACCGCCGGGAAGTCACGATGATTGTTAAAATAACCAAAACTCATATTATTACGCTCTTATAGTTTTGAACACTGTTTCGTATCGAGAAATTGTTGTTATCTAAATGATATCAATGCTATGGATTCAGTTGAAGATCAGGCGCTAATGCTTTCTTCTTCACCGACTCCATCATGATGGTAGAATTCATCTTCATCCCATTCAGGCTACAAACAACTTTTGGGTGAGTTGATGTCCATTTCGCATGCGTGGGGGTGGGGATCTATAGCTTCCTTTGAAGGATTATAGTTTTCTATCAGAGGCACCACCACCGCCCACCCTACCTCCTCAGATTGTATCCATTCGTCTCCCCCCCTTATCCAAAGATTTTCTGGAGAAGTGCGACTCACGACCAATTTCGTGTCCGGCAGCAACGGGTTATTATTCCATGGATCCCATGCCTCTGAAATCTTTGACCGTAGCCCAACGAGCCAAGAGTGAACAGTCGTGAGGTAGTCGTGGACCGTAATGTAAGGGCGAGACAATACTTGGACTATGAGGGGAGAGGTTTCCGTTGGACGATCCTCACCACAGCAGCTTATCAACTTCAAGCCAGTACCCTCCTCATCTTCTTCGTCCTCTCCAACCTTTTCCCATTCGCCTCCGCATCCTTCACTGGGTGGGAATGCATGTTCGTGGTATTCGAGCCAGGATTGTAGATGTTCTTCCAATTGATAGACCTCGACAATCATATACGACAGTTTGGTTTCGGTGATGGGCTCTTGAGAAATTGGATGTCAGCTTGTGCCATCAAGAGTGCGTTGAAAGTACGGCTCGCGGTCTCCAGACGGTTTCTTAAAATTGGACATGACAAAAACATCAGTCTCAAGGGAGTCCCCGAGTCGCCAAAAAAGGTGATTTATCGCGATTGAGCTTCTGATTATGTGTGGGATTGGAGAGATGTTGAAAGCGAAAGGGGGATAACATATATTCATCTTGCCTTAACTGGAAGATTTTTAAGCAGTGAAGAAATCTAGCGGTGAATCGACGTGACACAATGTTTTTATATCGAACCCTGCACTAATCGAAACTATTTTGATCGACATTATAGATTGGACGTTGGCAAGGTTGGTTCAATTTGTGTAAATTAGCCTTCTAGGTAACGCGATGCTAGCGGCGTTTTAAACAATCCAAAACTGATCCAGTAAGAAAGCTGTCTAAACTTAGTCACATGATGAATAGTGAAGACATTCCAAGAGTTGCACAATTCCCATCTCAAGGAGATCCCGCTATACTTATTTTAAGCGTCAAATGATGGCAGATTGCGGTTTAGCCAAACACGCGATCGTTAGACAAGCAGGAAACCCCGCATCCAACAATCCTACTGCACGTACCGGCGTGATCGGGATCGATTTAAAGGGTCAAATCAGTTATGGATACTATTTACCCAAACATTATTCAGGAGAGAGAAAAATATGGATCGTTTCCTATGTCAATTTAAATTACTCGTCCATTTCTATTGGGATCGTATCGCCTCTAAAGAGTCATGCGCATGTTTTCGCAAAGCTTACTTCGCATTTTTCTCACATGGGCAAGGTTTGAACACGTGGTGAAAATAATACATGTTCAGAAGGGAAAAAGCGATGCCTCGGTAGTTTTGTGCTGCTATTATGCGAAAAACTAACCAATCCAACAAAGAGATTTTATTCTAAGCTGAGGCTGGTGAGTCCTGAGAGCCGTTCTTGAGACATGTGAGACCCAGCCAAATCATGGTTAGATCCAATACCAATCCTTCTTCCCCTTGATGCCTAGGCTGAACAAACAAGTCCCGAAAATGTGGCTCTTCAGGAGGATCTGAGCCACACCACCACCACCACCACTCCTCAAATTATAAACGCGCGCATCACGTCTCTAAGGCATCGACCAAGCCAAAAGATTCACATCAAAACATCGCATAAAGCTAGTCAAAGAAGCAATTCCCAGTCTGCATCATGACACAGCCACACCACGCATCCCTGCTGAACGCAATCCATGCATTGGCCGTGATGAGCCGTGGTTGCACTGAATGAGCCCCACTACTCCTTTGCGGCGCACGGGACACACGTCACTTACAGCGAATCCAACCAACTCCGAGGAAGAACAAGCAAATGAAATTCATTAATTTGAGATGTACCAGCCCAACATGGCAGAGCATCCACTATTCTACATCAAGCAACGTGCAGTGATTTTATGGTTTTGTTGGTTTGACAAGAAGGTTGTGAGCTGCGACTTTGGTCATACAGAACAGATGTAGTGCAAACTTGTATTAAAAAGGGGTCTGGTTATTGGGATTTTTTGAGTTCATTTGGGCCAGATGGCGGCACCCCATAGAGTTTGAAGATACAACATGATTATGTGGTGTAATGGCAATTGGCCCAAGGCCGTGGTTGAACATGGGCGTTGCAATCCATACCGCTGGTGACATGCGAGCGCCAGTCGTACTTTGTATAGGGTAGCTCGGCATGTAATAAACCCTACGAAAGGACACGTGCAAGCCAAAATTTTCGCCTAAAAAATTCCACTTGCTCATTTTTTTCCCTCCTGAATACGAGATATTCAAATTCCTATTCAAAATAGGCTAGACTAAACATTGGACCCATAGTTGTACCTGGGGAACGTACCACACTTGAAACTATCGCTTAACTAAGGAGCTATGGAGCGGCTGTTGCAGTGACTGTCAGAGGACCTGTTGTATGAAACTATCACACTTTGGTCATTGGGCCATAATGAGGGACTGAAAGAGCTTTACTCCCTATTAAATAAAGCTTTAGCCGTCAACTATGTGTTTCATAGCTGGGTTGAGCCCTCGTTGGCTGTGGGGTTGCCACAACATTGAGGCCGGTGAGGGCACTGAGGCCCGCCACAACTGGTCTCCACAGAAACAGTTTTTATCATGCCTGGGGTTAGTTACAGGTAGAATAGCTGCTCACCTGACCTCCTGGATCTCCCTCGCAGTACAATTATTTACACGCCAAAATGAACATATGGGACCCAATGGGGTGGTGCGTGGTTCTCTAATATGACAATATTTCTCGGCAGCCTATCATGCATTTTGCCATCAGGAAAGCTTTTGACGACCCCATGGTTAGGCTTAACTTTGGCTGATTCTCGAGAGAGTCGATGGCTACCATTTGACAACCATTGACCCCGGAGCGTTCTCGTCGCTTTATGAAGTCCCTAAGAAACTGAAGCATCGTTTATTCCCAAGTTTTTCAATTCCTCATACACAATCCGCGCCATTTCCACGCATAGTTCGTCATCCACTTCCCACAAGGTCCCAATTACGTGGCGATAGCCTGCGAGTTGGCGCCTGCTAATGAGATGTATATGTTCGTCAATGAATTTATCGTCATAAATTTGACCAGTTCCGCAAGCCGATAAATACGCAAGAAATGGTAGCTGTTGATGGATATTGGCCTCAAAAAGGTCCGCCACTGTTATGAAATCTCCGACACCCTCGAGCAGTAAGTGGCTTTTGGATGGGTCCTTCGTGTCCGTATGTCCGTGACCAGCAAAATGAAAGATGCTGCACTGGGGCAGGCTCGATTTAATGTCGTCTCGTGTCTTGAGGTGCTCAATAAGATTAAAAGACATGAACTCGCAAGTTTCACGCAGCATACCCAACTCCTTAGCCACAAAGGTAAGTTTGAGTGACTTGAAGTGTGTTCCATCGCGAAGGCAAGCATTTGATTCGAGGCTGAAACCAAAGGGCCTCGGCGGCTGTATTCAATAGCCTTGACTGAAGAACTGTAGGAAGACACGACCCTGTCAAGCATTGTCTCATCATGGGCGGCGTCGTGGCGTCCAGCTGCATGAAGAGGGAATCTGATTAGCGGCCCGGTAGGAATCCACCAAATGTGAGGCCAATCATTGGTCGGAGTTGTAATGAACCCCAGCGCACCCAAAACGGGGTTTGCAACAGCGTCCCACAGCCACTCGAGAGTCTCAAGATTGCCCCGAGCGTTTTCCTCGACGCGTTTTTTCACGTCCTCAAACTTGAGATGAGGCAGAAATAAGAGCCGAATATCGTGTTCCTGAATCAGAATTGCGTCGCATCGAATTTCACTAACATTGATCACGACGATTGGACCACATCTTGCTGCATGTTTGATTTCAGTTTCGTTGAATGCAAGCAAGAACTTCTCGAAGCCAGGATATTGGCGTATTTCGTCGATGAGCTCGTCAAAAAGTTTGCCAGTTTCGTAACGCTGGCTCACTTCATGCCAACGCTGTGTGTTTTCTGGAAGGCTATGAGGATCTCGAATAACAGGGGAATCCAATTCGTTCCGCAGACGGTAAAACCTTTCTGCCAGTAGTGGGTGCTTTGCCTTTAATGCCTTAATATCTGCGCGAATTTCTTGGGTGTTGGAAGCGAGGACCCCGCGACCCCTTTCAAGTAGGTCGACGATTTTAAACGGATCCTGCCCGGTCACTCCAGTAAGGGCTGCCGCGTCACTGGCGAAACCAGCCACCTGCATTAGAATATACTGTCTGTTAGAGTCATGAATTGATCGATGTATCAATTTTGGAATCAGAATCAATGTTTCCTCTGCTGCTTTGTATGCTTGTGGCCATTGTGATGTGAGCACAAGATGGCGCGTGAGCTCTATGCCGGCACGTGCTCGAATGATTGTTTTTGCGCGTTCTTGATGGAGCGCTGACTCGAAATGAACAATTGACTCTCTCAGATCACACAGTTGTGCGGTGTGAGAATAACGCAAGCCAAGCAATAGACCAAGATTGTATAATCGCCCTGCTTTTTGCGGATCATCATCTGCAGTCACTTCCAGCGCTTCGTGTACAACGTCGATGGCTCTCTCTAAATCACAAGTGCTTTCGGTGGCGGCATACCGTTCGCTTAAGCGACTGGCTAGGTTACTCAAATAAATTGCTCGATGTGGGTGACCCTTTGGAAGTATTCCCGACGCGGTTTGTGCCAGCTGAATTGCTTCTTCAAGACATTCAAATATCCCGGTCTTTGAGAATTTGATCCCTAGCAAAACCCCAAGCTGGTTATATGACATGACTCGTTCAGGATGGTCCGTTGCGGTAGCATTCATTGACTCTTTTGTTAATGCAATTGCTTCGTCTAATTGTGAGATCTCATCCGTTCTGGAATATTTGTAACTTAACTTGCTTCCAAGATCGTGCAGCAGGCGTGAGTACATTGGTTGGCTCTTGTCAATGACCTGAATAGAGTTCCGCAGTGTTTTGATGGTTTCTTCCAAATCAACCATCGCCCCTAACCTCGCGTATCTAAGGTCAAAGACATTTCCTAATTCTCGCAGCCGGTTTATGTATTCTGGATTCTGATGCGGTGTCATATCAACACATTCCTGCTGCGTTTGAACAGCTTCGTCTAGGTCGGCTATAGCTCCCAACCTTGAATATCTGGTATGGAGAAAAATGCAAAGATTGTGCATGAATGATGTTCAATCCGGGTCTTCGTTAGAACTGATTCCAACAGCAGCTCTCGCGAGAGAAATGGCATCTCGCAAGTCTTTAATATTACCAGTCATGGAATGTCTGTCACTTAATCGGTTTGCGAGGCCGTTTAGAGATGATGCTCGATGTGAATGATTGGTTGGCATTGCATAAACTACTTGCTGTGTAACTTCAACGGCCTCCGTCATATCTGATAAAGTTCCGGAGCTGGAGAATCTGAGCCCAAGTAATGTTCCTAGATTTAGTAAATTCTCACTGTAGTTCAAATCACCTTTAGGAATGACCCCCAGAGGCTGTCTTTGAACGGATATGGTATTATCGAGATCAAGGAGTGACCCGGATATCGAGTGCTGGCGTCCCAAAGCCATTGAGAGATTTTGCACATATTCTACGTAATAAATATTGTGTGTGGGTGTTGAATCTACTGCTTCACGAGTAACGTGAATGCAAGTTTCTAGATCAACAGAGTCCCCAGTATTCGCGTACTTTTCATAAAACTCGGTTCCAAGCCAGTTCAACACTTGGGGTCGAAGAGGATGTTCCGTGGGCAGAAGCTCAAAAGCCCTTTGCGTAGACTGAATAGACTCTTCCAAATCCTCCAGGGCTCTTGTTGCCATATATCGATTAAAAAGCATCTGCCCAACATGATTGAGGTTGGCAGGACTGGTGCGTCCATTTTGGCGGATGATTGTAAAGGATTCCTGGCCAATTCGAATTGCATCATCTAAATCGCCCAACCTCCCTGTTTGCAAGTATCTATCGTGTAGAAGACCAGCAAGATTATTGAGACGTATCCCTCGATATGGAAAAGATGGGCCATTGTCAGTTATAGATTTCTGTTCCTCTCGTATAGCGTTATCGAGAAAGGCGGACATGTTATATCAAGATAACGTATATGTTTGCTCAATCTACCAGGCCAGTAAAAGTTGCTGTCACACACCGTAGATAGCCTCAATAGCCTAGCCTGACCAACATGGTAACGGCCAGATCAACCTGACTGGCCCCGGGCTGCGTGCAGCCCGAATTCACATACAAATACCGTCAACAACGGTGACTGGCTTATCTGACTACTACAGACGCAGCTGGAGGCCGCCGCTGGCCTTATCGGATGACGGTAGCCAAGGCTGCCAAGCCGCGAATAGCTTCAACCTTAGATAGGAAGTCCCGGGCTGCACCTGGCAGCTGCAGCTATAAGAGACCTAGCTAGATCCCTTCCATAGTGAGAAATTAAGAGCTTCTACATGCATCTGGAATCATAGCCATCTATTGATAGTTGCATTCAAACTATAGGTTGAAAAGACTTTCACAGAGCTATCGAGGAAAAAGCATGAGTCATACTTATGCAAAGAATCAAAGAAAAAAAGGATTGGAGAGCTTCTTGCAATCAGCTTTTGCCACGTGTTGGGAATAAATGGGGTGGGGTTTAATTTGGAATATTGTTAGCGATTATAGTGGCTATGCTGACTCACGTCATATTCTACAGAAACACCTAAAGCAGGTAGATCATACTGCTTCAACAGAGAAAATGAGATTGAACAATGTTGCCTGTGGGTTACACGCCTGTTTCATATTTGGATCTCCCACTAAATACACTTCTCACAGCATCGCCACCACTTCCAGAATACTCGTCTCTTCACTAGTTTGTTATCGAAATGAGGGCTAGCGGGAGCCATGGCTACATTGATGAAAATAAATTTCTCCGCTGTAAATAGTATGTTATTAATCACATTCAATCTAAGCCCATATGATGGAATGCACTTTTCTTCTCACCCTTGGAAAATCTAAACATTGGCACAGATATTATTATTCTTGTATTAATGCTTTTATGCTTTTGGAAGGTTATCAAATTCACCAATTTTAATGCGAGTTTTAAGATTTATTGGCTCATAAAACTCATTTAAATGCAAGTTTCCTGAAATTTATTTCACCGAGATTGTATAAGTGGAAGTCTTGAAGACAGCGTTTGAGCCTACAGAGATGTTAGCTTTTGTTCCTGCGGCCAAATATTACAAGAGAGATGAAACGCACCAGTAAAAGGCTCGGTACCAGCCTGGAGGCTAGTTACAACCATGCTGGTGCTGACGCCCTGGTTAGAAGTAAGGTAGTTGAAGAAAAGCTTGAGATCGCCCGACCAGTTTCCGATGTTGGATGGGGCAACGAAAGAGTAAACCGTGGTATCACCGTTGGGTCCAGAGTAAAGCTTCCACTTGTAGCCGTTGATGGTTGGGGTGGCGATGGGCGAGCCAGTTGAAGAAATAGGGCCAGCACCACCGTATGTGCCAAGCCAGACCATGATCTCGTACTTGTTGGCCGAGCTGGCTGAGGGCGCAAGCCACAGGTCGTATGAAACATCAGCAACCATATTGGTGCCGGAGTACCTGGCATTTGTTAAACATCGTTGTCAAATTGGCAATATCAATCCTCATACCTCCAAGTCCAAGTCGAAGGGATGGAGCTAATCGACGAGAGTTTCTTGTTAACCTTCTCCAGAGCCACGTTGGAGTACGACTTGACCGAGCTGAAACCACCAGCCCAGGTCCAAGATGTAGACCAGACGACTGAGCTTCCGCTCAGCTTGGTGAATGTGGTGCACTGAGAGCCAGAGCTAGCTTGGGCAGCACCCCAGTTGTTGTGGTAAACAGTGTAACCACCAGTAGAGAGGGATCCCCAGCTATCGCACCAGGTGGTGGCACGCTTTTCGAGTTTGGGAGTAGGGCTTGCGGCGCCAAGAGCGGCGAACAGGGCCGTTGCGAGATAAGAGATAGACTTCATGGTGAGTATATGGACAAAATAGAATGTACTGAAATATATATACAAAAGAATGTAGTTGAATGATGGACAACTGAAGCAAACGTCTGGATCGAGAGAACTATCTTTCTTCTTATCCTCCTCACCAACTGAGGCGAAAGCCGCCTCCTATCAGCCCAACTCCTCTAATTACGGCCTGCACCCCATTTTCGGATACGCAACATTTTGGCCTGGTTTCGTCCGAACAGTAGTTCTCCCCTTTCCGCCACACCTGAAACCAGGGTGCAGAAGATGGGTGTTTTTGGGTGTTTCTGGTGGCCTGTCTGACCAGGGTCGGACCCCATGCTTCCGAACTTACCGAACCACTAGGTCTAATCTTTGAATTCTCCCACCAATTGGTAGTGCGGGGATCCCTGCTGCGAGGGGCCAAGTAAGTCTCCACCACTGAGCGTTTTAGCGCGCACTAGGCTCTATGTGGTGCCAGCAGCGTGGTTGGAGAATAAAGATGGCTGATATACCTCATGGATGTAAGCTGTTATGGCTACACTTATTGCGGCTCTTGCAATGGGACCACTACTAACCGGATATTACTCATGTGGTTCTACCATGTGTACGTAGTGAAATGAAATGGGCCTTGTTCATTTCCTCCTCAATGTTGATACGTCACTTTCCATTAGGCCAGGGACAGCTGGTCGAATATCATCCATCATTACTTGATTCGTATCACACTATGGTCAAATGGTCATTTTTTGAGGGAATGAAAGAGCCTTGAATTTTAGGAATAACTAGCAGTTGACTATGTGTTTTATAGCTAACCCGAGCCCCAGTCGGTTGTGGGGCTGCGCCCACTCGTTGAGGCCTTTGAGGCCGCTGAGGCCAACCATCGCCAGTCTCCACAATTCGTTAAGTTGGTATTGCTCATGCGGCCTATATCTTAAGGGACTTATTCGTGTTTCTATTTACAGTGTTCTATAAGCCGGCAAGTCCTTGGCACGCATACACAGACAACTCTCCCAGCCAATGGCCATGGTTCTAAGACTTGTCTTGGTGGCCGTCAGTCCATCCAAGCTCAATTCATGAAGTCAGACATTTTTTGAACAAGTGCAGCTAGTTCGGCATGGCACGGGACGTCATTTCCAACCTAATCAATTGAGTTCTAGGCGCAGGAAGGTGACCTGAAGTCACTGAGCACAATAAAATAGACATATCCCTTATCAAAACCATCCGTGCAGTTACATCGCCAGAGGTGATATGGAAGAGGAAGGGCAACGAACGATATGATGACTAAGCTTTTGTGTGGTGAGTGTATCATAATCTCGTTAGTTGGATCACCACATTAAATTGTGGTCCCAGAAAAATTCGTGATATTATTTCTAGGGTTGTGCCCGTCTTTCTTGGCTTGATACTGATTGCCAATCACACCCACCCAATGTCAATTTTGCTGGATTAGGGTAGGGATGAATAAGAAGGGATAGGAAAAGAAGGTTAAGCCTCTTAATTGCAGTGGTTTTAATTGCCAAATTCTAAAATCAATATGCTTTGTTAACATTCTAGACTTACAGCGGATTCGCTTGGCTTGCCCCTAGTAAGCAAGATTTAAGACAAATATGGCTTTTGGCAAATAAAAACTTATTAATATTAGCATATAATACTACCAGTGGAGATTATAAGCCTCATACAAAAGGGCCAGACTTTTGACCGAAGCTACTGTAATTAGTCCGGCTCAATAGCTACTGGGTGGGTTTAGACTAGCTTAGATCATCCGTTGCAAAATAGGGCTGTTCCTACTGCCCCTTTTCAAAGATCAACATCCCTTTTTTCCATTCATGAAAACAAGCTCCGTTCATGGCCTTTTTTCTTACTTGACCATTGGGTCATAGCCCTCATAAGGCTGCGCCGAATCCCCCCCTTCTTAGCTTAGTGTGTTTACCCGCAATGAGTAATAATCCGGGGCAGCCTATAAACCTGTCTGCAACAATTACCAATCTCACCATCCATTAATCCTAGAGGACGGATATTCTTTTGTGTGCTGGCTGGTAAGTGAAAGTCATCTACACATTATCTTATGTGAGGGATGAGATGGCATATAATGGAAAATTGGCGACAAAAGATTCCACCACCTGAAACTTGTTCGAGTCGAGGAGACGTAATTAGATTGGTGTTTCACTGATTGAAACAGGTGGTGAACTGTGATTGCCACCGCATCTGGGAAAATAAAATATTTCCCACAGAGAGCCAGCTGGATGATTGCACCGCTACTTCAGCCCAATCCAGTAACAATACAGCGGTAACTTGATAGGAAGTGAAATTGAAATCGGCTCCCTGTTCAGCAATCTAAAACTCAGAACTGATGAAGATTGAAACTGGGAATTTCTATGGCTTACGCTGGTAGGAACAATCAATCGGCGCTGCTTTTATGGAACAGCTGGCCACATGCAGGGGAAGGGCCCTGCTTACTCAACAATTTGGACTATGGCCCATATCCATAGTTCAAGATGTAATTGATGTGACAGGGTTAATAGTAGTACCCTGCCTTTCCATCCTGTGTCAGATGAGCCCAAGAGCGGGAAAGGTGGATTTGCTGGCATTACACCGTGTTTTCATGTACATTAAGTTATTTACTAGCTTAGGGTCGAATAACCTTCTTTTCTTCATAAGTGAATCGATTATGTGATACAAAGAAATTTATTAGGAATGTTTATCATTGGCCACATTATTCAGATCATCTTCGGGGTTGGTGGTACCGAGAAGCGGTGGGACACTGATATCGATGTTACATCATATTTGGGAGAAAGTAAATTAAACAAAGGCACCTAAGATGCAAATATGAAATACCCATTCGCCGGCTTCTGATTAGCTTACAAGCAGGATGGAGTTTCATAACAAAATGCAGGACGTAGCTTGGTTGGAGAAAAGGCGCCCAAGTTTGCTGACTTGAGGGCAAAGGCCGACAGAATGCGTGAGGTCAGTAGTAATCTCAAAAGCTTATGTATTGAAGTGGCCTGATTGAGGCCTTGGCATGTGCGTAGCAAGTGATATAGTGAGCTAACCTCCCTAGTCTGGTAGAAGAAGGTGGAATATCCTTTTGCTTGGACGAGGAGCATCTGGACCACCCACAAACACTTGATAATAAGTTCCAGTCGAATTAAATCACAAGATACAACACACAAGCTCATATTGCAGTGCCGCATTGAGTGACTGGGTGAATACATCGCGTGTCCACAGCAAGATATTGGGGTTCGCTTATTTGTTACTAGCCTTAGTCGATCCTCAGAGTACGAAAACCGAAACCGAGAAACTAAGCCATCCTTGTTGAAGGTAATCTATGGGGGCTCTTTACCAGACATTTTTGCGGCACAACCCGCTCGTCTTTGCCATTGCAAATTTTCATTCGATGATCTTATAGATAGATAGAGGGTGCGTATTCTTTCATCCAAGTTGTTTCGTCTCCCCAGGATCCGCGCTTCTCAGCTTATGCACTCTGTTGGATAGCTGCGAGGAAGAAGCCAAGATAAACGAGAAATAGAAACTATGCCTAGCCTTATACGCGCCGGCAGTCGATGCTTGTCAATCAGTTCAATTACGATTGAGCCAATGAAAGACGAGGAGGAGTAAGGTTGTTTTGTGGATTGATTAACTATGTCGCTTATGGTATGACCGCATTACGGCCAGAGACCTTTGGCTCCACTCTGAAGGTCACCTCCCAAAACGCCAGGAGAGTACTTAACCAGTTGTTGCGAGAGTGAGTACTAAAGCTTTGTTACTCAATATAAATACCACCTCTAGGGCGCTTCATTTCGTAGTAGAATCAAATACATTATCTTATCAATACTTAGATTTTCTTTTAATTCCTGTTTCTCACAGACAAACACACTCCTTTCAACACTGCCATCATGAAATTTTCAGGGAATCTCTGTTCTTGCCGTGGCCGCTCCGGTTGCCAATGTTGAAGTCGAAGGTGGACTGGAGCGCTGAATCTCATGGCTTGAGTTTCAAAAGCTCATGGTCGAAGCTGGTATCCAGCTTCATAAGCACGAGATCGCTGACGTCCAAGCTGAAGGCATCGAAGAGCGTGCATCGAATTGGGGCCTTTTTCAAAAATATTTGATCGAATCTGGTATCGGACCTCACTAAATCAAGCGAGACGCGCTGGTGTTTCGGGGATGGGGGACTTTAGAAAGTGTCAACTGTCACTTGTTGATGCACAAAAGTCTATTCTCGCATCCAGTGAGAACATAAGAATATGAGGGGGAATACGATAAAGGTCTCCCAAAGCTTAAGGCCATCCGATTATTCGGCTTAGCGACAAATATTCTGTCTGTTTTCACTGCTTGGAGGCACATTTGCCACCAGCCTCCCCCGTCTGACAGAACCTCCTCGAAGGTTACAAATTCTGACATGAGCACATCGATCGTCGTATCACAAACTAGAAGAATCTTTTGCTTCCTCAAGATATTTGTATCAACCTCAGGCCGTGGGTTAGCACTTTCATTAGCCCAGTTCCCGTCCCCGTTGTCATCGACGATGCTGCTTCGATTTCTTTCAACATCATCCCTTTTTTTACGCCTGGTGTGATCAGAACTTTCCCCTCTCCCATTTATCTTCTTTGATGTGCGGTTCTAATTCCTGTCAAGAATATGTGAGCGGGTGACTGATTTATACTATCCGAGCTAGGATTTAAATACTACCATTCTCTTGTTGATATTTCGAGTTACCGAAATATTCAATTCTATTTCTTATTTTCGCGTTGGCAATCTCCAGTGTAGCGAGATGTGATTTCTGATCAACAGATTTCCTCTGAATTTTAGAATCATGGAAATCCCCCTTTAGTGAGTTGGGCTTTGGTCAGTCATAGCTATGACCAGCTCAGGCACATCGACGGCGGTGAACAACTTGAACGCTGTAAAGATATCCATGGCTTATTATTTTCACCGGACCGAGGAAATATAGTGGTAATGTTAATATTTAGACCAAAATATGAATCTTTCTCTACTCTATGAGACTGGATTTCTGTGGTAGGTACTATTTCCTATTTCATCTAATGTAGCGCTCTCTACACTTCCATTTGTTTCTATCTTTTCTCTTTGATCGAAGGCAACTCTTTCCGTACAGATGGTATCTGAAATAAGAAGCATAATTGGCTGTACGAATGTTTGGACCAGGGAGAACATTCAATTTAATTACGTCCTATCACACCAGTTCGATAAGGTTTAATATCAAACCTCCAATAATCCTACCACCCCTACACTTATTTATGTATAAGCTTTTTTACCAACATCAACCATGTAAATTTTGATTTCGACTTGGACGGTTCCGAATCGTATGTCCCATGCCAAATTTGTAAATACTGATCGGCAAAGAGCATCTTGAACATCGCCATGATACCGCTAGCATTATGGATGGTGTGAATAATTTGTGGTTCTTCAATTTTTGATTTTTTCAAAACAAAAAAAGAAATTAAAAAAACTTCCATCCAACTGCCATAGATTCAACGCGCTTCATTCTTTCCTCTTTATTCATATATCATACTTACCTAACCCCTTGAACTTGAACCACATTCAATATGAAGTTTATCATTGTATCCATTCGTTCCATGGTCGTTGTGGCTGTTGGCGCTGGTGTTGCAAATGCCCAGAACCAAATACTTGAGAACCCGTTTCTTGTCGGGATCATCCCCAAAACTAGTGGTAGTACGGGCCGTGTAAGCAATTTAGCCCGACAACATTAATGAGACAACAGTTGACTCTTGACAGCTCAATGGCCCTGTGGTCGTTTCCTAGTTGCAAATTTCTCTTAGTCAGAAGAGCCCTTGTTCTTACTATGCAGGACGATCTAACGTGGCTCCGGTCTTACCGCTACCAAGATGCGTGAACCCAATGGTACCACTCTTGTGTCAACTTTATTCTTCGTACAAACATATCATCTATTACTTCCATCGTTGCTACTTCGGTTACACCCAGCTCGATCAAGTTCACACTTCAGTCGATTATATCAGTGACGGCATTAGATCTGTGTCTAGAATGGATGGAGATAACTTGTATATGGTGGCAATAATATTATACTTTTAGACTTGATGAATGTGATATCCTTTCGCAACTGCCGTGAAATCATGTGAAATGGCTAAATAAACTTCACCCTAACTGAATTCACACATCCAAGCCACCATCTTGCTTTCTACCCGAGTTTAGATCACCTCTGCCATCAACCGCCCCTCAGTACATTGGACGAAATTTGTACTCAAGGCCTACATTTTTATGAAATCCCATACATATTTTTTAATATTATTTTTAATTTCGCTTCTTTTCTTTTACTCTGGACATCTTACTGTGCCGTAATCAGATCAGTATTGCAGTTTATGCCACCTCTTCTAGGCTAAACTCTACCTCCTGAAAGACTTCTTTCGTAGATGTGGCTTCAGCCTCACGAAGAATTACAATCAACACCAATTGTTAGAAAAGGAAATATTGATTACCTGTCTATATTCATACTCAAATAACGATTTTGGTATTCAATTATGCGCATCTCCATGGTGTCCGAGTCACGTGAGCATCATTGTAAAAATCTGGATTTATTCCTTGGTGAAGTGGGGACAGGGTTTTGGCTTGAACATCTACACGTCGTCTTGAATGCAGAAAAAAATGATGATTTTGAGCGCATCCTTTTCGGCAATGATATCCGGAAAAGGGGCAAACGGAAATCTAATAAAGGGCTAGAATTTCATCGAGCCCCAGAAATTGTCACTTTAACCAGTCCAGTTAGCGTTTTCTACACCATCTGGCTTGGGGTTGGAATGGAACTGCGCCTAGAATCCCAACTGAGCGGGGATCTGGACTGCCACCAATTCATTCAAGCGCCAACTTTGAGCTCTGGCCGCCCGTTAAAAGACTGAAAAAACTTTCATTGGCGAAGTTTAAATGCGATCGTGGCAGTGACTGGATATTGATCTGGGTTTGTGGTTAGTCCTAACCCTATACCCGTGCGCCCTGCCGGTTTAGGAACAGTCTGCGCCATTCTGAATTGTTAAACTTTGGTTGCAAGCGTTCCCTAGAAGTACAAATAATCACTTGATCCCTGAACCTTCTCTCCACGAGACTGGAACTTTGGTCCTCCGGTGTTGATGACATCCACACGTCAGCAGCACTTATGATGCTAGGTCAATCCCAAGGCCTCATACCCTGGCAGTTTACTATCGCACCGCATAATATCTGCACCTCTCAAGGTGCATATCAAACTTGGTAATCATGGCGGATATCTCCCCCCTCACATTCAACGTCAGTGAAGGTCTCTTACAACCACGGGCACCTCTGGACTAATGGAAAAAAGATCATAGAATGGGTGCTTGCCGGAATATGCATATTCTTTGTCGTTGCTCGACTCGTAGTACGCACATGGAAGAGGATGTGGATGTTTTGGCAGTCTGAAGCATGGCTTATTCTGGCTGCCTTGAACTACACAGGCCTTGTCGCAGGCACAACCTATTTTTGGGCATCAGGTTTTGATATGATGGGCGATACATCAAATATCAGCTATATCAAGGTATGGGTGTGTCTTATATTAAAGATCCTTATAACTAAATCATCTTTAGTACCAGTGGTGTACTGTCTTCCTGACCGAGGTTGGGTACTATTTCCCCAGATTTAGTCTCCTTGCTTTTTATAATGAGCTTTTCCCTATTTCTGAAGAAAAGCTGAGAAAGCTTTTATATGTAGTAGCTGCATTTAATATCTTTTCTTTTCTTCTTGCATTTTTCGTAAACTTATTTTGGTGTGGTGTTCCTATTTCCAAAAACTGGTAAGCCAGATGTCCTTTCCGATCCCGTTTTCTGATTTCAATGGAATTCACGTCTAATTCTGGTTCTTCAAGGTCATTAAATAATTCAAGCCATTGCTCTTTAGTACAAACACAGCAGGTTTACAAAATTACATGGCCTTTCAATGTTATATCTGAAATACTTGGTTTGTATCCTCTCTCTTTCTGTATGTAATTGGTACTGAGTGTTTCTTTTAGTTTTTATATTACCATTTGGAATGCTCAGAAGCTTAACAAAAACTCCATTGCGTGAAAAGATTGCCCTGGGTTGTCTATTTGGCATCGGTATCATTTCGATTGCAACAACAACTGCACGGTTTGTATTCAATATGAAATCGGTTTTTTTATATTCAACAGGTAAGTTGTCAGTCTCTGACACAGCTGGGATACTTATAGAATATAGTTGTTGTTGGCTCGACGGAAATAGTAAGCCAGATTGTTGTATGCGCAGCGCCTGCCTTGCGACCTTTGCTTCCTCTCCTCGGGGGTGGTTGGAATAAACTTGCAAGTATTGTGACTGGCCAAACTGTAAGTTCTGAGGATGAGAGAACTTTGAACAGCTCATATAATGCAAGAGGAGGACGAGAGAAGGATTTGAGTCGCAATGGTGAAGATAATATGCCTGAACTTGCGATGTGGAACTCAAACGGGGACGATGCGACTCATGTAGACTCACATCACTCGCGGGAGGTGTGAGATGGAAGAAGTTGATTAAAAATAATTATTGGTGACAAAAGCGACAACCATTCAGAGAGAGGTAAATGTTTGTTTCATGGGCAGTCCGATTTTGTAAGAAGGTGTAATTTGGTCCAATTTAATCGACAGTGTGAGCAACTCGATAATTTTGAACCCTGGGACTTTACAAAAATGCTGCACCTCTTTTTACCCGTCTTGGTACCGATTGCATTGGCATGATGATTATCTTTGCCGGTGTGAGGTTTTGGTTCATCTGCTGTTTAAGGCTAGTTAATCGACTTGTGTGTCATCACGATACCCCTGTATCATTAGGTTAACTGAACATTCAATACACAACCGGAAGGGTCAGTTTATATGAATCTCAATAGAAAGGAGATTTCCGCAATTCCCACCATGTCAGTACAAAGCGTGGATAGAATCTGTGTTACCTCTAGATATTAACTACAACCAAAAACAGTCTCACATCACCAAATTCAAGCTTAATTGTTTAAGAATTGGTAGGGTGTACTCTGTTATTGAAGAAGAATTTCATGTGAACTCTCAGTACTTTTTTGGATTCTGGCCACCCCTACATGAGAGATTGTTCACATTATTTCCCCCCACATCGATCCTACTATCCCCCCACCTCCCCACAAACCTACCCCATCAGGTTCTTGACCACTGTTCAATACCGCCACACTATCTTCAATGGATTTATATAAAATATGATCTTTTTTAACTAAGCCTATCGCAGAATTCTAATTCGTTTATTAAGTTGACACAAATAAGACTAAGAGCGTTATCATGTCTTTCGCAATACATGAGATAGCTGCAGCTATCAATACTAATAAGGCAAGCTTTATAATACTATTTGGGTAATCTATTTGCTAATATGAATAAAGAAATTTTAAAGTAGCTATTATTAGCACTACAGCTGTTAGATTGCTTATTATATTAAAATTTAGGAGGGTAGGAATTGATACTATTATATCAGAATTATATAATAATATTCTTTAAGCTCTCTAAGTAATTGTATAATTAAAATAAAACCTAGTCTTAAAAGGCTAAAGAATAATATTAACTTTAAAATAGATATATACTAGTTATATTTAGAAAATTATATAAACTTAGAGTATTTAATAAGCTTTAAGGGGAAGGGATAATAAATGTATATAGTGTGTTTTTGTAACAGTCTGGTCAAGTCCCAACTATAATAAACCAATCAAAGTTAATAGGATTTATATTAGCAGAAAGATTAGGTATATTATTATACTACTTTAAGTAATAAGGTTCTTTATATAGTATTATATCTAGTAATAGTCAATAATATATTAAAATAATTAAATTATATTAAAAGTTAATTGGTACTATCCTTTATAGTAGAAACCGATCTATCTATATACTTATACTAGCTTATAGACTTATATTAGTAATCTATTATTTATATTGGTAATCTATCCTTAGATTATACTAGCTTATACTATAATCTAAGTAATCCTAATCTAATTAATTAAAGCTACCGGGACTTAGTCCGTGTTAGACAGATGCCACATTTAGGGAGTCGCGGAGAGGCAGTGCTCTAGGGCTGAAGGGGGCACAGGCAAGTAAATCACGTCACTCATCCTGCGAATGATGCCCAAGGATGGATTTTCCCAGCAACACCAGTAGGTGCCACGATGACGAGCTGCCGTGGCTGCAATTGAGCGGCGGTACGATCAATTACAGTTCAACACGCTGTGAGAATGCTAGAGGAGACTGTCGCCAAACAATCCCCCAGATTTTTTCTCCTCCACTCTACGGGATGATGCTTCCAGACTAGCTTAAAAGGCGGAGGCCGCCTTATTCGACATTGGACAACAGGTGACCCGGCTCTTGGATCCGAGTGGTCCTTGCACATGCTACCTAAAATTCCCAAAAATAAAGACGGCCTCGTTTGTTCTCCTTGATTGATGGCTAAAATAAAAGCTTTTATGCAAGGCTATATCAGATAGCGGCCTCCTTTTTGGGCGGTGTGGACCTGCGGCTGTATCCAGGAATGCGAGCTCGTGGCGGAGCCTGGAACGGAGAATTCCATCATCATGCTCACGGGCTGTGATTGGACGGGGCCAACCACCCTTTGCAAGAGCAACCTGCATGCAAGTGGCGAGTGAGCAGAAGCATTAGAACATGTGTCTTAGCAACGGGTATCCGTATTGTCGGAACGTTAGATCAGGTCTAGCGCGTGGTAACATGCCCCTTTCCGCCAATCCGCTAACCAGCCAACTGCTCGAATCCGTGAGAAGCTGAGTACATGGTTCAGCCCTACCAAACTTGTTCTGCGATGATTCGTGCGTCGTAAACCTTGCACCATCCGCCACCTCGCCGTCAAACTCTTGGCATTGGTCTAGTAGACCTCCAACCGCCTGACAATATTTCACTGGCTTATCGTTACCTTAATCAGTCCAAAGCGTATTTCTAGGTGAACGGTCAAACAGCTCATGCCAACATGACTACCATGTCAGCCAAGTTAAGTCAGCAATAAAAATAGCAACATTACATACAGAGCTGTGGTTCTTTTGCCACTGGTGGTAACGAAACAACACGGGACATATTTGCCAGAATTGGGCTGCCAACCACCATATACGACCATAGCTCTTAGAAAATACGGGATCCCGTCCGCTCTCCCATAGTCAAGCTGAGAAGCGGTGAATTAGTACTCGGGTCGGTGACGACCGGGGAATCCTCGCTGTTGTATGTCAATCTTTTTCAAGGTTGTGCTGAATAAAGCTTTAGATCATAAAGCTAATTGTTTTTTTTCTCGGGCGAATCATCATCAAGTTGTGGTATCTCCTACCATTGTGGCACAGAGGATTTACAGCTTCTGGTGCAGCCCACTACTTGTTCTATTTATTAAGTTAACTCAAAAAAAGACAAATAGAAATGACACATATGCTAGCTCATTCACTTTGATTTGATTTACAATGGGGGCACCATATTATTCTCCCAATTTAGAATCCCCTACAGATTGCGTTTAACGCGGAATAGCAACTATACAACTCCTCTCATATTAGTCTTGTCGCTACTCATCCCGGTTGTAGTACACATTCTCTGAGGTATCCTGGGACTAGCATCCTGGGACTAACTTCTTCGTCATTGTCGTGCAGTGCATCGCAACCTATCTACCGCCAGTAATCAAATGTGCAGAATGAGCCTCGTGATCGTAGCACAGAGTCACACATACCCACGTCTGGTCGCCATTACACAGCCAAGTTCCATCGAAACGAGGGACGCCTACTCGGCCATTCCTTGGAATAAAAGGCAATATAGCATTGCAGTGGTCCAAAGTGATCGTCACGAGCAGTTATGCCCATCGCACGGGCAAGCCATACTTCAAATTTCATCATATCCTACAAAGTTTCCGCTCACCCCATCACCGAATCATCAATCAACCCGAAGATATAAAATATAGCATACCAGTATCATATGTATTATCCTTCTGCAAGTCTATTTCACTTCGCATGCATTTTAGAGTGAACAGCGCATTAGTTGTTGTCACATGCCCGATGAAATTCGTAACAGACCTGCTCATCGTTAATCTTGTTCCTACCCTAAACCTCTTGACCAAAGAAACCGATGGGTCGATCGGTCTCATTGAGTGTAGGTTTCTCATATCTCAAAAACTTATTTACCACGCAATAATGGAATATTCCTTTAAAGGCTTGAAATTTGATATAGTGTGCCTTTCTATTACTTTTGCTTCTCACATTACAGATTCATCATCACCCACCAAACCCCCGGCTTTCTTCGACCGTCAGCAACCTAAGTCTTCACAAAGTCACAACAACTCGAATAACCTTACTTCAACCTATGAATAGTCGTATGTATATGATCTTTGCAATGGCATTGCTATTCACATAGCATTGCTTTTATGATTTTGCACATAATAGTTGCCCTCATTCATGTAATATGCCTATTCCACATCTGGATAATGGTCGTCGCTGGGGTTGGGTTAGTATTGGAGAGATCCTGGCTCTTGCCATACGGTCTAGTGTCTCTGACAAGCTCGCCAATACCGAGGTAGAGTGGGAAGCGCCGTGAATTGGATAAAGACAGCACTGGTGAGTTAGTTGGTGACCAGAGTCAATTGCGAGTCGTAGTAAGGGATTGCAAAGACTAGCAAAGCTAGGCGCAGGAAGAGGATATTTCTGAAAATACAGACGAGGCCCCGCATGTGGAGGCTGGAACTAGGTACAACTGAATACTAAGAATAATCCCAAGCTTCCTATCCAATACTCAGGCTTCTTTATAGTTCCTACAAAAATTAAGATGCATGTCTGTCCCGAGCTACGATATGGAGATTTGGGTTTATCGTACAGTTTATGGAATCGAACTCCGTATTCGCACATTAGTGCCATTCCTTCTCATCCCAATCGGTTATGAGATTCGGCATGTTAGCGCCCAGGATCACCAATTCAGCTGCACAGGCAGGCCCCACGCGCGTAAGACATACACGTGTACAGTCTAGCGTATTCCTAAAAATAATGTGCCACCTCGTATCCATCAGCTCACTAACATGGGTCACCACCAACCCCACTAACCGACTCAAATGGCGTTCAGGAGCTATTTGATCCTGTCCAACTTTCTCATCGCCTTCTCGCGAGCCTGAGAAAAATATTTCACGAGTCAAAGGTCAATTGACACTCAAAAATACTACCACCCGAAACAGATACGGAATACCTACGAATGCAAATGCCCTAAGTGAATCAACGTTCCAAAGCGAATCGCCGCAGTTGATGTACACCGAGCACGATTGACTGGGCAATGTCGCACCGGTTGCTTCCAATAGAAACGAACGAACCAGGTAGCAAGGCACCCGAGCCAAGTTGCCGCGACAGTGTCTCGCCGGAGACCAACAATCAGAAGTCAATAATTAGACGAGTAACTCAACATTTCACAGGATGGCGTTCTGGTATTGCAATTGCCACCTCAGCAACAGCTCTGGTTACTTTCCTCAACATATTATTCTTTCTTCTCGCCCGCCCAAAGCTGGATATGACTGCCGGTAGTAGTGGCGAAGGGGCTCTCTATACTGGCGACTGCGATGTAGCAAAGGAGTATAGCATATGGCTGCATCTCGGCATCAACTTGCTGTCCACTATACTACTGTGCGCTGGCAACTACACACAGCAAGTGTTGACCGCACCTACTAGGAGAGATATCGACCAAGCTCACATCAAATTTGAATGGTTGGATATTGGTATTCCATCGCCTCATAACATCAAATACATTCCAAAGAAGAGAGTGGTCGTCTGGGCTATCTTGGCATTCAGCTCACTACCTATTCACTTGCTGTATGATCTAATGGTGTATAGATACTATTAGTTCCTTCGCTAATGGTACACTAGCTATAACTCGGTTATATCGTTGGAAACTAGCACCAACTACTATTCAGTTTACAGGGTTAAAGAACACAACCTTCAAAGCACGACGTATGAGTTTAAAACCAAGGCATATCAAATGATGAAAAAAGATATCGACAAGTTTGAGAGACTTGAAAACAAAGACTGCATAGATGCCTACAACAGAAAATTTGTTTCTGACTGGAGCGACCTCATTCTGGTATTTAATTCTTCTCAGTTATCTGCAGGAGATCTTACTATAGTTCCGGAATATGTTGATCAAAGAGACCCTGAAGATGTCCAAGAAACTTGGATCTGTTATGGAAACAATGTCACTTCCAATGGTAGATGCGATGCATCTGCCATTGAGAAGGATTGGTGGGTTTCGTTGCAGCAATGGAGCTTCCGTGGAGAGACTGCACGAGTGGAGTATTGTCTCAGCCGGCCATTAGTCGGACAGTGCAAACTCATCGTGAACGTGCCTCTATTTGGTACTGTGATAGGGTGCAATATTCTGAAGCTTTTAGGGTTGGCTCTGACATATCTGTGTCTGGAGAAGCGGCCCCTTCTTACCCTTGGAGGTTTGTTTCAATTATCCCAAGAAAATTCGTTTCTAATTTAGACTATAGATGCCATTGCTTCATTCCTTGATCACCCAGATCCGATCACCAAGGGGTTGAAACTTACATCGAAGGAAACCCACGATGAGGAGCCATTTTTCCAAACCGGAGTTCGCCCTTGGAATATAAATGAGCGTCGATGGGGAAGGGCTATTTCGGAGAGGAGGTTCAAGATGGTGGTGATTTCGTAAGCTTTGCACCTTGATTGCACATCTTCATACTGACAATATAATAGCTACAGTTCCGCACTCATTGTAGCGATAACTCTGCTTGCTATTGGGGCGAACGGAATGTCATTTGTCGAAATATGGGAAAAGGGGTTTGGAGAGGTAAATCTTAATTGCTTAGTTAACTTCTCAATGAAGGAGCCAGTGGGTATGGTGGTAATTTCGAATTTGCCGCAACTGGCTCTTTCTCTCGTCTACCCGCCATTGAATGGTATGTGGACAGCAATGCTTGCTGAAGTCGAGTGGCATAACTACGGAAGAAGGCGTAAGGGTCTTCGCACTTCATACCCGGTTGGAGAACAACGAGAGACATATTGGCTGTCGCTCCCATTCGTAAGTTTATATCCTCAAGCGATTGTCACAGGTGGATTAACAAAGCTTAACTTTAGAGATACGGAGTCCCTCTAATTATTGGATCTGCTACCCTTCACTGGTTTATTTCACAGTCACTCTTCGTGATAAGGCTTGTTGTTTACTCAAGCGGAAAGCAGTCCAATGAGGTACGATATTCCATAGTAAAGTGTGGTTTCTCTCCGCTGGCCATTATTTTCTCGATATCTCTGGGAGCACTGATACTATTTGCCACCATCAAGGCATGTCTGAGAAAGCTCACAACCGCAGCTCCTCCAGGCGGGACTTGCTCGGCTGTGGTGAGCGCTGCTTGCCATGCACCTGAGGGAGATGAAGATGCAGCATCCAGAATGATTCAATGGGGTGTTGTCCCTGGCGGAAGTTGTTGTGCATTTACTAGTCGGCCAGTCAAAGCGCCAAAGCCAGGAAAGGTATATTAATAAATAATGGCAATGAAAGGTGCAGTGCATCGAAATATATGGTAAGTAAAAGCTTAAAGACAATTAGCCTAGACTGAGCAATACAAGTATAGTTATGGTTAGGTAATACAATAATAATTTTATTGTCACTTATTTAGAACTTTGTATTGGCATCCACGTCATAGCCCACGCCATAGTATAACAATCGCTCGCGAACGAGGACAACAGAGATTCACTATTGCTATCCCTCGCGAACCGTTTTTTCAACTGCTATCTTGCAACCAGGATCACGATTCTTGCACCCTCCTTGATGGGCTGAGCCGAAGCATGGGTCTCCAAAATTCTGGATGCTGATAGGCCCAAATTCGAGATTTTCTTTGATAAAACCTTTCTACTTCCAGCACACGAGTCAGATTTTCTCTTCTCCTATTCTTTTTATTTTTCTTTTCCCTTCACTTCAGACGGCAATTGACTTTTATCTGTGTTTGTGAATATCCTTCTTGCATTTATATCGACTTTAGACGGAGCTCGTGCCGCGCATCATGTCGACCGATGCCCCCATCCCCACATCTGAGTCTGGTTCGGCTCAGTTTGGCAACTCGATTGACCAACCTCGAGCTAAAATTTGCGTCTACTGTGGTGCACACGCCGGCGCAAGTCCTGCTCACCTTGAAGCTGCTCGTGAGCTCGCGCGAGCCATGGCTGCCAACAACATCGACCTAGGTGAGTCAGACCGATTCAAGCTTATGTCTGGCAACATGCAGGTGTGGTGTCAGCGCATAATCGGAGCGCACCGAATTACGCCTTAAGAGGTATACTCACCACTCATGACCCCGCAACTAACCTCGATTAGTATATGGTGGGGGCACTGTCGGTCTCATGGGCGAGGTAGCAAAGACCCTGAGCTCAATCAACGGCCCGCAGTCTGTCCACGGCATTATTCCTGAAGCGCTGGTTAAGCATGAGCGGGATGGCGCCCAGGCGACTGCCGACGGTAAATATCTGTCCGTCCCTGAAGAGGCTGTGTATGGTCGCACGACGCTGGTAAAGGACATGCACACACGAAAGAAGCTGATGGCGGAAGAGGTTTTTGCTGGTGGTCCCGGGAGTGGTTTCATTGGCCTAAGCGGCGGATTTGGCACCATGGAAGAAATATTTGAGACGACGACCTGGAACCAGCTGGGTATTCACAATCGAGGCATCGTGTTGCTTAATATTGAAGGCTACTGGGATGGTATTGTCCAATGGCTGAACCGAGCGGCAGAGGAGGGCTTTGTCAGACCTGCGAACAAGAGCATTCTTGTTACAGCTAACACCGCTGAAGGAGCTATCCAAGCCCTACGAGGCTACAAGGTATCAGATGGCATCTACCAGCTACAGTGGGGCGATCGGTAGTGGGGAGAGGACGTGTTAGCATGAGTATGTAGTTTGGGGCATCAAAACGAGGAGTCATGCTATAGCAAATTGGCCTTATCGATGAGTATTAGATATGCATCCCGCGATGCTCAGAACCTTAGTAAATTGAAAGCCGTGACAGCTTTACTCGGTCGGCTTGCATGGATATCATCAACTTCCAGGTCCACTCCAAATTGAACGGATACCCCAAGATTAAATCATATGGGGAGAAGATTTTCTCCACTCTCCATCAACACTTGTCAGACAATTGCAAAGGCGTTTACAACTGCGGGGCTTTGCTGACATGAATTAAAATTCACGGGCAGCAGCCTGTCTGTGTCAACTTCATCTTGATCTGTCTGTTTCGAGAATTCCAATCACTCACTTGTCTTGCATTGAACGCTTGCGTGATACACGGGCAACATGGCCCAGCCCACCGAGTCAGACATCCTGGCCGCACTCAGCGCATACCGCGCGCGCATTGCCGAGGCCAACCACGACGCCATGCTGAAAATCATGCCGCAGATTGAAGAGGCCAACATGGAGGACTCCGAACTATGGGAGTCTCCCGAAGAGGAAGAGGAAGTGCGTCTCGAGTTTGTCCACCGCTTTGTAGGCGCAGCCAATATGCCGGAGCGCAACACGAGACCGCCGATCGAGCGGGTATCTGACGTTCTTGACAATTGGGACTTGATCGTGCAGCAACTGGCGCTTGACGGTGCCTCTGTCAACCCTGACCCGGAATGGCGGGACATTAAACGCGACTTGTATCGCTCGGCTATACTGGATGGCCTTGGGTCTCTTCCGTGTCCGACTGGACAGTGGGCGTTGCCGCACGATTTCGAGATCCTGATGCGACACGTTGATAGCCTCGAGGGACACGGCTGGCAACGGCTCCGCGATTGGGGAAAGTTGGTGTTCTGGGAAGGCTGGGGGGCCACTGGCGCATATGAGGACAGAGAAAGGATCAAACGGAGGGTCACGAGGGGGCAGACCATTAAGGACCAGATACTGGAGCTGCAAGAGTTTCATGTAGCTGGAGGATGGGCCTGTGGCAAAGGAAACGAGTCCATTTGCTACGTCGTATACGCCCGACCGACGGGAGATGAGAATCAGAGCTGGTCTTGGTGCTATGTAGCTTCCTTGGGACAGTTTGGTAACCAGATATTTGATGATATTGTGGGCGTGCTGGAATGGTATGCACGCGTAGGTCAGCCCGACGAGTATAACTTTAATATTAGCGCACAGGAGGTCTTTGAGCCCTGACGCAAAATATGGCTGGCACAATTATATGGTTCTTCCTGCGCAAGCGCTCACTCATAAAACAGACGGCGTTGATAGTCGTATCTTCAGCCTTGCTTATAATCGCATTAGGATACATCTTGATTCCAACGTTAACAGACTTTTCATGAGAGGATGCGAGGAGGGTATAGCAGTGGATATTGTTTCGAAATAAACGAATGAATACTAAAAATAAACTTTGCTTGTCTAACGTTTTCCACTCAGGCCCATTATCTTGATTTGAGGGAACCGTAAGCAATGTAGTTTTGAATCAATCCTATTAAAAATCCAATAAGGTTTAGACACCAAAAACAAAGTTCTTGCTCCCATGTGGTGGAAATTTGCAATATTTAGCGAGATGAAGCCATGCCCTGCTCGTGGTTGGATGAAGTACCACACCTTTAATTATCGCGTCTTTAATTATGGAGCAACGCGTTATAAATATGCTGAATAGCCTCTCCAGAGTAATACAAAACCAGCAATATCGAACTTGCGGGTAACATATTTCCTTGGCACTGTTTTCTTCTGTTTGCATAAATCCCTGGACTCTGTAGCAGTGACTCAGTGACAACTCTTCGCTCATGAACGATTTCGCGGCCGCGACACAATATCAACCCAGACGTTGCATGAGCCTTGTGCAAAGGCAACTAGTTAGATGCAAGGCAGGACCAACCACCTATGACATGGGTAGCGTGTAAACTACCCAGGGGCACATGCACCATTATTAGTTGTTGTTGGTTGGTTGCTGCGCAAATGCCGCCCTGTCGCCTACGGCTCCGCTCTGCTCACACAAGTAACAGCCGACCTTGATCCACTCTGAAAGATCAATAAACAGCGACCCCGTGCCCAGCGAACCAAGCGCACCTGTACTGTACCCTTGTGTGATCTCTCGTAATGGCCCCGATGGATCTTCCCGACTCGGTACTAAACAATATTGTTGGTTTTCTGCCCAGCGACCAACTATGCACCGCACGTCTCATCAACCACAAATGGAATGCGCTGGCCACAAAATTCGTATTCCGTGAACTTTGTCTTAACTTAACGGAAGCTGGGTTTAAGTCATGGGGTGAGCTGCCCAAAAACGAACGTATCAGGGCTGCCATGCGAAAGGTTGTTCTGAACAGCACTTGGCGCAGAAACAAAAGCACCTACAGCCAACCGTACCGGGATGTCCAGAGAGAAATGGAGGAAGCCCATCCAGATTGGAGTGCTAAGATATTGGACCCCTTCTTCAAAATCACTCAGTTATTATTTCTACACAAGATCTGTTTGAATTTCTCTCCAGACTGCCTGGGATCTTATGCATACAAACCTTCTGCCTCTCGGAATATGTTCCGCGATGAAATTGAATCCCCAGAGGCCCGATAGTATATCTTGAAACGTGCTTGTGAGCTCATGAACAAAAGAGATGCGAATCCTGCAGCCAGCAAAATCCGCAAGCTCAAAATCCACAACTTACAAAATATCCCGTCACCGGAGTTGACGTCATCTGATGACTTCAAATCAGCCATGAGACACATTGAAGAACTCGACCTTGATGTCTTGACGGAGTATAACAAGTATGGCCCAAGTGCTGACTTGTATCGATGTGAGCGTGTTGAATTTGAGCCGTACCTGCATAAACAGTGGCTTTATCCATTGTCAGATCAGCTAAGATCGTTGTACTTGGCTTTTGATACGTATTGGGGCACTGCCCCCGGTACCTTCAATGGTACAGGGTTGATATTTCCACAGCTTGAATACCTGAGATTGGAAAATTATGCCATTTCACACTATGATCATCTGGATTGGGTTCTGAGTCAGCTTTCTTTGCATACCCTCACACTTTACGATTGCCCAATCGTTGGCTACTTGTGGATGGACTCAAAAAAAGTGGCAGAGTGAAAGTGGCGACGCACGATTCGGAGGAACGCCCCGCGACCAGGTTTGGGTTTTTTGAATCTGAAGCAAAGAAACTATATCACTTCCCAGGCACGTGGGAGGTCATGTTCAAAAAGATTTGTGATGGGCTCCCACGCCTGACCAATTTCCAGTTTCCAGGTGAGTGGCAGATGCGATACATCGCATTTAATCATATCATGTGCCCTAGTCTTTGGATAGAAGCAGAGAGCGATGGGTACATCGAGTTCTGCGAAGATCCAGATCTTCCCGAGCTGAATCTTAGCGAGGAGAAGGAAGAAGAAGATACTAGGGGATTGAATGAGCTGAAAAGGGCGCTGGTAACAAGGGCGTAAATTGTATAGAACTTGGATTCGCGCATGTGATTTGAACCCGAGGAGTTTCAAATTTTCTTTCATATTCACGTACATTATCTGTAGCCCAGATCCTGCAAAAATACGGCCATACAAAGAAACATGTATGTGCATTAATATTTTAGTTTACAGATACAACCCGTACACTCACAGAACAAGATTTCCTTCTTTCCATTCGCCGGGTGTCACTTCTCTGCTGAATTACTAACCCGACTCTTTTTAACTCCTTAGTCTTTTCCTACCTTGTAGGGCTAGGCCATTGGCTCAGCTCCTTAATATGAAGAATTTTTGAGGTGGCCAAATAGACTTTCTAAATCAAATTTCCAAGAAGACGGATTACCGAAATTCCCGAATAGGCATTCGTACGAGTAGCCGTTTTCATATAACACTAAAAACCGAGCTGCAGCATTTCAGAAATTGGCGCAAAGAGCAGATACGCGATCGACTCATCCAGCCGCCGTGATAAGCAGTGAGTTTGAGAACAGCGGCCATTCCCAACGTGGGTACATGTAAACTTGGTTCAAGACAAGTACGTGTGTCAGGAGGGGCTAGCAGGAAGTAACTTCATTTTTTCTGTGCAAGCTGAATCCGTGGACAGAGCGTGGGACTAGCCCATTGGTTTGTCTAGTTGCACGTGTTAGATTGGCTTGAATGGCTTGGTTACAGAAAGGCTGTTTCAACCACAACGCAATCCACGAGGAATGCGTCCATGTCGTCCACCCAGCCCATCCGTATCTATGTCTTGGGCATTTCCCTCTTCTTCATTTCCTTCATTCAAATTTGCGGAACCAGCAATCACCAACTAGCATCTCACACTGAGTTTTAGTCGCTGAGAGCAAAGTATTCAAGCAAAGCTAAGAACCACCGAACTACCAACTCAACCGATTGTAGCGTTATCTTTACTAGACAGATAAGCATTCACGTGTAAAAAAGTTGATAAATTTAATGCCGCTCGCTTTTTTGCAAAAGTTCAAGGGTCCTTGTTTTATAGTTTTGTTGAATACCACTAAAAACAGTAAATCTGCTAAAGGATCAATGATATTGGTGTTGTTAATCCAGTGGCTGAACTTTGATGCCATGAACCTTCCTCAACCCGCGTGATGTGTTCCTTTACTCGCTTCCCTCCCAGCGAAGAGTACATATCAAAAGTTGCATCAAGTTAAGAATCGATTTAAATCCCTTGGCCCATGAGTTATGCTATTCATTTGCGAACTGCGATGTTATGAATCATACGGCTGTGCTGATCCTTAAGAATCAAAATTCCTCATGATACCGGAAATGGCTGACTCAATCAAAGCCTTATCGAGTAAGCATGTGATCGCTAAGCGCGCCTATCATAACCTCTGAAATCTTATTTTTGGAATGCCTTTTTCAGTATTCTTAGCATTGTTTAACCGCATGAAATTCACACCTGCATTTTTTACATGTGTTTCATGTGGTTTAAAATACTCCGCGACTAAAGACATGTGACGATGGATTTGATTAAGCATTTTTTTCCTATAAAATCTGCTCACACCCGTTCTACTCGAGAAATGTTCGGAATCCACATATACCTAGGTCAAAGATCCTTTCACAGTGAAACGGCAACTATTCGTATTGACTTGAAACATGCCTGCCTCACTCGAGACCAACGAACCTACGAAACCCACCAAAAGCCTTGTGCTATTCTTCGATGGCACCAGCAACAGCTTTAATGGCTGCAAGGCTGACACAAACGTAGTGAAACTACTACGTCAGCTGGAGCGCGACCACCCTGATCAATATCACTACTACCAGCGTCAGTCTACCTAATATCCTGTTGGAGATTCTTCATCGCTTACTTGCATGACAGCTGGCATAGGCACGTACGAGGTACATGAGCCATCCATCAATCAGTCATTCATTGGAGAGATCAAAAGTTGGTGCTTAAAAATGTGGGACCAAGGAGTCGCCGCGACATTTGACGACCACGTCATGGCTGGATACAAGTTTGTGATGCGGTATTACGAGGAGGTGAGTGTTGCGGCATATATAACTTCAATTCCTTATTCTGATATCAAATCATAGGGCGCCAAAATCTACATGTTTGGCTTCAGCCGTGGTGCATATACAGCCAGGTTTCTAGCGCAGATGATCAATACCGTCGGTCTTCTGTGCAAGGGCAACGAAGAGATGGTCCCATTCGCGTATCGCCTGTATCAGAATTACATCCAAGGCAAAATTACTTTGCGTAGGAAGAGATTGAAGCACAAGGGTGAAGAAACTATTCACCAGTTGAAGGTTCAATCTATGGACTTTTGCCCAGACGCCGAAAAAGAAATCGACAGCCATGGGTATCTCCACCATGGCAAGCATAAGCCATCTTCGTCAAGCAGCGCATATGAAACTATGGCGGGGTTAAGCGAGAAGTATCAAGAGAAGCTTATCCGGGCTGCAAAGCGCGAGATCAAGACATTCAGCGAAACATTTTGCCGACGAAACGGAAACGGAACAGACCCAAGAGACGACACCAGGAATGTCAAAGTTCACTTTTTGGGAATTTGGGACTGTGTTGCGTCTATCGTCGCGCTAGAGATTCGAGCAAAAGTTCCATTGCCCATCTTTGGAACTGCTAATTATGTCCGACATGCAGTCGCACTTGATGAGCACCGGGTCAAGTTTAGGCCCACGCTATTATCTCAGGACATTCGTATCTCTGTAGAAAACGCGAGGCCTAACAAAGAGAATAGGAAGCCTCAGGGCTGGATTGTTCAAGAACCTAATTTGACGTCGTGCGAAAATATCAAAGAGGTTTGGTTCCCAGGTAGCCATTGTGATATTGGAGGTGGGTATGCTCCAGGTCATGTTGTCACAAAGGATGGGCCGGTTATAAACTTTCTGACGAACATCTATCTCTGGATTGCGAGCTTTCTCAAGTTGTTCGTCTTATTCATGATCCAAGACGAACCTGATGACAAAGAGATTCAACTGAGCGACGTATCCCTCGCATGGATGATCGCTGAGCTTCGAGAAGTCGACGGATATAAACCGGACAGCGAAGAGGAGGCTGTCAAACCTTCCGAGGAGAGAATGACTATGGTGGAAGAGGTAAATTCAGGTCTTCGTTGGAATAATGAAAGCCGAGGCCACTTCAACCAACGTTTCTACAAATGGAAGCACGAGGCAAAAAGAAATTCCGAAGTCCAGAGCAATCGACATCTTGAAGCTATTCACCAACCCCTCTGGTTTAATCGCGGCAGTCCGTTCCCGGAAGTTCTGTTTTGGAAGATTATGGGTAATGACCCGCCGTCCTTTCATTGTTTCAAGCTAATTGATATAGAAAACATGCCCATGCTTCCTCGTTGGGAATTGAGGTACAACAAATGGTATGCCAGTCGCTTTTGGCCCAACTTTAGTAGCCCCCGTGACGTCCCACGGAAGGCAGTTCTTCATGAGTCGCTGCTTTGGCGCTTAAACCGAGATGAGGCATACCGTCCAAGGAATGCCCATGGGAAATGCGAGGGGAGAAAATCTCCCTGTATATTCCCGGGATTCTCTACAAAGCGGCATGAGTGGTCAAACGATAACCATGACGTGTACACTTTTAGAAATAACGATGGGGATAGGACTAACAGAGATGATGAATTATTAACTATTCTGGGCTGAGCAAGATGAAGATTGGGAAACGAAAACAATGCTCATCAAAACTAGCACAGTTGACCTTCTTCTATTCCATTCCGACTTCTTCAACAGAATTTACAAAGATGCACTTGAACTTATAGTTTATGATATCGCATTAAATACAATATATTTATAACAGAATTTGGATATTATAATCATTCGCAATGTACGAGTGACTTGAGAAGCATTTTTTCCATATCAAAATCTTCCCCAGTGGACTTTCCACGCTTTACAACCCCTGGAGTGATCACAAATTCCAATTGTTCATCTTTCGACGGTTGCTGAATTTCTCGTTCCAACTCCATAGTCTCAGGATCAAAGCCTTTGTGTATGGAATGGTCCCATTCAAATAGCCACACGATCTTGGCGGCTTGTTGACTGATCTCTTGATCAAGATCAATCGCTTGCTCCATGATTCTGTTGAGATGTTTGAAGAAGCCCCGTTTGTCGGGCTTTGACCAATGTCCAATTGTCTTATTTATGACCTGGCTGCTTTCGGACTTATGAAAGTCTACTGCCTTGCGACAATGCGCATCTGTCTTGGGATCTGCTTTGTCCAAGAGTAGTTCCGCTGTTGCGACATTCCACATCTGGAATTTTCGTTCCGCTTCGGGGTCTGGGCAGGCTCCCCCACCTGCTTTGGCCTTATACTCTATTCAAAAAGGAATTAGATTTGGGACCAAAGTAATATCGAATAGAATTGCTCACTAGGCATCAGGAATCCTCGAAGTCCCCAAACTTGATCCGAAGTTGTATGATTGACCCATCGAAATCGGTGAAAGATTTCCCCGACCATAACTTTCCACAAGAAGGCTTGAACGATTTTTTGAAACATGCCTGGAATATTTAGATAATGATGGTAGTACCCTTTGACCGGAGTCGTGCTGTCCAAGTATGCTACATAGCGGCTGCAGCGCAAACTGTGCCGATATATTTGGCTTTGGTCGCTTAGACCTATGATTTTCTCTGCTCTTGTCTGAGAATCGGATGTTGAGGGCCGTATTGCCTGTGCTTCTAACGCATTTCCATCAAAATATTGACGAGCAAAATCCTGAATGGAATATCGGAGTCCTAGAATCAGCTGAACCAGACGCTCATCAGTTATGTTGTATGGAATCCAGTTCATATTCAGAGCCTTATTCAGCTTTGCGGAAGCTTCATTCAACTTGTTCTGCAATTTCGTGACGGTGTCCTCATGAAGATCTTGAAGGGATTCCAGCTCTTCGATCTTCTCGCTGAGTAATCTTTCTGCCTCTTTTCTTCGATTCATTTCTTCAGCTAACTTTTTCTCTACCTGATTTATATTAGTCATAATGCTAGGGATGTCAAGCGAGTCATTATTTAACGTACATCTTGAAAGTTGAGCAGGGAAAATTGAGCATCCAAAGACTCAGGCGGAGGTTCAGAAGTGCGGCTGCTTCGGCTCGACCCACGAGGTGTCCTATTCGCCACTCTACCCGACATATGACCGCCAACGCGATCTGTCTTTGGGTACCTCAATACTAATGCCTTGGTAACAGACGCGGCTGTTATAGAGGCAAAGTCCTGCCAATCTTTGTTTTTATGGGAGTCCGAATAATCACAGACACCCTTAACAACAATACATGGGATCTCATCCCATATACCAGCACCTTCCATCTCAAATGCCAAGAGCTTGTGTTCTTTCATCACGGCATCACGAAACTCGCCGGCCTTTACAACTGTATCCCCCGAACCAATTTTCCCAACAAATAAAGACGGTCTCTGAGCTTCTTTCGTGAGCCCTTGGCTCTCCAGAAGCTTGTTTCTCTCGAGCCGGTTTCTTATTACTTGATGTTCCTCTTCACATCCAGAAATATCGCATCGTTCGGACAAGGCTTTTTTGCAAATAACACCAGTAAATTCACTGCAATCCTGGCATTTGCTGGAGCGATGGATGTGCAGATAGCTTGATCGAAATAGCTTGTCAGTATTGGCCCCAGGATATATGTACTTGTCTTTTCCCTTTTGGTTCTCCATAGTCTGGATTTCTTCCAGGTGCTGAGCAGCGTCTAATTCGATAGCTTCTCTCCATGTTGCTGTTTGGAGAAATGCAATCATATTCTGAATATGTTTCACGGGCCTCCCAAGAGTATCGTCGTGTTCGGTCGTCATCTCAAAACTGTTCACTAGCTGCTTGCCAAAGTCATATTGTACTACCGTCTTGCTGATGATGACATCTCCAAGAAGCATATCCTCGCCATCAGACACTGAAGCAGGGATGCCTCCACAGATGCCTGTTAAGAGCGCAAGCTTGAGTCCAGGAAAGCTTGATCGAAGGCTGGAAGCTGCTCCAGCTGCAGTGGCCTTTCCTTTTCGGAGAAGAGCTAAGACAACATTGACGCCCCCGATATGGCCCGTCTGATATATATTAGGGTCGCCTCTAGCTCTCCCAAACGGATCGATGCCAGGTTTGCCCCAAAATTCATCCACAATAAGGACCACTGCATCGTACTCTCGCGGAAGTGCACACACTATAGCGATTTCGAACTCATCGCGTGTTTTTGGTGCAACAACCATAGTTGCAATGCAAATTATTGTCGGCCACGTGGCGCTTGTTCTGTAGAAGGGACATGGAGGTGATATCGATCTAAAATGGCGCATAATACAGGAGGATGACTAAACCTTTGGCCCTGGTGCTCCCTGAGTGTTTGGTAAGTTGGGGGCCAAAAGCGGTAGCCTTCCTAGATTTAGGTAATATTTCTGATTGGAGTTGAATTTGGCCGAAATTTGCTCTCAAGTTACAGCCCAGCTACTGCCAGACATACCCTAAAGCCATCTACTTAGCAATTAAGAATATTTCTTTCGTGTGTTGTGGCTTTATGGGTAGCCAAGCTCGATTTGCTCCGCGCGTGAGATCAGCGCAGTATAGACCGTGCCATTTCAACTGGTATCATATCATTCAGTTAAATGAGAGAGAACCCCTCTTGATTGGCTTGCCCCTGTCTTTGCCAGCAATCAAAAACCATGCTTGGAAGGCACGCACAGTTGGGTAAGAAAGATCATTGTGGCAATGCACCCAACAGAGCGGTACCAATTCTGGTCCAGATTAAATGGCCAATACGTACTCTCATTCTTCCTACAAATGTGTCACAATTGTGTGTGCGCGAATGTGTGGGACAGCCAAAGAAGGATTGGCTGGGGGAATAGTATCCTAACCTAGACTGTTCCACAATTGAGGCCGTAATGACAAATATATGCTAGAGAAAAGGTAAATATAATGTGATACTATTTGTACCTATTTATTTACTTCTCAGCTATTTTCTTCGAGCTCCAAGATTACAGAGTAGTTGATTGTAATAGTTAATAGGGAGAAATAGTCATGATTTAAAAAGGAATGTCTATCTGTTTTCCAACGCTGCTCTTGCACATCTGCCATACATCGAAAAGGAAAACAAAGGGAAAAAAAGAAAAAAACATAAGAGAAGATAATAGAAAAGAATAAACCCGATATCGTCATCCAGAGCCATCTGCATCATCATCATTTTACATCACCCAGCATGGGAGCCACTCAGAGCGCCATAACTCATGTTCCAGGCTGCGCCTAATTCACCGAAATCGCCTTCACATTCAGCTCCAAGAGCGCTATTAGGCTCAGTCTGAGAAATTACATCTTCTTCAAGGCCCATGAAAAGGGGGAAATTTGGAGTTGAATGCGGAATCTGGAAGCCTGAGTTCACTTCTTCGGGGTGCATCCATTGAGCCTGTGGCTGAAATGTGGCTGATGATGGACCCACGGGGCTGAATTGCCGCACAGTGCCAAAGGAAATTTGACTGCCTGTCAGCACTGGAGCTGGAGCGGTGGGAGCACTTCCATGGCAGATTTCCAGTGCGTCAGCATCATTCCCAGTAGCGCCCGTTGCACTACTGCTGGGAGCACTAAATGTAGGCTCAAAGAGTATGCGTTCAATCCCGCTTTGAAGCGACGGAATCACATGGGCATCAGCATAGATATTGAGCGACTGCAGTAGCGAGGGCAACCCAGCCACGAGCAAAGGCTTTGCCGAACTGCGAATGAGTGATCGGGCTTCTTCAATGCCATGCTCTACAAATGGCGATGCGGGTGGCTGGTGGCCGTTGAATATTTGATCCCAAAATTGGTACCACTTTTCCTCGTCAGTGCAGCCTCTTGGTATCCGCACAGTGACACAGCTACCCTGGATTTTGTGGAGTTGACACAGCTCGGGCGTGTCCCACTTCGTCCAGCACCGATCACAATAGTAGCCCTCGGAGGTATGATGACGAGCGACATGCTGCTTGACGTCGGGAAATCTACGTAATTTGTATTTTTCCACACAGCGATAATGTGACCAAGGGTCTAGCTTATAGAATGGACAAGCCCAAAGCCACTGATCGAGGTTGCTCTTGCCGCCACCATCATTCGAGCTGGGGCCATCATCTTCTCGTCGTCTCTTGTTTGCCTTGCTTCGCTTGCTTCCACAGATGGGGGAACAAGGCACACCAACAGGAGGGGCTAGGTGTACAGTATCTGACAGGCCAATGCACTGTATAACCGAGCACGTGGTGTTTAAGTGCGGCGTTGCATCTCGTTCTTCTGCCAGGCCATGTCCACAGTGTAAAGCATCGGTAAACGTACCCCTGTACATAGGGCGAGGTCTTGAGCTGCTCAAATTTGACATGCTGGGGGATGTAGTGATTGCCATAAGCAATCTCATGCTCAGAACTGCTAGCAAAACAATCGTGGGCAGATGACCTGGTTAGAGAAACTAATGTGTCGCGTCTAAAAGCTATGAAGGTTTAGACAAGAAAAGTGAGGTTTCCATGTCAAGAGCGGATGGGTTACACCCATCCACCGCGCAAGAGCAGTCGAGTTCCTTATCCTGCAAGGAAGTAGGGTTCGACAGCTCTAGGCTAAGCAGTTCGCAAGCCGATAAAAATCTAACCATAGACGAGGCAATGAAGTTGGTGTGATGGTGAAGAGCGTGCTAGTCGGGGTATCAAGAAGATATAAAGAAGCGAGTGCTGCCTCATTTGAGAACTATGACCAGAAGTAATGGCGGAATGCCTGTATTCTTATACGATCGTGGAAATAATAAGTAGTGATAACAACTTCTGACCAGGAAGACGGGCGGGGTTAAAGGAAGTGGCAAATGATGGGATGGCTGGTCTTCATAAGCAGGCCGGCCGAACCGGTGCAATTCAGTCAGGTTTTCGTCAAGTAGATCTGAAGGAGCGGGTTTGGAGAGGGACGGAAGACTGGAGAAGTGTGGAGACTGGCGTCGATGTAGTGACTTTAGCGTCCCCACAGGCCGAGACCCAAGAAAAGCTGCAGGCCCACTATGCTGTGTGGGTGGTAGGGGTGGCACGGACGGACTTGCGAATAACTGCAGTGTAGGTGTGGGAAAGCTCAAACGCATTGGGACTTGCATGGGGTGGTCAAAAAGAGAGCCCTTACGTAGCATGGCTATGTTCGCCACGCCTAAACTGAGGCTGAGGAAAATGTGGCCGGTCAACGAGGGAATTCGACTGCTCGGCGAATTGGCTGTAGAGGGGAAATATGGTGACCGTTGTGATTATGACCCTGGTCGCGCATGGTAAACAATGTGTATTTGGATCAGATGGGATAGCGGGGGACCAAATCGCAATATGGTATTTACACAACCAACAGGGATTGCTGCATCGGCCTGAATATCATTATCAAAGCTCAGCCTGACATTTTCCCTCTGCAAGGATTGTTGTCAGTGCTGAACCTTGTACGCGGTCGTTTTGATGCTGATGGCGAGAATGCTGTGGGCCCCAACAAGAGGGCGAAAACCTATCTCATAAACGCAACTTTTGTCTGCTACCGTAGGTTAAAAGAGAGAGAGCATCAATTTTCGCTTGGGTATTTGGAAAAACAAACAAAGAAATGAACATAATTGAATAACCAAAGGCAAAAAAATTACATACAACAGCGAGGATTCCCCGGTCGTCACCGACCCGAGTACTAATTCACCGCTTCCCAGCTTGACTATGGGAGAGCGGACGGGATCCCGTATTTTCTAAGAGCTATGGTCGTATGTGCCTGATGAGAGCATCATGCCAGCCTATCAATGGCGAATGATTGACGAATCTTAATATCCATATAACGAATAGGCAATCAAGCATCTCAAGCAGGATGCAGCTCAACCTTGTGTCCGGGACCCACAACTACTCACACATAAATGCGATCCTAAAAAGCTGAGGAAGGTCATTTTGATTATCTGATTTCCTTGAACACGGATCTTGTTTCTCTCTCTCTGCTTCAAACGTCTGAGATCTGACCGATATCCTGAATCCAAATATCCAAGCGTGTCTATTCTAATCCGGCAACGAATATTTAAGGCCCAGTATGTATTGAATAATACTCTCGTGTAATAAACTGCTAGATGGTCAGGCTACAGGACTCGAACTCTAGAGGCTTGTCCGTGCTAAACACGTCCGTGCTAGCCTTGACCCTGATCTTGGTGATTCGCGGTATCCCTCTCTTCATCGTCTCCACGACCTCCTCGGCCGTCACCGCCATTGCGTTGATGTCGTTCCTCAGCTCCTCCAGCGCCAGCTCGGTAACCTGGGCCTGTAGTTTAGCAACTTCGTGATCCCTTCTCGTCCTCCCGTACTCTTTCTTGAAGGGCTGCCTCTCGAGATCAGACTGCATCTTGGAGCTGAGGATTCACCCTGCCCCTCTCCCTGTCGAGTTCTGACTTGACACTCCTCATGGCAGCTTCCAGCTCTTTGCTCTTTGCTATACAGCCGTTCAGCGTATTAATTCTCTCCTGGAGCTGCTGCCTTCGGTCTTTGCACATTTCGTGGACGAATCCAAGGGGACCTTGAGACTACAGTTTTTCCAAGGCAGTTTCAACTGAGCCATCTTCTCGGCCACCTCCATGGTTGCCCTTTCAAACTCCCTAGCCATGGGCGTCTCCATGATGGCTTTGACAGCATGGTGTGCTTCCGCATCAACAGCCTTTGCAAAATGAGACCCTTCCAGACCCAGCGATGCTTCAGCTAGTTTCATGGCCCAGTATCCCTTGTGCCAAAAGTCGCAGCTCGCCAAATTTCTCTCGCATGTTTCTTTCCAGCGCCACTTCTCCCCCTCCTCAGCTGAAAAAAAAGAACCAGTTAGCAAAACACACAGGACAACAAGGAAGGAGGCGAAATTTCAACGTACCTTCCCATCTTGCCCAGCTCTCGTCGGCAGCCTCGGCGCGTCTCAGCTCATCGCCCCACGTAATTTCTTTTTCATATTGCAGCAGGTTCCTCTTGTTCTCCCATAGCTGTTGCTGATTTTGCTATTCTTTTATCAGTTTGGTATATTCGGCGCTGTGCACTCGCCTTTCGGCGTCCAGCCTCCCCTGGATGGTGTCTCTTTCCTTCATAAGCGCATCGATTTCTGCTTGGTTGGCGTCCCTTTTTGCTTTGGCATTCTTATACTTCTTTTCTGCCACACCCAACTGATTTTGAAGATTCTCCATCAAAGCCTGATCCTTTACAATATTTCCACGAGTCTGTCGGAGTTTGGCCTCTGATTTCTTTCGTATATCTTTTAACTGATTGGCCATTTCAATGACTCTTGCCTCATCCTTCTTGAGCTGTCTCTGCATATCAGCCTCCGTTTCGTCAATACCTTGGTTTGCAATTTGTCTGAACGACTCGATGCCATTCTCGATGCCATTTAGAATCACACCGAGAACATCGGGCTCCAAGGTGGCTTCAAAGTCTGCTTTAGCTTCTTCCCATTTGTTGGAGTCAGGAATATGTATCTCTGCTTTGAGAGCAACTGATATGCCCTCGGTAAGATTGAGGGAAACGTCAGCTAGAAAATGTTTCTCTGCGATATTCGCGTCGATCAGAACTTTCAGCTTGAAGTCATGATACCGTATCATGCCATCAAGGAAAAGCTTTTGCGTGTCCTTCGTTGCCGTGACATTGAAAGTGACTCGCTTGACACCCTCATCAACTTTTGTCGAGCAGACTTCAAGTCCGCCAATTTTGAAGTTGTCGATGCCAGCTTCGAGAATGACTCCGTTTTCATCCAATGTCGCGTTAAAGTCTCCGGTCTTGTCAAAAATCCTCACCTTGCCGGCCACGCGGATGCCACGCGGGTATTCCTCTCCCCCTATTTCAACACCTGATGAGATGTAAAGCAGCAAATGCTCAAAGAAAATTTTATCCTTCATACCGTTAACATCCTTGAGAGCCTTGCAATCAATGAGAGTACCAGCCAGCTGAACAAGTTCGACGACATCGAGATGTTTTATTTCCAGCTTGAACATAAAATCTGCCTGTTTCACGTCGATGTCCATCTTCAACGCGGCCATGAAATTTCCAATGTCAACCCGGCCGCCCAAGGAGAGTTGACTGCAAAAGGTGTTAGCTGACTTCATATTTCGAGGCAATCCGTAGGGTTAACTTGCCTGGGTCCGGTGGTTAGGACAGTAGCGTAGTAGAATCCTGCACCCACTTGCAATTCAGAAAAGATCAACTTGTCGTTGAGGCCAAATGGATTAACCCATTTGCTGCCCCGCTCCATGTAGTTAATTAATTGTTAGCATCGTCAGCTCAATGGTCTTGTTTTGCATTCAACGTACAGTTTCCCACTCGCGTCTTGAACTGATCCCACAATCGTGCCCCTGACGTAAATGGGATCCGAATCCTTTACTTTCAGCGTCAAGGTCGCATCGAGATGCAGTTCAGGTAGGGACGACTTCATAGTAATTCCGGCTCCAAATTTGCCCAGGCTCACCGCGTCGGATATTTTGACGTTGAAAGATTTCGGTAGGTGGATGCTGGCACGGAATTTGCCATCAGAGCTTATGGAGACGACTAATGCAAGACTATCAATCTTCTCCCTTTTGTTGAGCTGCTCCAATTGATCAAATCTCGAGATTGTGGCACACAGCTGAACTCCTAGCGTGCAAATATGGTTAGCATCATGACAAACAGGCAAAATCTCTCACCTTTGGAAATGGGGTAATTGTACGTCTTGAGCTTGGCCTGCACATCCTAATTTTTGGGCTCCTCTTGTTCCCCTGGCTCAGCACCTTCTCCACCGTCCTGCTCGCTTGGCTCCTCGTCATCTTTGCTTTGCGGCTTTGCTTCTGACGACGCGATGAGAGCAACGTGGTCAAGCTCAAGATTCAAGAAATCGGGAATGTCCTGCCAAGCGTGCCGTAGATTGATATTCTCAAGAGCTCCAAAGATAAGCCATTCTTGTTCCTTCTCGCCCTTCCTCGCGGTGTAGAAGCCGATATCTGCAGTCACATTGCCGAATTTCACAACACCAAGAATAGCAAACGTACTCTCGTCTTTTCGAAGATTTGTCGTTTCCTTGGGACTTTCGGGCAATTTTATTGTCTGATTTCTCGGACACAGTGCCGACACCGGTCTCATCGTGTGACTTGGTCTTATCCGGGTCTTCTGCTTCGGTGTCATTTTCATCTCCATTTGACTCTGCTTGGTACTGGTGATGCTTGAAACCGATAAAAGTTTCCAAGCCAGCCTTTTCGATGGTTATCGCAGTTTCTGGAACCGGGACGTTGGAGACGCCTCCTGTGATTCTAAGTCCCTCACTTGAAAACAGGAGGCTTGTGCTGGCGCTTGAGTGTTCGTTGAAAGTGACATGGCCGTTTAGCTCAAGTGCGTTTCTAGGCTTTTTGCTTTCTTCGGACTTCTTCCTGGAAAGGCTTAGCTCAACATTTTGAAAAGTGAGCTCGTGTCCGGATGTTTCTTCGTGAGAACTTTCATCGTTGGTTGGAAGCTTTTTTCCGGTAACCTGGGCGTGGATTTTCTTCAACTCACTGAGTTTCGGGTCACCAATCTTGGCCTTAAGCATGTGGTCATCTGTTTATGTTAGATTACTGACTAGCTTCAATATGTTCATTCTTGACATACCATCAGCGAAGTGCCCTTCAACATCGAACGTTCCGCCGCCCAATTTCATGTTTGCGGAAATATCTAGCCGAACGGATTTTTTAAATTCTCCTTCATTGAAAGACACCTTAGCTTTGGCGTCTGACAGCTATGGTGAATATGTCAGTAGTGTTCAAGAACCAAGCCAGAAGAAGGCAGCTTACCGTAACTCCTTTGACTCCATATATATCTTCCCACTTGTCAGCGCTCAAAACAAGATTCCACTGTCTTTTGTTCGCATCTTCTTTCTTGTTATCCCCGCTCTCCGAAGACGGAACGAAGTCCCTGGCCATTCGGTAACTCATAGTAACCGGGGCATTGGTATGTGGTAGTTTGGTTAAAACGACAGCTCCAAAAAAGCCAAATCCAAAGTGCCAGGACTTGTCGCTTTTCTTTTTTAGTTGATGATCCTTGCTTCCAGGCGTCTTTTCGTCCATCGTGGTACCATCGACATCTTCGGAGGATTGCTCAGCACCTCCATGTCCATCGGCTTTTGTTGAGTCTGCCGAATCCTCATCTTCTCCCTCCTTATCCCCGTTGTCATCTTCCTCTGACTTCTCATCTCCACCTGTTTTTGACGCAGTGATTTCAATGCCGACTGTTTTAAACTGAATCGTGTTCCAGCCAACGTGAAGAAATTGCGTCACAAAACCTTGCAGAACCAGGTTATTAATCTTTGGGCGTTTTGACCAATCTCGAGTTTCGCTGAGATGTGCGCTGAGGTGAACACTGCTAGGGGGGTATACTGGTTCAAAGACATTGCGGAGGGCATCCTTAATCCATTGAGAGCCATCTTAAGCGGAATATCAACTTCTAGACGAAGCCCCGGAGCAAAGAGGGGGTTGGTTTTGTCTTCGGAGCAGGTGAGCATCAGGTTTTCGACGGGGATGTCTTTGAGTCTGTCATCATCAATGAAGTCAAACAGTGTACCAAGAGACACCCCATCCAAGGACAAGCTCTTGTCCTGATGCATGACCCTCTCTCCTGTAGATTCCTCACTGTTACCCCCGCTATATTTGTAGAGCTTTGCCGAGAGACCTTTAACGCCCCAGAAATCGTCAATATCTCCGGACAATGGGTATTGCTCAAGGGCTTCTCTTTGACCTTCTCCGTTGATATTTCCCTCAACATCGTATCTTTCATGTTTCTCATAAGATGGCAATGCAATTTCAGGGGTTGTAGGATGAGTATCATTCTTTTTGGGAACGTGAACAACCAATTCGGCCTTCTTGTCCCCGTGTACGTGAATAGGTCTTACAGGCATATCCATAAGTGATTTATTATGGTGATCCGAAACAACCATGCAGAGATTTCGAACCGTTGTTCCGCCAATAATGGTCGACTTCTGATCTTGGCCGCAAGTGGCATAAAAGATCTGTCAGAATCAAACTTTATTTTCCCATATATATTCCTTGGCGTAGAGTCAGTTGAAGAAATGGGGTCGGCACCCGACCGTAAGACTAGGCCATTCAAATGTGACTCCTGATCGATCGCGTAGGATAATTCACCCAAATAATCCCAAATAGCTTCGGTGCTGTAAGTCTCAGACTCTGGTACCTTGACAAATTGGTCATAAAAAGCAGATTTCTGAGAAAGAAACTCCTGGCTTCTATGCTGAGTCTGGTAAGGCGCTAGAGATTGCCCTTGTGGAAATGTTGCTTCCTTTGGAAAAACGGTCTGGGGCATTGGGTTCCCACCTGCAAAAAGAGGTGTAGTCTGATTCTGCTGAGGGCCACCGAATCTTTGGTTAAGAACCTGATTGTTTGCATATTGCGGCCAAGGGTGACTTGTTGAGATGCCTGGAAAGACCTTTTCTGCTTGCTCTGGAGTAATCTTCCCTTCCGCGATGTAAAGCTCAACTTCATCTCGAGATAAGATATGACTGGAATCAGAGGACGAGGCCTCGAAGCTCCGTCCAAAATTCATAGCGATAACTCAAAGGAACCGCAATGAATTGGTAAAAGAGGTTTGATAGATCGTTTCGATCTCTGTGCAGAAAGTACAGTAACGTTGAAGGGCGGATTTAGGCTTTTATATCACAAAAGATCAAGTTGTCGACTCTTGGCATTAATGCGGCTTGTATGAGCCATTAAGCGAATATCGGAGGGTGTCTGCGCTTGTCTGGATGTGGGATTGCCTCTATCGAGCCTAGGATGATTATTGGAATTGGCTTGTCAAATTTCGAATGGCCGGAATACGCCACAGCGGTTACATGGATACCGCTAAAGAAACTGCACGACGAAAGAGGAAATAGATTTTCTGACAAAGAGTGATGCGTGAATAGCAGAGACGGCAAGAATAGCTAAGGCGCAGTCTTGTCTCTGACCTGACTCGGCATCAGATACTACACCAAGCGATCGGCAACATGGATAGTAGCATGGCGCCTTCTCAGGCCCCGAGGCTCCAAAACAGGCCTCAAATGCATATGCGCCGCTAAATGGCGCCCGTTCGAGCCGCTTTTTGGTGGGTCGCACGTCTCATCCTCACTCAGCTGCTCGAAACAACCGACCATGGTAGAGGGCCATGGACTTTAAATCACATCAGTTCATCACAGCACACGGGTTGGCCAACCCATTGATACAGGTCTGTATGTCAATAGTAATCTTCAGCTAGCGTATGACCTAATTGCGCCAAGTGAGACAAATAGACGGAATGTTGCAACCATCACCACCATGCTCCCTGTGATCGACAAGATCAGCGGCCGCCTTGCATTAAGCTCGGGAGGATGAAATAACGGTGCAGGCTAGGATTTCTGATGTATCACTGACAACGCAGCAAGTAAGACAGTATTCCCGCTATTAACGGCAGCCAAGAGACTGGACCATGTTTTTGATGGAGAAAAAAGTCAGCCGCGGCGGATCACGGCGAATCGCGACGAGCCGCGTGCGAACCAGCCGAGTTCCTAGTCATGCGGAGGAGCGGGCCAAGCCGTCGCATCGCAGCTTGGGGACCCAAAGGTTCGACGTATTAGAACCTCGAAATAGCTTACCAGCCCTTAGTTACTTCATAGTAGATTATTTTATGTTTCATTTTCCTGTTTCTCTTGCATTTGAGCTGTAAGAAGCTCCCCCCCGCCTGCTCATTTTTTCAAGCCCACTTGCCGTGTCGCTTGCTAGCTACATAAATTTGGTAATCGGCGCTTAGCCGGTAGCGGCACAAATCGCTTTCAAGCCTAAGGAGCGGTTCGGTCCCCTGAGACAAAGTTGATACGTCGTATTTTCGAGCGGAAAGATGCGAGTTTAACAGAGATCAATTTCACCTCAAGTCCTCAGGTTGACGACTGGAATAGGCCAGTCTCCGCGATACCCAAACTTAAACTTCCTGCCCCGCAGTTCGAGTTGAGGTTCGACCAGGGATTACAACGCCCATCTCGATTTTACTAGGACACCGCACTCAAATGGAAAGTTGGGGTCTATGTAGTATAGAAAGTCGACCTAGAGACTGTCTGCTAAGCGCCACCCTGCTGTCAATTAGTTGTATTTCTTGTACCGGGGGCAGCTAAGCAAAAGGATGGAATGTAAGCAAATAAGCATCTTAGGTGAGATGCAGCTTGGCGTAGAGCCTTAACCCTAGGTGTTGACCCTAAACCTTATGCCTCAGTGACAAGTCACGTCTGGACGTTACCCTGAAGAGGGGAAATTCATCTGGTTCATCTTATTTGTCCTTTCCGTACTCTGTCTGTGTATCACCTCCAAATTCTGAGTTGTAGTATCTGTCTCCTATCCTGGACGATATTATACGTGAATTGAGCTGCTGTGCAGCCTGGAGCTTGTGCGGCTGGAATCCCTTTGAGGGCTGTACTGGATGGTCAATGACAAAAGAAAACCCGATTGGTTGGGTAGGCGCCGTTGGCGGATTTCCTAAAAGTTGCTGTAGGTCAACCAGATCAATTGAAACCCCCCCCCCCCCCCCTTTTCTAAAGTGGACAAAGTGGTGTATATCAATAGCTTGTGAAGCCTGTCAAACCTTCGTAAGGTCGTTCATCTTGCTAGCCTCTACCTCAATATTAGAAATACGGGCTGCTAGTTCGTTTTCTGTGGGCTGAAGAATGGCATCGACAAGTTTATCTCTATATAAGTGGTCAGCCTTGAGTAATATAACTAAATAGAGTATGCACCAAGACGGCCGCTTTGAGAATATATCGAACCCTCATTAAGTATTTCCATAATCCCATTATATATATTGGCAACTGCAAGTTTCATAGCGTCGGCTAGGAATGTAGTTCGATGAAACTCGGCTAGCCAAAAGGTCGAGATACTTCATGAGAGACTGCTCTTGATCGTTATGGGTAATTACCACCTCTTGTATAGCTATCAGATAGGCTCATACATTTGGGTTGCAGGTTTACCTTGAATAACAATGCCAATAAACCAAAGGTCCTGGAATATTCTGAGCTTTGAAATAAGATTATTTCCAGTAAGCATGAAGCCTGGTCAGCAAATTTGCCAAAGCCGACAAAAAGCTTCCCTGTCTGTTCCTGCCCCTTAGAGCAGTTTCCATGTCGCTCCTTCTCTTCCGGAATAGATCCAAGTTTTTAATAACACTATCTGCATTGAGAGGCGGTGAGAGAGTTCTATGCCTCTCTGCTGTTGTGAGCTTTGGCCTAGATAGCCGGGACTTGGATTTTTCCCATGCTTTTTGAGCAATAGCATAATAACTGAAAAGAATTGTCTCAGCAACTGAAGTTACTAGCTGACCTTTCTGGTTATTGGACTGTCGTACCAGAAATCTCTCTCTGTTGTGTACCGTTTGCTGTACGTAGCCCCTAAATGGATCTGGGGCGATTTTATTTTATCATTGATAGTCGCAACAGACAAGGAGTCGTCTCCTCGCTGGGATTGCGGTGCACTTTCAGGTAGCATAGCTGAAGAGTCCATTTGTACGAAACATATAAAACTGTTCAAACTCAATGCCCGTGTGGCCAGCTATGTAATTTCACCTCTTTATCTGTATAGGAATATGTTCTGCGCGCAGAAACTCGCAACCTTTTGCGTCATTTTAAGACCCCCCAATAACGATAAGCGCCATTTTTAGACATGGGCCATGACAGCAGCAGATCTGGCTGAGGGTTGGAGATGCTTGAACCCTGTGCTCAGCCTCAGAATTCTATGACGTCAGTGAATTGGCTGGCTCTTACTACAGTGTTAAATAAAAAACGATTGTCTGGTAGCGCTCACAGAACCTGCAGGGTGTCTTTATTGCAAAGCAGGGCGGGGTTATGAGCCAGGTAATTAGTGAATTGGCTGGGGTGCAGAGAAAGGTGGGTAGATCCAAAACTTTGAAGATCAGAGAGGAAGTTCGCTCTCTCAATGCAAATTTGTTGATATGACCCTGATGATATGTATCACCAAAGTTCCCACCAACTTCTCCCGACCAATGACTGTGACCAACAAACATAACCAAACTATACGGCTTTAGCATTTTTCACAGCCAGGCGGAGCCCGGAATTCTTGGATCCTAAAAGTCTTATTATTGCTTCAGGTCGTAACGCCTGCGATGTTTTGAATCAACAAAGCTACTTTAACCGTCGCAACGAATGCTACCGAACACCAGCCAGACCATCGGTCTGGATAGATGATCTGGCTCAGGGATCAAGGCTTTCCCAATTAACGCCGACAATTTTGCTATTTGACCTAAATTATTTCAATATCAGTCAAATTATTGTTTGTGGCTAGCACTGGATAATTACACAACGGAGTCACACCCCCGTGGGCCCGTGTCGAGATTTCTTGGGCTTCGTAAGAGAACCTTTCTTGTTACCATAGCATAGAAAACCGGCGTTGTCGCGTAATCCTTGCATTGCATGCGCGTGCAGAAGTCCTCTCTCTGGTGCAGCGCCCTCAATTAGGTAGTTATGTGCTGGGTCGGTGTGTCGGAGGTCCCAGTCGACCGACTTTTCACAGCCCGTCATTGGCTGGTTTTTAAGTAAAGCTTGTCTTGGCTTTTGGAGGTCGCGTGCTCGACCCACATTCCAGCTCCACCACACCAGTGACAGACATTACTTGTGGCGGCCAACTCTCTCCTCCCCTTTCAACCTGACGATTGGACACTGATTCCATTCACGGGCTGTGCAGCAATCCACGAACCCAGCCACCAACCACAGCATCTTCTCGAACCACGCTCCTTTCGATTTTTCTGCACTTTTCGACATTTCGCGTTCCTTTGCTGCCCCCAATTCACAATTAACCCCCGTCCTTCCCCTCATCCTCCAGGCGAGAATCACAGGAAGGCGTTTTTCCTACATTTTTATTTGTCCAGCCCCCATCCCCTCTTCCCAGATACCCAACCAGATCGTCATCACCGCCATCGTCACGGCCATAATGCAGCATCATCATTCAAAAAGCAGCCTCCGCTCCCCACACTTGGCATCCTGGCAAAGGCACTTTACAAAATTCTCCTCTTTATTGACCATACCACTGCATCATACAAATAATAGCCTCCGCTCCCCACACTTGGCACCCTGGCAAAGGCACTCCAACAAATTCTCCTCCTTACTTACCATGGTCTACAAGTAATTACTAAGCTTTTGTTACACCCTCTGAGTATCTTCTAGACTTACGATTGCCCTCAACCTGTCATCCATCATAAGCTAAGATTGGCTTCATCGACCACGCCGCACCTCCCAGAACTCTGCCCCCCAGCCTTCCCTTTGGGAATCCCCCGACGCAGCCCTTCCTAAACCCCCCCCCAAGAAGACATTTATGTACATTGAGTCGGGGTCTGGTATACGCCCGCACCACCAGAGTAGGCCAGGGCCAGGGCTCTTGTTCTTGAACAAGACTCATTCTAGACTGTGATCGGCTTACACAGTGCAAAGAAATGAGCCAACCAGGCTTGTTGGACACCCCTGTCCCTACCTCGACCCCAGTGGCCTGCGATCGCCTTTGGGCTTGTCCATGCTACAAAATGGACCCCTGGACTCACTATCGCTGCATCGAGAAGCATAAACTGAAGAGGTATTGCGATGTCAAGCAGCACCTTCGTCGCTACCATGACCTTCCAGGAATTGATAGTGTAAAAGAAGGCAGCGTAGCTCGCAGTCAAGGTGACGAGCAAAAGTGGTACCGCCTTTGGGCCCACCTGTTTCAGGGGAGCGAACAGCCTTCATCACCATATGTAGAAGATGGTATTGCTGAGCCCATCGCGCTTCTGCGCAGTCGCGCCGCGCCACGGCTAGAAACCAATTTGCCTTTTTTGCTGCAGGCTGCTAATGTCCAAGTCGATACCAATGTCGTATTGACCCTTGCGCATGAGATTGAGTGCCTTATTTTTGAGGTTTCGGAGCATCGCTCCAGTGGTTTTGCAGCTTCGAGCCATTTAGGGACCGAGTTTAGTGGCCTATCAGGTGCTGGCTGCTCCCTAGCCCAGCCCCAAGACAGCGGATTCCCGGTTGGCACGGTGCGAATAGTCAACAATACTGTTGAACTCCTCCCCACGCCAGCCCCGTTCCCAAACCAAGCTCACCCGCAACTCAACACCGCTGCTCTCAACCTATTTTCGTCTGGTTCGCTTCTCCCAGAAGAAGAACTCTGCTCGGTTGAATTCTCCGAATTTATGAACAGCGCGTCAGAGCAATTCGCTCCGGCTGACGACGCCAATTACTACTTTGGGACCTTGAATGGGAATGGCCATGGTGAGAACATATTCTAGGATGCTTGCACAAGCTAGCGAACAGAGAACCACCAATAATAGTGCGGGAAAGGATAAAGTATGGCATCCAGTTAAACATACAATTTTTGATGTTTTCTGATGGCGGGTTTTGGGTCTTTCTTTTTTTTTCTCTTATCTTTGGCTACTTGAATTGACCTTCTCGTTTAACCCTGTTGGTCCCAACTTAGAGAATGTGTGTTTCTTGTCTTGTTAGATCTATTCACCACGTGCATCTAAATTGTTTTGGACGGCTACGCGGCTAACATTTTTTCGCACAAAAGTGAGCATGGTGCGTAGTATTAATAACCAGGGCATCTGCGGATTCTCATACGCACAGTCTGCCTTGCCAAGTAGTCGGCGGCTTGGCATTCCGGTTGAAAAAAAAAATAGCGGCCAATGACATTTACAAACTTATCCCACCTGACAAGATTATGCATATCCTCCTTGTCTCAAATGTCGCAATTGTGTGAACCAAGCACTTCGCGGCCAATGAATACCGCCACCTCGCCTCACCATCTCAGCCTGCTCGTATGCGGCCCCACTTCCAACACTTTTGTGTTGCTGCTCGCTTGTGTGGCGAATGAGATTGCAAATATTGGCTCGTATGGAGACCCTAATGCTCTTGGGTATCACCCACAAATGTGGCCAATCAGAGTGCATCAGGGACCCATAATCTACCCTGCAAGCGCGTGATTTCAAGCGCAATGACTGACAATCCAAAACACAGGTGGCTTAAGAGTTGCAGGTGTAATGGAAATTTAGCGGTCATGTGCTAACTAGCACCTTTTTAACTGTCTTATGGTGGCAGGTTTGTGAGAGTGAAACGATGCATCCCTTCCACAATTGAAAATACGAATTCATAAACAGAGTCACCAACATTTAGTTGGGTGAGAAGGCCAACATCATACTTCACAACTCACTAAGGTTTGATTGGAGTTAGTTCAACCAAACTGATCATAGACACCTAAGCATTCGTGGATTCTCTTTAGGTTGCATAATATGCTTGCCTTGGGATTGAGAGTGTTAATATCGCTTTTAGAGAGAGTCAATCTCGTCTCCTTGACCGCCCGTTGAGCCTAAGGGACAACCTCTTGAACTATGATGAGGATTCCTTCTGCTTCCGCTTCCTTGGAAAGAAAAAGGTTTTGGTTCATATCACCTAAGATTTCAGTGATCCAGCAGGAAAGGTGCAGCTGTATCGTGTTGCCCAATCTCTCGGGCGAGTCGAATAGACCCGACACCACTCACCGCGATAAAAAAGTAATAAAATTACATTATTGACCATGGTCATGGCGAGGAAGGTTTTTGGGGCTGAACTGTAACTTCTGGTGGACTTGGATTTCCGGATAGATTAAGGTTACTGAATAAAGACCAAGATAGTTGAAGAGATTTCCGAGTCAGTGCCTCATCTCAGAAGCGTCGTTGGGCAGTAATACATACATAAAACCAAAAGCACAAGCCTACATGGCGGCCCAATTATCTGCCTGTTCAATCTCTCGGGCAAACCGGCCAATACAAGTTTGCTCTGCGGAGGATTATGGTCCTCTAGATTGTATTCCGCCAACCAGCTCTGACTATATCCACAATTCGTAAGGATAAGATAGGCATTCATTCAACAATTGGTCCAGATCTAGCAAATTTATTCCGGTGGCGGACAAGAGGCTGGCTGCGACTTGTACACATAACCATGACTCAGTCATATAAAATCATAAACCACCCAATCGTTTGTTAACCCGTGTAATTTTTAGCGTCTAAAAAAGCCACTTTAAGGTTTACCGAGGTTGCTATCGCTTTGATTGGACGATTAGTGAGTTGGTCGTCCCGGTATCATGGTGGAGTAGTTCCTGCATCGGACACAGGCCCACAGTTCTCCATTATCGTCAAGTCGACCTTCACTGAACGGCCGCTCGGTTTGCAAGTGGACCGGTTCTACCAGAGACAGACCTCGCTTAAATTCTCCTCACCTTGCGGTCCGCCATGTAGACGTGTCAAATTTGTATGGCCAGACAGCGCAGTTCTGTGTCATGAGGCGTTCTTGCCTCCCTGACAAATAACTAGCTAATATTTTGTAGAAATAGTTTTTTTTTTTTTTTTTTTTTGAAATATGAGTAACCGATCTCTCTTAAAACTTACCCTAAAGCCTCTGGCCCAACACCCAAGGTCAACAAACAAACTCATCACATAAATATGCCCATGGCTAAAATTAGACGATCTTGATCAGCCAGTGGAGTAACTGGACTGTATTACTGAATACAAGGTGAACAGCCATGTCAACCGGATTATTGTCTCCAAGTTCCTCTGCCCTCCACGGCAATCCACATTCAATATCTAACCACCTGGGTCAAATCCAAACTGGCACCAACAGCAAGGTTGATGTTCATATCGGAGATGTTCATAAGTATATGGGTATAGAAATTGTTCAAAACTTCATAACTGAAATGCTAAAATATAGACTGTAGGTGATGGAGGCCCTCGACTCAAGTGGAAAGAAGAAGCCGAGATAAGACACGAAAATGTCAAATTGCATTGGAAGGATGCAAAAACTTGTCAATGGCTACTTGAAACACCCGAGTTTGAGTCATGGATCCATACGGAGGACCAATACTCATTTTTGTGGATGTATGGTGTTCGTAAGTACTCCGCGTTCTTGCTACAATGTACCCCAATAGCAGCTAAACAGAGATCCAGCTGGCTACGGGAAAACAACTCTGATGTGAGTACGAGAATAGCTTCGTTAAAGGCCTTTTCCCGCCAAACGTTATGCATGATCGACACATGTTAACGACGGCTGATTGTTAGGTCTCGTGTGGTCGAGTATATTCGAGAAGATCGAGTTGGAAGGAACATGTTTGAGCCCCCACACTTGTTATACTTCTACACGCCTTTCGGAAATGACGAAAATAGGAAAGAGTTCAAACCAATAATGATGAAGACTTTTTGGGAGCAAGCCACCTCAACAGATACCCGAAACCTGGACGACGTTGAGGTCAAGTTGGGCGAATTTCTTGCTATTACTAACCGCGACGTGTACATTATTATAGACGCACTGGATCAGATTGATCTATATCATCAGCGTACATTACTTCAAGCGCTCACTGCACTCACAGAAAAGCATCAGCAAGAGGGAAACCGCTTTCGCCTAGCTACCATCATTAGCTCCCGTGATAAGGTTGGATATGAGTTGCTACCAGCCAAGGCATCACAATGTCTCCATGTCACGGCTGACGACAACGCACGCGACATCGGAAAATACCTTGAAAAAAACCTTCAATCGAAAGTGTTCGACAAAGACCCGGAACTCAGAGATAGGGCCTTGTCAGAGTTGAAAAGCAAGGCGAACGGAATGTTAGTGTCCCTTGCCTTGTTCGATTGCCGCTGACTAACATTGCCCTAAAACAACTAGGTTTCTATGGGCGAAACTGCACACCGAAAATATCCGTGTTATAAAAGCCAAGAAAGACGTCGAGAAAGCCATCAAAGAGCTCCGTATCCCAAAGTCAATGTCAGAAACGTACAAACAATATGTCACCAGCTTTAAGTCTGAAGAAAACCCGACGGAGCGGAACATCGCGCTCAGAGCCACAGCCCTCTTAACATACACAACAGGGTCGATATCGAAGGAACCTTTTATTTTGGCTCTGGCACTAAACTTGGAAAATGGAAAAATGGAGCCGACAACCTACGAGGAATTGGTTGCGGATCCAACCAACCTGGGTCTTTTCTGTAAACACTTGGTCGAGTACGACGAGAACTCTCAAGCTTTTCGGTTTCACCACTCCTCTATATACGAGTTTTTCAGAAGAGAGGAGCTAACTGCTAGCTACAACCTACTCGCACAGCTCTGTTTGGCCCATTTAAGTTGCTCAGATTTCTCGACAGGGCCCTGGAGTGATGCAAGTTGGTACAACTACGGTCGCCTCCGTCCTTTTCTACAAACACACCCGCTACTGGAGTTCACTTCTCATAACTGGGCTGCCATCATGAAGGAGGCCCTCAGTGCCAAAAGCCCAACGGTGTTGAACGAACCTTACATTAGCCCCGAGGATTTAGTCCAGAAGGTTGTGGAACTGTTCGAAGGCAGAGACAAGGAACCAAATTTCCAGCTGGCATTTCAGATACATATACTATCTATGAATGAAGAGATGCCCAAAGGAATATCTCTCGAGCACATTTTTGCTTATTTCTCACTCATCGAGCCGCTCAAGTTGAAAAAAGAGCACAGCTGGTTTGATCTGAAGAGACAGGACCAAGGTGGGTTGACTGCAATTCATTGGTCCCTTCGAAATGAAGTTAAGCAGAAAACCTGTAATAAGGACATAGTCCGCATGATCGAGGGATTAATTGAGTATGGAGGTGAGGTAGAAGCGCAAGACAAGAGTGGTCGCACCCCGCTTTACTACGCCTCCGATTATGGAAATTTGGACGCAGTGGAAACGCTACTTGAGAAGGGCGCCAAAATCAACACTATCAGCAAGGACGGCGAAACAGCTCTGATTGTCGCCTGCAATAAGCACCACGAGGGAATCGTTCAGAGGTTGCTCGATGCTGGGGCAAACATCGGAATCCGGAGCTCTCAAGGCACCGCTCTACAAGCGGTTTCTCATCTTGGATGCGCCGAATGTGCCAAAAGAATTCTCGACCAATATGGGGATGATCCGCTTGAAGAGGGTGAGACAAATTTCGCCTTCAGCACATCTCTCCACGTAGCAGCGTTCAAGGGCTACTCGGCCCTTGTGAAAATATTCCTGGAGAGTAATAAGTTTGACCTGTCAGTGGGAAACGAGACTTATGGCAGCCCTCTCACGGCCGCGGCTGCAGGATGCACCGTCGGAATTGATCCAGTCCCCTTCAAAGAAATCTTCGATCTGCTCATCAAGTACAAGATAGACGTCAATGACCAGAGCGGGCGCTACGGACCAGCCCTTCGCGCAGCAGCATCATTCGGACACACAGATCTTGTTGGTATGTTGCTAGACAATGGCGCAAAAGTGTCCCTCGCTCGAGGAGTTATGGGTACAGCTTACCAGGCCGCTCAGCTCGAGGATTTTGAAGAAGTGAAGCAACTATTGTTAAAGAGCGATCCAAAGGCGGCAGAGTATGGCGATCAAGATCTCAAATATGTCGGGTCTATGCTCAAAAAGTCTTTAATTAGAGGGTTTAGTATCTCTATGGCAACAGGCAACCTGACGCTGGTTAATAGCCAAATCGAAAAGGTCGAGTGGTTTTTCGAGAAGAAGATAAAGCAAACTGGCAGGAATATGTCGGGGTTGGAAGAAAGAGCCATTCTAGGAAAAGAAGTCTTCGATCTGGTCATTGAAAAAGCATCAACTCGGAGTGACCGGATTCAGGCGCGGGAACAGGCCAAAGCATCCAAATCTCAAGCCAAGACCAAGGCTGAGGATGTTACTGAGAAGCGCACCTCTAATGACGAACCAGCTGATCCCAACATTCACGTCACGCCCGAACCCCAATATGCAGCTGAAAATACTCCAACAGCACACTTATCAACGGACAAGTCAACCAAACCCAACGCTCAGATCGTGCTCAGTAGTCCCCATTCTTCGTCGAAGAATCTAAATACGGGCGGAATGAGACTTCGACGCATGGCATGTATGATTTGCTGTTTTTCGGCAGAGAAAATAGATCAAGATAGACCCAAGACGCCACCCACGCCTGTTCAACCTGTATCCCCGACTACCGCTCCAAAGGGGTGTGATACCGGGCAGCTGACACCTCGAAGAGCCTCGACCATCAATATTGGAGTAGAAATACCGTCACGTCTGAAGCTTGGCCTCAAGACTTTCTCATGGGGACAAGAATCAACGGCCGAGAAGGACAGTCTTCAAGGATTTTACCCTGAAATCCTCGACCGTCTCACGGTGGCAGCTGTAAATATTCTGAGTTTCGCCATCGTTAAAGGTGACCACCGTGTGATCGAACTGGTTTCTCAAACATGGATCGAAGCACTCCAAAACCTGGCTTCGCGCCCCGGCTTCGGCGAGGCAATGTTGGATAAAGTGCTGCACAACCGCACTCTTGAGCTTCGACAACATTTCACTAACGGCAAGCTCACCGACGACTTGAGATTCAAGAAGGCCAAGGACCTGTTTGATGTCGGCTTCACGTTGCTATTTACAGCCATCCGGAAAGGAGAGTCCTTACTGTCTCTGGCTTTCATGCTTTCTCGTTCTTGGATCTTGGCCTTACAAAGCGTAGAAGACCTTGGAGCTCGCGGCCAAGAGCAGTTATGGGAATTGATTCAAACTGTCTTGGATAGCCTTTTTAATGCGATGAAGCTAAATGACAGAAAAGGTGAGGAATTATATGGGCAGGCTTTACTGAAGCTTCTGAGCGCGGCGGCTCTCAGCCCAAACCAGAGGTTGATGGATAACCTCATCCAAGAGTGGGTGAAACAGTGGGAGCAAAATGTTCAAGAAATAGGCGGCATCCCTCCAGAGTACGCGAGAGATCTGGTTGGCCGGTTACTTGAACACAAACGGCACGAATACCGACAATGCATCTACAAAAAAAGGGACGAGGAGGCCGTCGGTATCGTAGTCATGGGGATGGAGATTTTACGTGAGGCTCTGGACAAGGAATGTCATGTGATACTGAACAGTCTTCTGCCAACCTTGGATCTCGCTTTTCGCCGACGCGCCGACGTAGGCCAAGCCCCGCCGATGCAAGAGAAACCGGACATTGGAGAGCTCCAGTGTGGAAATGAGCGGGATGAGAACGATGACATTGAGGAAAAACTCATTTTCAGGGCCATTGCCAGGCTGGTTGATGAAGGTGAGCGCCCCGAGCAAATCAACTCGCTGGCTACTTCCAAAGACGTCTTTGATGGCCTTGACGGGGACACAAGTCAGTCTTGGAAATTCTTAGAGAGCCTTGCGAAGAAGTACGTGGCCAAGACTGTGGAACCAACATCTTCTGCAGGCTTTAAGCCCAACTCAACTCTGATGTCAACAAGAATCATCGATCTATTCGAAAAGCACGCTGAAGTTAGAACACGAAATTTACAACAACAGCGGCGTCGAAATATTCCGCCGCATATCGCCCGAACTTAGTCAAGGATCGCAAGACCAGCTTAGAGTAGTTGCAATTTATTCCATAGAGAGCCGTTACATACATATGCTCCTCTTATTACACTCCAAAGTGTGTATGGTGTGAAACAACAATGGTGAGGGCGGTGTTAATAATATGAGCTATTATTGTCTTTGGAACAGAGTAGAACAGCAGTAGAGGTTACTGCCCAAATTTTGATGGGTATAGCCTCATTTTTAAATCATGAAAATGCAACTTGATGTGCCAGAATCATGCCTATCGTCCAGGCCTTTTGGCTTTAGTAAATCATGGGGCTAGCATACCAGGGTTAGGGTTAGGGTTGCCTGATCATTCGTGGCCGTTCAATGTATCGCGCCTACTGGATTGGACAAGGTCATGGCATACCACATTTTAAGGAATTGATAACACACGATCTTCTTATTAGCGCCTTATAAGTCAGGGCTTCGTGCTTTGTCTCGGTGTTAGTCGGCGCTGGTCAGAGTTCTGGCGCATCATGCTGTTATGTTTCAGAGCTAACACTGCCTTCCTTTTGAGACTCTAACTATCCACTTTAATTGCCTCGCGAAACGGGGACTCGCCATTCTCAAGTGATTAATATTGATGTTTCCTTTCTTTCAAAAGGAATCTTCTCGTAAGAGTAGGGAAGAGCAAACATCGACATAGGGCTAGGCACGGTAAATGCGCGCAATGAGGCTTATACCCAGTTTTTGACAGTGACCAAGATTACCTAAAATAGCTATACGTGTGGTATTCGAAACACCAAGGAGTAGCTTGTTACATTTAGTAATTATTGTAGTCGTTCTTGGCTTATTCTATAATGCGCTATGCACTCATTGAGCTTTTTGCTTGCTAAATATTTAGACGAGGTATAGCACCAGCCTTGTGCAGCACTAGTCTTGGGCGGCTCTATCCACGCTAAACTCGGTCGGCGTTCAGACTAACCATGCTTCTGTTGTTGTACTATGACGTGCCTCAACGGCCATGCGTTGAATTAGCATCTTAAATAGCGTGCATGCATTTGGCGCCCTCGCTTAAATCGATCTATCTATCACCTATCAACGCTAAATCTCATTATTCAGTCAGGCATATGTTTGCGATTTGGAATAAATAAAGAGGCTTTATTACTACGCTCACTGAAATAAAATTCTTTTATGATTCAGCATCTCCATTGACAAATTATTTCTAAAGTTGTTCTAATTATAAGCAGTAACGCCTTAGAAAAAAGAGTTGGAGACATTGTGCTTTTACATAATTTCACCGCCTAGCATTTTACCGATTACGAAGCTAATCCGAAACATCTCTCGTTAATGTGAAATTAATTGGTTAGTGCTACAGTTGAATTTGATTGGGATATAAGACGCATGGGCCGGGGTAATAACAGCTAATTTGACTCTGTGCTATCTCCGGTCAAATTTGTCCATACGAAAACTGGGGTAATGCTGTCTTTCAATAGCGATGTCTAACATCAATTTGATGCCGAATCTATATATCCAGATGGGTATGGATCTTGTTGGATGCACTATTCTCGGCCGGCAAACTTGAAATTATACGAGACAATCCCTACTAAAGGGGGACCGCTTGTAGTCCCACTAGGCTACAAGCTTTTATTTCTAAGATGCTCTTCAAGACTTAAGAGATACAAAAGTACAATCTTAGCCTAGATTCAGCGGAATATTTATGCCACCGATGCGCAACAAGCCTTGGAAGCTGTATCCAACTGATCCACTTTCGGATGATCTACGCAGTGCATATTGATCCAGGTACATTTAGATGGCAGATGTGCATGGTTATTAAAGCACGTGGTTTTGGGCGCGATAGCTGTCTTTAAAGGCAACAAACTGCTGGAACCACTTGTCGGGCTATCAATTGATGAACAGCAAATGCATATGGCTTATGCACCGCCTTGACGCTAGATTATTCCATTCTCCCGTCCAGAATTCGAAACGAAGAACCAAGATGGATGGCTATCGGACGCTATTCTCAAAATAGAAGACCGAGAGAGTGGGACTGTTTCCCACTGGATCAAAGATGGCGAGGTTGTTATCTCACAGCACAGCCCCACCGGTGTAATATTTGGATGTGCCCCATGCGCTTTCCGCAGAAATCCGGCCTTAAGACTCATGCTCAGACCAAAACAGTGTTTACTGGGTGTCAAATATTGAGTATCGATCATTCTTAAACCTGCTCATTGAAGATTATCCGACATCAGAAGATCGACATCTGAGGAAATTATCGGGCCATGGATAAAACTATCTTAATCTGCCTTCCATCCCGCCATCTTTCGATGGCACGGTCTGAGGCAATTGCCTTCTAGAAAGCCTGTCGCCACGCCACGTAGTTCAGTCAGACAAGCGCTAGCCCAGCGCCGGCGCCCTGCAAGCTGTTGATGGTCAATATTTAAGACGAACCCGCGTGACCATGTTTGGGGCACACAAGGTGTCATTAGATGATCAGGTACAACGCATTTCTGTGGTTGCACTCTCATACAAGGCAACCATACATAACTGTGGGGACGGCAGAGTAGACTGTTTTGGCAAGCTGCATCACTAGTGTTCAGCTGAAGAAACGTGTCGTAGGTGCGCCAAAATTTCAATTCTACTCGATGCCGATTGGCCCTTTTTGGTTGTTCCCCTGGCTCGGACTCGTTAGCAACCGCCACTAACACAATTGAAGTCTAAGGGCGCGTTGTCGGGGATCCTTGTGGCGGGATCTGAGCGTTCTGGTGCCCAGGCGAGGTTACTGTGGTCCGGAGCAAAACACCACGGAAGCAAGGGAGGGAGAGTGTGCTGGCAGAAGGTTGTGTTCATATTACCAAGTGGTTACTTGACTCGCGAATAACCTCCCTATGAGCACAAAGTGTTCTGATTCTTGCGACTGTGTCCTGGCAGGCGAAGTATTCACCAAGGCCCGCTGGTTCAAAGATGGAATCAAGTCTGTAGAATAATTATGAGGCCCGCTCCATATTCCGCTTCGTCACGAAAGATGCAAGATTGTTGGCGCGAAGTCACATGAAAATAGAAAGTCAAGGCAGATTACAGCATCGGGAGGTTGCCTTAATGATGTATCGTATACTCTTCCCGCATCAAGCTTTGGTTCTTTTGCCAGTACCAATACCTATCAAGGTAGCATAGGTATTGTGGCGGTTGGGGTATTGATTACATCCATGGGCAAGTAAGCTTCCCAAGCTATGTTGGTCCAATGCCACCTGGCTGCGGTACACAAATGCACGGGAGCACTCCACACTTGCGGCTCAAATAGCTCCCAATGATTGTCCAAGATAGATTCTTGCAGCGCTAGATACCCATGATAATATAAATAAAGTCATTGCAATCATGGAGGCCGGCATTACATGACCTGGCGCTTCAATTCAGTGCTCTGCTGTCCTAGCTCTGTTCACCAAGACGTTGCACCATGTCAGGCTTCAGACTTCCCCAACTGAAGTCGAAGAGACCCCGCGTCCCGAACCAAAATCTCGGAATCGCACCCGCACCTTTCGCAATTGAAAAATCGAATGTACACTCGTGCAAGGCAGTTACGTTGCGACAGACTCTACACCAACCGCATAATGCTTCTAGCGCAATGCACGGGGACGACCTGGCGCACCAGCAGTATGTCGCGCCATTGCCGACCCGCGACCCCGTCTACAGCCTTGACCAGCCAGTATTTGGCACGGCATTAAATACAGCCACCAGCCCTTTTCACATTAGCCAAGCTGCCTCTTCGGCAGTCTCGTCTCCTTCTCTGGGTCCAGTGCACCAGGATGGCAGCTTGCAGAGGGGGAAGAAGAGGCGGTGGAAAAGCGCCGGCTCGGACTGGGGCTCTGATTTCGACAACAGCAGCGACAAGACGGCCCTTGCCGACGCGAGCAACAGTGGGCATAGCGGCCAAGCCAACCTTTCTTGGGCCTGCCCCTTCTATAAACTTGACCCCTGGACCCATTACCGTTGCCTGGCAAAGTACCGGTTTCGAAGAGTTGCCGATGTGAAGCTGCACATTAGCCGCTGCCATACTCTCCTGCAATACTACTGCCCCAAATGCTGGTTGCAGTGGAAATCTCCAGTCCCCTGGAAATTGCATGCGGACGAGAATAATTGCAACCAGTCGCCAGGGCCCGAGAATCTGGACCAAGACGAAGTTGTAGCTCTTGAGGGGTTGCCGCAGAGCGGCACCAAACAACAGAAGTGGTATTCCTTTTGGGATACCCTATTCGAAGGCCACCCGCGGCCTTCGTCACCATACGTTCAGGACGGCATTGACGAGCCAGCAGCGGTCCTTCGCAGTCGCGCCAGTCCCTTGTTGGAGGCTCGGTTGCCAGCATTTTTCCAGTCACACAACATCCAGATAGATCCCAGCATTATCAGACTACTTGCACAGGAAGTTGAACAGACAGTGTTTGAAGGATCTCCCGCGCCTCAGCAATTTCGTCGACATCCTCGTTACCCCAACGATGACACTGCCCCAGACGCCAAGGAGCTCGGTCCCCCTGCGCAGGAGCACAACCAACAATGGGTGCTTTCGGAACCGGAACCGTTGTCGATTACACGCGCGACGGTTGCCACTCCATCCCAAGTATCGGATTTACAATTAGGACACGTCACCATAGCTCCTAATCAAAATCAGGCGGGCGTCGCTACGGAAATTGATGGTTGCCCGACTCTGCAGGTGCTGGACTTTTCACACCTTGATGATTTTTTTACCAATCCAATAGTGGGATTTCAAGATTTTATCAATCCAGAAAATGGCGCGTTCCCTTCGGAGTGACCTTGTCCTTGATATGGGCATGAATGAATGGATGTATGTGAGCATGGATGATCACGAAAGGCAGATGGTGGTAAATGAACAAATAGGATGCACGCCAAACAAAAAAAAAAAAAAACATAGTGTGTTTTTTGCGATAGAACGAAATAAACGTATCCGAGCATGAAATATTAAATTCTCTCCTTTAACGAATTATTCCAGTAATGTTCCAATTCTCATTTGTGTCGACCACTCAGGGGGAGTCGCTTGTTACCAACAGCCTTAGCGCTGCATCCGGGGAGAATTTTGATTTTGTGTATCTGGGGCGCTCTCGATGTACTTTTATGGCCACTGGAAGCTTACTAGTTTCACTAAGATACCTAAACCCGCGTATCACACCGCCACACCTCTTGACCAAAGCTACCTTCATTCACTCCATAGTCCATAGCATTCTGGAAAAGCAGAATGGACATTAACAATTTCAGGACATCGAAGAGATCAATCAAATATGAATTTCGTTTTAGGATAGTATAACGTAACAGTGGTATTTCCATTCCTCCCGTTCTAATCACGAATATCTCTCGCCACCACCGTAATCCTCAAACACTCTTTTTAACATTCCTTGCAAAGTCAACGCAAACACAGCATCCAATAACCCCTGGAAATTCTCAATGTCCCCAATGGGCGACGAATTCTCAGCTGAGAATTGCAGGATGCAGTCTTTGCCATAGCCTGCCCAAAAATCCCGAACCATTGACACGATCCTTTCAAGGCCATGTTCGAGATACGGTGATCGCCCGAGCTTTTTTTCGGGGAATACCGTGGACCAGACGCGCAACCACCGTTTTTGCTCACCAAGATGAGTTCTGTCAAGTTTTCTCAGTCTCCTTCTCTGGACTTCATTGATGCCTTCAACATCCCCCGAGCTGCGAACCTCACACGTCCTTTTGCGGAGGTGATCATCGCGTTTGCTAGCGGCTCCGAAAGCCTGGTAGCATAAAGGGCAGTAGGGAGGCTCTATATGATCCTTCCGGAGGTGGTTGATTACATCTTCAATGGATCGCAAATCATGATCTTTAAGACAAGATTGGTACTTCGTTTCATCGAAGATGTAATATGGGCAGGCCAGGTGAAAGTATCCATGAAAGTGAGCAACGCCACTTGATTCACGGCCTAATCGGTCATTCCAACCAGCACCCGACTCGCATTGGCATGCAGTAATGCAGCTGAGACGAGATGATAGTACCTTGCTGGATGGAGTGACGTAGCGTGCTTGCTCCATCCATGACTGGACCTTTTTGAATGAGAGCGGCACCAAATCGTGCCAAATGCTTCGAAAGGGGCTGTCATCCGGAAGAATATATTTTTGGGCCTCATTAGTCTTGCAATTGTGAGGCAGGGATTTGCTAGCGTCACTCTCATCAGAAGATGAATCTGTGCTTGAGGAATCCCCAGTGTTATTTTCAGTCGAGAAGTGCGTCAGGCGGCCTTGGCCCGCGATGCGACAATGAACTGGAGCTGATTGAATCCGAGTAGTCCGTCTGACCCACTGAGAGTGTCTCCCACGTCCCAGAGTTTGTCGTGTAAGAATAGGATAAACAACATAGGTTCTTCCGTGCTCAGACCCTCGACGGCTGGTACCGGAGTGGGTTCGGTAAGAATTCATTAGTGTTGTTTCCCCAATAGAGTTAAATTTTCCACCGTGAATCCTTCTTGATCATGTGTTTCGGTTTGGTCACTACCTGGTGATAAAATATCCAGTTACGAGTCTAATAAATACCGGAGAGGCAAACACCTTTTGACAGCAGATAATCGATCTCAAAGACAAGGCACCCAATAAAACGCTGAGAAATAACCCGACATTGGCGGTTCTCTTTTTTTTCTTCAGGCGTGGATGTGACGACCTGGTGAACACACGAAGCCACACAATTGCGACCGCACTGCGCGTGGCTTCGCTTGCCTAACCAATACGGTCTCGACGACATCACCACCATGAACCACTTAAGAGTAGCAAGAATGTTAGGCCCCAGCAACTGCACAACCTTCATAAAAAGTCTTCTCCAGTGCATTTTCCTCTCGCCGTAATTATGCTAACCATGCAACTTTTGGGCCTGATCCCCGCAGTATTGTTGCACAATTGTGTGAGTGCAAAGCGAGGCAACCAACCGCCCTCACCGCTTTGACCCGATGGCTGGCCTCAATTTTCTGAATAATTTCAACACAATTGTGTTGCACAATTGCACAGCAAATCGGAATCAGAACCAAAATCCTAGTACGCATGCACTAATGCTTTCTATTGACGCCACGTCTGACCAACATGCAGCTGATCAAAAGCAGCTCCCCCCTGCCGCCACTGTCTCGCTAAGCTCGGCAAACCATCCTGGCAGCGATGGACGAAACCCCTTTTCTTCCCCAGTGAGGCATATATCGCACAAGGCTTGATCAGAATCGTAAATTACCAAGGAAGCAATGGTGTGGCCCCGAGAACAATTGTGTGCGTGATGTTTGCCTCAAGGGGCCCCAATGTACTACAAATTGAATCGCACTTCTTCAATAACTAGTTTGGAGGAATGATATTCGAAACTAGAGGCACTAAGCAATTGAATTTATTTTCTATTTTCGTCCTATTTCTTTTTCGCCTTAATCTTATCCACAATCTCTACCCACCTGGCGTCAATTCCTCTACTGGGCAGGATATCTTCAGTGAGGACCTTGCGCTGATCTCCCTGCACGACAATTTCCATGAGGCCTGGTTTAGCGCCGCTAGCCTGCCCAACGCTAGCAGATCCAGCACACTTCTTCTGCAGTTCAGGTGCAAGTACATTCGGATCGATCGTAAATGGTTCAAGATTGGACACCTTGGTGACAACCTTGGTCCCAGTTCGCTTCTCGATGGTGATGATAATCCGAGGCGGCTGTCCTGCTTTAGGCTTCTGCCCAGAAGGTGCTTGACCACGAGCGATTATGTAGTGAGGCTGACAGAGGTGGGCGTCGTCCAGCAGGCGCTTCTGCAGCGCACCTCGAGAGACGCGGCCTACTGCAAGAATCCTGCTGTCGTCGAACTTGGGGTTGGACCCAAGAATACTATTGGCTAGAAATGGGTCAAGCTTTATGCTCGAGGCACCATTCCCTTCCAACTCCGGGTGACCATCGATGTATGACTTCAAAGCGGCCGAGATTTGCTGCGCGTTGTAGAATTCGGTCTTGGAAGGCAAGAGAGTTGGGACCAATTTCGGATGTACACGATAGACGATTTGAATCGTCACCTTTTGTGACGAGGATGGGTCACTGGCCGATGAGACGTTTTCGCTAGCGTGCCCTCCATCGTTGCCTGTTCCTGTGCCGGTTGTCTTTGGCTTTGGTACATTGTAAGGCCTGAATTGCACAACTTTTTCGTTGTCAAAGTTGATGCTGAGAATAACCGTCTCGCCACCGTTCCGGTCTTTCGATTTCACCAACCCAGCCTTGTCTAGGTGTTTGATGAACTTTTTGGCGTTCTTCCACGATGTTTTCTTGATGTTGTATTGGTCTGGGTTCTGGTACCGTAGATTCGGCTGGATCATGTTGGAGATGAGAAACGATGGTTGGATTGGAAAATCAAATCCAAATTGGGGCGCCGCTTTCTCCGATTTTGCTTTGTGTATTCCATTCAGAAAAGCTTTGAGGAATGCGTCATCAATGTCTTTTGTTGAAGGTTCGTGGTGGTACTCTTCGTCTTCTCCCTTGGTCTCAACCGTTTCTTCGCCGCCGCTTGTCTCCTGTGGATTGAGGCTCCTGATAGGCAATGAAAGATTCGTGTCGTTAACTTCCTGGCCACCATCCTTCTCATCTGCGTTGTTCGGCAATGTCTGGTCTTGTTCTATAGCTTGGTGCGCAGTTAAACCGGTCCAACCTTGTACACTTTCTGGCGGGTCTTGGCCTCCAGTTCCGACCGCTCTCCAGCTCCAGCATTCGTCTCCGGCCCAGTGAAAGGGTTTTGCTGCAACGCCCTTTTGTCCTTGGACACTGTCTCCTAGGTCGCATATGTCTAACTGGCAGGATCCGACCCACATAGGCACAGTGTCTTTCTTCATTCCAGCGACAGCGACGACGGAGCCTGCTCTTGCTCGCTTGTCCCACTTGGCAGTTTTAGCCTTTACCAGACCAGGGATCATCAGGTCTGAACCATGGCTCAGCTTTTCATCAACGACAAAATCTGGCGTATGAAGCAGCGGCACAATTCCGGGGTTTTGCCAAAGCGTGTAGACGGTAGGTATCAGAATCGGATTTTTCCCAGACTGAAACCAGAGGATTCTCTCGTCTTGGCCCGGGTGTGCGCCAATGTAGACGGTGCCACTAACTAGCGACTGTTGTGGCCCCGAGAGTGTAGTGAAGCGAGCAGAAGCTGTGGAATCCGGAAGAAGAGAATTACGAATGGATGCTAAAGTCGGCTGTGTGTTTGATGTTGTATCGGCGGTCGATGGTTCCGGGGTGGGGATTTGGTAATCGCGCATGATCTGGTCCGCCAGTTTGCGACGATCTGAGGATCGAAGCGGGGACAGATTCTTGATGTCAGGTTTCTTTTTGAACATGTTTGAAGTGTGATCACAAATGGAGGTTGAGATCAATATCTCTACCACTTTGAATAGGGATTGTTATTCTCGTGTCCGCGTCTAGTGAGGTTGTTGGCAATTTTTGGAATATGTGGGGTAGTCAACCTATGACTCAGCACCATCACAGCATACCATTGGTCAGTCAGCTGCTGGCTGATATTTTCATGATGTAATGGCGAAAAGTTACGACACTGAATCTGGGTAAACGACAACAAACTAACAGGCTGCGGATCGTAAGGTCGATGCCAGCCTCGAAACACAGAAAATTATTGATCACCAATGCCTTCCATAAGGCTACATCATATTTCCAAAGGTTGTCCCTTCCCCCGCCTACTAAGTCACGGTGGCAATCTAAAAATACTTGCCTACCCTATGGGTCTGGGTCAAATAGTAGCTTATGTTCACTCTCAATTTCACCACTCTTCAAACTACCGCGTCAACATTGAGCTATCGGGCTAGAGGTTTAGCTTTTAAGCTAGGATGGAGGCCCTTGCCAATCTGCCCTCGTCCAGTCCTCGTAATCATTGTCATCTCCATCGTCGTACCAGTCTTCCCCATCAAAGTGGTCATCCAAATCTCCGTCCATCAAGTCGAACTCATAATCATCCAGCGTGTCATTCTGAAACCGCGAAAAATAATCCCTATTCGGATTCACCTCGCTCCAAGAGTCTAGAAGTCTGTTTTGCTCAGAGGTCCAGGGACTCAATGTCCTCTCAACACTGTCGGGTTGGTACTCGGCCTTTTGAGACTGTGAGACTCTAGCCTGTGACTCCTCCGTCACCAATTCCATCCATCGATTTGTTCCAATTCTGTACTTTTTATACAATACCGGTAAACACTGCACATCCGCCGCACAGTACGCGATAATATCCTTCGAGAGCGGTCGTGTGTTGAATACTGCATATGAACCTCCCTTCTGCGGGTTCCACAAACCTTCACCTTTCTGCTTTATTTGTTTCCAATCTTCCCCCAAAAACGTTCCGACACACCCGGAAAGTCCATTAAGAAATCGTCTTGAACTTTCTGTTGGTCTAGCTGCGTTCTCCATTAGCTGCAAGTCCCTTACCCCTCTCAATTCAATGCCGTAGTGGGCGTATAGCGCATCCGAATCATTTCTCACATCGAAAAATACTTTCAGAAACTCAGGAGACTCAAATATCTCCTTAAGACTCATACCACGCAGCCCAGTCGTATTGAAAGCAGCGCTTCCAAGCGAGTGTATGTCAATAACATGAGTCCGGTCTAATCCTTTACCAGGATAGACAAGCACAGTGAGTAAAGAGATGGTTCCTTTTCGACTGAGTCTCTCCCCTTCTATATCAATATATAAAGGTGGTTGAAGGTCTTTAAGCCAAGTGTGTCCTGATGCGTTACCCAGTCCACAAGGCGGATAACTCTATCAAGGGAATTTATAAATTCGGCATCCTTGATTAAGCGATTATCAAACATTTTATTCCAAGAGAATTATTAAAGAAATGTTTGCTGAGGAAAGAAAAATGCGTTGATAAAAGGCAAGTTTTTAGATCAGTTCAACCAAAAGATCTTCTTTTGAGAAAAGGTTGGTCAGAGGCCAATCAAACATGAATTGCAGGCATCAATGACGCAATTACCCCGCCCAACCAGGACGTATTTAATCTGCCCTGAGTGTAGCTTGGAGCTTTCGCTATACCTTCGGGAAGAAGCTAGTCATCAATTAGCGCGTTACGTTTTCACCAGTCATATTATGGAACAAGTACCTCTTTTTACATTTCCACATCTTTAGAGGAAAGAATCTAAGAAATTTATCCCATTTCTCAGATTGAGCTATGACGCATTTCACATACAACTCTGAAGGATGCTGGAATAAAAGTTCTATCATGGCTGGGCGGGCGCCTGTGCCAGGAAGATTCCTCCATTACCGAATGTAAATAAGGTAAAATTTGGCTGTCAAAGCCGTTTTATTCATGTTCAATTCTATAAAAAATCCCTGTTGAATAATCCAGCCTCCAGGGAAACGAGAGTACCTTTGATTATATACAACCCTAACCCCAACCCTGACTCTTCAGCTTCACACTGACTTATTTGCACGGGTTATGTGACATGTGCACCATGCTATTGAGCATCAGTCAGACATCAGTTAATAAGTAATGATTATGAAATACTTTTCTCTTGACTTTCTAAGTGACAGAAAAGTTTATATCCTCTCATCTTGACTGTCTTGCTCAACGCAAGAACGGGTCTCATGTCAAACGTTTCGGACTCTTCGGTTCCGAAATTCCCGAGACCCACTGGCAGGGCGTATCTCCGACATCCAGAATATGTGCCATTGTAATATCCATGACATTCGAACTGCGGGAAATAAATAGTCCGTTTAATTTGCCGTTAAAATGCTAGGTCCGAGAGGTATACCGGCGAATCCTTGTCCATTTGACGATTTAAAAGCCATCTGATAAACTGAACATCCTAACACATAGTAGACACCAACGCTTTTGCATTTGTCACCATTTCCTTTTCCACTCAGCCTTGACGATCTGTCAAATCTTGGATTTTATGCTTAACTGTTGCCAAGGCTTATTCTATCACTAAATTTCTTTGATATCTCAACGTTGAGATATCATCATACCTCTCCAGGGTACTCCATCTCGCCACTGCTCTTCTCCTGCCACATTATGTTTGGTCACAACATGAAGGCCATTACACCGTCTTTGAAACAAATAAAAGTTCTCATCGTTGGTGGTTCCTATGGTGGCTTATCCGCAGCCACCAAACTCGTTGATCTTTGCTCGGGGTCTACCCCCAAGACTCCGCGCTTAGACATTCAATTGTCGATAGTGGACGAAAGGGATGGATTTTGTACGTTAACATGCCCTTGAAAATAATTCCAGAGACAATTTTTAGCGCTTTTATCCACTTACCAATTGTATCTAGTTCACATGGTCGGGGCTCCACGTGCATTTACAGACTTGAAATATGCAGAGAAGTCTTGGCTCAAGTTCGACAAAATCCCCGCACTACAGGTTCCAAACGTGCAATTCATACAAGGTAGCATGTCCAACATTGATCTAAACAACAAACAGGCATTGGTTATAGAAAGTACTACCAATAAATCTCGTCTCTTGGACTATGACTTTCTCGTAGCTGCAACAGGGCTTCGGAGAGAATCACCAGTAGCCCCCCGGGCTAAATCTTATAACGATTTTCTAATTGAAGCTGAGGAGCAAATTACGAAAGCGCAAAATGCGAAAACAAGTGTTCTGGTTGTCGGTGGGGGTGCTGTGGGAATTGAAATGGCTGCCAAGTTGAAAATGGCCATTCCCACTACAAAGGTATCTTTAGCACACTCGCGAAATGCCCTACTTTCTTCAGAGCCCCTGCCGAAAGAAATGGGGGACATTACTTTAACGCTCCTGGAGAAAGCTGGTGTGGATGTTCTCACCAACTTTCGGGTTAGCACCATTTCAAAACTGAACGCGGATAGCGGTTTCCAGTACGAAGTCGGATTTTCGAATGGTAACTATCTCAAAGCTGACCACATAATTTCGACCATCTCCAAAGCTTCCCCGTCAACAAACTATCTTCCCAAGTCAGTGCTGGATCAAGATGGGTACATTAAATCCACCGAAAGGCATGTCATAAAAAGCTGGTCTTAGCTCGCAATTTAATACCTAACGCGTTCCTAGTCTTAACTTTACCCCAAATACACCCAATTTTGAGCATCACTTTTGTGCAGGGGATGCGTGTAACGTCTTGGGGATTAAACGTGCTGGTTCTGCTATATCCCATGGCCAGCTCATTTCACATAACATCCACCAGTTAATTTTAGGAAAAGAAAATGCGAAGAGTTCTGATATTCAGAAGTTGGAGGTCACGCCACCAATGATGGCTTTGTCAGTCGGAAAGGAGGCCGTTTCATATGCACCATGGTCAGGTGTAACATCAGGGCCGGATGTCGCGGAGTTCTTCTTTGACAACGACATGGGTTTGGCAGGTAATTTGATGATGCCATTCCTAAATGATTATAATTAATATGTTATATAGCATGTTGGGATCGTATGCAACTTGGAAAGCATATTTAGATGGAACCAGGAGAAAAGGCAAGGTAGCTCAGACGGAGTTTATTGTACGCATGGACATTGATAGTAGTTTGACATTTTGTGTGTTGAACCTAATGAGTATTTTGGGCCTTTATTTCATGAATCCTCCAAGGGCAAACGGCAAGACAACGAACTCATAAATTGGCTTAATGATAGCGATATCCAAAATTCACAAGCAGTTTCCATATTTCATTCTGCTAGTTGCATTTGTGGTCATTACTACCATTTTTATTCATCATCGTCATGCATCAGTTTCAAGTGCTTTAGGAATCTAAAACTAACGCGACTGAGTGGGTACAAAACGAGGCAAAAGGGGCAATTGTTTCTTGCCTCAATAATCCAGTTCCCTGAGGTTAAAAGAATGGTGGAGCCCTATAATGATCTCGGAAGCAGATGTCGGCAGTGAGCTATTCATTATTCTCCCGAGAGATGGTATTGTGTAGCTTATGCTCCCGCATAAAGCTTACTGCCACTAAACCCAACGCTGCCAGTCCCAGTCCAGTGAGAAACACTCCCCGCAGTGCAATGGCATATGCCTCATACACGCCTTCACTCCATCCCTCGGGGAGGTGCTTCAGTTCGTCCAATGAGTGGAGGATACGATGTATCACATCGTCAGAACCCTCACGACCGTCGAAACGCTGATGCAAAGCCCGTTGGAGCAAGTTCTGATACACTGCCGAGGCGACCGTAACACCGATCGCGGAGCCTGTGGATCGGAAGGCATAGTTGGCCGAGGTAGCAACAGCCTGCTCCTCGTGTGATACGGCTGCGACTGTGGCGAGTAGTGCGACAGATAACATTCCGCCGTACCCTGCTCCAACCAGGAAAGTATATAGCAAAACTGGAAGGGAAGGGGTGTCGGTGGTCATAGTGCTGAGGCCGGCGAAGCCAAGAAAGGAAAAGGAAATGACAACCAGACCTAAAGTCCTGTACTTCCCTGTACGTTTCATGATATAGCCGCAAGTGAGTGAGGCAATAGAAGTACCCACACTCTGGGGCAGGAGACGTATACCTGAAGCCGTTGCGGAAGCGCCGCTCACCTGGAAGAACACAGGGATGTAAAATGTCGCCATGAATAGTGCCATAGTGATGAGCCAGTTCATGAAGCAGGCCGCTAGAACAGTCCGATCGAGAAGCAGATGCATTGGAATGATGGGTTCCTTGGCCCATCTTGTTTCGACGAAAGCAAAGGCGCCCCCAGCCACCACTGACAGCGACACGGAGACCAAGACAAGTGGATGTGTCCATCCAACAGTATTCCCACCAGAGTTGAGGCCTAGGAGTAGCAGAACGAGGGTAAGAGACAATGTGAAGGCTCCAGCGAAGTCTACTCTGGATAGCCTCGACTTTTCATTTGGCTTGGGCTGGGGATTCGTAAGAGTCAAGCAGACAAGCACGGCGGAAATGGCAATCACCGGTACACGACTGAGGAATGCAGCCCTCCAGCCCCAGAGATCATTCACCCAACCGCCGAACAAGCCCCCAAGACCAGCTCCGACGCCGTAGCAGATGTGGACGAAGCCTTGGACCACACCTCTCTTTCTCAAAGGCACAAGGTCGCTGGCTACAAACGCAGTGATGGCATTGAGGCCGCCACCGCCCATGCCTGCCACGACTCGGCCAGCGAGGAGGATCCATTTGGATGTCGCAAGGCCACACATGAGAGTCCCAGCACCAAAGAGAATGTTGCACACGAGAAGCCCAGAGCGGCGAGAGAAGATGTCGGTCAACCGGCCGGAGAGGGGCTGGCACGCCGCATTTGCGATGAGGTAGGATGACCCGAGCCAGGATATGAGACTTTGGGAACCGAAGGAGTTGGAGATGGGGACCGAGAGGGTGGCGACCACTGTGGTGTCGAGAGCGGCCAGAAAAACGCCTATGAGGACGCTCCCAAAAACGATGATGAGATATCTATTGGACGGCTCCTCGTTGGCGATTGCAGCCTCGGGGTTGAGGGGACGTCTCGTAAGAGGAGGGCCCGTCCGACCGTGGACAAGCAGGGGAGACTCTTCGTCAGCGCCTCTGTTGGTAGCATTGATCTTGACACCTGTAGTGCTAAGGAGGGGACGTTCCTCGTGCATTATGCAGGAAATGCACCACTTACAAGAGGTGCGATGAAAATAATGAAGAAAAGAACCAGGGAAGAACACGACAGAGGATGAGAACGAAAAGTAACAACGAAAAAAAAAATGACGAGCGGATGGCCGAATGAGAGAGAATGAGGAGGGGATTGCGACAAGACATGGCAATGAATACGCCCGTTGATGCCTCAGCCATCCATCATATTCTTACATCAGTCTTGCCAGCTCTATAAATTTTGTACGTTTAGCGTCCAAAAGCCCCTATGGCCTACTAGGAGCCCTTAATTCTGTGAGTCGGCAGGGCCACTCGGCATGAGTACTAAGGTTACACGTCGGGCAAAATATTTCCGAATACCCGACGCCTTATGCTATGGTACAATGCCAGTGGCATAAATGGCTCTCGCTGATCTTGGCATTTTTTATTGGATACTTTTCGAAATAAAAGCTGCAGGACTCGGAAATGTGTGCTACAGGAATACCTTAGCCAGACCGTCAAAGAAATCCACTTCAGTTCAAAATGCCCTTTTCCTCACAAATGACCCGAATGAACCCAATCGGAATAAAAGACTAATTCCCGATCACTTATGCAACACGCACTCTCAATCCGTGCAGCTTGTGCCACGACTCATGCAACTAGGTAATAGGACAGCGGTGGCGAACAAACGCGTCATTTGTACTCTGTGCGAGTCTCTTGCCAAGGCAGAGAAGTGGGGAATGAAGCCATCTGGAGTGGTGAGGCTTGGAGCGAGCGAATACGGCCTGTTGTTGATGTAGTTTCACAGAATTTGGCGAATTCAGTATGTCTGGCTGTGTCTCTTTCATGAGCTCGTACCTTGATAATTTTGGCTACTGTGATTCGATTTAGTGGCACGATAGAGGAGTCAAAAGCAAATACGTGGATACTGTTATGAATGTTACATAGCTAAATAATAAGCGGTTTGATGGAAGGATCGATCATTTTATATCATCGCTGATGTTTTAGACCAATGCCTCTTGGCTTGAATCTCCCTTGTTGTCTCAGTTACCTTCCTCAAATCAACACGCCAAGGTCCTTATCCATACCACCTGTTGCAACAGAATCCACCCGCTGCTCCTGCAGAGTTTTGTTGAAGCTACTGTACTTGCTGAGAAACCACTGTTCCGCCGTTACCTCCTCCCCATTCATTCCCTTGAAGACCGCACTGTCGCTGGCCCGAAGAAAGTAGGCAGCCGAGTATCTATCCTCGGACATCTTGCCACCGGGTGGGAGCACTCGGTGCATGGCTGATCTAAAGCGCCGTTTGGAGACGAAGCGAAGCGTATCGGCAACATTTATAATCGCATGCCCCGGCTTTGTAGCTACATACTCCCACTTATTGGTTTTGGGTGATAGCACCTGCAAACCTGGCTGCTCGGTAAAGAGGAGCGTAAAAGAGCCGACATCCGTATGGGCGTTGTGGCCCCGAGCTGTCTTGTCCTCAAGAGCCTGACTGACGGGATGGTGGAGAAAGAACAATGTACTTTTTGAGGGCAATTCATCCGGGTGGTAGCTCTCGAAACGGTCATTCCCCTTCAGGCCCGCGGCATCGGACAGGCTTCCAAGGAGCGTCTTTAGCATGTAATGAGCAGAGAGCTGGAAGTTTTCAAACAGCTCAAGATTCTGGTGCACTACTGCGGGGAGATTCGAGCGATTGAGAAGACTAACACGACTGATCTGGATTTTTGTTAGTTGTTAAATATCCGGAAGTAGCAATGAGCTTGTATATTACCCTCAGTGCCTCGAATCCATCCCGCGTGTTTTCGTCAACTCCTGACTGTACGCCAGGTGGTTTATACCTTTAAAAGTCAGCCTTGCCTATATATGCGACGAAAGACTATAATATCGTACCCATGAGCGTCAGATATCGTATCAGTCTTCAACTTCTCGGCCAGGGGCTGGTCGAACCACGGCTTCATGATTCGCCATGTTTCCTCTAGCTTTTGCAACATTCTCCCAGACTGCCAATCACGGAGGTCCAAGTAGAAGAACCCATGATCTTCACAAGCGGATAAAAGGTTCGCAAGCTCACCTTTGTCCCCATTCAGCAAGGAATTAAAGCTCAACACACGGAGATTGGCTTCCTCCAGGCCTGGGTTGGGGTCTGCGGTTGTAGATGACATGATAACGAAGTATGGTGAAAGAAGGATGGTCAATGACAGAATAGCGAGGGATTACATGAATCAAGAGGAAGATAGTGCATCATACGAAATGTTGGTGTATTATAAAATTAGATAGGAGAACCAATGGCATGACCGGCAGCCAGGTCGGCAGCCGAGCACCGGTCGACCACAACAGTAATGATGGTATATTATTTGACTCCACTGTTTTTTTAAAGGCACAGGAAAACGTGACATCCGCCGAGATGATGCCAGAGCTGAATATGAGCCTAGTATAGGTCAGCTGCAGGGCCAAGAAAGAAGCAAATTGCAAAGGCACACAGTTCAGGTATGTACCACACATCCAAAATACCCCCATACATGCTGATACAGCACCATGCATATTCCTCTTCGAGTCTGCAGCCATGACCATTGTGGAAAACACCGAATGTAACCTCAAGATATTGGGTGTGACGTTACTAAAGACACAAGCTGTAAGCGCTATTCAGCACCCCATGTGTAACTATTCAACATGGATGGTACGGATTGAAATTGGCAACTGAAGCCGCCTTAGCAGCGGCCACAGCTTCCGTATTCAACAACATAATCAGCGATAGTGAAAAATAAGTGCGAGTATCGGCAGAAAACCCGATATTGAGTTGAGGTAATTTTGCGCCGACATCCGCAGCAGGAGTTGGTTACAATCGTGAATTTTGTTTCGGAGAAAAAGATCCATGGCTAGGGATCCATTCTCTTATCTTTCCTGGCACCCTGTATATGAAAGCTACATATCCGTCATTCCATCACCCACTCACTGACTCTCCAACAACCACCAACATTCCCAACTAGTAACATGGTCGTCTTGCCAGAGCCCTTCGCCTCATTTGAGCGCACCCCTCTCCTCTTCAACTATCATTCTCCCCTCCATCTTCTGCCCAACATTACGCGGCATGTCAATTCCAACACTTCTACAAAAGCCCAAATCTGGGCCAAGCGAGAGGACTGCTCCTCCGGCCTTGGCCTCGGCGGAAACAAGATCCGGAAGCTCGAATATGTCGTTCCCTCAGCCTTGGCCGAGGGCTGTGACACCCTCATCTCCACTGGCGGCACGCAGAGCAATCACATGCGCCAGGTTGCCGCCGTCGGAAATTATATAGGCCTTGAAACCGTCCTGGTCCCGCAGGTGCATGGATCGTCCAAGTCGGCGGCCTTTGATCGGGCCGGGAACGTGCAAATTAATGGTATACTGGGGGCCCAGTATGCAGAGCCTAATACCTCTCTCGAAGAAATTACAACTGGTATCAAGAAGAAGGGAGGTAAACCGTACGTTATTGCCTCAGGGGCATCTGCTCATCCGCACGGCGGTCTGGGATTCGCTCGCTGGGCGTTTGAGGTTGTGGAACAAGAGATGGCTTTGGGCGTGTTTTTCGATACCATTGTTGTTCCTGTGGCCTCAGGGGGCACGATTGGCGGCATGATTGCCGGATTCAAACTCGCTGATCAATTGAGACAAGAGTCAGCAGACCGATTATCCAGCCAGCCCATCGGCCGCGCCATCATCGGCATCGACACCTACAACAAGCCCACCGGCGTACTCGAGGACACGATACTTGGCATCGCCCAGAAGACCGCTAGGCTCATCGGACTAGGAGAAGATGCGGTTCAGCCCCATGATGTGGTCCTCGATACGCGTTACAACTCGGGGACGCATGCAGGATGCGACGATCATACGGCCCGAGCGGTCAAGTTGCTCGGCAGACAAGAGGGGATCGTCTCCGACCCGATCTATTCAGGCCGAACTATGGGCGCCATCCTGTACATGGCGGAGCAAGGGGAGTTTAACGAAAAGCACAACATCTTGTTCGTACATACAGGGGGGCAGGCAGCGCTTAGCGCATTTCCTGAGATACACTAGGGTGGCTTGTGGATCCGGTGTATCTAGTTTCACCTTTAACTTGTCTTAATGCGGCTACTTGGTTTCATACTATCGCTTGCGTTTTGTTTTAAAGAAAAACAGTTTTTACACGCGTATTTGTTAACAAATATTGTGTCCTCCTTTACTGACTTGATGAGAACTCTTAGATTAGCTTAGGACGAACACATTTACCACTTGCCAAATCACAAAGTCAGCCGAGATCATATTGCCGTGTTACCATTGCTTTAGGCAGGGATGTGTGTCACAGACATTCAGCTATTCTGTTCGGATGGCTAGCCACCTTGTGCATATACGTCTCGGGAGCCGAGAGGCGTCCCTCTTTCTTTTCGGTCCGTTTTATTGTCTCAAAAGCGCCTCAATGAAGATCTATACTACTTGCATAGGCTGTAGCCTGGTGTTGAACGTACCGAGCTTTGGTGTGACGTGTAACAAATATGTCAGTGTCCAAATATTGCGTGGCCTAACCTATTTTAGAAGGCGCTGTGAACCTGATGGTTACATGAGCTATGAACATCAGCGTAACAATTGATTACCCTAACTGGGATGAGCGGAAAATATTGATTTGTATCACCTCGGATTACTGACATAACTATTATCCACCCAGGCTTTCCTTTTTCTTCTTTTTCGTATCCCAAACTTGGCGCAATCTCATTGGAAATTCCCCTCTTCTCCCATGACCCACAAAGCAGCGGTTAGATACTTGAAATATAAGGAAATTCGTATCCGTAAATAGTATCTTCAATATCCTCCAGGTGTGGCTTGACGGTCGCCCAGGCTATACATTTCTCTTGAACACTGGTAGTATTTAAAAGACCTCAATGTGTAGTAATCAATCACTGCATCTTCTTACACAAACTTCTCCTGTGTGTCTATACACTTCCTTTACTCCATCTTCTTAACCATGTCGTCCGAAACGCCACCAGCTCCGTATGACAATGTCGATATTGCTGCCCTTTATACCGTCAAGTTCGATAATCTTTTCGACCGAGATGAGCAGGAGTTGGGGACTCTTCTCAAAGCCTGCGAAAGGGACGGCTTCTTTTATCTGGATCTTCAGGGATCTGGCTCTGAGAAACTGTGGAAGGACTTGGATCAAGTGGACGAGATTGCCAAGCGCTGGTTTGCTCAGCCAATGGAGACCAAACTGAAAACCCCAACAGTATCTTTGTCGCATGGGTTCGTGAATTTCTTTTGACTTTTCTTTTCTCTTCTTTTCATTGAGAGCTCATCTCAGCTGACTAACTTAAAATCAGGTTCAAGGCAAGCGGCAACCAATCTGGAGCAGTTGAGTCGCTCAAAGATGGCTTCGAGGCTTTGAAGGTATGTATTAGCGCCAATAATGATTCTTTCTTGAACACATATTCTAACAACCTAAGATTGGGAGGAACGAATTGCTCGGTCGCTGGGCGCTTCCCTCAGTTGTCCAGGACAACCTGGCTCTATTTGATCAATTCAATGCCTCCTGCCATTTCATTTTGAAGCTACTGCTGGACTGTATCTCAGATGGTTTGAATCTCAAGGGAAGTGATCGCCTAGATACCTACCACCGCGACGACGCTTGCTCCAAGAGCACCCTCTACTTTCTGCACTACCCGCCTGGCACCCAGAATCTGAACGAGGTCGGCCAGAACATGCACACCGACATTGGCACCCTGACCCTCCTCTTCGCACCGCAATGGGGTCTCCAGGTCGTCTCACCTGACACAGGTGCCTGGGAGTACGTCAAACCTCGACCAGGCCATGCAATCATCAATGTCGCCGACACGCTGAGGTTCATATGCAACAAACGCTTCCGCTCGGCGCTGCACCGCGTGCTACCGCTGGGTGGAATCCAGCTGGAAGATCGCTACTCTATTTCATACTTTTTGAGAGCGTCGGATTCGACCGAATTCAAGGACAGCAACGACAAAGAGTCGAATGCGAAGAACTGGTACTTGAAAAAGTATGAGACATATGAGCTGCCGCATGAAATCCAAGGCAAGGAAACTGTGTTGTCGGGAGGGATGGCGCAGGAGCTGCGGGTGACGTTTTGAGGAAAGCAGAAATTGTGGGCAGGGCAGGTTTCTTCACCTTGGTAACCCATATAACGTGCTAGAATTGCATCCAACTTCCCTACATAGCTTGACACTTGATACTACTGGTAACATCAGTCAAAGGGATGAGCGATTGTGAGCCCACTTATTCAAACTAGCCCACAGCATCAACTAATCTGCGAAGCAAACTAGCATTTTGTACTATACCACTCGGGGTCGTAGGTGCAGCTACTAGACTCTTGTACAGCGCCAAATCCGCCATCAACATCCCACCCTGCTAGATGCAAGTATGATGTATATTCTCTCCCTCTATAAAACCATTATATAAATCTTATATATGTTATGCTCTAATACTGTATTATTTTCTAAGAAATAATCATCAATGAAGTATGTTCTTTATTATTTTATTAATATTCACTACATACATATCTTATAAGGTACCAGTTTCATGTTAACGTTCCCGGCCAGGAAATCCATAAAATATCAGCTCCTTTCCTAACAAAGGCCAAGGAGCTTTGTTTCCGCATTGCCCTTTCTTCTCTCACCTCGCCGTTGATATATGTGATTGAAAGGAAATTCTCTCAACCATCCACCCTTGCTAGTCGCGGTGGTTGTGCTTTTAGTTTTATCCTGGCCTTTTCGGCTTTGCGCAAGGTCATCAATAAGGGAAGACGTATCTTGATCGCTCTTCGTTGCAATTTTAACAGTTTCACGTTTCTCAAGATACTCGATAATGGTATCCAAGTACGCAAAGCGCAGTGCCAGCGGAGTGACTATAAAGAACGGTATACCAACTAGCAAATCCAGTTAACATCAAACGAGGAATGTCGAAATTGTAATCGAAAGGAACATACAAATAACCCAAAGAGCCCAGGATGGAGCCTTTTGGAAAGAATCGACATCTAGCGCGAAAAGAGCTGGGAAAAATGATAATGGTGCCTCAATAGGGAATGTTAGTAACAATACAGTTCAATGGAATTGGCGGATAGAACCGACAAATATAATAGTCACCACAGTAAACACCATGAGAGTCTTTCCTTGTTTCATAGCTTCTTCTGACTGACTGACTGAGAGCTTGGCTTGAAAGTTGGCTACATGGCTTTGTTGCAGTGAAAGGGCCGCCTGAATATTGGCTACCTCACTTTGCTGTAATGTGAGAGTGGTGCTGACCTAAATTGGACCTTGTTAAAAGTATTCAATAGTAAGAAAGATTTGACTTACGGCAGATTCTATTCTATTCGCAAATCTCTCCATTTCTTTTATATCTTTCAAGATATAACTCGCTGTGCAGTCGTCGGGGCTTCTGATTCCTCTGAATAATTCCATTTGAGCAGTCTTTTGGTGATTTGCAATTGACGTTAAGATGTTAAGCTCATCTCGTATATCTTTGATGTAAGAAAGCAGCTCTCTCGCTTTACTTCCAGCCTTTTGAATCTCGCGCTCTGTGTTTGGTGTACTTTGGTCTCCTAAATCGCGGGACATTTGCTCCCTCCAGTTTTTCATGTCAGCACTGACTTGGCCAAATAGATTCGCCTCTTCCATCGCCTGTTTGGTTGTCAGTCCTCTGTTCACGAATGGGCCAACGAGAATGCATTAACGAACCATTCTGTTAATGGCTTTTGAAAATATCTGGCGAATGGATACTTGGTATTTCTGATCCCGTTCCTGAGCACCGGATGTATCCTCTTGATATCTGAAACTCTGAGCCCTCTCATAAAAGCCAATAAAATAATCAACAAGCAATTGGCTCATCTCGGCTACAGAACCTGGTTGAGAGTGACTCCCACCGGCCTGTGCCCGGTTTTTGAGATGGTATAGAATGCCCATTAGGCTTTCATCCTTTGTGCCGTCAATTGGATGCGTTGTGGCTGTTATCAACCACTCTAAGAATATGTTAGTGACAGCTAAAAGCCCAAGCCAGAACTGCTATTCAAACATACTGTTGTCAATAGTCCAAACCCACAGCTGATTGACTCGTATTAACGGCCAATAGCCAAGGCTTTCCATTGTCTCTGCTAGGCTCTCGGAAGAAGCGTGGCTTTCCCCGGTACTTTCTCCAGTAGCCTGAGCGACCAAGTTTGGCTTATCATGAGATTTCGTTCCTTCTGCATACGACAACTGCTTCAAGGGACCTGCTAAGGTCTTGGTGATTACTTGGCTTCTATTGTGCTCCTTTCTGTCTTTTTGAGACCCTTGGTCCCTCTCAAAGTGGTAATAAAATTCATCCAGGGTTGACGATCCATGGACTGGCGATTCGTGATAAACATCCAGCAATGTATTATACTTCTCCTTCGCCTTTCGTAGGGACTCCACTCCATCATTAGAGTCTCTCGCATCTTCTCCTTTCTGAATAGAAATAGACAGGTAAGGGAGCTTTTGTGATAGATTAGATGACGTAACAGGACAAGTGAACGGAAAAAAGAATCATCAACAGGGGCTACTCACGTATATAGCCGTAGCGGGAACAAAAGTAGCCCTTTCTTCTCTTGCTTCTTCCTGTCTCTGAGAATCATGTCTCTGCTGGTCTTCATTGTTGCTTTCATTGTCGCTCTGTTCGTTCTTATCCCCACTTTTCATACCCCGGCTGTTAGACTCCTTCTGCTCGGACTTTTTAGTTCTCTCCTTTTCCTGAGTTGTAAGGTTGCCGCTGTTCATATTTTTCCTTAATTCTCTCTTGACAAATCTCGGTCGCATGAATCGTGATTCCGTTGTCCTGTCAGGTGTCTCAACCCAGCTCCTACGTAGGAAGGCACTGACTTCGCGGAATTGGTCCGCACTGTATCCATCATCCTTCATGATTCTTTTCAGTAGGTCCTAAGTGAATGGTTAATATAACGTACATGATAAGCGAATGTCCCAAACAAGCGAATGTCCCACTATACTGTACACCTAAAAATACCCATTTTAAAAAATCTAAAACCTGTATTTTTAATAGCTATAACTTATGAAATTTAATGTAGGCTATTTAAAGTACTTATTATAAGAAAATTTAAAGCTTTTATTTTTAAATATTTTTCTATATATTTAAATAGCTATTTATACAGTGCGAATTTATAAATACTTAACTTCTAGCTATATAAAAATCTAGGAAAATATAGAAAATTCCTATATATATATTAATTTTTAGCTAGCTGGTTAATAGAAATATAGCTATTTTAGGCTTAGTTTGAATTTTTAAGGAATTTTTAAAAATCTTAATTTAAGCTGAAAATTAAAATTGGACGCTCGCTTGTTTGGGACACTCGTTTATCATGTACGTTATTCTAAGATGTTTCGTTAGGTAACTAAGGCCTTGCGTTCGTCCATTCTATCTGTTTCTGAGTTAGGATTTGTGCCGAAAGGAATAATAAACCCAAAACTTACATTTGTCGCAGGTAAATGTACCCAATCAAATTGAGGTTTAGTGTTGAGATATATATCCTCTAGAGTGGAATTCGCGATATAATATCGTGTAGAATCGGACATAACGCTTGTTATCGCCTTTGATATTCCTATCGCATTTTCTATGATCCTTTTTGGGCCTTGTCCCGGAGTATAAATCACATCTTCGACGGAGCGAAAGCGTTGAAGTCTTCGAGAACTACCATTCTTTTCATAAAATTGTATGACAGCAGCGTCGAAATGTTTAGCGACTTTCTCATATTTGGGCTTTAATTTAGTCAGTTCAAAGGTTCGGTCGTCGAAGAATATTGTTACAAAGGGAGGGTCGGTGAGAATGTCAATGCAAATCTGCCGGCGTGAAATTTGGCTCTCGTCTTTTTTTTCATCACCCGGTAAAGCGGAATTTTCTGTTACACCAGTATCATTTTTCACCTTCATATCGTCACCCTTTGATTCGTCTGATTGGCGCGTGTTACCGGATTGAGTCGAACGCTTCTGTTCTTTTGTAGGATTTGAGGGTTTCATTTTCCGTTCCAACATTTCTGGGGTCGATTCAGCATCACCGTTTTTCAAATAATCCAATGCTCTCTTGACATCATCTTCGTTCTTCTGGGTCCGGGGCGAGTTGAAAATCAGCAGCCAGAGCACATCGGGAAGCTTTCGTGAAGCAGCCCATATGATTGGACTCCAGTCGTTTGTTTCACCATCTCTGCTTCTTGGAACGATTGATTCCAGCATATCATGCAATTTGGGCTTTTGGGCAGCCCAGATGAGGGCTTTGTGCACCAGCTCATCTCGTTTAATAGCATCCTTTTCCGATGTCAGTTTGTCGAAAAGCCATTTTGTAATGTTTTCTTGCAAGTCATTTTCAAGCGCTGCGCAAAGTATCGTCTGGCGATTATCATTCGCTTTGAAAACACGGCCCTCGCTCATCTTTCCAATGATATAATCAAACATGTCTGCAACGTTCCACTTTGTTTCATTTGCTGCGGCCTGGAGTGCCGTCGTCCCTTCCTTGGATTTGGCCGCTGGGTCAGCCCCCCTTTGAATGAGGGCATCTACCACGCCAATATTATCAGCGCGGTGCAAAGGCTGACAGCCTTCTTTGTCTTTTGTTTTAATGCTTGCACCATACTCTAAAAGCAGGTTGACAATTTCATTGTAGTCAAAGTAACTAGCAACGTGAAGGGCAGTTTTCCCATCATCATTTTGCGCATCAAGGTTCAACTTTTTATCGGTACCATGTTCCAAGATAAGTCTGACAATCTCAATTCGGTGCCTGTAACTGGCAGAGTACAAGGCTGTTGCCTCATACTCATCTCGTGCGTCAAGGTCAATGTCTTTATGTTCCAGGAGAAGCCGAGCAACTTCAACTTCGTTTTCGATGCAGGCCCATGCAAGCGGTGTCTTTTTGTTTGGTCCGCAGGCATTTGGGTTTTCGCCAGCTGCGAGCAAAAGGTTTACACCATAGAGATAACCGCGTCTAGCTGCCGACGTAAGAGGCGTATCGCCTGAAGAATCGGGTGCATCTAGGAGTATTTTCAGGGCCTCTTCATCATCGACAAACATCTTCGTTATTTTATCATGTCTGTGCCACACCGCTATCTCCAGGGGTGACCTCCAATTATCAGCTGCGCTGTCCAGTCCCACTCTTTTCTTTAGAAAAACCTCCGCAACTTGGGGAAAGTCGTAATACGCGGCCACTTGAAGAAGGGGCCATCCATCGCGATCACGAGCTTGAGCGTTGGCCCCTTTGGCCAATAGCAGCTTCACAATATTCATTTTCTCATGCTCGCATGCGATGCAAAGAGGAGTGTCGCCACTGCTTCGTTTGAGCTCAACATCTGCTCCATGCTCTAAGAGCTTCTCGGTCGCTGATACGAGTCATCTTTGAGCTGCTATGTGGAGGGCTGCTTGGCCGTTGTTCTCGGATAATGTGTCGATTTCAATTTTATTCATCCCGCTCAACGTTCCCGACAACTTTTTCATGTTTTCGCTGTCTGCGCCATCTTCTTCCATTTCCAAAAGCAAATCGTGCAGCGACTTGATCATGGCTCCATCCTTCTTCCGCTGATTCTCTCTGTTGGAGGCTTGGTCTTCTTCGATCGTTTTCGAATCTATCTGACGGGTTTCTGTTGTCGTATCGTTCAAGTCCGTCATTTGTCGCTCTTCATCCAACATTTTTGGTTGCCCATCCTCATCCTGTCGTAATTCTTGGTCATCCATGCTCGCTGGGGATTATTGCGTTAGGAGCTAGATGAATAATCGCGACGCGTAGAGCAAGCCAGGCGAGGGAGTGAATCTTCTTGCCGTAAGATCAAAACCTTGCCAAATGAAGAGTAGCAAAACACACATCAAGATACTCAAAGGCGGCCAATTTATCAATTCATGCCCAAAGCTAGATTCTAGTATTATGACCCAATCAAGCCACACATCCGGTTCGCTTAGTTTGTGAGCGCCACTGTATGCTGACTGACCAGTAGTGTGACCCAGTTCCAGTCGCTGTTCAGCGACCCAAGCGTTGATCCTCAAACCATTGGCTAACGTCCGTATAATCATTGCAGCTACTAAAACCCAATGCAGCGCCAAAATCCACCGCCAGCTTCTCCCGTCCGGCCACGACGTGATTGCGTTTACTCTGCCTTCGCCCACACAAAGCCTCTGATTCCGAGAGCACCGTGTCCACTGCCATCGAATACTGTTAGTGTCCCGATCAGGCTCCGCTGGCTGCTAGTTGTTTTCTTTTATCCATCACTATCTTACTTCAACTCTTGTACATGGCAACCAAGCGTATCATCGCTTCTGTCTTCATTTGTCTGCTCTCCCCGGTCTCTTCTCGCACGTCATGTACGTACATGGGTGCCACACTATCCCACTCGGCAAATTGTGACTTTGTGGCTGCTTACCTGTTTTACAACTACTGAATTTAGCTTATTGCTCAGTTCTCAGATCGGAACTAGACAGGAGGCGCTGGCCGATGACGCATTTAATTGGCGAGAACGATCTTCTCTATCATTAACACAATAAATAGTTCGATAAAAGCGTAGTCTGTTTTCGGGACATTCATTGTGTTGGGTTTGCCATTCGACAGCCGATTAACCACCTCGATGATCGAATGCTACTCGCAGCACAATAAATCAGCGTCATTAATTATTTTATGCTAATTCATTCCATTCGAACTCCCCCTTGTGCGCGACTCGCTTATGCTAGTTAGGATGGCTCATGCAAGCTGCAAGCTGAGGTTGAACCCACCATCTCATTGGAGTGGGAGTGGTCTTGGCAAAACAGCCGTGATTCATTTTGCGCTGTAATTATCAGCACAATACGGTCACTGCTTCATACCTATTAGCCCATCGCAGGGAATTCCATGCCCTTTTTGCTTTTTTGTTTCTTTTTCAGTTCACAGTGCGCAACTTTGTCGGGCGGGTGGTTGGGACTTGACGAGTCTGTCCTGAATCCCACCCTAGTTGTGACAAATCGCTCGCGGCCTGCATGTGCAGCCCCCGCTCTCGAAATCACACGAATCAAGAGACTACACAAATCCCAATGGTCGTAAGTGGCTGGTCGCTTGAAAATTTCGGTGAGGGGTTGCGTTGACGCGCGCTGGTGGGCGCTCGCAAAATCGTGTTGGGGCGTACCATCTGCCCATCACGAAGCGTACATTCTAGTCAGGCTCCTGGCTAGAAGTCTCGGAGCTTATCTATCAATACCACTCACACAAAACCTGTGCCCAATAGACATCTTTGTACTATGTAATGCTGAAACCCGGCGCTCGTGGTGTCGAGATAACCCAACAGTGGTCGCGTTCCTCAAGCGTTTGACGCACCACCCTGGTTCACCTGCCTGGGTCTTGTGTTACTGCTCACAGCGTGTGCGGGGTTGGTCATGTGATTCCCGTAAAACAAGAAGCGTTTGCTTTTGCTCGTCCATTAAACCGAATTCGCAATGTTGGGTCGATGGTGGTTGCATTCTCCCTCCTACAATGACCCAAAATGGCCGTTTCGACAAGACACGGGTCACGCACCAACCGGTGGCAGGACCCCGAGGAATCACTAGGTCCTTTTGTGGGGTACCTTCACGAAGGTGCCTATCGTTGCTGGGAACCGCGTGGCAGAGCAAGCCGTGTGCTGGACCAACTGAACCCGGAGATCAAGACCCATCTCGAGGCGTGCGGCATCCCTCACGTGCACAATGTCGCCCGGCTCTTCTACATGGTTGGCCGCAGCAGGGAGACGGCAGAGCCAAAGCTTTTCATTTGCTCCCCGGACGCCAAAGTTCGTGATCGCGCGAGACAGATGATCGAAGATAGCAACATCCTGGACCGGTACCCCGGTGTGGGACTCGGTCACATTTCAACCATGCCCATTCGTCGGTTGGCCCTGTCTCAGGCATCTGCCGAAGCTCTCATCCCTCCTGGGGCTTCATTGCAAGGGGCTGTTCTCGCCAAGGAATCGGGAACACAGTTGGGGAAACGCATCTTTATTGTCAGCCCAAATGACAACCATTGCTACCTGTGCCCGGCGATAGCGGGCCCTGTCATCCTTCATAATGGCACCTTCTATCAGCTGACATCTGCCTACCCGTTTCAGTCCAAGGTGTACCCTTTATCGTTGGCACTGGCAAAAGAATATGACTTTGATGGCCTGAGTGAATACGAAGGCGAAAAAGATGATGTCCATGCGACAAGTCAATCCACCATCTCAGATGGGATGAGTTCCACCGATTCCGTACCCATTCTCAGAGCTGATGCAGCTCCCAAGCAACGAGATGTTCATCTGTCATCCCAAAATGATTTCGACGATCAGTCTGAACAATTGGATCTAGAAATACCAGAGCCTATATATGATGATCCGGCCAAGTACCAATACTTTGGGCAACTAGCTCTAGATTCTCTCGTTCGAAAAAAGCCCACATTAGATTATGCCCTTGTTCAAATCGCCCCAAAGTTTCTAGACAGTCCCAAAAACCTACCTATTTTAGGTCGTTCGGAGAGTAATCCAAAGATGTTGGGCATTGGGGATATCGAGTCCGTCGATATTGACATTGTCGCAGTGATGCCGTCGAAAAGACGGGTACCAGGCGTCATTTATGCCACGCCCTCATATATTCCTATTCCTGGACGCAGCACTTACCAGAAAGTACATCGTGTCAAACTGAACCTTCCCGAGTTTGAAAACGAGCATTCGTGTGGTGCTGCTGTCCAGGGGAAACAGGATGACCTATTCTATGGTCACATTCTTGTTACTGGGTGGCCTGGACCAGAAAAGCCCTTTGCTTACCTCACTCCAGCCAGTGATGTTTACAAGCATATCCAAGAAAAAGCCCACTCTAGGATTTCTCCGTCTCAACAAATTGGAGAGCCACCACCAGCTCGCAATATTGGGGTACCAAATTCAAGCGGCACTCCACCCGACAACAGTCTAGAGCAGAGATGCGTTTCTATCTCAGGGCCGGTACCGGATTCGGCTATAGACCTGGGTGATGAAGTCGTCATTCCCCAGGCCAGTCCTGGAACGAGTCTGGCAGAACCACAATGGGCCACGATCAACAGGGATATTGCGCCAAACGCAAGGGCTACGATGCTGAATATAGAAGCTCGGGTCCCTGCTGAACCCTCAGAAAAACGCAAAAGGAAGCGTGCGCAAACGAAGGCTATTAAGTTCGATGACACAGACGCATATCCTCTCCGCTTCAAAAAGCCTCATCGTTTTGGACGGGAAGCGCTGAATTGTTTCGCCGATGAATCTTTTAGTAACCTTTTCAAGTTTTGCCCGCTTTCTATTTTCAATCAGGACATTTGTTTGTATTGTAAGCATGAAGGACGGGATACAACCTCCGAAATGACGCCTCAAGTCCGGTTCTCTCACGTCACCATGCATGCTATCAGTCATCACAACCTCGTCAGAGGTCACATCAGTCCGACGCAAAGATACCTCACCAGATGCTTCAGTCAAGACAACGACATCAGGGGCAAGTTCAAATGCGATTTGTGCCCGCAGGTTCAATCATGGACAGCGGACCAGCTAATGGACCCTGCCCATGCTGGAGACGCCGTTTGTCTTAGATGTTACCAACCGCTTTATGACAAAAAGGCCCTATATTCCCACCTCCAAAGTCCAAGAGGATGCCCTTGGAGTGACGGATATTCGCCGGCAATCAAATCGATGCTTTTTTATAGCACGTTCTTCTACACACGCAATATCCACCGGTGCCGAGCCTCGAGTACTACAGATTCTCCCCCAGTGGATCGCCTCCTCACAAACAGTGCACCTCTCGAGGTCAGAGATGATGTGAATGATAATTCGCTCATCTTGCAAAGTCCCGTTCCCGAGACTCAGGCACCCACTGCTTCTGAAGAACAGTTTACTCCACCGCCCCTTCCTACTCACGTTTTCGTTCCGCCATCCCACAGTGTATCAAACCCACAGTCTACAGGGGTTTATAGCTACTGCACTACACAAACCAGCCAATTTGAACCTTGGCAGCCCCCACAACAGCACGAATTGGGCTCTTCATCTGCATTTACGTTGCCTAATATTCAGCAACTACCACGTGCTTATCCCGACGTTGGATCCTCAGCCTATAATGTCATGAGCCACTCCAATAACCAACACGGAGTGCTTCCAATGGCACAGGTCCAACCCCAGCACACCACCGAATTAACCTCTTTTTCTGTCGCACAGAAACATAGCTGCTATTCCACAAATGATCCGCAGGGGAATTATTGTGGAAACAGGAGGAGTCCACCAAGAACGTGGCGAAGGACGTGCCGAGTCAATAACAACTGAAGCACAACACGCTTTTCCACCAACAAGATGCTCACAGTTTCAAAATCTGAGCAGTCTTAGAAATAGAATTAAAGCTTTGGCTAAGGTTTGGCCATTCCATGGCAGCTGAATTTGATCAGCATTCTACTACAATCAAGCAATTCCAAAAACTTACGCAACAAAACTGGCTCCACAAAGGACATGCCTTTGTCTTTCATCCCCAAAAATCCGCTCATTTATCATCTTCTCCTTTCCACTTTTATTTCATTGGGGATTTTTCTTGTTTCGTTTGGGGGGGGTGTTTAGCTTGTTTTTAGACGAGATACCATAGACACCATTTTACATCAATGACGAGTAACGACACTACAGGGGGACATAAAAATGACCGGCTTTGACCGATTTGTTAGTTAGTTTATTTAATTATTATAAATATTTACTATTCATTATTTTATTGTTGCCTTCATTGTAAGAATTTTGGCAGGCGGGATCACAACGTTGAGCACGACTTCCAAAGTTACAACTCGAACCAGTTAGCCCATAATAGCATCATCACATTGTTAGGTCTCTCCAACAACCTTGCCAAATACAAAAATGCGATGGCAAAGGGATAGGGAAGAATGAGCCATTACCCATGATAATTACCCCGAAAATCACGAATCATTCATTGGTGTTGCGATGGGCTGACATCAAGTGGGGATTTCACCTCGCACGCAGAGAGCAATTTTCGGGGTGAACCTCATCCGAGCTCCGGCATAATTACCCCGTCTTGATTATCCCAGTCCACCACTCTTAGCACCATTCACTAACCGAAGCCTCGCATTGCTGGGATTTTACAGCCACCCCAACCACAATAATGCGGGGAATGCGGGGACCCCGGGATGATGTTCAGACGGCGCCGCTATTGCCCCATATCCCCGGACTGGATGACTGGTGGACGAGTTTAAGTTTTGTTTAAAGTAAGTCTGCAGATGCATTCTAAGAGCAACACATCCTTCTTCAATGATATAGCCCCTTCGTTAGCCATCTGCATCCTGACCTCTCTCAACCTCATCTCCCCAATTCTGGCATGGCGACTCAGCAGCCAAAGACGAATGATGAAATCAACATCCAGCCGACTACCACACAGTTGGCCAACGATGATGTTACTGAGCCTCAAAAAGTCATCAACAATGGCGTCGTAGTAAGCTCGGCCACCAAGCCACCCAAAAAGGATCTCAAGTTGGCTTGGCTGTATATTTTCGACTGGTACCCAAGCCACTACAGCAAGGAGGAGAAGGCCCTTGTCAAGAAACTAGACCGCATTCTTCTCCCTCTCATGTACGTTGCAGATTTACCAGAACATCTCGTGCTGATGTCTGGGATTCGAATAATATGCTAACTCTATAAACAGCTGCTTGCTTTGTAAGTCTCTTAAGCTACCCGCTGGACAGAAATCCCGAATCCAAAAATAACCTTTTTAGTCTTTATTAAATGGCTCGACCAGTCCAACATCACCAATGCTTACAATTCGGGAATGAAGGAGGATCTGAACATCCAGGGTGTTCAGTACAACTTGTTCAGCACCTTTTATAATATTGGCTACCTGGTTCTGGAGATCCCATCCATGATGATCATCTCCCGCCCTAAGCTATCTCGTTGGTACCTCCCGATCTGCGAAACTATATGGAGCATTGTCACTTTTATCCAGAGCAGGAATAACAGTGTTGAGATGATTTACGGTCTAAGATTCCTCATGGGTCTCTTTGAAACGCCTGCAGCTACTGGTTCACTCTATCTCCTCTCTTCTTGGTATCGATCCGATGAGGTCTTCAAGCGTGCAGGAGTTTGGTACGTATCTAGTAACATTGGCGCAGCATTTGGTGGCTATATGCAAGCCGCGGCTCATGCTGGCCTTGACGGGAAACTTGGTATGCAAGGATGGTAAGTTCTCATTCCATCTTCTGATAGGTGGAGACAATTTAACCTGTCATCTTATCAATAGGCGCTGGGTCTTCATCGTAGATGGCATCATCAGCCTCCCCATTGCTATTGCTGGTTTCTTCCTATTTCCAGGCATACCAACCAGCCCGCGCGTTTGGTGGCTAAAGGAAGAGGAGCAAAAACTGGCTGTAGCCCGCATGCAAACCGATGGTGTAAGAAAGAGCTCCAAAATAGGCAAGCGAATGCTTAAGCGAGTTTTTACTCATTGGCACTTTTACTTTGCTGTTGTTACCTACGTCAGGTTAGTTACTCCTATTCACTAACTGACTGTCATTAACAATCACACTCTGCTAGTTACCAATGCACTACTTGGGTCGGTGGCCAAATGGGCATCTGGGTCAAATCCACTGGCCAGTACTCGGTCGAGTTGATAAACATTTTGCCTACAGGTACCCAGCTTATGGCTATTGTTTGTGGGATCCTTATTCCACAATTTGTCATGTAAGCGCTAGCCTTTATTTTTCACACTCACTGAGCAGTACTTATAAGGAAGATAAGTGGCTAACACGCAAACTCTTACAGGGTGTATCCGATCTGGATGCCAGTCCTTTTTGTCGGCACCGTGCTGACATTTTCGAACATTTGCCTCAGAATCTGGCATATCCCAGTTGGGATGAAATTCGCTGTTTGGTTCATGCTTGGCTTTAATTCTTGCGTCACGCCCATGTTGTTCCCCTTCGTACATCTCATCATGAAAGACGATAATGAAGCAAAGAGTTTTACAACTGGCGCCATGGTAACAATCCCCTCCTTTTTCTCCATTTCCACCCACAATTTTCGTCAACTAACCGCACAATCTTTCTTTCCAGATGACTGTAGGGTGGGCTTTCTTCACTTGGTATAACATCGTCGTTTTCCCCGTCACTGAGGGTCCACAGTGGACAAGAGGCTTTACTGCCAGTGTCTGCTTGTGTGTCGTCTGGGTTACTCTATTTATTACGGGCTATTTGCTGTGGCAGCGTGATGTCAAAAGAGGCCTATACAAGCATGCCATAGAGGAAGAGGAGAATGAAGACATTATCAATGAAAAGATGGAGCGACGCATTTCCGAGAATTTGCAGGGAGAATCCGCACATATCGAGCACGATGAGAAGAAGTAGGGTTTTGTACTTAATGTCTTGACTCGCCTTGTAGGCATAAATACAATGGAATGTTCATTTTCAAGGTTTGATCGTAATTAACAAATCCCGTTCTGAAAAATGATACATCGCCTAACATCTGATCAAACCCGTTTCATAAAGTTCTCGAAACCCCATCAGCGCATAAACCATATTGCCTCTGACTCGTAACGCATCTCCCATGGACCTTCTTTAGCGATACCTTGAATCGGCAACTCTTTTTTGTATCCAAGCGTGTAGAATACAATACCTACAATGATCCTCGTTGTCCCATAGCCAAGTCGAGGCCATTGAGAAGTTGATGCCTATACCACTAGTCTCGACAGTCGTTTATTTGAACGATTCACTTTATGTTAGGCAGGAATCTCATAATACATATGGACCCTTCCTTGGATAAAATAACCATTGTTGTCCCGGCCATTAACCATATGTATGCTTCATCCTGCTTTGGCAACCAAACAATCTTCAGTCCGCTCTCGATAATCCACCTCCCGCTCTCATCAATTTCATATTTTCCAGGTTGAATTTGACCCTTTAAGATCCGGGTCGGCTTCTTCTTGTTTCCGGGACTAAATTCCAAGTTGATAGTACCTAAATTGGTCATCAACTTAGAATCTGCAACTTCATTTATGGCGCATATCCAATGAGTAGAATCATCCATGTTGAACCTCTGTATCAATTGTCCCCTCGATATATCCCAGACATGAATGTCAAAGCCCTGGCTGCAAAAGAGCCTTTGGTCATCTTGCGAAAACGTCATTGAGCAATATCCCATATCACCCTTCAGGACTTGAACACAATGCCCTGATACTATGTCTAAAATTTTGATACCCTCATCGAAATATACTGATGCAATCAGTTGACCATCTGTTGAAAATGCCGAGCGCACAGACCGTTCTTTTATAGTTTGTGTGCACTGAGATGCTGCTAGCAGCCAAACCTGGATGCAATCTACATTGCTTGATACCAGTCTCATGTTGTCTATCGAGAATGACACAGAATAAACGATCTTCTCACGGCTATTGAGTGTCTTTACACTACCAGGGTCTTCCACATTCCAAATTCGAATGCTCCCACCGCGAAAGCCAGAGGCTATGTGTTGCCCGTCTTTCGAAATGGCAATGCACGTCGCTTCCCTGAATCTAGGCTCACTTTCGATCATATTTTGGGGCTGTTTTGTAGCGATATCCCAAATCTTGATAGTATTATCAGTGGCAGCTGAGATGATGTGTTCACCATCCCGTGAGAAGGCAGCGGAATCGATACTGCCTGTATGGCCTTTGAGTGATTGAAGACACTGGCCTGTGGTTGTATCCCAAACCTTAATACCACTAGAACTCGAGCATGAAACAATCCGCTGGCCGTCTAATGAAAACCCCACTAGGGAGATAAACGGTTTGTGGTCTTCAAGTGTTTGTATGCACTGACCTGTGCTCGTATCCCAAACCTTAACAGTATTATCATCCGAACCTGAGACAATGCACCGGCTATCCGATGAAAAGGCTATGGTTCTAATCTGATCGGTATGGCCTTCAAATGATTGTAAACAATGCCCCATAGCTGTATCCCAAACCATCATAATCCCATCTTCGGAACCTGAGACAATGCGCTGGCCATCTCGTGAGAAGCCCACGAATCGAATCGGAGAATCGGCGTGGCCTTTGAGTAATTGTATACATTCTCCTGTGGCTGTATTGTGAACCTGAATGATTCCATTTACTAAGCCAAACGCAATTTTTTGACAGTCAGGAGAGAAATCAGGGCTTGTCGTATGTCTGGGAAGGTATTCATAAGGTATGACGAGTTGACCCATAGTATCCAAAATCCGTGTGACTTTGTTGGCCAATCTTCGATTATTCCGTGGATCCTGCGAAAGCGCCGCCGATTGATTGGTTTGCTTTGGGAAATCAATTTCCTTCAAGCACTGGCCAGTGAATAAATCCCAAACTTGGATGGTATTATACCACTTATAATAAAAGAATATCCACTCCTGGTCCGTTTCTGTCAAGAGGCCTACAGACGAAAAGCATTCATCGCGGCCCTTGAGTGCCTGAATACATTGGCCTGTGGCTGAATTCCATATCTTGATATTTCCGTCCCATGATTCGGAGACTATTCGCAAACCATTCGCCAGAATGGTCGCAGTCCTCATTCCTTCATGCTGGATCTCTAGGGTCTGGACGCACTGATCCCAGTCTTGATCTTGAGACGCAATGAAACAATCACATTGCGGTGCCTCATTTTGGTATATTTTCCTTATCAGACTCCGCGGGGGGGTAAATAGCAGAGCTGATGAGTAAACTTGCAATGGAGTAGTTTCGATAACTACTTTATTATGCAACATGAATCGGCGCGCATCTAAAAGCAACTCTACAAGTCCTGGAGTATTAAACTGCTTCTGAAAACTATTTAGCATGTTCGCCGAAAGATAGACAAGAGAACTAACTCACCACCAATGCCTCCAACTTCGGGAAGGCCAAGAGTGCTTCAGAGATCATACGTAGCAAACTAAGGGCTTCGAGCCAGTAAAGGTACTTTGTGCGGAGAAAGTTATCAACCAGTCCATATTCGTGAATATTTCCACTCGAATCAGGCGCCCCCAGTAAAATAGCATCATGCATATGATCGACCCAATGGACGCAGGAGTAGGCTATTGGAACCAGTGGGTCCGGCTTTTGCCCTTGAATCTGATCAATCAGGATGCTAGGGTCTTTGAGGGCGTAAATATCACGGCGTAGTGTTTTATCCATAATTGACAGTGAACTTTTAAATAGCCGTAAATGTGCAGTCGCAAGTCCATGATCCAAGATCTCACTTTGGCCTTGGTTGGCGAAGAAGTCTTTGACGGATTGGTGAATGAAATAGACAAAGTTGTTCCTGATCGATATAAAATGGCCGCAACTGCTAACTACTACTTCAGTAGCATGAAGATCACTCGAGATGTCCTCAGGTAATCCAGAAAGTATTCCCAGCTCCAGCAAATGGAGGGGGCGGTGAGCGACCGTTGTCGTTGATATAATTGAATAACAGAATCTCTTTTTTTCCTCGGCTAGGTCATGAATCTTGGACATCATCTGCTGATACAGGGGCGTCAGGCCTGTCGGGATTTGATCCAGAAACTTCATCATATGTCGGTTTTCAACATTCTCCAGCTGCTTAATAGCCAAAGCCACCCACAGAAAAGTTCCATTTGCCCTGTTTCTTAATTCGGCTTGAATCTCGCTTTTCAATGCCTGGTCATGTTTGAGTGACACTATGTTGTCGACCTTGTCGTCAATATAGATATTAACTGCTTGGGAGACAAGAGACGCATTTAGCTCGAGCTTTTGTCCATTCTTTGATACGGCACGGCTCAGCTTCTGATCAATGCTATGCAAATGGCGACTCGACACTATCCATTTGACACTGATGAGATTGGAAGTAGCACGATCAACAAAGTTCAGAAGATGTGTCAAGTTCGTCGTACACTCATCAAGAGCATCAATGATGACATAGCAATTCTTGACCCTGGAATCTCTCAGCATGTCAATCAGAGCTTCTGAAAGTGTATAGAACGTATCCGAGTCTTCGAAAAGCTGTCGGCCTCTTTTATCGTACTTCTTTTGGATGTGCGATAGAAGACATGGTTGCTGATCTAGCAAAACGTACATGAGGCCTCGTAGCACGGCCGTGGCATTATTGAGCCTCGAATCAGTGCCTTGGCATAAAAAGAAGCAGACCGTAGGGGAACTAGCTGGTTTTGTTACAAACTCTGATAACCGAGTCACCTTCCCTGCAAAACGGTTAAAACGACCCGGCTTAGCTTGTTCAGGGCATGTCACCCCTTCCCGGCGGAGTTCATCGATAATACCGCACAATAGCATCGTCTTTCCTATCCCCGCATCACCCTCAATCCAAAGTAGACGACGCTCTCGGTCATGGCGCCATCTCTTAAAGTCGGCGTGATCCAAGACCCAATCGGATGCTTCTTTGAGAAGACCGTCCTTTGTAAGCTCGATGCGTGCTTTTTCGACTCTCGGGTCCGTCAATTCAAGATCAGCTAGACATTTATTAACGCCAGTAGAGCTTGATGCGTTGTAGTTATTGACGGTGTGGTTGTAATTGTTTCCGACCTGAACAGCACTATTGCCTTCGGCCTTAATGTCCCCAACGGCATTTTCGGTGATTGCTTCGAGCTTTTCGGATGCCATTTTTTGGTTTGTCGATGTTAAATGACGACCTTTGCCTGGTCACAGCGAGGATTCACGCTTATCTGACGGAGCTGCAACGTCACGGCTGACAGAGCTGACATAGCTGACGGAGTTGATAGACAACCCAATCAAATCGAGAGCAGAGCATTGTCCCGCAGAATAGCCACAAGTGTCCGTCCATACTCTCAGAGGCTGGAGCTTTGAGTGTGGTTCTTCAACCAATGCCGTAGATTGTTTCCGCGGGTTTAATCACATAGGCATACATTCAGTCGCAGAAAGGTTAGCCAATGGGCACATGTCGAACTCAATCAAGTTCGTCATGAAGATACTTTCTGAATCTGCGTTTTGGAGTTCAAATCAGTCCATCGCCTGTCGAGCTTCATATTTTCAAAAGCATTGATCCATCTGTACAGGAGCTAGAATTAGAAATAGAAAAGTCCAGAGGGCAGAGCAACCATCCCAGGACATGAGCGACTTACTCGACCCCGCCAGGAATTGGGGTGCATAGCTCCCATGAACGCATCACAGATATATAAAAATGACTTCAAGATTACCACTGCGATTAATTCTGATGGTCTCCAGTGTATGGTTGTAAACAAACACAAAATAAATGTAGAATCCAATCGCATATTATACAGGATGAGGTAAATTGGAGGCCCTCTGAGCGATAAAAACCACAATTAAGTACTCAAATCTCATTCATTTCATATCTTGAATTTTACCTGCCGCCAGATGTTGCTCCGCCAAGGCCCCAAAAGTATGCAGACCCTCAATGCAGAGTCATCCCAAGCCCTGGGCGGCAAACCAGTCAGGTCCTGTAAGCTGCTTCAGCTCCCCAGCCCTATGCTAGCGCCAATGTCTCAGACTAACTAATTAACCATCACCCTCGGAAATGCCCCAGTTTGCGGGCTAAACCCTTTATGAACCATCAGCTTGCCTCTGTTGCGTGTTGGTCATGTATATATGGTAACCCATTCCCTCCTCAGTGCCACACCCCCATTCTCACCGTGCATGAACAAACACACCGGCCGTCGATGTACCCTGGCAGGCTCCTTTACGCGGAAGAGGTGTGCGTCTTCCAGATTGTACCCCCTTACTCGATCCATCTCCGCCGGCAACGGCAGATGAGCGAAATCAGGGTTTGCTGTCTCTAGGGCATCTGGGCCTAGTTCTATGCCATGTTCTACTTCAATGACCTTTTTGCAGACGGCTTGCATGGAGATGGCGTCCCACAGTGACTCGCGCCGGCACGCAAGCCCCTTTAGTAGCGCGAGAGCTTGCAGCCGAAGATCCAAGTATCGGCACTTGAGTACTACGAAGTGCAAAATAGGGCTGAACCCCATGTCAAACATAAACTTCCTCGGCCGCCCTGCCGATGACTTGGCACTGAGGGCGAGCGCGTTGCGTGCCATCTCTACAATGCCCTCAGCTCCCTTCCTGTACTTGTCGTACGCTGATTCCCCCCTCGTCAGACAGTTGCGCACCCAAATACTCGAAGTAAGCCATCGAATCTTGAGCGCGAGCGATGCCGAGTCGCTATTTGTTTCTATCCCTTCGCTAGCTTGGAATCGCGCGAATGAATGACCCCAGCGTGTAAACATGGCGATCAGAACGCGCTGCTCCTCGAACATGTCCGGCGTTGGACCACCGTTCTCGGCGACTCCGATTTGCCAATGTTCGGACCTGCGAACGAGCCAAACGGTTCTAACCATCATGATATCTAAGTGGTGCTTTGCTTCGAGCATGCTTTTGAAGGGCCCATGTGGCATGGATACGTTGGTGATAAGGAGCGGCACATCATCTACTGCGGTGCCAAAGAAGAGCGGGAAAAGGTTTATGTGGCAGAAGACGGCGGCGAGCTGCGAGCTGCCTCCTCTCTCGTTGAGGAGCTTGACGCCATGCCGTGTATGATCGACAGCGGCTTTGTCGTCGCCGCGCAAAAACTCAATGCATATAAACAAGACACACACGGTCAGGATGGTGTCTATATCGTGGCCCGGATTAGTCAGGAGCCCGTTTATGGCCTTATTGTAGTGTCGAAGCGCAAAGGGGTCGTCGGTCGTTTTAAGCGTAGTCTCGGAAAAGTTCTCAAACAGAGAGCTGATGGCCAACACGGCGTGGCGTGCCGTTGGTTGGTGATGGGTAGCCTGGGCGACAAAATGGGTCCAAAACGAAGGGTCCAGTGGACCCGACAGCACAGGAGCGACGACCTGGTGGAAGTAGGCCAGACTTCGCCGCTCAGCATTGTCGCAGACTGGCGTGACGGACGGCTGGGCCCGTAGCAAGACATTCCACGACAGAGAGCCGGCGGGGGGCGCCTGGTAGCCGCTGCACGTGCGGCCGGTCTTCTGACATCGGAGGCACTGTGGCCACGTCTCGTCGCATTTGACCTTTCTGATTCTTCTCACGGTGTTAGTCGGGTGGTGGACACAGCTAGCCTAGCGCGTCGCCTCTCGCGTGGGCACGTACTTGCACGTCTTGCAGCCCGTCTTGACCTTCTCGAAGCCTTTGCGGGACATGATTCGATCACGGGGGCCAGCAAATATCGATTTTTTTAATATTATTTCTTCTTCTGGTGATGATGGAAGAATGGAGGAGGTTCTCCCACGTCATTATTCCCGGCGACCGGATGATCTGACCACAAGGAACCCCTGTTCGCGATGCACTCTTCTCCACAAAAGGGGTCGGCGGTGGGGCAGATCCGAACAGCCGAGTCCAAACTCTAGATTTTAGAGATAGACAAGACTGCTTAATTGGGAGGTTAAAGAGACGCGGATTGGTTGACAGAGTAGCTGAGAAGCTTTGAAGCACCTTGTTTATTTTCTTCCGTTATTCGAGGTTTGCTTGGCTACTCATATTATGCTACTTCCAATTTCCATTTCCCATCTGCTCTCACTAGCTTATTACCCCTCATTTGTGAGACCATTCTCTTTTACCCCTCCTATCACTCAAGAAGCATTGATCAATTCAATTGGCAAGATGCGAACTAGAAAGACAACTAAAACGGAGATCAAATATGTGCTTTAAAGAAAAAAAAAACCTCTCCATTTTTATGATACCCTCATCATACCTTTTTTTGTCAGAATTGGACAGACCATTGGCCATCAGGATTCCCTCGGTAGCATAGGGTAGGGCGTGAAAAAGCCGTTATCGCATTCTGACCCGGTATCGCAAATTGATCCCAGTTCTCTCGGCACAACCCATTTCGAATTAACTAGAAAGAGAAATGGCTCCAGATATCTTTGCCGAAGAAACTCGATAAGGAAAAAAAAAAAAAAAGGTCAATGATCTGTCGCGTGTCGATCTGTTGTTGTGCATCGCGTCCTATTGGTATGTACTCGGCAGGTCACGTGAGTGCAATTGAACCGGAAGAATAGCCATTGAACCAATGATCATCAAAATCCGTGTCATAGTTTTCTTTCTTTCGCAGGGTTCAAATGATGGCAGGTGACGGATTCATATCTATGACATTGGTCTTATCTGTCCCACTGTGGATTGCCCATCGTCGGCCCGTTCACGATGGAAAGACCCGGCTATTGTCGGGCCGCACAGCCAAAAGGAACCGAGATCATCTTCTTGCCACCTGGACTCCATTGTTCCAATCCCACCTCTTTCATCATTCGCAGTCAGTCTGCTGGGTTTCTGCCGTTGAGCCTCAATTGAATTGCCAGCTACCATTGCCGTAATTACACTAGATCCACATCGCACTGACAACAATACGCCCTCTCCAACAACCCTAACCCACGCATAATCCTTGATGCATGTTCATAAACGGAGCTGAATACCCAAACCACACCTTTAGCTACGACACCAATTGGCCTATCAAACTGTTAGAACGCTGCCCACTCCATAACCTGTGTCTCAAAAACTAATATTGCGACGCTAGCTTGGGCTTAGACTCCCAACAGGGAGCATCACCATCGCCAAACATGTCATCAAATTCATTCAGCCACTCATCCTCACCAAATTGCTTTGGATCGCCTCCTACTGCGGAGAAACCTCCATGCGATTGGGTTCGAGTACCAAACTTTATCACGCCACCTCCCTCCGACTTCAGCGCCTCAGGTATTACGTTTCTACTCTCACAGGGCGCGCTAGAGTTACCAAGTCTGTCGCTCCAACGCGCCCTCATTGAGGCATATGCCGAGTATGCTTATACTTATCTGCCTACAATTCAACTTCACAACCTTTTGGAGGTCATAGACGACCCGAGTGCGGCATTTGGAGAGCCAATTAGTCTGTTGCTTTATCAGGCCATCCTGCTCGCTGGCTCCGCTTTCATCGATTCGCGGGAAGTGGAGGGAGGAGAAGATGGCTTTTCTAGCAAGAGAATCCTCAGAAAAGAGATTTCTCGTCGTGTTACGGTATGTTTCTCCTTCTCGAGCTGGTTGTTCTCAACTGATGACTGATGGGACTCCAGTCACTCTATGACAGTGCTTACGAAAACGATACCGTCATTCTAACCCAGGTGACTCTGATCATGTCGTCCTACTCGGACTTCCCAGGCCATCGCGATTCGTGGTACTGGGTTGGGCGGGCAATAGCCCTGGCGCAGGATGCCAACCTGCATAAAGCCTCAAGCCTCGAGGGAAGGCCGAAATCCGAATGCATGCTCCTCAAAAGGATATGGTGGTCATGCTACGTGAGAGATCGCTTCCTCGCCCTTGGGCTCAGACGCAAGATGAGAATTAATGACGCTCACATCACTGTGCCATCTTTGGATGTTGAGGACTTTGAGATCAAAGCTTTGCCTTACAGCAACTCAATGATGCAATCAGAGTCTACTATTCTGCGCGACACGGAAAAACAGCTTCAATTGGCTGAGATTTGCGTTCAAAGGGTTGCCTTGTGCTATATTATTGGAACGATCCTCAATTTGCAAGAATGCTACAAAGAATTGGATCGTGTCGGTCCTGTTTTCTACCCAGCATGCGCAGCGAAGCTTGAACAAGATTTCGCGCAAGCCGAGGCGGCATTGGATACCTGGAAAATTCTATTACCGGACTCTTGCGAATACCTTGAACCAAACAGTCTTGATACGAGCCATCCAACGGTACATGTCCATCGAAGTCACCTTCACATGGCTTTCTACACTGCCGTCTACTCGCTCCACCAGCCGAGATTTCTCCCAATGTCACCCACCCAATTGGGATCAGTATCCCGAATTTCGAGCGACAGATCAGGAACAGAGGTATTCAGCATAGCCTTACAAATCACCAGGATAGCCAGCGAACTCTGTGACAAGCAGCTTGTCTCATTTCTGCCAGTGACTGGTGTCACCATCCTTGTGCCTGCAATGGCCATCAACTTGCTTTGGCTCAAGAGCAATAACTCGGCCGAAAGGGACGAGGCTCTCATGCGCTTTGCAACCTGCATGAAGGTGATGACAAGGCTGCAGGAGACCTACCTTGCCGCTGATTTCACCGTCGATTACTTCAATGCTGCTTTACGAAACGCTTCAATCAGCTTATCCGCACTGGATTTGAATTCCACGACACCAGCGAGTGACAAGCAGAGCTCATCATCAATTACGAATTCGAGCCCCAGATTTGATTGGGACACGGAATCAGAAGGCACCACTGGCGATGTGGTACCATTCCACCATTCGGATGAATCTCAAGATTTCCAAGAGACGATTGCTGAACTATTGAGGAATTCGGAGACTGTGGGTGCATAGGGTTGGCTATCTTTAAAAGTTTGAGATTTTGGGGAGATTTAAAAAGTGGAAAGTATCGAAATGAGTTGGCGTCATGTATTGTCTGGTGTGGTTTGAAGCGTTTTTCTGTTAATTTTCAAGCAAAATGAGCGAGATGAAGGAATTAAGAAGTTATGAGATGATGAAAAATGTATACGGAACTTGTTTCTTTTTTAAACCATTATTTTACTGCTATTTCGACCCATAAACAGCTTGTATTGCATAGCTTGATGTGTATCAACCGCTTCAAACACTGAAGATATTGGTTTTGAGGTAACAGTAATAAATTGCAAAGTCACACAATTCATGGCCTACTCGGACGAACCACATCCATATTGAACCAGAAGAGTAATCTCAGATTGACTAAGCTATTGAGGTGGTTTCCCATTTACTCTGAATCTTTGAGAAGGCGGTAGTGAAAAAGAATTTCATTTCGGTGGACTTTGCTATGTGTAGGCAACTATATTCGAAGAGGTGTTTGTGCACGACGAAGAGCTGCGAAAAGTGATCTTCTATGACGAGGCTGATTGCACTTAAATGCATTAGCCTATGAGGGATGCATCACATAACTGAGAGCATCTTCAAAGTCGATCATCCGCCTTTGCCACCTGCTCAGGGCAACCACTCCTCCAATAGACAGAACAGATAGTCGGCATCTAAACATGTGCCTGGTGGGATTTAATCACCTGTACCAAGGCAAATGGATCACATGATTTTTTTTTAAAGAAGCTTCCTTTGCAGGACTTGAAGGACATAATTCTTGATTGAAGCAAAATATCGTGAGTCGTGTCGCGTTGAAATCCATCAGCTCTGAGCATCGAGCATGGGTGAAAAGGCTCTAAATCAAGATGGAGCCGAATATTATGGCAGCGCTAGGAAGCCAGTGCCCCCAAGCCTTGTTGCGGAACTTTTCGCCGCCAAAGAGCCAGACGATGTATCCGTCAGCGATGCCTACTAGGCCCGTGATGACCAGGGCCAGCTTCGCAGCGCTGTCATTACCCTGGAACTTGAGCCCCAGAGACACCAGGCCCAGAGCCGCATCCCTCGCGCCCTTCGCGTAGAGGAACGGGGACGGGACAGACTGCGGGGGCGGGGGCACGCCAAAGCGGGCGTAGGCGCTGAGGGGGTCTTGCAGGGTCATGACACTGTTGACCGCGAGGGGCACCCCGATGGTCAGGGCGGAGAGCGTGAGGCGAGCCATGTTGGTTGAGGCTTGGGGCTGGGGTTGGGGAATAACTTGTTAGTGAGCTTGTGGACGAATGTGGACGTTGGACGTGATTTCTTTTGGGCATGGGGGCCATTGCATTGGGCTGGCACAGCGCAGATGGATGGATGGGGCTAGCTGCATTTGGCCCATCGGCTGACGAGTCGGTCCGTTCTCTGCGAAATGAGCAACAATGCACACGGCGCAACAATTAGCAGCAAAAAAAATGATACATCATCATGCGTGTAGAGCGCTTTGCCATCGTTGTTGTTTGATATGAGAAGGAAATTTTTTTTTTCTCTTTCCCAGGGTCCTTAATGGTGATACACTACTCAACCAGGCTAAGGATTTTTCGAAACATGTTTCCTGGACGACTTGAAACCAGATAGACCACGAGACATCAATCTGTAGCTGTAGATTCGCGCATGGTCGGTTAGTGGGGTGGCTGTTTGACCATCCCACTGGCGATCAAACAGGAGCATACAGGGTAGCCGGCACGGTCACCCGACGACAAAGACGATTCTTGATTGTTGAGAGTTGAAACAATTGTTATTCCCCCGTCGAGCCGAACCGGGCTTAATTTCCATTTCGCCTTATCAGCGGAACAAAGGAAGATTCGCAGAGGCCGTCTTGCTGAGCGCGTCTCGGTCGTGGCCGTGATTGAACATGCCGCCTCCACGACGCCACACACATAATAATAGCTGGCACATTATTACAGCATCTATTTTTGTGCTGCGGCAACGCCGTAATGGGCATTTGAGCCAAAAACCAGTTCGTCCCATGGGAATTCCGCTGCTACTGCCCATTCAGGTTTTGCGAAAAATAGCAGATGACAGCTTAGCACGCGATAGGGCGCCACCACGCCAGAATGATGCAGAACTGCCATGGTAGTGCGACGCCCGGGGGCCAAGCTGGCCACAAGAGGCTAGAGCGACAAAGCTGAGAGCAGCAGCAAACAAACATGTTTGCCAAGCTCGCAGCTCGTGGGAAAGGCTTCGCCGATTGAACAGGCACATGGATCGCGGGATGACGCGACGCAAACTCTGCCAACAATGCAGCAGCAGGCGATCTCTTCCCAATTCATGGGGTCTTGTCAAAAACGTCAGTGTTGATGATCTGATCCGATGTGTTTGCCCACCGTAAATTAAAGGTGCGATCGTCATGAACCAAGCGGTCCGTGGGGTCCCCGCCAACCTTCTCAACCCGCGCTAAAAAGGTTGGCTCATTCCTCTGGTGTGCAGGGGTCGCCGAAGCTCCTTCGTCCGTTGCCTTTAACCATGTCTCTCTGTCTGACTGCCAAGTGCCTGGTAGGGTTGTGAGACCTTCGTCTCAAGCCAGGCCGCATAACGGTTTTTTCTTGACTAACACTGGAAGCGTGATGCAGAATGGGGAAGTTGCTCTAACAGATGGAAGAGAGTCATGCCATGCCATGTCATGTCATGTCATGGGAGTGAGATGAGGGCTCTAATTTCCAGTGCATCAACTGAGAGCTCGCATGTGCGTGGTGGTGTTGGCACCTCTCGCCACAACTGCAACTCGTATTGTGACTCACGTTTCTGTAATAACTGATGCATCAAAAAAGGCCCTTAGAGCTTGATGCCCACCGCATCATTTCATGCATCACAATGATGAAAATGCGGGAGGCTTGTTAAATCATCTGAGTCCATCCGGAGTGGCTAGTGGCACGGCCCCGCAGAGGCGAGGGGGGACTAATAAAACGCCCTTATTGATGAGCTGCAACGGCGCGCTCGGACGCACCGAATGCTCTTCAACACCTTCTCTTGGGGCTCCTCATTGTGACGGTATGGTGATGGAAGCTACAGGAGTCGAGAGCTCCCCATGCCCTTGTCTCGGGATGCTCAAGAGATGCCCCGACCTCGCAACCTTGTCTGTCGCGGGTGCAGGGCACACTTTATTTATTTTTCGAGCATCATTGCCCGAGTGTGATCCTCCTCCCTCTCGCATCATCGTGATGATGATGATGATGATGATGATGATGGTGTACATGATGGTTTATTTTGCCAGTCTGTTCGTCAGAGCTCGTCGTGGTTTTGCGTTCGGCTCTTTAACAGGCTGTTTGGCCGAGACTAACCCGGCCTCATCGGACGAAAAATCGACACTAACAAGGCGGGAGATACAGCATCGAGGGGAAAGGGCCGAGAGTGTCGTTGCGAGCGCCCAAAGCTCTCAGCCGCTTATTTGCCAACCTGCGTCTGATTTGCCCACAAGGCTCAGCACGGCTCCCGCTAGCCCCAAAAGGTTTCGCAGCACTGTCCGTTTCTGGCTGTCGCATTGTCGTCTGCATTCTCTATTCAGATAACACTTGGACTAGCTAATCCACCCGGCTTCGTTGTGATCGCCATTTAGGGACCGGGTGCTCCCCTTCAACCTGGCTTCCCGATCTCTTCATCCCAGCTTTCATTCTCTGCACATCTTGGCCCAACCGTGGACTTCATTTCCACGTACTCTCATTTACCTTAAGCATCCCTGGTGCTTCTCCCGCATTGGCTGGACCATTGTGCGACTCAGCTTGCATTCACTTCCTTACGACTCCACTTGGTTTTAACGCATTATACCCTCAACGCTATCATGATCGCCAACGCCCATAATGAAAAGAAGCCCTCTTGGGGGGCTTCACTGCGCCAATGCTTCTGCATCACCTTTGCCAAGAAGCGGGACCACAAATCATCCTCAAGCACTGCCTCCAAAAACAGATCGAGCGATGAGACCTTGCCTGTGAGCAAGGACGAGAAGCACACATCCGTTGTCAGCGAGGAACCAGCAGCCACCCCTCGCCCATCAATGACCCCTTCAACACCATCACACAAGTTTTCTTCTTCCACCACAATAAATGCAGTGGAAGAGAATTCAGAGATGCTGAGGAGCAAATTCGCCCCTCCTACTCCGCCTCCAAAGGCCCTAGCCCGAACCAAGAAGCAATCTGTTGGCCAGTTCCAGCTATTTCCATCCCCATCTCCAGTATACTCAGTGGTAGCGATGCGCCATCAAAGCTGGCCATGCGGCTTCCAGACTGTGGATACAAACAGAACTATCGAATTCCGCCGAAGCCTTCCACCCCCGGCCTTCCGCTCTCCTATCAGCCCAACATCCTTGGCAATCCCCGAAAACTCTCCTCCAGCCGCCCCGCAAAAGACCAACCCTCCAACCGCCCGACGCAATGGAAAAGGCCGCTCTCGAGCTTATTCCATGCCTGTCCACAACGTCAAGAGACACATTGCCACTCTTGTCAAGGTTGAAATGATGCCCGACAGCCCTACTGTGCCAGAGAGCCCAGACGGCATGAAGAATTCAGCCACATCAGTACGGCCACACATCTCCATCTGCAGCCGATCTACCACCATCCCCCCAAGTCCTCACACACCACTTTCTTTCGATGTATCACTATCAAAATTCCCACTTCCACCCTCGCGGCCTCTTCTATTGGAGCCAGCAGCACTGGAAAACAGAAAATCTCTCTCTTTTGTCAACCATTGGTTATATCTTCAAACCAATGAAAGCTTTGTAACGTTAGATACCAGTATTCCTACTCCACTTATCACAACAGAATTCGTTGTGTAATAATGAAATGGTTCATGAATCAATTGCCTGAAATGACCCGTGTGACGACGATGTGTATAAAACTCCATTGTGTTGTCTACGTTGCCATTTATTTCTGAAGCAAGCATTGAAAATTAAGTAGTGCACTAAACAACTTGCTACTGTCAGAAATTCTCCAGAATCCCACTCTTTCAGCCCTGCTGCCTTCATTCTATCCGCGCATAATTAATTTGACATGTCCCCCCAAATGTGGCTGGCCTCGGATTCTGGGGAAGTCCGCTTAGCGTCTCACCAATTGTATGCAAGGCACCATTTAAATAACACACCCAAATAGGGAAAGTACCATCATCGTGCATCAATAATTAATACACAGGAACCTTTATGCTATCAATCTTGTAATCCCAGGCATCCAAAGACGATTGGTCATGCTCGCATTGCAGAGCAGTACTGTTGTTGTGCCAACGAGGACGGGATGGCCAGGGGCATATCTGAGCGTTTTGGCCAGCGTTTTCCCCCAACAGAATCGTGGCATTCAGTGTGTCGGGTTTATTACCGTTCTCAACCCAATCAATCATAACGGCGAGATTGGTCTGTGGGAAGGCACCGTTTGGCTGGTAGCTATTGGGTTGACAATGGCCAGCGCCGGGAAGCATGTAGAAGCGGTAAAACTGGTTAAGTGCATCCGCGCTTTCGTTGTAGCCAAGATCGGGATACATGATCTTGCGCACCGCGTCCCAGTAGTGAACTGATGAGCCGGCTGGGATCCCACCTTCAGACTCGCCATGATAGTGAATAATCTTCCCCCCAGCCTCCTGGAATGGCGTCAGGTCGGGCCAGGTGGCTTCAAGAGTGTCGCTGTATCGCTGCAAACCCTGTAGAACCCATGTTCTAAGTGTATCAAACGTGACATCTTCCAGCTTGAAACTGGTCAGCTGCTCAAGAAAATAGGAGACCCAAATGGTGCCAAAGTCTGGGAAAACGGGCTCCCACGAGTTTGTCTCGTTATTGAAACGAGTTTGAGCGTCCTCGAAGTCTGCGGCGTATTGTATGGGCATATACATTTTCTTGCCTTTCGAATCGACCCAACCGTCCAAGAGCTGCTTGGCGAACGAAACCGCCTCAGCAGATATCGTACCGTTCTGCACTGGAGTAGGCCACTGCATTGTCGAACCTGGAGCTCCGCCATAGCCAGTGTTGGGGGCACAGTAATAGGGCTCGCCAATGATTGAATCCAAGTTAAAATGCAGTTTGCACAAATCAGACCGAGCAACAACCCGGTCAGTCAGACCATCCAGGGAATCACAGGCAGCAGTGGTCAGATTTTGAATTGTTTCCAATTCGCAGGGCGGCGGGTAGTAGCTCAAATTATTTTGAAGGACAGCTGGCCACAAATGGAATATCTGGGCAAAGCTGAGGCGAATGGCTGGAGATCCAGTGATGACCCCGTCAAACAGGTCAGGGAACTGCTGAACCTGGCTCCACCCTTCGCGCCCGCCTTCGGAGCATCCTTGGTAATATGAAAATAGCTCAGACGAGTTGAAGAATCTCTTGGAGAACTCTTTCCCTAGCACAGTCATCTCGTGAATTGATTGGTAGCCGTGCATGTGCACCGCTGGCCAGTTGAGAGTGCCATTGGCCAAGAGCACGGTATCGTAGATGACGCCATCGAAAGTGCCGTAGCCTCCATCGGTTTGGCCGGTAGTGGCACCATACATGAGACCGCCTGGAAGAGCAGTTTCACCGCTGTTGATGCGGTAGCCACCGCCTCCGGTGGACAAAAACCGGCCTTTGTATTCTTCTGGAGCAGGAAGCCAATATTTGACTACCACTTTGTCATCTTGTCCTTCGTGGGAATAGGCAAACGTAACATTGCAAAAGTCAATTGTCGCGTCTGGATAGGTGTATTGGCCACTTATTGAGTAATTGTATACTGCATTCACAGTAACTGAGCCACTAAGAGTAGTAATGCCAGTGTAAAAACGGACCGCAGGCAATGCAGACCGAACATAGTCCACTGTGCATACGTCTTGGAGTGAGACGGCCTGCGCAGTGGCTATTAGTGGGAGCAAATCAGAAAGAAAACGCATATTGATTTGCGAAACAACCATTTTATTGGCCTTTACCGGCAGCATAGGCCGTAATAAGTATGAAAGACTGACAAGGCATTACTTGTCAACGGCAGGATCCTCTCCGGTCCTCGGTCAGCCCATGTCACTGAGTGGGCCGTTTAGGCTAACTATATCCCGCATTGCTACCTACCCCAACTGGAATAGATGTGCGAAGCTTTCGCCCCCATGTTTTCCATCAAGATCCGACCGGAATGACTCCGGTTGGCGAATAGCGGAATTTGCGAAGGACCTGAGTTTTGTCAGTAGCTACTCAGATGTCTACCGCACTAGGTAGATGCAAGCGTTCTGATTTATTTCAGAAGTACTCCTAGTATCCACTATTATGATCCAGGTTGACCGATGGTTGTGGTTTCCAGACGGCGATGGGCTAGGCAGGTAAGTTGCCGAATCTATATGTACTCAAAGGTTCCTTTTTTACGACACTGGCTCATACTGACAATGGCTCTTTATCCGATACATCCGATACCAATTATGACATAGATTTGACGTGTTGGTTGGATCGCCGGCGGATTGACAATGATCGGAGTTTGATCACTGGCCAATTGGAATTCGCGTAGCCGAATCCCCTAGTCGCAATTTTCCGACAGCGGACGGGATCCGTTGTATACTCAAGCATGGAAAATGGCTGATCAAAATGGTAATGCGGATAATTATAACTCCATGTTGACCGTAATCATACCGCTCGATGAGTTAGAAACGATTGCCTAATTCGGATAATCTGATATTACCGTTTTAGGCTGAAGCGCTGGGTGGCTGCAATGCTAGCCGAACTAAGGCTGTGAATCTTTCAACGTATTCCGTTTATTTAAGGCGACTACAAACATGCTTGGTAGAATTTATGCATCCATCTCACCGATCCAAGCTGCCACCAAGCCATCAAAACTCCTCGCAGGCCGCAGGGGTTAGATATGTGCACCGCATGAGTATTCGGGTTCGACCCCTTCTGATTGGTTTGGCGCAACCAGCTGTTCTTTTGATTGAGATAATATGGGACATTAGTTGAAAAAAGTATTGTGACCATGGCTTGTTCTCTCTAAAACCTAATAACTTGAAGAGCGAATAAACATCTGCTATTGTTTCGGCCCAATAACAAAATCATTCATTGCAATTAAATCCTAAGAATTGTATTTGGACAGTTAAAGTGTTGAGTCATGCGACTCTCAGGCACCATCAAAACCAGGAGTATTCTTAGCTAACGCAATTCAGAAATCAAGCGGTAAAATGGCATGGCAGTGGGAGTACAGTATCAAATACCAAGAATTGCATAGAAGGAAGTCTAATTACCGAAATCAATCAACACACTCAAAGACTAACCCTTGGAGTAAGAGTAGCCATCGAGCAGTACCATCTTTGATTATTTTCTAGTCTCGTTAAGGCTACAGTCTAGCTTTCGACTCTTGAAAAAACATAATTTTAATCTTGGGAATCAGATCTCCACTTGACAGCCAGTACAACGAAGTTTGCCATCTTGGCATTTCCCCACCCCCTTCCGAGCGTTCCATATAAGCGCTGGATGACACGTATCCCTTTGAGTGCCAGAAGCCTCCATCCTAGTAAGGCATATTACATAAGCCATACAAAACGGCGGATTTATGCACTCAAAGGGATCGTATTGTCAGAATTTTTGCATGTGATTCTGGTGAATAAGCAAGGATGTGGTCTTATCGAGAGCTGAGAAGGGGTAAGATATTAGTCTGTGCTTACATTATAAATTGCGGCCTTTTTTCAAGCTGTCAGTATCCGTATCTTTAGAGCGGGGGGAGTGTCACGGCCTTTATCACCTTCGTATCTAGTTAGTCTGTAGAAACATGTGATTTTTTTCAGCTATCATGTCAAATAAATTGGATCTCGCCTTGCCAAGCTAGGTTCGTGTTCAGTCATTATTGGTTAGACTATCAGGTCACAGGCAACAGAACATCTAACTAAGAATATGGGCATGGGCATTGTCCCTGAACTGAAAATTGGTAGGCACATTAATAGTGTGTCTGGCCTCTTCTCTTATATTGCGTACAGCCAAATTTGAGATTGAATTCACCCTTTAATTTCGCAAACAGCGTGCGCACACAGGGAAAAACTACAGGTCACTCTTTGCCACACAGTCATGCAGAACGATATTCACCAGGGGGCAGCCCCACTTGGTAACGGGACATTTACAATCATTAAAGATCTTTGGAAATTTGAAGTCAGTCGTTATGATGCCGAAAGATGGGCATTTCGGGACATTAAGTTTCTCGTTTACGATGACGTGGATGAGAGAACGCAGGGCTATGACAACGATGACGATGAAGGCATGCTGAAGTTAGCTCTTCGCATGTCACTTGACGACGAGACTCCCGAAGCAATCGATTTCGGAAGCGATAAAGGTCCTTCCGACACCGGCCCAGAGCTCGAGAAAGATGAATTACAGTGCGAATTCTGTTTCAAGCTCCCCGAATTCCCACGCAATCACACCACTCGGAAGTTTCGTCTGTTTCGGCCGGTTGACGAGTTTCCAGACCTGAAGACCACTGATGGTATTGGCGTTAAGGCCTGCAATCATTACGTTGCTGTGTCGTACTGCTGGCCTGAGCCGGTAAAGGACGAGCATGGAAACATAATTCGGGAAGATGGCACATACCAGGTCAGGGAGGCCGATGGCAAGGTACGCAAGAATCGCGCTTTAGATGACGTCCTTGATCGCGCTGTCGACTTCGCCATTTGTCATGGCCTTCGCATGATCTGGATCGACCAAGAGTGTCTCCCTCAGCCAACAGAAAGCAGCCCACAGGAAGACAAGGATTACCAGCAAACAGGCGTTCAGGCGATGGACATTGTCTATAATAGGGCCATTGTGACCGCCGGTCTTCATTCTGGGACTATTTCAAGTCAGGAGCAGCTTGATGCTATCCGAACCCTGATCGAATGGACTAAAAACCCTAAAGCGGATCTCTTTCTTGACGACGTCCTTTTTTTCGTTCATTTAATAACATTTTTAGCCATGGTCACCTCCGATCGATGGTACACACGCGCTTGGGTGGCTCAGGAAGCTCTCAGTTCTGGTCCTCACTTAGTGCTTGTTTTTCGGCGAGGAGCTGGCCTTGCATACCCTTCAACATTCCACGCTACGAAAAGTGATTCGGATTCCAAACAAAATCTAGATACTCCGAATCATGAAATGAGTTCCAGTATCGTCTGTATACCAGTTCATGAGTTCAAAATGCTTGTCTCTTCAACGCAGCACATTTTGCGGCGGGTGTTTCCCGCTTTCGGACAAATACTTGAAACAGATCCTGGTTCTACGGACCCCGCCTTTTACGGCTCAATAATCTCTCTAGCAGAAACAGTACTTTCTCGGGCGGAGAATCTTCATCCCGTAATAATGCAATCCAGAAGCGAGTTCTTTCAAATGTTTTCGTCAAACATCTACGGTGCCCGTCCGAGACTTGACGCTGCTGGAGCTTTGACGCTATTGAAAACCCGCAAATGCCTTTACTGCCATGATTTGATTGCCATAATGGCAAATATGTGTGGCTACACATCTCGATTGAATACAGAGGAGCTGGGGAAGCACTGTAGCTCAGTTCGCGTTGGCCTGTTGTCTCTGGCATTTCTCAACAACGATCTATCGCTCCTAGTACCTGAGATATACTCTTCTCCATCTGAACCACCTTCGTATCGAAGGTCTTCAGGGCGACATGGCACATGCGGACTACTGTCACCGTTTGATACAAAATCCGACCGCGCAAATCACTGCATCATACAGGGCGGAAACCTCTATGTACCCAGGCTCCGCCACCCGACTTTGAGAGACGACAGCTCCAAAAAGCTGTGCCTGTCGGCATATACCTGGACGGTGAGGGATCAAATAAGTCTGAAACCAATCCAAGACCAATGGGCAGAAACTTGGCATGGTTTGAAGAATGTGCGACTCCATGTTGAAATTTTAGAGGGGGAGACGGATGCACAATTCGAAAGTCGCAAAAGCTCACTAATTTGGCACTTTTCAAAATCCGAAATCAAGGATAAAGCAAAATTGGAAATGTTCCAGCATGGCGCGATTCTCAGTGACTCCGACCTCTGGGGAGACCTCGACTCCAGGGGGGTTCAAATTGACGTTTCCTTCGATGCTGCCCGTGTGGAATCAGATCCCGAGTTGTGGCGTATTTTATCCAATATACTTTTTGATATTCTTCGGTATCTTTTATCTGCATCAAAAACGGATTCTCGAGCCAGGGGTGTAGCGAACAGCATCTGGCAGTCAATACGAGTAGATCAAATTGGTGAAGAGCAAGACATTCCGGACGAGGTCAGTGAGAAGTTCTTTGAGTACCTAAATGGTCTTGAAAACCCCTTTAGACTGCTTCAGCTGGACAGAGACATGTATGGCTCGTACCTACAGATATGGTTAATTGAACGAATAATGAGATGCGGGGCACTTTGGGTTGGGATATATAACCGAGCTCCTGCTTCGTGGGAGTCAGAAGATTCGCCCACAACTCCCGGGGAAGCTGAAAGTAGGTTGGACCAGGGACTTGAAGCAACGAGTAAAAAAGCTTCTTCATCCTTGGATATCAAGGGAGAAGAGCCCAAAATGATTGAAGAAACAGAAACACTTATCAAAAGGCAAGTTGCAATGCGCTTATTGGCAACAGGGGCCCAAGCAACGATATTTGGGGAGGGCGAGAAGGATATACACCATGATTTGATAGCAACCGTGGCATACTTTGCAAATTTTGAAAAGAGAGGCATGTTTACAAATGAAGCAGAGGATGCACGTGTCTGTCAGTTGGTTTCAGTGTTTGATGTTGATGGCCCCTGCGAGGTGGCTACACCGTATGATTCCCAATGGGAGACGGTACCTCATCCAGCAATCCGAGGAATGAGTATGTGTTGGGTTATTGAGCCAATCTCAAAACATCGACAAGCTGATGACCTGGTTGAGAAGACTCAAAACGGGTTTGGAGAGACAGGAAAGGTCTCTCCGGTTATCGAAAGCTCAAAGGCGAAGGAGCCATCACAGGGTGAGCAATCGGAAGACGAGACTCCTGCCTACAAGGTTACACACAAAGTGAGAGGAATGTGGCAAATAGTAGAGGTTCCTATGCAGCATTACCTTTTCATATAGCTTTCGCGTTTAGACCAAGAATGGCATTCTATGCTTGATCGAGATGCACAGGACATTTATTTTGAACTTTTTAATCCTAGTAGAGACCCCGCTCTACTCAGGACGGAACCACAACACTTGTATTGTATACACCTGTGTTTTTAGTTCATTCAATGAACATTATCATGATTGTCATAATCAAGAACAAGTAGACCACTAAATAGAAACTGCCCAGCAATCTCGTAATCCGGGCAAGTTCTGATTACAGAGGAGGAATCCCATTCAAACCCGTTAAGTACTTTCCATTTAGGTTTATAGTTGACATCATCAAGGTTGGTTTCTGGTTAGCGCCAGTTTGCCCCCTTCCACTGTAGAAGAATGGTGGGTATAATAGCGAAAGCCACCATAAAGCCTGTGCCAATACCGGCTGTTGCACTCATGCCAGCCTTTTCAATCAATTGCGGAAACCTTGGCTACGGTTAGAACTTTTATTTCCTTGGTTGGGAATGGAATGACTCACCACAAGGGCCCAATGAATCCCCACATCTGACGCACGAAAGAGATGAAAACACCAACACCAGCTGCGTCCCCGCGGTAACAATCGACCGAGTACGTCATGTAGACCGTGGTGACTATTTGATTGCCCACGGCAGCGATAGTTGTACCGACGAGAGGCGTGATGTTCCATTTATCTCCAGAGGTTTCAACCTGGATTAGAAAAACGACGTAGCCAACAATGGCCATGATCAAGCCGGAGTAGCTCAGCCATAGGCGGTACTCGGGAGCTGGTGCAATTCCGGTCTGTTTTTGGCGACGCAACATCCACCAATCAGACGCCCACCCTCCAAATTGTTCACCAATAATAGATCCAAGGATGAAACTGAGATACTGCAGTCCGACTTGCTGGGTGTTGAATCCATATTGAATCGGGAAAATCTGAGGAATCTCCATTGAGGGTAAAATTGCTGACCACATAAAGATCATCGAGTATGCCACTGCAGAAATACACACAGCAGGTTTCAAGAAGTATTTCAATGGCTGAACAATATCCCACCATGTAATCGGTCGAGAGTTGATGCGCTTAAAGTTGAAAAACTTTTGCTTTGGCTTTTCCTCAACAGGATGATTGAATCCGTCTCTTGGGTATGCAGTTTCTGATCCCAACAATAGATAGACCAAGAACTGGACACCATTTGTCTGTAATCAAATATTAGTATAACTCAAGGACGCTTTTCGCCGTATCTTACGATTGCAAGAATCCAATAAATCCATCGATAGTTTACTCGTAGAGCAACAAAACCAAAGATAAAGGCGGCAATGTAGACACCAAGGGTCACCATTATTGTCCACACACCCATAAACGTGGCGCGTTCTTTCTTGAAAAACATTTCTGCAACAACACCGCTCCCAATAGAGCAAGCGGGGCTGATGAAGAAGGACGTAATGGCCCGGCAAATACACATCGCAGCGTAGGAAGGGCTTTTAGCGCAGCCCACGTTGGCGACTAAACTGCAGATCAAAGAAACGAGAAATACGGGCCGGCTTCCAAATGTATTAGCTAGTGGCATCCAAAATAGTGGCGCACCACCTAGAACGGCGATAGCAAGAGATCCTAAATAGGATGCCTCCTGAATTGAAACGTGCAAGTCTTCTGCAATATCGATGAATGATGAGTTCATCGCTGCAGCAGTGAACGTGCTCATCATGGCGTGAAATGATACCATGGCTAGGTTAATCATTTTCTGACAAAAAATAGTAAGCACAGTTATCATTCGCCATCTTTGGAGAATATTACCTTTTGTTTTGGCCAGTTGTAGGGATCAGCCGGATCCATGGTGGGAATGGGCTCCAGTGAGATGCTGCCATGGCGCGAGATGAGGTATTCGCGATGTTCCGAAGTTAATTCATTAATTTCTTCTTGATCCGACTGCTCCAAGTTAGTGGGTTTCTTTACGTTTGAGAAGGAATAGAAGGGAAAAACTAAGCGCATACCCATATTATCTGGCCAGACGTTTGGTCGGATTCCACCTTCTCGTCGGCATGAAGGTTATTCGATGCCATACTCAATGAAGGCAGGGAAATGGGTCAATTTTCTTTTTTTAATGAAAACAAACACTCTTCCCCTAGAATAAAAAAAACAAGTTTATGTTTTGGGGGATTAAGAACAATATTGAGCGAGTATGCTAGCCTAGAAATGGGGTGCATACAGCTGCTAAGGTTAAATACAGGGTTCTCATCTAAGGGGTCCTATAGGGATCCTAAACACATACAAGATGCACGCTAAAACCGGCCATATCCCGAGGCGAAAAATCGTGCATGACCGTGGTTTCGGCATGTGTGCAATTCGCGGAGCTGCGCCGCAAATACCGCAGGACCAGTTTTGTGGATGTAACGCTATACGCAATTCTACTGGGATGCAGTTATAGGCTCAGGCAACATTGCGGCAAAGGGACGGCGGTGGAGAAGTAGCGGGCAGGGCCCTGTAAAATATCTGAAAGACTGCAAGAGGAATGTTACATCGAAAAATGGCACTGTTACTATCAACCAGTCAGGGATCTATCTATGCCCTTGTACAAGCCATCGTTTCGGAAAAAAAGAAGAGTGCGAATGTATCATCGCGCGGTGATAGAGTTGAGAAATTCGCCTAAATACTGCAAGCCAAGACATATATAAATAGAGGATGGAATTCGTTTCATCAATTTGCGCTAAGTTAATAAATAGTGTTCATGAATACTTTTGTTGAATAAAAAAACAAGATGGGCCCGATTTTGGATGCCTCGCCTTGCTACCTGTCCCCTGAAATTCCAGTTATTGAGTCATCATTTACTAATGATGGGGATCTACATTTCTGGCTCCCAACAGCATAGACCCATGTTACATATCAGGTCCTTTTTACCTCGTGTGGAGAAGCACGTTTTGCGGATTGCGGCACGGCTAGATCCGTTACTAAACCCGATGGTGGCCCAGTCGGCATGCTGGCCGACGGTGACGAGGCAAGCAGAGGCCAATCATGTTTAGCAGGTGTCATTTTCAACGACGCGGGAGGTTACATCCAGATGGGATGATCCATTCTAGTTACTTTAACCTCGACCGACATGATACTTGGCCTTTGGGTGAAAGTGGGGCGTTGGGACTAACTTGGACGGTTGCAGTATTTTCAAGGCATCTTGACGCGCCTTGGAGCAGGGATATATTCGCCACGGGGCATTTCGAAAACAGACCTTGGGAATTGCTAATCGGAAAGTGGCCCACTATTAACAAATGGCATTTGCGATGCAAGCAAGAAAAGTGAGGATGAAGGGGAAAGGAAAAGGGCATCACAGTTATAGATAACTATTTAGCCAAATCGCAAATATAGCCCAGGAAATAGTCTATGGGGGCGCTGGGAGGAGGAAATTATACGCGGCCGGCTGCGATCGCCTGCGACTAGCCAGATTCAGATCCGTAACCCGAAATCCAAAGCACTCGGTACCAACAAAAGCGACGCTGTGACGTGGCAAACCCAGGCTTCCCAGCTGGCACAGCGGTGACCATCCTATCATCTTTACAAATCGCGCGACACACACCATCAATCAAATAAGTTGGGAAAATAAAAATTTATTGAAAAAAAATTCATGTTGATTATCTAGTCCAGCTATCAACGGGTACTCGTTCAGGCTGATCTTCAAGTTGGGTATCATTATCTCATTACGTCGTTATGGCTTCGAAGCGACCGCTATACAAAGCTGTTGTTAAAGGACTCCTCGCAGATGGTTCCTAGCCACGCGCTGTCGTATGGTATATATACTTGTGAAGGTATCGTTAATATCGCATCGCTGGGGCCAAACGTGATCGACTCCGTTCTGCCGCGGCTGAATGTGTTGGACTCCGTCCTGCTGAGGCCATATGTGTTCGACTCTGTCCCACTGCGACTGTATGTCCTTGATGGTCTTCGGCTCATGTCGCTTCGGGTAGTCTGGGTTTCTTCATTCGTTTCATCATCCCAGGTCGACCCGAACGCGGTCAAGCAGATGTCGTCGCCCTCTATAGTCATGCCAAACTCATCAACCTTCTTTCGCTCCTTGCTGCGTCCGATGGTCTTGAAGGCGTGCATTATTATTTCATGTCTGTTTCCACTATTCTCCGGGCTGTTCTTTGCTGATGAGCCCCGCTCACCAATTAAATGAGGAGAAACGTGGTGGAAAAATCGCTTCAACGTCGGAAGCGCTGCGCAGATTACAATAAGCTGCGACTCAGCGAGACTAATATACTGAGTTAGCTGGGATTAAATTAACATATTTGCACGTGACTCACATGATGACGGCTGAGCTTGCACTGGTCCAAGTTGCATCGGTGCTTTTTAAAGTAGGCGTGAGCTCCACTACCCGTAGGGCTGCAGTAACAAGAGTCCTGGCGAAGTCATAAATCAGCAACTGAAGGCCTGCCAAGTTTATGCTGAAGTACTTACACTGAGCCAAGAGCAAAAAAAATGATGACACCGATCTTTTGCCGAGTTGGCATCTTGGTACCGAGAATCATAGGAATAGGTAAAATGAGAAGCACCAAGTCAGAAAAAACTCCCAATGCGGCTCTAGCTATATAAAGAGCTGGTCGATTAATACACACTCCCGGTGTGCTTGGCAACCAATTCTTTGAAATGGGCTGGCAGCCAAAAATAATGGCAAAAAAGATTGCTGTGTTGTAGCCAGCCATAAGAAATACCGATGCCCCATTAGCCCACTTCCACCAAGTTGCTGGTGATACATGGTAGTAAAACAGTCCTAGTGATGTCTTGCAGAGCCCTGTTGTGACGGCGTTTAGAGCAGTAACAGCGACGAGCATCTACAAAGCATTGTTAGTATCTACCCAAGCTATTGATAATGTATAAAATGATATAACATACTTTAGCCCCTCTTAAGGCTCTTAAAGCCGGCATTTCCCATATGTGCACCCCAATTGCTTTGTTTGCAAAGTTCTCTGGTCGCCGTCAGCAAAATTCGTAAAGCAGGACCTGCCAAATGACTACTCACCAACCTGGATACCGGCCATAGCCACTGCTATCACCCATCCTAAGACAAGGCATACTAGCGAGCATTAGTGCCGAATTCAAGAAATATGGTGGAATTTACAATACCTAATTGAGCATCAAAACTGCGTAGCAGTCGTAGTTTAACATAGATATACTGCGCCAGGCAGAAGGTAGAAAGAGGAACACCAATGCCGAACACGATATATGCTGTAATATCGAATATTTGAGTTGGATGGGCCAAGTTGACTCTGTAGTCTGGCGGACCAGCGATGACCCAATTGCCATCAATGTAGACAAACTGATACATCTCACTGGCTGTGGCGTACAAGCTCAAGCAGCTTAGGCCCAAAACAGCATATGGATGCGAACCAACAGTGAACGAGAAAAGAGGGAGAAAAAAGAAGGCTAGAAGCGAATGACAAGGACAATTATTTACAATTAAGGAAAAGGTTGCGAAAACCAGAGGTTCAGATCATTACTAACAGGGGAGTCCATGCTGATGTACCTAATGCAAGGGCCAAGCTTGAGCGGAGGCACAGACCTCGAGCCGTCCTCTAAGTCACCTGGGACAAGCTACTTTAATGTGGCGGCCCTATCTCTTCACCGGCCCGTGCCCGAGAATAGAACGCGGGGGTTGCGGTGCCTTTGGCGCCCCTGATCTGCGCGGGATCAGGGCCGCCTGTAGTTCACGTCACCACAAAATTGGCCAACCCAATCGATTGGCATGGCGTCGGGATGATGCTCAGCGACTTATAAAGCATTGACCTAAAAAGACTTTTGTGGGCTTTAAGCCGTTGCAGATGCTCACTCTTTTGCCCATTTACTTTAATCCCCGTCCACATCTTCTCTCATTGGCAGAGGCTTAAAGGACATGACATGCATGCGGCTCGGCCAGCCCCAGACGGGAAAGCAATTCGGCATCAGTTGATGCACCCGGTTTCAGCCCTTTTCACTTAGTCCGAGAGAAAAAAAAACAGCCAAAACCACCGAAAAATTTTAGTAAGATACGGGTCGGCCAATCATGGCACCAAATACCGCACGCCAAGTAGGCCGTTTGTCAAAGCGGTGGTCCAAGCCACGAGGTGATCTGCTCGCGGGAACTCCAGAGTCAGCCGCTCTATATTGCTCTACGTTACACTGCAGCCAAATCTTGAGATAAAAATTTTAGATCAACGAAAGAAATATCCGACAAAATCCGGAGAGACGCTTGCTCTGACTGACGTGCCAAGGCTGGGAGGGGAGCGGCCGGAGGTGGCGCGGCTCCATTCATTCCGATCCTTGAGTCATGTTCAGGGCATTTATGAAGAATGGGATGCTCTCTCTCTCTCTCTCTCTCTCTCTTCATGACTTTCTAAAGGCTCGCTCTGGTCTGGACCACGAATTCATGAAGTAACGTAACAATAACTAAGATGCATTGCTATGAGCATATGCTCAGGATTCAGACTTCATGCGTAGAATGCGCCGTTTTGCTCTGTACCCTGTTGAGGTAATTTACCTTAATTGACGCTTTAAACCAATTCTTTCGTGATCGAACACATCAATAGTTCGCTCGGGAGCTTTGTGTGCCGCAAAGTGGGCGAATAAATTCAACGAACACTACTCATGAGACGTCTGGAAATTTTCCTACCTTATGCGCCCAGTTCAAGGCCAATCGGAGAATAAGTCATCGGCATAGACGGAACCTAGGAATAACATGGGTTCGCCGAAATGATGCTGAGCTTCCAAAGCCCGACCGTTCCGAAGGCAAGAGGAGAATTGACCTTCTCGACATCTTGGCCCAAGCTTTTGATCAGCGGCTAAGATCGTCCCAACAAGATCAACCCCCTCTCGATCGGCACCTTTTCATCCCGAGGCTTGGCGATATCGCCACGCATTCTTGACTGCATTCGGGCCGGTTGCGTTTGATGCAATGAGGTCTTACAATAATTTGCGGCTGGATTAAAGGAATTATCCACACACTTAGCCACACTTTTATTGAGCTGGCATACCACCCAGGCTGAACTTGAAGTGACGCCGACGCAACCAAGAGCGTTCTGACATGACGTGACACTAGGACCTGCGGATGCAAGGACCCTTAATATTCCAGGGACGGTCCTTAGCTGTGAGCTGCTCTCTAAACCACGGTTTAATGGGCTTAACTGTGCGGCAAGGCGCAGATCATGGTGTCTGAGGACGCTAATGGCTGCGGGGTCCAACATTGAAGGCCTTACTCGCCCATGTGCACGGCCTGTCCCCAAACACCGGTCTAGCGCCAACGAATTGGCGTTTTGACTGTGCCCAATGAAATTTTGTGAAAAATTACGTGTCCGACCAAGACGGGTGCGTGCATCTGCGGACTACGGTGAGGCTGGCAGATGAGAGTATCAGCAGTGTCAATCCAGTACAGGGATGCCGGCCCTCAATCCTTAGCACCAACAGCAGGCTTGGGCCAATTTGCATTTCTTGATCTGTTGGGTTGGTCTTTTGACAACCTGTCAAAGCTTCCGTCTTCATGTCGGTCGCCACATGTGACCTTGATAACGGGTAGAACGGCCCAGGCCAGTGGGCAGGCAACATCCGTGAATGCCATGACCATCACTTCACTGTCGACTGCTGGGACTATTGTCTCAACAACCAGGCCAATGGCTAACACGGAAGTGATGGTAATGGCGACGACGCGGGGTGTCTAATTTATATTGCCTGGCTCTGTTTCGTAAGGTCACAAAACCGAAAACTTGACTACCTTGCCAAAAAAAAAAAAAAAGAATGCTGCCCAGATAGCTCTCTTCTACACAAATACATTGGGATCTAGGCTGTGATTCATACATGGTCTTAGAATAATTGAACTATAATTATAGGATGCTCACATCTAATCCAATCAATGAATGCCCTAACCTTTCTTGATCCTTCCCGTATGTGTCAGATAATGCTTAGGAGCATCACATCCAAACTAGATGTCCCACCAAGTGGCAAGTCAGAGGCACGGGATATTCGGTACTGTTGGTGGCTACAGAGCGCCAGCTTTGGACATCTCATATGCATCCTAGAATAATATGAATTAGCCCGGTGATTAACCAGCCTACAGCGCCCCGAATCGAGTGGTGTTGAGCGCAACAATGTCGACTTACCATGTATACCTGATAAAGTCCCAATCTCCATTTTTCCCATCTTCACTTTTGACTAGGATTGCCCTAGCTGCGTAGTCTCCTTCAGAAATTTGCGAGTTTAGGTGGCCTATGGTGACTCGACCGTATAGCATGATTTCAGCCGAGTCTGGTCGGAGAGAGAAGATCTTGTGCGGGATATGTTTGCAGGATTTATGTAGGTAAAAACACTCTCGCGCCAACTCTTGATTTCTTTTCCTCAGTTTCGTTAGGAGATTCTTGTCTTATCAGAGAGTTTTTGTCGAAGGGGAATAGGGCTAACCATCAGCACCACGAGAGGGCTCGGCACCTCCGCGAATAAAGACAGCACCAGGCGTGTACTGGTCTACATAATTGTCAAGTTCGGTTGGGTCGTCAGTGATTGCATAGAAATCTTCGAAAAACTGAACAATATCACTGCTTAGCGCAGGGGATGCAACTTGTACAGCATATTCGTTGGGCATGACGAAAGTGTTTGCAAAGAAGAATATGGCTATGGCGCGAAATACGATACGAAAGGTGCCCTTGGAGTATCTTAAAATGAACACAGGTCAACAGAGCTACTATGAACCCAAATTCAGTTCTTATAGATTCGCATCAACAAAACTCCGCTGGCAGTCATCTCCGCACTACTGGGTCTTTCGCCTGTGATCTCCGCACGTCACCTTCCACTCCGCGTGTTCGACGCCCTATGCCTTACGTCCTAGAAACAAGGATTCAGATAGCGAGCTACGAGCGATCCCGAAAGCCCGATAATAAAATAAACCTTCTTAAATAAACTTCATTTGTATGACAAATGAATATTGGAAATCGGTATATACTTATTTTTGTTTTGTCCCAGACACAAATATGGCTAAGCATCAAAATAAAGCCAATAAACAAATATAGTTTATAGCTAAAGACCCGGGTTGTGTTTGTACACAACGATATGAGTAATAGTGATACATATTTTCCCTCATGTTAAAATGCATTTGCTAACAGTAGAATGAACAAGGTGCCATTTATCGTATTAAAAAACACCCCCAACGATAGATTTGAACAAATCAGCAGCCGTATTTACTGGTGACCAGCGGACTGTGACTGTTTGTTGAATACCACCAAGTTCTCCGACTACCACAAATGTGAGAGCCTGACCGCGAGCGAGAGCTTGGGCATCAATCTTTACTCCAATTTTAGTGATTCGGAAGACTGATTTTTTCAAACCGTTAATTAATGCTTTGAGATCATTAGTACCCTCGGTAACCCCAGTTCGAACGAGTTCTAGCCCTGCCTCGATTGAGGCCACATTGCGGCTGACATCTTCTTCGAGCCGGGTAATCCTGTCCACCTCAGCCTTGAGTTTAGCTACCTCGCGATCTTCTTCTGCCTCTCGTATAGCTTCGTCAGCCTTGACAATAATTTCCAGTAGCTCAGGTTTGCGTGCGTCAAGTTCGGCCTGGGCTTTTTGGATGACTTCCATATACTGAGAATTAGCACTAATAAGAGCATCGAGCTCTCGCTTTGCCGTTTCAACTTCGAGGTCTTCGTTTCTCAGTAGCTCCCGTGCGAAAGCATCAGGACCTTGGGTTATCAAAGCCTCGACGGAGTTCGCAGCTTTGGTGAGTGAGCTAGTCACCTCATCAATAGCAGACTCCAGCTGCCTATACTCGGGCGTATCCACCAGCGCTCTCAAACCACGAACGATGGCAAAGGCTGCTTCAAGATCTAATTCCTTAAGTTTCAAGGCCGTTAGTGCTGCAGCAGGTTTAAATGCCTTCGATTAGGCGATGTATTAGTAGGTTTCAAATGGCAAGATATATTTGGGTAATGTGACATAGAAGCTTACCAGGATGGGCTTCAAAAATGGGCTCGCGTTGTCGAATTCGATTTCCGCATTGCGATAGGCCTTTCGGAACGGCTCAGTTTCTCCTATTTCTGGTCAGCTCATTCAATTACAAGTAAGTTGAATGCAAACTCACGCTCTTTCAATTTGTACATTTGCTCGGCATCATCCAGCTTCCGTATTGTGTCGCCGAAACTGCTCTTTTCCGTATTAAGCTGAGATTTCTTTTGCTCATAATGGCTTTGCAGTTCTCGGGCTTCCTCCAACTTCTTTTGATACTCGGCCGTTTTGAGTCGATAAGCTGCCTCTCGTTCTAACTTGGCATCATCTAACTTCTTTTGAGCTGCAGCTTTTTCTTCCTCCAGGGTAATTTTGCCCTCCTTAAGGGCGTTTTCTAAGGCTGTAAGCTCTTCTCTCGCCTTTTTCTTCTTAGCTTCTTCGTCCCGGATATCCCTCTGGCGAGCTTCGCGGCCAGTGTTATATGCATTTTCTGTCTCGGTGAGCTTTTTTTGGAGCAGGATCTTTTCCTGGACAAATTCCTTTTTGCGTTGTCTGAGCGAAAACTCCATCGAATCAATCCCTCCTGTCACGGTGTCCTGGAGATGGTCAAGTAAAGAGATGACACCGTCGCAGATAAAGCCAAGCACATCACCATCTAGCTCAGCCTCGAATCTAAGATTAGCCTGGGACAAATCCTTAAAACTTTCTACATTCTCAGCCAAAGCACGCAGTTGAAAATGAATTCTGTCAGTGAGGTTAATTTCAACATCAGCGTCCAATGCGAGTGGCTGCACAGAGGCTTTTACTAGCATCTTCAACTTGATAGATAGAAACTCGAGCATGCCATCGATATGAATAAGCTGTTCATCTGTCGTCATAACGATCTTGAGGATTGCCTGTGGTGCTCCACTCGCTGACCGTATCCTTAACGGACCGATAGTAAAATTATCGACAGCTCCATCGAATGAGATTCCGGTCTGACCGACCATGGCTTCAAAATGAGCATGCTTGCCAAATAACTCCATCTCACCATGGGCCGAGATTCCCGCCGGGTAGAACCTTCCTGCCAAGGTTGCCCCGGTGGAGAAATACATACCGGCGTCACGGAATACTAGGAAGTCTTCACTGGGGATATCTCTCAGAGATTGATTGTTTATAACATCCCCAGTGAATCGGATTATCTCCGCCACGTTGATTTTGGATATATCAAAATGGAGTAATTGTTGGTCTGGCCGTTGACCTACGACAATGTCCGCACTGCCAGAAATGTCGCCAGCATGACCCTCTCCACCCAGACCGAATTTTCTGTTTTGGGTAAAGCCAGTTGTCGTTAAAATGCAATCCTTAAATCTTGGTATATAAAATGTGGGTCACTCACGAGGGGCCAGTTGCGTAACTGAATGCCAATTCGACTGCCAGCTCCTTGATCTCGACCTTATCGCTAATTCCGAATGGATTCTTCCACGCGGTATGAGTCCGACTTCGACATGAAGAAAATGCCAGTCAGTAAAAATACAAATCATTCATAGGATGCAAAAATGGTACTCACGCAAAACCACCAGCCTCAATAGGACCTGCGTATATAGCTAATTCGAGCACTAACGGATCTTGATCCTTCATTTTGACGATTAGATCTCCATTAAGGATCAACTTAGGATCCTTGGAGATCTCTACAGCAACACCAAAGTTACCAAACTTGGCACTATCGCCAAGATCCACCTGAATAAACCTATTAGCAACACGCCGCAGCCTACGGCTCCTCTAATAGGGCAATGTTAGACTTACTGTCATAGATGCCGGCAGGTGAATGGCAAATTTAAGGCTTCCGCCACCAGAAATAGATGCAGCTAAAATAAGACCATCGATAGTCTTACCCCCTGCAAGTTTGTTAACTGTTTCTAGGGGTTCGATGAGTGCACAAACTGATAAGCCTATCAAATGGCATCATATATATTAGTTCCAAGTCTGTGATGAAATATATGAAAGAAGCTGGTAAACTCACCTTTGCTGACCGGATAATTGAGTGGATTTATTGTCGCGTCAATGCCTTGTTCCATGTTGGTGGCGATGATAGCAACATTCTTCAGCACCAGATTTTTATCCATCTCAGATCCCTCTAGCGCCTGGGCAAAGTCTGATACCTTGACACTTCCCTCAAAGGCACCATATATGAACCACTGTCTTTGTTGGGCTTCCTGGCGACTGGTATGGAAGTGAGTCTTGACTTTCACACCGGAAAACTCGACATCGCCATGAATAGCAAAGCGATTAGTGCGGCCTTTTGCACCTTTTAACTTTGCACCAACGTAGACATCAAAGCCAGCGTCTCGTATCTCAATATCAGTGCCATCTATGATGAAGTTCTTTACACCACCTTGAATAGTAAGGCCATATTCATCGAACGCAACAAGACCTTCCACACTTGTATGGTCGTTGAAATACACCTTTCCGGCCAGGGTAACGCCCGTGGTGGATATTCGGAGATAAAGACTCTCAAATCTGATGTCATTTCCCTGAGTGTTTTCAGTGATGGGCTCACCCATGATCTGATGATAGCAATTAACAATCTCAGCCCAAGTCATATTGCCGATTTCAGCCTCCAAGAAGGTCTCATCTATATGTAATAACATTTGTTAGTAAAATCTCAATACGTTACAAATAGGATACATCAAAAGATCGTGAGAGGTTAACGCTATACCTTTAGAATATCCTCCGCTAAGATAGATATCCGTCTTGTTGAGAGTCATAAAAGCCGAAATTTCCATGGACAATGATTGCCCAAATGACTTGGCCGAAAAGACCGTGTTGAAACGAACTCCATGAAGCTGAGACGACCAGTTAACCACATCCTTTAGCTGTGGGTAGTTTGGAGGATTTGACCTACCGTAAGGTTTTCAAGACCCAAGAACCCGGTCCAAATATCCGAAGTGAGAGCCATAGTCATTTGATAATAATCAGCGACCTTGTTGATTCGATAACCTACATTTAGAGGAGCTTTGCCCATTCCAGGAATCTTGTAGATATGAAGCTCGCCAAACAATGCGTATCCCCAGGACCACGAAGTACGATCTGTTCCAGGTCTCGTCACTATTGTCGAAGAGACTTCTACTCCGACACGTGTGAAGTGGAGCCATTCGCCAGCCCAAATTGACATATCCTCAAAGGACCCTTGCAAAGCAATATTAGAGAAGACCGGCATCAGCCTCCAATCACGCTCTTCAGCCAGATGAGCAGCCAAATGTAGGGCGGTAGGGGCCTTGCTGTTGCTACTGCCACAGAGAATTTCAAGGACGTCGGCAATAGGCTGCAGACTGCCTGTAAACTTGACATCGCCTTCGATGCGAAGACCGGCCGAGAAGAATAGATCATTGTAGTCCTCAGAGTACACCAGTTGCAAGTTTTCTATAGGAAACTTCTTTATTACTTCGTTGTTCAAAGCAGGGAAGAGACTCCCAAGGGGATCGCTGTTGACTTCTGGCTTAACCATCTCCCAAACAGGAGCGTCAGGGTCCATGTTCTGAAAAGTGTAAACTTTACCGCGGAGACCCGGAATTCCAAAAAGATCCTCCCTTAAGTCACCCACCAGAGTGTAGGCTGGTAAGGTGAGCGTTCGGACCGTGTCCTCACTTATGACCTTTGCCGCTGCCTTTTCAATTGCCACAGTGTTGGTAAGTGGCATGCCGTTGACCTCTAAATCTGGCCGGGGCTTGGCTGATAGGAGAAGAATGGGTTTTGGTATTGGCATTCCCGGAGATGTAGCATCCAGGGAATCATCAAGAGTCAACATATGCTCTGATTTTGCATCCTTAGGATCGCACGTAAGAAGTAGTCCTTCCTCTGTCGCTGGGCCAGGTACGATCCGAACATCCACAGGTATATCAGTAAAAAGATTGTCTCTGGTACCGACCACAAGTTTGGGGTCTTTAATTGTGATTCCACCAATCACGATCGTGCTAGGTGCATCCGAAGTGTTGAGACTGTTAAAGAAGACGGGACTGTGGCCTAGGGACTCTGTGGCTGTGTCCCTTCCATCACTATCGTCAATTTCATTCAGCTTCATACCACTTGTAAGCTCTCCAAGTGTTGCAGGAGCGCTGTCTAAGGGAGCCGAACTAGAGGTTGGGGCGTCGACTGTTGTGCGGAAATCAAGAGTACTAGCAATCGAATCCAAATAATCGTTGAAAGAATCCAGGTGTTCGAATGCAGAAGCATTTGTTAGTTTTGATTCAAGCTTTAGCATTGCCGTCTCTGGGGTCTGAACAGCTTCAGTTGATGCCTCTTCGAAGGGTTCAATATCGGAGATGGTCTGATTAAAGGTGTTGCTCTGCAAGGACTCGATCTGCATTATACCAAACTGAATAGGCCGATTGATTTCTTCCTGCTGTACATCCACCTTGTAGTCGTATAATCGCTTTAGAATGAGAGTATCGGCCAGAGTCTCGCCTTTGGTGAAAAAGGGCCTTCCAAATGGGGAAAACTCTACGAGACACTGGGGCTTATCCCAGTCAAGCAGCCAGGATCGATCGTTGATGCTTACAAAATATGACAATGCAAGACAGACCCAAGGACAAGTCTCGAAATATTTTTCCCATCCTATACTTCCGTTGAAGGGCAAAAACACAATGTCTCTCTGGCCATTTTCGTTAATCAAATTGCGTTCCACCAATAGGTCCCTGTTGTTTTGATACGTCAATTCACCTTCGACCGGGCCACAGCGCGGATTTCGGGGATTTTTATTTCGGACACTTCTCAACTCTTCCTCGAGTTTGAACAGTTCTTGCCAAGCCTTTTCATATCTGATAAATGCGGTAATGATTAGTAAAAGTGTTGTTGATGTTTCAACTTGCCTCCTTATACTCGGTAATTTTCTAAAGAAGGTTGGTGCACTTACCTTAACATGAAAGAGTTGGTTTCTGAACTCCCAAAAATCATATTCAACTGCATTTGACTGGTATGCCAGGATTCAGATTGATCAGTAAGCCCACCAAAAGAAAATGCTGAAATATGCAACCACTAAAATAACACATTAGCATGAGCAACATTTTGATCTAGACTCACGAACCTCTGCAATGTGGAAAGGGGTGGGGCGATCATTTCCATCCCACCCGAAAACCTCCCTTGCAATCTATATTTTTACGCCTCGTAAGCAAAAGTTGAACCATAAAAAGCTTCTAATTGGCCTTATATCGGGCTTCATCAAAATCAAAGTATTGGAGTTGAGTAGATGCTGGAGAGATGGGAATCTCACCTCTGGGGCCGATTGCTGGCCCATTACAGCTTTTTGGCTTCGAGCTCCCTTGCGCTTTCCGGCTCCTTTGATGATACGGTCGGCTGACAACTGAATAAGTCCGGCGTGCATATCCCAGGTTATTTTCACGTCGCCGTACACAAGTTTCTGGGCCGCTTTTTCTTCGTCAAATGATAGCCACATATCCAGGCTAAGTTGGTTCAGCTCGGATGCTAACTTCTCATCGATTTGTTCACGAAGTGGGACTGGCCGATCGACTCTGAAGAATTCCACATATTGCTGTTTAGAAATCCAAGTCACATAGTGCTGGAACGGATTGGTTGAGAGCTGAATGGATAGTATTTCCATTAGTACAGGCAAGAGAAAGGGGAGGAATATGCATGCTGGCTCACAGTTGGTAAAGAAGGCCAACTATTTTTCAGACAGAGCGAGTAGGACGTGATAAGTCATACCTTGATGTAGTTGCTGGAATCCCCATTGGGAAATTCAAACAGGTATTTGGTCTTAATGGTGTTGTCTTTCTGGAGGAGAAATTCAAAGGTCTCCTTGACAAAGTTCCAAGATACCCCATGTAGCACATTTTGTCCGCCATTAACACATCGATCATCTGGGTTGAAGGGCTGAATAACTAGCACCAAATCAGATGGGTTAATAGAGCGAAAGGCAGCACCATCACCCCATCCCTCAATCAGAGCTGTCGAGGTTTTCAGGACTCTCTCCCAAGCTGCGGGCAAATAAAATGCTTTAAAGCTGTCTCCGAGAATGAACATATCCGGGTTGCCATTTAAATGCCGGCCGGGAACAACATAGCCTCCTTTCAAAGATTCTTTGACGGTGCGATCACGACCATTCAAACCGCCGACAAATGTCGCCCAACTTAGGCCAGCAGCCGGCCCGTGTTCTTCTGGAAACTTGGGCGGATCCCCGGTGGGCAGTGGAATCACGATGTTGGCGTGCTTTGGGTCGCGGACCTTGTGCCAAGGGTAGGTACCGTTTGCAAGAATGGCTGTCTTGATGAATGACTCCGATAGAAACACCGGATATGGAAGGGATAGAAGTTTGCATTGGGCGCTGTTGAGCTTGACATAATGGTCTGACTTCGAACAGTAGATTTCAAACGCCTGCTCTATGTCGCCGCTCACTCCAGCCGGAGCATCACTTTGACCAGCCCCGCCGTTAACCAAGTTGTAAACAAGGTATTTGCGGTTAGCTCCAGTTCTTGCATCCTGCCCGTCAATGATCTGGTCGACCCAAACTGAAGCCATCTTAGAAATTCTTAATAAAGACAATGTTGTTGGTTTGCGCTTTTGTGAGTCGAGATGACACCCTCTCAAGTGATGAACTGCTTATACCGGCCAATTTATTTCCACTACTTATACCTACTCCGATGTCTCGTATCTCCGAATTTCCATATGAGACGATCCGTCTCTTTAGTTCAGCCAGCCATGTATTCAATATCACTCAGCCCGGCGCTTAGAATGTGATAGAATTCCTAGTCTAAACCTTGTCACATGCTTTATCACAGCATTTGTATCCAATGCGGAGGTTCCCACGATGCTTCCGCTGATCGCTAATTCGATAGTGCCGGGTGGAAATACCTCTTCGAAATCATTAATTACGAATCCACTTGTGATTGTGATATATTTATCAGCTTGCATGGAAAACAATAGTGTACCGAAGGCGGAACCGGATTGGATGAAATTAAAGCCTAGCTGTGGTCGAGGCCATGCCGAACCCTGTACATGCATGCCAAAAAAAAATCGATATTCGCTTTTTTTGTAATTTAGCTCATTTATGCCGGTCTGGTCACCTTTCTATTCTAACCCATTCGGAAAGCTGAGTTCGATTTGTGGGGATAGCCGTCCGACTTGTGGTTAGCGTCTGACGGGTGGCGAGCTGGCTCAGCTGTGAAGAACGATACCCTTGTTATCAATGAGCAAGAAATTGCTTCAGAGACCATTATTGAATTTGTTATTGTACTTCTGCAAATGCCTCGAGCTCACACCACCTTAGCTGGGTTGATCTCATTTGGTTCGGCTAACCTGTGCCGGTTCGGTCAACCCAGCCATGGAAACCCGTTTTGATCATTCTCTTATAAGCTTGATCAATTAAACGGGTCCTTCTCTATAAACCGGTATAATTTTGGCTTCCAATTAAAAAACAGTTTCTACTTGCTGCAACGATGCTCACACATCTCCTTCCATTAAGTGGCAGCAGCCTCCAGTTACATGATCACATGGTCCGCAACCCAATAAGAGATGAAAAAAGCCGCTTTTGGGGTGTTCATGTGGGGCTATAAATGCAACTGTCGGCAACTGCCACGTAAGCGCTACTGGAAGAATGATTGTCCGAGCCCATTAAATATGGACGCAAAACGACTCAGCGACAACCAAGTGCCAGGCTCAAGACTGAAGGCCCTAAGCTTAATTGGTTGAGGAGGGCCATACCAGCGTTTTCCTCCCTCCTAGGACCCACCCTTCAGCTCTCAGAGGCATTAAAGCATCAGCTACTGGGCTTCTTGATCTAGGTCATCTGATAGAGAGCTAATATAAAATTCGAAGTCTAGCATGCCGCAAGTCTAAAAGATCAAGAAACAATAAATCGCAGCCCTCTATATATTCCATGATTCACTCCCTAAAAACCAATGAGTTCTCAGCCCAAGCCCGCCATTAGAGGCCAAGCGCTTGGGCGAAATGAGCAAAAGACTCGGCGAGAAACGAACCGAGCACAAGAGGTCCGCCCACTTTCCAAATGAGAAGCAGGGAATTAGTACTTGGGTCAATGTTAGCCAATAATCCTCCCTTTCATTTGTTTTTTAGGGTCTGTGCTCCATTTTTGTGCTGATGGTTGTCCCACCATATTTTTGCTTGGTGAGATGTTCTGGAGGTTTTCTTGCAGCTAAGAATACCAACCCAGCAAGTGGTAGTGTGCGCCGTGTGGAAATTCGGGTCTTCTTATTTATAATAAGTATTTAGTCAATGAGAAGACTTGCGCATATGCATTCGGATATTCGGAGCCCTCTATGGCAGGTGTCTCCCACTTCCCCACATGATTCTCTCAGGGCTTCAAAGGGCCCCACGAGCACCATTCCAGATTGAGCGACGACATTTCCGCGCCTCGACCCCACATGGGATGCGTGTGTGCAGTTGGTTTCATCAACTGTCCCACCTGTGTGGAGTTTGCCGAAGGATCATAAACAACCGTGGACAGGACACCGTTACTACGCCGTAAACGAGGCATTAAATATCCTCGACTAAAAGCAACTCCGTCTCGCCAAAAGTTTAGTCCATCAAGGGAACTCAGAAACCATGGCCGACTACAGAGATTTGCGAGTGGCCATCATAGGCTCAGGTACGCACGTCCAACGATCACTCTCTGCCACCACTTGACTCCTAAACACCATTCTAGGAATGGGCGGCCTTGCAGCCGCACTGGCATTCTCCAGAAAGGGCTTCAAGCAAATTCATGTATACGAAAATGCACCCGGCCTTGGCTTCGTCGGTGCTGGAATCCAGATCGCCCCAAATTTAATTCGCGTGCTTGACCGCTTAGGCATCTGGGAGGGCTCTTCCATACAATCCGAAGCCACAAATGTCCAAGAAGTGGGTATTTACGATGGTGCGACAAACAAGCCGTTGACTGTAGTTTCCATGGCGGACATTAAAGATAGGTTCGGCTACCAGCACCATGCGGGACACAGGGCTTCGCTAGCTGGTGGAATATACGAGGCTGCCAAAGCTCAGCCGAATATCCATTTCCACTTTGGCCACACCTTGGAAGACATTGTTTCATATGAGCCCGGAAAAGTGATATTCACCGTAAAGGAGGGCGACGGAAAGTCGCACCAGGTTGAAACCGATGTCTTGATTGGCGCAGATGGTATCAAGTCTGCCGTCAGATACTCAATGCTCCGTTCCCTCAACATCTCCGCCGAAGTAGAAGACACAGGCACGGCATGCTACCGCATCCTTCTCACTCGCGAGCAGATGGCACCGCACCCAGAGCTGCTCGAGTTGATCGACAGCGATTCCGTGAGAAGATGGATCGGCGAGAAAAGACACATCATTGCTTATCCAATCCACAACCACACAATCTACAACATTGCTACTGCCCAGCCCGATGTCAACTTTGCAGGACCGGTAAATTCCACCTGGACAACCCTGGGAGACAAGAAGGCCATGATGGCCGTCTATGAAGACTTCAACCCCGTCGTCCAGAAGATTCTTGACCTTGTGCCCGCAGGAGATGTTGTTGAATGGCGGCTGCGAAGCCACAAGGTTCTAGACACCTGGACAAACGGCACCGTGGCCCTTCTGGGTGACGCATGCCATCCAACGCTGCCTCATCTATCTCAGGGAGCGGCCATGGCTATTGAAGATGCCGCAGCGCTGGCAGAAGTCGTCAGCTTAGTTCCTGGCGGTGGCGCCGACCCTCAGGCTATCGCAAAAGCCCTGAAAGTATACGAGCTTCTAAGAAAGGATCGCACAACCACCCTAGTGGAATTGGCAGCTTTATCAGGACGAACGCTACATTTGGGTGATGGCAAGGCCAAGGAGGAACGTGATAAGCAATTCGCAGAAGCAAGGGCGAATGGAAACAAGAAGCCCATTCCAGATAAGTGGGCAAGTCCCGAAGTTCAGGACATGATTTTCAAGTACGATGTCGTCAAGGACGCTCAAGATAGATTTAAGGGACTGTATGATTCCCTACCTAAGAACTCTGTCGGTAGTACCAAACTTTGAAATAGCCACATCTTAGACTAGTATTTTAAGCGTTATGGGATTTGATACCAGTGTTGGCCTTCCTTAAAGTAGATTCTCAGTTACACCATGCAAACTACAGTGGGAAATTGACGCGTGAATCACAACCAGGTTCTCATGTGATGTCAAGCTCGACAAATGTGAAACTCCACGTACAACATAAAACTCTAGTCAGGTTTAGCCCAAGTCGTAGGAATCCCGGTAATTGTGAGAATATGTTTCACAGCCGTCGTATTACCGGTATGCCGACGGATATCATACTACTTTGGGGGTTGATCTGAGCTCTATTTGCAGTTGAGTGGAAATAAATGCAGCAAGAAGAATAAAATCATATTAATTTGTCGGATTCGTAAAATTAGACAAAGAAAGGTTCCATTTACGAATAGCTGTCACCTCTGGTTTATCGAAGCGTCGGTTTTTCAACGAGGTGTGCGCTAAATAACGATTAGAGCTATTTCACAATTGTCCAGTCAAGTCAAGAGTCAAAATCCAGGCAAAAATTTGACATTTGAGCTCATCCCTGCGAATTTTGTGACAGTCGGGAATCCGGGAGAGGGGCCGGTTCCATCGCGCCTCGGCCCTGCAGGTCGTATCGAATGAACTTCCCAGAGTGGACAACCAACAACCAACAGCCTGCACTGATCCTGGCCTGATTATTTTACACCAATCGAATGCCCCTCAGACCATCCTGAACTGCTCTAGGTGACGTCAAAGAAGTCTTGAGTGGCAACTTCGCTGTCCATGTTTCGCCACATCACAACTTTGTGAAATACTGGATACGTTAAGATTTGACATCCTTATTACCGATACCTAGCAAAATGCCCAAGAACGAGGTGTTCCATCTGCTCCCTGTGGGCTGGGAATCAGACCCCACAGACGAGTTCTACAGGTTAACCACTTTGGATTACTGCGTGGGCCAGGTGTACACCAATTACGCCCTCTTTTTCAAGCTGCCGGACGAAGAAAAGCCCAAAACCGTCCCAGTTCTCAAGAGAGCTCTTGAAATCACACTGAGTCAATGCCGCCTGCTATGTGGGTTTATCGACGAGCTCCCTGGCGGCGGCCTCGGCTTTCATAAGAAAAGGGAGAGTAGTGTCGAGTTCCACGTCCAATGGCTTGACGGTCCTGAAGAAGAGGGCAAGTATCCTTCATTCGAGCAGCTCGAAAAGCGCCACTTTGTATCTCAAGCCTTGGGCAGCATGGACGTTTGGTGCGTAGCGCCCATGACGTACGGCGAAAAGCCCGAGGCCCGACCCACCAGCAACCCCAAGGCGTCCGCCTTCAAGGCTAGCTTTATCCCAGGTGGCTTGGTTTTTATGATGCATCACCATCACTACGCCAACGATGTCATGGGGTGGGCAGGTGAGTTACATCAGTTAGCTGAAAACTGCGCTGCTGTCTGGCGCGATCCCAAAACCCCTGCGCTTCCCACCTGGGACAAGGCGTGTCTGGACCGTTCAAGACTTACCAAGCCGGATGCCCCTCTGGATCAGCAAGTTGATGGTCCTGTTCAACCCTTGCGACATCCTGATCATAAGCCTGGTCAATGGCTATTGTTCCATTTGCCCAAGAGTAAGACCGAGGAACTCAAGAGGCTGGCAAGTCCAGAGGATGGAAGTTATTGGATCTCGAGTTATGATGCGTATATGGCCTACATTTGGCGTATCCTCTCCAAGCACAGAGCTAGGTTTTTCAACCCGAATCCGAAAGAGACCGTTATGTGGGGAGAGGCTGTCGATATGCGTCGGCGATTCCACGATCCCCCAGTGCCCTCTCGAATCCAGGGAAATGTTGTATTCGTGGCCTTAAGTATGCAGTCAGCCGTTCCTGAACTGACAGTTGAGGAAGTGATTTCCGAGGCCCCCTTATCTAAGCTTGCTTGGTACGTTTGAAACTCTTTGACCATGTCACATCGCCCCATCGTACCTGCTGACTGGTTCTACCAGGTACATCCGCCAACTCACGGACGGTGTCACGCAAGAAAATCTAGATATGGCCCTCTCCGCAATAGCGCCGATCCGCGATAAGACGACGCTTTTTCTGCGCACTGACAGCTTCCCACCATTGAGCAACTTTACCACCGAGTGGAGGGACACGAAACCGTGCGAGGCTGACTTTGGGTTCGCGAAGCCGCACGCCTTTCGGTTTCCATTTGACACGGTCACGGCCGGCCTTACTGTTGTCTATCCGGTCCGAACAAACGGTGCACCGGCGGGTGAGGATGAGGGCAACGAGTTTAGCATTGGGTTTGAGAAGGAACTTGCTCACGATCTCATTGAAGACCCCGAGTGGAACAAGTATTTTGAGTTCCGGGGTGTGGACGCCGAAGAGCGAGCAAACAAAACAAACGCATTGTCCTCTGTTTAGTCTTGTAAATCAATATGAATCATGGGCAAGGGAACCTGGGCTCTCTTTTGATATCCATGCTTGTTTGGGGTCACCTTTACAAAAAAAGAAACCCAAAAAAGTCGGTGCGTAAGTTTTTGGTGCGCTACCCTAAACACCACTGATTTGATCAGAGTGGTCAACATGGTGTCATCAAATAGGGTAATTACAGAATACGGAATAATGTTAGTTTAAATAAATGATTAAGAATATTATGCTTTCATGGCAAAGCCCAGAAGTCATAATTGAGGGTTCATCACGCGGTATCGTCTTCAGCTTGTACATCTGATGATTCCTATCAAACCACCAACCAAAACAACTTTTACTGTCACAACTCCCGCCAAGCCTCATGTTCGTCTACTACCCATACTAACAATCCAACCTAGTAATACTTCATTACGCTACCCAATCCAAAGATGGATAAGCCGAGGACCAAATGTTTGGGCCAAAATTACGGGTACCGCCAGGCAAGCCACCCCCATTCCTCAGCCCGCGCTAGAGAACCTTTAGCGCTGTGACGGCGCCTCGTCACAGTTTCGTTTGCGTGAGAGCAGATGCATTGAATACAACACACGAAGGTTCATAATCACGGATACAACACAGACAGACGGCTCACAGCAGCGGTTTGCGCGCTCCAAGTTTATGATGATGTTTTAGAGCATATGCATGGCCGCCAATTGCCAACACGTACGCGCGCGCGTGCAGAAACAACAAAGACGCGAAACAACGCAAAACACGATTTAATTAAGTGATCAATTTACCTTGCAGCGAGAAATGAGCGTGCTGCAGGCCTGCCCCGGCGCCGATCCGTTAATCACCCTTATTAAACGGCGGGACCGAGTCCAGCGCAGTGGCACGACAACGCCCAATGGCATGGTGCTAAATCCCACAAGTGGAGAGCTTGTGGAAGCTCTGCGACGATCGCACCAGGGGCTTTTAATCAATCGAGGCATCTGCTCGTCAATGCCGTCCAGATGCCTTTTCTCCGAGCCTCACTGCCGCTGCCCTGTGTGCGCGTGCGGGTTTCGCTTGAGGTTGTTTGTTCATGCTTGCGAGATGAAATACGGCCAGCCGTCCAGATGCATTGAGACCCCGTGAATGGCTTAACACGAGAGATTTGAACGCGTAAATTGTGTTTTATGGTCACGGGAGTGCAAGCCACGCGAAACAAAGTTAAATAAACCATCCCTTCATTAACCTTATGATCTTATCTCGTGATGTTTCGCAGCCTCATGTAGGTTCGCCCACGATCTGAGGCTGTACCAAGTGCCCTTCGTAAATATTTTGGCCGAAGGCGCGCCGTCGTAGCCAAGCACACAAAACAGGCTATGAAAGCCAAAAACAACAGAAGCTCAAATCTGAAAACACGGCAGTGCAAGGAGTCTGTCATAGCGTCAGGTACCAACTAGCTTCCCCGAGGTTGGACCCGTCGCAGGGTCCCCATGATGGCTTCCGTCGTCCCAACGTTTGATGTGCACGGCTCGCGCTAGAACGTCACAGCTTCCATCCGGCGTTCCCGATCAATTAATTGCTGCCACGTCCATGGGCCTGTCCCTCGATCCCCCGTTCCTTATAATTACTTGCTTGTCGTCCGCCATCATGAAGCTATTCTCTTCATTCACAATCGCTCTCATTCTTTCCAACTACTCTTCATTCCTTTTAACCTATTCTCAATTCGGCTGAGCCTTGAAGGTCGCCATTTTATTCGATTCTTAATTACTTCGATTGTTACATTTACACTTAGACCCACCTTCTCTAGCTTGATCTACATTCTCACCCCATCATCACATCATGTCTCCATCCAAAGAACACAATCAAGAGGCATCTTGCTGGTCCTCATTTGTCCGAGTCTTCTGCTGCAGCAAGCCAGCAACTGCCAAGTCCGTGTCCGGCAAGTCTTCCGTCGCTAGTCAAAGCACCTCAGATCTGCACATGGTCGCCGACGAGAAGCCTGCTCATCCATCCATCATCTATGACGAGCCTGCCCAGGAGCCCCTGCCCTCAATGACCCAAGAAAAGTCCTTGCCCGCACGGCCTAAGGCGCTGGACCTGTCAGAAGTAGGCCCCAAAAACGAGCCGGTGCCATCTCCCTCGCTCGCCTCCCCAAAGCCGAAACGGGGCCATAGAAGCTGGGCTTCTGCTTTGAGCCTCATGGTTGGGTCTAGCTCTCAAGAGCATGAGAAAAGGTTCACCTCGCGAGGCTTCCATTTCCCCCGCAACCGAACTCTCAAGCCCACAGACAGGTCTTATGAGATTGACACTCTCCCATTGGCCCCGCCACCCCGCAGAAATCGCATGCGATCAATCTCTGCTCCGGAAGAGCCCACCGTGCACCTAGCTTCTGCCGCTGCCATCGTCAAGGTTTCTATGCTCGATAAGCAGCCCAACAAGCCCATCGACGAGCAGGAACAGGTCTTTGACATGGCTCCTCCCAGGCCTAGCCGTGACACTCCACGACCTCACACGCCTCCGTTCCCTTCGCCGAGAATGTCCATGCTGCCGCTCCCACCACCTCTGCCTGCTGCCATGAAGCCCTCGGCCAAGAAGAGAAAGTCTTTGACCCAGGTATCTTACTGGCTCACCAGAACCCAGCCGGCGCCTCGCCCTACAGAAGAGGTATCCCCAATCCCTCAGGATCAGAAGTCGGTCCGGGAAATCATTCAGCGGTGCTTTTCGCAGGCTGATAACTACTGCCGACGCCTCAGTGATGGCTCTGTCACCACAGTCAGCACCTGCAACACTGAGGATAGCCGCAACATCCTCTCTGGCTGGTCGCGAAACAGCATGGAGGTGTCCCAAAACGATAACCGCTATTCTCGAAAGTGCAGCACTGGCGGAGTCTTCAAGCCTTCCCCCCTCGCAAACGTCGGGGTTGCTGTTTAATCAACATGAATCAGTCATTCCTTTAAATTAATTCCTTCATGTTTTTTTTCTCTTCTCTCAATGTATACTTAGGACGGCGTTCAAGGATCGGATTTAGACATGGTGGGACCAGTACACCATATGATACCCAGGGATTTTAGCGGCCAGAAAGGACAGGCAGCTTCCTTGGGATAAATGCCATGATGATAGACATGTATATAAATAGGATTTGCAAGAGATCCCCCTTTCTCATTTACGAAAAAGGCACTAGTGTTTAATCACTAGTAGATCTCAATTTCAACGATTTATTCACTCTCACAGTATGCTGGCTTCATTATTTTATCACCTATCATGTGAGCTCTAATCATATCTGTTCATTTTCCAGTTTGAGATAGCTACTTGGCAGAGTATTGTTTTAAGGACCGTCCAGTATTATGGCTTGTCCTCGTTGTCAATATCAATGGTTCTGTTTGCGAGATACTTCTTTGCAATCTCCCATTGCCTTAATCGTGAGCGCATCAAGTAACCTTTAGATACTGGTTTGGTTGGGGCTATTGCCTCAACTTCTTCCATTATAGTATGATAGTCGAAACCAATTTTCTCGTGGGCTAATAGCATACGCACTATATGCTCCGAACATTGTATTACTGCCATCGACAGAGGCAATATTGGCGTCTCGTTCCATAACAGCGGTGCTGGCAGATTCACGTCAATATCTTTATGCGCTAATAGCATTTCGACCACCAGCTCATGGCCTCTGTCTATCGCTTTACAGAGCGGAGAGTCTAGGTTCACGTCGATGTTTCTATGTGCCAATAAAATTTGAACCAGTTCTATCATATTGTGTTGTGCTGCAATCGATAAAGGTGAATCATGATTCACATCCACACTGTCTTTTGCGAGAAGAAATTCCGTCATGATCTGATTTCCAACTCGTACAGCAGTTGCCAAGGGCGCACGAAAATTAAGCATTCCGTTATCATTTGCTAAAATTATTTTGACAACCTCCGAATCTCCCCAAACGGCCTCCAAAAATGCCAAGGGAGTCGATGCGGATCCTAAAATTTGTAGTGTCGAAGCTGGGAAGCGGAAATATGTTTTCTCGGCACCGATTTTATTTTCCGCCGCAAGTCTTTCACAGGTTGCCCCCAGTCTTTTGTCTTTGTTTATTGGTCTTTCACTCACAATCCACTCAAAGATTCGATACGGCAAATCGCTAATCCCGTGAACTAAAGCCCTCAAAGACCAATTAGGCAATCCATATAAAGAATGATCTACAACTTCATTGAATAGTATGAATGATAGTGCATCTTTCATCACTTCTTCCACTGGCTTTTCGTATGAAGGACGGAATTTGGTCATATCGCAGCCATCTGAAGACATCCCTAGCAAGGCATATACCTTATCTCGTTCGTCTGTAGCCTCACTGAGGCAAAACTTTTGGAGTAATGCACTGAGATTTTGGCTGGTACTCCGCCAAGTTGTTTGACGCAAGGGACCTGGCATCAGATCAAAAACGGCCTGAACATGAGATTCTGGATTAATGCCTAAGAGTGGAGGGATCCGCGTGAAAAGATTTGTTGAAATAGACTTTCTGCCACATACGATAGTAGCCGTTCGTGCACTAGCTACCTCCTGTATTATCCACACTCTTCGAAACCAAGGATTATCAAGTAGTTCTCTGAATGCTTCTTGCAACCTGGTTCTGAGCTGCTCCTTCCTTCTTTCTAGCTCAGGATGCAGAACTGGCCCCGTCATATGCAAAAGATTGAGGGATTCCTTGTCAACTTCTTTTGTATCAAGAGTATTTTTGCTTCCTTGATTCATAACATCCATCAGATGGTCGATTTCGTCATTACTCATGCCTAGCCAGATAATAACATGGTCTGCATAGACATAAATACTTTTCATTTGCCCGACTTGATGTCCTTGCTCCTTAGCATTGCCTTGGTCAATGCAAATGGCACCAATCCAAAGAATGCGATCCTGGTCTTGATACCTAAGGCATCGTAAGGCCGTCTCCAAGTTTTCAGTAACAGGTGCAATGCATCCATTGAGGATAATGTTGGCGGTTTTGTCCAGTTGGCCCCAGGTATAGGACAAAGCCTCATAAGGTACGCCCCTGGCTTCATGAAGAAATGTTTCATAAACTTGACACTCAATAGTATCGTAGTAATAACCTTTATGCAGGTGTACCAGACGTATAGCGTCCGTCGCTAGATCGATTGGGCTATATCTGAATATTGGCCGGCTCATATTTGCGATTACGTTGGTAACGAGCTGGATGGGCTTGAGCGATCCAGGATGAAACGCAATGTTGAAATTTAAGCGGTACCTTGAGTTAGATTTATTGATTTCTTTTGATGCGCAACATTTTCACAAGGCTTTTTCATCTAACCATCATAAGCATAAGCGCTACGCCCCCGCACGCATCTCATACGACTAGCCATTGGCCATGCGCAGCCACAAAAGCCACAATACAAGGCAGAATGCATTCGCCGGAAAGCAAGAGATTATGAATGTTGAATAGGAGTGACATGATTGTAGCTGCTCCCTACATAATAGCATATGCGCCATATTTGAAAATTTTATTACTGTCATGGATAGAAGCAGCATTGGTGTCTTATTCTATAAACAAAATGTCGAGTTGTCTATTTTAGAATTCCTCGACGTGGACAAAATATGGTCCCAGGAGATACTCAAGGCATATGGTACATATCTAAGGGATAATCTAATGCTGCTAGGGAAAGAAATCCAGCTGGAAATCTAAGATCAACTACACACTAAAGTTTCATATATACCCTAAAAGCCACAATTTCTGTGAGGGTGTTCTGCTCCTTTCCTCTGCTTACACCGGCGCCTAGGTATGCCTGGGAAAGTCCGCTGCGATAGCGGATCCAGGCGTAGCAGCTTCTACCTCCACCTCATAATCCACAACTCGCGTGGGCTCGGCTGGCGCGGGAGGCTGCTCAAACATCGAAAAGTCGACACCGTCACCCTTCAATAGCTCAACAAACTCATCACCGTCCTCGTCGACAACCACCTTTCGTCTCCTATGGCCCGGCTCGACGCCACACTCGTCTTGAGGACCAGGTGCTATGCACGTCTTGGGGGGTTCTTTTTCGTAGATGGCGTCGGGGCTGTGAAGCGAGCGCGCGGCAATTATAGGTCGCTTTGGGTCATACACTCGCGACCTGGTCTTGCCTGAAGTCAATGCCTTGATCGGGGGATCGTGGTAGGCGGCCGTGTATTGCTGGTACTGAGGGTTTCTCTTGTAAAAGTCATCGTTGGTGAGGATAGCGTATCCGGGATCGTTGGGTTGTATCACACTCGGCCAGCACGGATTGTCCCACAGGCCATCATCCTTGGCCGCTGGCTGTTCCCATACTTTAATCTCGAAGACGGCGTTTGGAATTGTGATCTTCAAACTAGTCGTGTATGTCGTCGTTCCTTGCTTGTCGACCTTGCTATTGACTTGACTTTTCTTGTCTATCGTAACGAGTTTCTCATTGATCTGCGTCATGCCGGGGAGCTTTTGTTTATATCCGTCGTTCTTCGGACAAAATTCTCTCCACAACTGGCCGGCTCCTCTGTTATCGTATCTAGGAATGAGCCGGACCATCTGGCCCTCGAGTTTTTCGAATATAGGTTCACCGTTACTATTTCGTTTATTTGTTTTCTTGGCTCCCCAAAATGCACGAGGAGGCCATTCGTCTCTATCGCAAAACTTTTTGTTGGTCCATTCATAACCCCAATCCCAGTGGTGCTGGGCGGCAGCCGGCATCTCTTCATCTTTTTGATGCCCAAAGAAGCCCCAACGGGAGGTCGCCAACCCGTCTTTCGAGGTGTCTGCAGTCGCCCAACATGTGAACCGGTTCATGTCGGCGTTGTTCTTGTGGACGCTCATGACTGAACTGTAGTGGTAACAGGCTTGAGCCCATTTCTTACTGCATGTGAGAAGTGGGGTGGTCATGAAGGTCTCAGTCTTCGTTGTGACCGTCTCGTGTACTGTCATTGGACAATTGTTCTTCTTATTGTTGTTGGCTCTCTTGCCAATCCACTCTCTGTGGCTCTCCATGACGACATCTCGTTCTTCCAGATTGTAATCGGCCGGATCTCTCTTGTGAAGATTGCACGCGTTGGGCTCCTTGTCGTCGTCCTTGTTGCCTTCCTTGCGACAGTTTCCGAGCACCTTTTGCAACGAGTCGTCATGCTTCTTGAACGTAGCACCCATCTTACTAACGCCTGCTTTAGTCTGCTGTCTCCTGGCTGAGCCAAGATCGATAAAATCCCTCGGCTTGCGGATACGACCAGCGCTCAGTAATGACATGATTGCCATAGGCGCATTGGACGGGTCACCAACGATATCGGCGATACTGAGGGCCGTGTTGCCAACCAATCCTCCAATAGCAATCATACGGGCGACGGTCGCCGCGCCAGCTGCCATGGCGCCTATCTCTCCAATAAACGGAATGAAGAATAGCAGAGCTGATATGATGTTGAGAATTAAAGCTTCCTTTTCCTCCTTGATGATCTCACCACCCTTCTTCTTCGCATCTTCCATGGACTGAACGGCCTGCGCCAGGAGGAAGATGGGGACCGATAACACTTGAAGCACATCGCCGTTACTACCGTCCCAAATACCAGCGACTACGTCGAAGAATCGCGATGATATACTAGTGCGGATCTCGTCTAGGTTCTTCTTCACGTCCTTGATGACGTCCTTTGGATCCGGGATATCAAAATCATCTCGCAGTTTGGGATAGCCCGTAATTGAGAGGATCAATGATGGCGTGCAGGGCTGTGGAGTCAAACCAACAGGTGGCGGGCAATTTTGGGCAATCTCATTGGGGTCTGTGTTGATTTTGAGGTCCCCAAACTCAACCCAGTCTTCAATGGCGCCCGTTTCTTCCTCGAGAGCCTTCCAAAAGCCGTCCTCGTCCTTGAGCGTGAGCTTGATGATGTTCATGCCCACGACCGCGATGTGGTTCTTTAAGTCAGAACAAGGGCCCTGCCACGACCCCGAATGGGTGCCGTCCGCCTTGACGTCGCAGTCGAAGAAATCTCGGTACTTGCCGTCGTGCCAGCTAGTGAACTTGCCCATGGCCTGCTTCACAGAGTCCTTCATGACGCGTCGATAAGCCGCAAAGTTCTTATCATATCCATTATCAATATCGTCATAGCTATCCAGGGACTTGTCAAGTATCCTTTCGAGGACGTTGATGGCGAGGATGGATCTACAGTCATCGGCGACGTCTCCGTCGTTGGCAAGTTCCTCGAGGTCGGTGTACGTCTTGCTCAGGGGACATTTCTTACCGCCAGAGAGACTGTTGTCGTCACTGTCGCCACTGCCGATCCCACTGTCGCCATAGTCCTTATCCAGATCGACGGCCCAGTCAGAGACACCGCCGAAGTTGAGGCCCTTGTACTTGTCGACACGCCCACTCTTGGTCTTGTCGTTCATCCATGCCACCCACTCGGTGCCGCCATATACAACGATATCCGAGTCAGAATCATTATCATGCCATTCTTTCGCATCAAGAAGATTCTTGTTCCAGAGAATCTCACGGATCTCGGCTGAAGCGATGTAACCTTTGGTGTCTGTGCAAAGGCCGGCCTTGGCGTCAGACTTGCTCCTGGTGCCGGTGTAGGTGCACATTGGGCCTGTGCAGCCTTCTTTTGACATGCGGAAGCTGCGCCCGTAGCTCGCGATACCCACAAAGACTTTGTATGAAGGGACACCAGCCTTCGTGATCATGGCAAGGGATGTCATAGTCTCGGTAAGATTGACGTGTGAGCGGAGACAGTTGCCATCCGGACAACCTGGACTCGCCCACTTATTTCCGTAGTCCCACTGCCCGTGAAGGTCGTAGGACATGTAGACAATATAATCCACCACTTTGGCGATGTCCTTGATAGGGAATTGCTTAAGGTACCAGTAGGAAGCAGGTGTTGCGATGGAGACAGACTTGTTACTCAACCTGCGTTTAACCATTTTTAGGAACTCAAGATAGTCCTTGCCCTCGTCGGGGTTGGAGCTCGGGTCGATATCTGGGATATCTGGGGCGGAGGGATATTCCCAGTCAAAGTCGATACCATCGAGCCCGTTGTCTTCGACAAATTTAGCCACGTTCTCAGCAAACTTAGCACGATTGGCTGGCAGAACAGCGTTACGGAGGATGGGGACGGTATCGCCCTCAGCAGAGAAGGCCCACCCGCCCAAGGACACGATCTTTTTGATGCCGGTCAACTTCTTTAATAGATCGAATTGAGTCTTCAGCTTGCTAGTATCGATCCGGAAGTCGGTAGTAACATCGGGGAAGGAAAAGTGAATGTGAGTGTATTTCTTTGTGTCCACGTCCGTGACGTCCATATTCAGGCAGGGTCGGTTCTTGTTCCAAGCCTCAAAGTAAGCGATGCGTGAGAAGCTAGAAGGGCCCTTGTCGTTATTCACAATGTCCATGCCACAGTTAGAGATGCAGCCATTTTTGCCAGGCTTGGATGTACCCGGCGCGCCATTGTCGGCGGGGGCCTTGGTGCAGAAGTCTTTGTCCATACCACACTGACCCCAGATGTTGCAGCAGACGTTAAGGGGACAGGGGTTCATGTCTGTGAGATTCTTGTTGCCGCGAGGCTCGCCGTTAGGCTTCTGAGGACCACAAGCGGCGTTTGCAATAGGGTTAGGCATAGGGGGTTTGCCCTTAGACAAGCAAATCTTTTGTCCTGGTTGAATATCTTTGCAGCCGGCAAAACCCCATGTGTTCTTGTTAAAGTCTTCAATGTCTTTCGTGGTAATATAGTGTGCATCGGCATAATCCCAGCAGTTAACATCCTTCTCGACGTCGATGGAAAAGCAGTTTCCGTCGGCATCGGGCTTGGGTCGAAAGTCTGGAAGGGTGCCCTCATTACAGCAAACATGCTGCTTGGCCTTGAGTTTGTTGCAGAAGTCTGCTTTGTCGCCGTTGAACTTCTGAAATTGCTTGAGAGTGGTTCCGCAGCGCTTGGCTAGGTCATCGCAAAGATCACCTTGCCCAACCATCTCGGTACGGCACTCAGCTCTGCGATGCAGAGTCTGAGAGGCTTCAGGTCCTGAGGTGGCGTTCGATTGGTGTCCATGAGCTGTTCCATTTGTTGGCAGCAGAGAACTATTGATAGACCAGAGGTCGAGTTCTGTATCCTTAAATCTTGCAGTGTAATCCCAGCCCTCGAGACACCTTGCGTTCTTCCAGAGAGACAAGGCCTCTTGAATAGCCGTCATGTTGCCTTGAAGATCGGCAACAACACCGACTCTCCAGACGGCGGGTCGAACTGTCTGACAGTTGCTAACGGAAAAGCGTCCAGCCTCGTAGAACTCCTTGGTCTGAACTTTACTAACAAGCCTCTTCACGAAGGGCGCCGCACTCTTCTTGCCTACCGCAGAACCGACGAAGAGACCTGCGACAGACTCGCGGACCTTTGCGAACATGACGGCCGATTTGCAGTCATCTGCAGCATCCAGGTGCTTCTGGAGAGCCTCAAGCGCTAAAGCAGTGTCGTTGATGCTGCCATCAACTGGGCTGCTGTCGTCAGGGACCCATTCATGGTAGTAGACGCTCGTCTTGTTTGAGCTTTTGTGCATATCCGAGGCACACGTCGTCTTGATCGACTTGACGTCGTCCACAGAGCGCTTCTCAGGTTCGCCAGGGCTAAAAGGAGTAGGGTTGTAGACATCAGCCTTGACATCGGGGTCTTCGGATACCGTGCAGGCCCGGAAGGTAATGTGTCTGTCTTGGTCATTGACGCTGGTTTCTAGCATGGTATCGAAGAGCATGGGTTGCTCGCAGCGATGCAGCGCCACTTTGCCATGCAGATACGTCCAGTTGAGAGGGTTCGGTCCAGAGATGCTGCACAGTTCTGGGCACGGGTTGACAGGGCTGGCCGCGTCCCGTGCAAAGACGCTGCTGGCAAGGCACAGCAGGCCGAAGCCCGCCGAAAGTGAGTGCCGCCACATTCTTAAAAGAGAGACGAGGATGCCACCATACAGCAAGAAAATGAGTGTTGGTTAATTTTAATGAGTGTTGATAAGTCTTGGTGAGTGTTGATGTGTATATAAATGAATAAGTGAATGAATAGAGGAATGAGTGACAGACGAAGAGTGACTGGAAGAAGAAATTATTTCGATGAATGATGAGTGAGGGATGTTCAAGGTAGATAAACAAAATTTGCTATTTACAAAGATATAGATCAACTGTTGCCAAGAACCGGTCGGAAGCGTTCATCCAACAACAACTCGATTCGCTTCGGGCTACTGAGCTGGGTCGGACTGGAGACTTCCCGAATAGCGTATCTAAAAGTAACCTGAACGCAGTAGCGTCTCCAATCTCCGGTCTCCTGCAGATAGCTGACCAGGCTTCTCGAAATGTTTCTAGCTAGTATGACTGCGCCTTATGCGAGCCACAGTATCGAAACAGCTACTATTACGGTGAACGAATGTTTTGAGCGCCTTATGCGAGCCACAGTATCGAAACAGCTACTATTACGGTGGACGAATGTTTTGAGTGGCTTCATCACAGTGGTATGCAAATCGAGGTTGGTGATAGGTCTGATTCGGGCCGAGGCACTGATCCTGCTGGTGGATCCATGTACTCGAAACACGAGAGGAATTCAACGCCCAAGGTAGCGCTTACTCTGTTGGTTCTGAGCCTCAATCAGGGTCCAGGGTCTGGAATGCCCTGTGTTGGACGCCGATTGGCGAGTCTAACTCGAGGTAGTATCCCGGACCATCAATTACTGTCAGGAACGCTGCATGGGTGCGGGGCTTTGCCTGGTGGATTTGACGTTGAAGAATTGTATGATCACATTTTTTCAAGGAGCTGAGCGCTGGGGGAGGCGCCGCCACCCGCCCCTGCATTAGTCCTTTCGGCTGGGGCCGACAAAGCAAGCCTTCCCTGGTCCGCATGGTAGATCTATTGCCAAGCAATTCGGCACCAGGCAAGCCGGCAAGAAACCAGAATTTGAGGCACGGCCTCATTCCATGGTTAGTGAAAGTTATCTCCAACCGAGGTAACAGTAGGGTGGACTTTGATCCTTGATCGAGTGCTCGAAGCATCCAGAATATCTCCTGGCTTCAGCATCCTCATCTATTTCTCTAGTAGTTTTGTTCTCTCCGTCCCAGTCAAGTTTCAAACAATTGTCAAGGCTGACTGCTTCTTTCCTAACCTTTGAGAAGAAAATAACTCCGACAATAATACCAACACCAACAACATGAGGCTTCCAGCCTTGCTGCTCCTGGCCTTGGCCCCATTGCCTCTCCTGGCTGATCTCAATGCCTACGAAGCTCTCATGTTTTTTGACATGTACCGCGCCGACTATGAACAAAACAAAAACGACTTCAAGATAGCCAAAGGCTGCAAGGACTGCAACTTTGAGCAATTCACCGTTCATATTGACCGTCTGGGCACTCTCTCGAGTGTAAGTGACGGCTTTGGAGACCCGATGGATCCTGGTCTTGACGAGATCGACGGGTGGAGTGGAAAGAATGACTTTGTCTACGATGCTAAGAAGCTTCTCGGGGGTCTCTGGCGCACAGAAGATGCTAGCAGCAGGCCGGGACACCCCGATGTTATTGAGCGTCTGGTAGACAGGATGACGGTGCTTCGCCAGACAGCAGAACCGAGCCGGCTCACCAAAATCACGGGAGCTATGGAGTTGGCTCACTATGGCCGGCGCAGAAGCCAGGCTGACGACATGGTCAAGTACATTGACGGCCGGCTCGAGAAGAAGCGACTGGGCAAATCCAAGACGCAGACTATTTCCTTTGTCGGAGGCCAATTCAATGAGTTCGACTCCCAAGCCACCATCGAGTCTGTGTCGAGTACCAAGAGGGGTGCTATGCGAGACGAAATTGTGGCCATTGCGAGGGACTTGAACAGCGGCAAGGTTACTTCTGCTAGTAGCTCCAAGAGAGATCTGATGCGGTGGAATGAATTTTCCAAGCGGGATCTTTCATCAGGCATGAGCGTCATGTCCCTGCAGAGGGGTCTGGATACATTGAAGATGCCCGCTAGGAAGAAGTGTTAAGGCAGAGGAGGTCAGGATAGTACTACGTAGTGTACAGTAAGGGTGCACTCTGGCACGACCTTGCGAGGTTTGGAGATGTCATCATCCTTCCTCTTGAGTGCGCCAAGGTACCGGAGGTGCGCACGCCGCAAGATGACTACCGCTTGAAGTGAGATTTAGTTAGATAGTTCTAGTTCAGTACTGTATTTACTCATTTGTAAAGATCGTTGCCAGGAATCCACTTGCACCCTCATGATGTCTATCTTGCCTTGACATGTTTCAAACTCGCCGGGAGTATCCCCGCAAGGGCCCGTTCTGTAGCTACGCCACCAACGCGTGATCGCAGTTGAGAGACAAACTGGGCCAAGAATTGGAAGGTTTGTTGTGGGTCTAGTCCGAGGATAAGAAAGATCGGCTACCGGCAACCCGATCCTCCGCAGCTCCACCATATTAATGCATCATTCCATCTGCTCGCTAACGTGAGGAGGCATGCACAGCCGTGAGGTCAGGCTCGCTTGACAGGGGACTTTGCCTTAGTAGCGCGGCATCCACCCGAATAGAGTAAGGTTGTGCGCTGTTGGAGTAATCCATGTCGGCATGTGCACGGTCAAAGATTTCAACATCACCAACACGCCCCGTTTCCTCAGCCCCTCTCATGGTGGCAACGCAGGGATACTAAAACATGCATAGAAGTATGTCATACCGGCCATAGACAGCCTTAATTACAAGCTTACGCCAAGAACACGCCAAGAACCCTGCGGCTCGTCCCGCTTTATTTAGTGTGTAAAGCGGGGGTCGCAAAGGTTCCGGAGGCATGTCGGGGACTCAACCAACATGAACTCAACCTACATACCGACTCTAAATACAACTTCTTTTTTACCAGATTCCGACTAGAGCCCAAACAAGTTAGGGAAAAAAGAAGAAGGATGGGAGCTTGTCGCCTATAGGGGCTTGAGCAACGATCCAAGGACTTTTGCAAGTTACTGTATATCCACAATCGTTGATGTGGTCTCCATGTTCGGAGATGAAGCATTCAGCCGTGCAAAGAGCAATACGAGCTTCCCGCGGCTCGGGTCTCTCATCACACGACGCGAATTCTCTTTCTGTGAGATTTCGCTGGCCGGAGAATGTGCCCCCGTTTTGTTTCATTGATGGATAAAGGGGGCTGAATAGCAATCTCGACTGGATTGCAGATCACCAAGCACGGGTCCTCGCTTATTCTCAGCTTCTTGCATATTCTGATCTCCTCCCCTCTTCGCCACTCACTTGTTGTCAACATGGCAGCTCTCGTTCTCAAGCAACTGGCGGCTACCGCTTTCCTGGCGCAGTCTCTTGGTCTGGCCTCTGCGGGCGTCCTTCCCCTCCAAGCCAGAGATGAGGGCGCGGAGCCGAATCTACCACACGCTTCCGACACCACGCCTTACTGCTCGTGGTGGTCCGACTTCGACGGGTCGAAGACTTGTGAAGAATTTATTGATTGGAGCTGGATTGATCTGAAGTCATTCTACCGTTGGGTACGTGTTAAACTGGATGTTATCGAGGAGGGAAGGCATAGTCTCAAAGTATACCCACTTACACTGATGCTTACAGAACCCTTCTGTTGGCTCAGATTGCTCTGGCATCAAGACCAACAACAGCTATTGTGTCGAGGTCCAGAATGAGCCTGCACTCCCTCCTGAGGAGACAAAGAAGACTACTGCCGGTGGCAAGTCTAGCACGACCAGCAAGCTCGTCACCACCAAGGCTACTCCTACTACCACTAAGGCAGCTAGTAACGGTGTCGAGACTCCCGACCCCGTGCAAGGTGGAATCGTTGAAAACTGCAGCAAGTTCCACTTGGTTGAGTCTGGTGAATCGTGCGATGCCATTGCCAAGAAGTATGGCCTCACCCTGGCGCAGTTCGCCTCCTTCAATGGCCTCAACAGCAAATGCACCGACCTCTGGGGCGACACCTACGCCTGTGTCGGTCTAATCGGCGGGAATCCATCTGTAACGAGTGCGCCGGTTAAGACCACTACCGCTCCTGGTAACGGCATCAAGACCCCTGAGCCCGTCCACAACGGCATCGTCAGCAACTGCAACAAGTTCTACGTGGTTAAGGATGGTGACTCTTGCGCATCCATCGCCAAGAAAAACAACGTCGCCGCCGCCGACGTTGTGGCCTGGAACGGCCTCAACAAAGGCTGCACCAACATCTGGCTTGACACATACGCATGCATTGGCATCATTGGCGGCAAGCCCCCTGCTACTACTACCAAGCCGATCACTACCACCAAGGCGGGCAACGGCATCCAGACGCCGACGCCGACGCAGCCAGGCATGGTCAATAACTGCAACAAGTTTCACAAAGTCGGCGATGGCGACTCGTGCGCCAAGATTGCCAGCGCCAACGGCATCACCGTCGCCCAGTTCATCAAGTGGAACGGTCTCGATAGCAAGTGCACCGATCTCTGGGGCAAGACCTACGCCTGCGTCCGCATCGTCGGCTTCACCCCAACCGTCACCACCAAGAAGACCACCAGCACCAAGGCGGGCAACGGCATCCAGACGCCCACGCCCACTCAGGAAAAGATTGTCGCCAACTGCAAGAAGTTTGAGCTCGTCCGCGCCGGCGACACGTGCGAGGCTGTCGCCAAGCGCCGCGGCATCACGGTCAAGCAGTTGACTACCTGGAACCCGTCCATCGGCAGTGACTGCAAGAAGCTCTGGTCCAAGGCGTACGCCTGTGTTGGTGTTTGAGCAGTATACTAAAGAGAGAATTCATTAATAGCGAGAAAGGAAAGGGTAATCTGACCTATAATCAAGGACTGTGAACAAAGCACCATGAGACCGACAGGCCATCTCGGAAGTCACCAATGAAATACCCCCATTCTTCTACCTTGGGTTTGCCAAGCTTACATAATATTAAATACCATTAACCCTGTCTGTCCTCTAATCTCGCTCCCGTAGTAGTATCTGCTGTCTTATGAGCGGGATATTCTAGTCCGTAGATCTCTGTGCCTCCTCGTCCCTTCCTACAACAAAGCGCTGTTTGTACAGTCTCATAAACTCATCTTTGTCCCAGCCTCCCCCCTCGCCGTCGCCAGGCCAGCCCGCCTTCTTCATCAGCCTAGCCTTATTACTATGGCGAGTATGGTCTTCAATGTCAGAATCGGAGTCAGGTTCCGATCTATATTCCCAACCCATATTATAGGCTTCGGCATATATATTTGTTGGGCCTCGCCCAATCCAAGAGAGTTCCCGGAAGCGCTTTTTGCACAATTCAAAAAAGTCGGCGGGCTCGTATACATTACACGTGCTCCGCCACTCGTTCGCTTCATCATCCTCAAACTGTTCAAGAACCCTATTCAAGGGAACTGGGGGCTCGTCATGCCCGATCGGGTCACCCCAGTATATGTAGCCATCCTTGGTATCCAGGACAACGTAATAACCATTCCTACTCGTAGTAACAGCAATAGCCGCACAGGAAGGTGGAATCGCGGGGTCTTGATCAGTAAGAGGCGCAGCGATGCCTTCAATTTCACCCTCGCGGATCATTTTCTGTATCTCCTCGTGACGGTAGTTGACAATATGCGTGTCATACATGATGAATGGAGCGCAGGTACCGTAGTAATCGTGGTCAACGTAGGGCAGATGGCGGAGTAGATCCATGACCGTATCATCCCTCTTGAGGTCGGCCAAGGTTTCCTGGTTGATGTTGGGCCAGCCGCCGGGGGGGGCTTCGTCAACAGTGAGTTCCCAGAAGGCGCGGTTGCAGAAGTTGTAGTAGTCTGTCAAAAGACGGATGAATTCATCTCGGTCGTATGCCATGATGAGCGGCTGTAGGTCGTGTTTCCAAAGGTGATCGAAGGGCTGCAGTGAAATGCGATATTGATCGTGACGTGAGAGAGGTGAGTGGGAGCTTCTTATTAGGTATTGTGGGATATGTGGGGTCCGCTAATAGTCTGCAGTGATCCTTCTCTCGAAATCAGGCGGCAAATTCGACCGAAAACAAGAACGGATCCGACCAAGGGGGGAAAGGAAGACAAGAGCTGAGGACTCAGCGGCCCACTGGGCAAAGGTGGAGAAGCAGGGGGCAGTGCCCCCATGCCAAGGACCCATCCATCCACTTCCTGGCAAGGATAGGCACATACCTAGACATAGCGTGTGAGACACAGTGTGTGCGCTGCATATCTCCTTGAATGTGCGCTAATTTTTAACCAACTGGACAGTATTTTATTGCAGCCGGTGGCAAACACAGTGCCTCATGTACATCCAATTCTTAATATTAGCCATAATAAAACTTGTACCTAGGGATATGTGGAGACCAGCATCTCAAACCTCCTACACTACCTAATCAGCTGCTATCCCCGCAAAAGTCCGAGATCAGTCAGCCCTACTAGGCGGTTGCGGCCAGAGCTACATAGGACCTCTACCATTTTGGCTAGAGGGACATCTAGATAGCATATTTTTCTCTAGTATTATGGGACTTTTATGCAGTGCCTTTCGTTCAATGACAGGAACAAACGATAAGTTAGGCTTTCTTCTCATTGTGCAAGATTGAAATTTGCCATCTTTTCGCGGCCTGTCAAGAGGTCTTCAACGGCATCGCAATCAACACACCGGCTGACATAAAGTTTTGCCAACCAGTCCAACATGGGCTGAGAAAAAAGAGGGAGTGATGACCCATAAAGGCTAATCATCTACTCGGTGAATGGATGCTCTATCCTCTACTCTTGCTAGGCTTCATGTTCGTTCAATGCTCACGCCCAGTACTGGGAGTTCGGTTGTGTTTACTGGTTTATCTCGGTCTCTTTGCAAAACTCCCTTGGAATTTTCATTCTAAACTCTGTCTGCTCGTCTTTCCATGCAATCGTAAAGGCAATATCTTGTTCATGTAAGAGTTAGTCCAACTATCTCTACATGATGGGATTCTTCATTTAGATTTTACTTTACAGCCTCGCTTAAGCTGTCGGAGGTGAAGCAATGAGTATTGAGCCGGTGTGTAGTCTACCCGGGCTCGGCCATGAACAAAGTCGTACCAGTCGTCCCCCCAGGGAAATTTCTACACATGCACATACTTCAATCGCAAGATTTGTCGGGGACCTTTTTGCCGCTTTCCCTTGGGAGAGATTGTATTTGATATTCAATTCCCCTTCGATATTCTGTTAGCTAGTATTGACTAAGTCTCGCTAGGGTTGGAATTGTTGACATTATAATCTAGCATTATATCTTATTACTGTCGCTAGCACTAATAGCGCCCTTTACGAGGAGCATCCGAGCAATCGTGTCGTGTCCGTTCTGGGTAGCCCATGAAAGCGCTGTGTGGCCGCGATTGTTCTTCTTATCAAGTTCAATACCATCTTGGGCAAGTAATAGTCTAACCACCTTTTCATGCCCTCTACCTGCAGCTATCATCAAAGGAGTGTTGTGGTCTCGAGTTATACTATTGATGTGAATACCATCCTTCGCAAGAAGTAGCTTGGTAATTGCATCGTCTCCTTCCCAAGCGGCATATGTCAGTGGCATGTTGCTGGACTTATCCGTTGTATTAACATCGACACCATCTTTGTCAAGGAGCAGTCCTACAACAATAGAGTTACCGGGTTTTATGGCTGCCGATAACGCACCATAACCATATGGATTCTTCGAATTAACATCAATGTTGTCTTCAGCGAGCAACAGCCGGACAATTGTCTCATGCTGACGCGCGATCGCCAAGTTTAATGGTGAGTGGCCAGATGCATCTTTAACATTTACATCGATGCCGTCTTTCGCCAAAAAGAGTTTGACTACTGCCACATGTCCTCCGCATGCAGCCCATCCCAACGGTGCTCGGCCGGAGCGGCCGCGAGATTCCAGGTCAGCGCCATTTTCGAGTAAAAACTCAACAACTTTGCCGTGCCCACACTCTGAAGCCACGACCAGGCTGGGCAAATTTTCCGAATATAGATGATTGTCATATTTCATCAGCCAGTAAATTTTAGACCACATAGACCAGCTGGTTGAATTCGTGTCGTAGATTCTTAACACATACGGCATGAGCTCAGCATCCTTGTCAATACAAGCGGCCCGGAAATGCGAGGGCCAGTTCTTGGCCGAATAATCTAAGAACGTAAATTGATCAATGAAATCAATCTCTTTCCTCCCGTCAGAGTCAGAATAAGAAGCGACTTTTTCGCCTACTGCTGGCGGAATCGGGTCGGAGTTGAGGAAGTCGATATATATCACACAGATCTCCGCAAGAACCCTGTGTGCGTCGCGGCTGGTAAAGGAATGTTGCCAGTGACTCTTTGAAGAGGAAGAGACATTTTTTGATGTCTTTGATAGAAGGAATTCACGTGCTGTTTGATGCAGTAAGTAAATGCTACCACGGTGGACGGATACGAATAATCCGCACCAAGACCTGAGACGCAATTTGAAGTCTTCCTCCTCTTCCAGATCAAGCTCATCAATAGATTTCAATGCAAAATCTATTTCTAGCGCAATATTCATCTCAGACAGCCTCAGAGGCCGATTGGCTGCCAAGATAATGTTTAATGCCTTTCGAACCACTGGATCATCTTTGGACTTATCAAGGATCTGTTCGTAAGCTTGGTAGATATCCTTTGGTAGCGTGTCAATGGCTGAGTCCACCCCCTTTGGTGTCTTTTTGAAGTTTTCCGCTTTCAAGTAGTTGAAGGCGAGGTACACCCAGAGGTATGTGCGGTGTGGAATTCCTAGCAATCGTTCTGCCAAACGGGATTTGACCGGATCAGAGAGCCTCTTGTCGATCGCCAGCTGGTCAACTCGGCACTTGATGACGTGATTGACTTCTCGGCTGATAGATTCTGATTCCTCCTCTCCTGGGATTCGGACGTTAGGAAAGGCGTTTAACAAGCTTTGAAATCTCGACATGATTTGTTCATAAGGACGACTGGTTAACATATATTTCAACTTGGCCGAACCTAGCCGATTCTCGCTAAACTGGGATAGAACATGTTGCATTAAGTCTTCAAATTCCGGGTCCGCGCATTCATCGAGGGCATCAAGAACAATGATCAAAGACCCAGTACGTATGTCTTGTACACATTTTTCCAGAATATCCCAAAGGGATTTAGTTGAGTTTATCAATCCTGAGCCATCTCTGCTGAACTGGCCTTCTGCATGTTCAATCAGGGATGGTATCTGAGAGAAGAGTTGGTGCAGTAGAGCACAAAGCGCTTGGCGTACTGTGTTTTGGTCCTGGTCTTTGAAGAAAAAATAGCAAATAGTGGACGAGCGAGGCAGGTTTTTATCGATGAGATATTTGGCCAAAACAGACTTCCCACATCCTGGGTCTGCTGAGACCAACAGTGGCCCCGAATCCTGTTCCAGCCACATTTGGAAGTGTGAATGGTTTAAGAACCACTCACAAGTTCCCTCAGCCCGGTCATCGACGCGATCCTTGTACCACTCATATGTAATATCTCTTGTGTCGTTTGTGAGGCGAAATAGCTGGAGGCACTCCTCCAGCTCCTTGGATCGTGTCTCCTTCGCAACCTGTTCTTGAATATCGAGCTGTCGTCGCGCAATATCTCTTTGCTCAGTTACGACTACTTCAAGGTCTATTCTGCATTCTTAGCTTGTCATTTACTAATTATCAGTCTTTCTAACACTAACCAGCAAGAATATTTCCAATTGTCCTCTCAGCTTCAATTTTGGTCGGAGCTATTCGACTCAGGAGGTCCTTAGCATAGGCAGCTGCCGTCATTGCTGCATAGCCTTGCCAATCCTTGTTCTTGTGGGAATCCGAATAATCACATATTCCACGAACCACTAGGCACGGGAACTGATTCATCAGCCCTGCTGCCTCCATTTCAAAACACAAGATTCCTCTCTCGGCAGCAAGTTTATCTCGGATTCTCGCATCTTTCATCAACTGGTTGGCTGATGCAATTACGCCATAGTGGATTGCAGGATTATCCTCATCCTCGGTTCGTTCGGTTCGCGATATTAAATTCGCAGAGTCATTGCCACAGCTCACCGAACAGGCCGACTTGTCGCTTGGTGGGTGGACAAACTCAGATTTGTAAAGCTTGTCAGTCGCCATATCGGGTCGCAAGTAGTTCTTCCGCAGTCTTCTTCTCTTGTCCAACACAGCCATGATCGCATCTTCAAGCTCGTGCCCACCCATCTCATACTTTGCCTTTAAACCATTCAGTGCCGCTCGCAGTATCGTTGGTGGCTGGTTCAAATGACCGGTCGGTTTAAAATCTTGATCCTGAATAGTTTTCCCAAAGTCGTACTGAAAGATTCCACCGCTGCCCCCAGATGGAGTCGCCACTACAACATCGCCAAGTCGTATATCATTTTCTTGACTTGGCGCACCACCTCCAATACCAACTATTAGGCCGATCCTAATGTTCGGAAAGCTGTGTAGCATATCTCTTGAAACACTTGCTGCAGATGCTATTCCATACTCTCCACCAGGTAATACAGCAATAACAACATTATGATCCTTAATCCTACCCAGAGTATAATCGTTGTTGTCATGCGGGGAGACATAGTCCGGTCGACCGTGCTGTTCATCAAGAAAGCATTGTGCGGCAACGTACTCGACACTTACGGCACAGATCCATCCGACAGTATACTCGTCATTCGTTTTTCGTTTAGGAGAATGGTCCAGTATTTCCTCATCATTTGCGTGCGTCTTTATTCTCTTCTCATCGTGGGCTGTAGCGTTTTGGTTGGCCTCAGACGTGGCTCTTCGCTTAAGCAGTGTCATAGATTCCGCCATCTTAGGGAATGAACCCGGAATCTCACTAAATTGAGCCCGGTAGTTGGATTTTTAAAACTCTATAAGGCCAAACAAGGAGCCAAATGAAATGTGAGGGTAGGGTAGGGAGTCATCCAGTAATGAGTGAAGAGGGAGACTAGAAGCGAAAGACTATGACATCAATCTTACTTCAATCCAAGCTGAACAGGGATGCGAAGGATTCATTCCCCACTCGCCGATCTTACCACGATGACACGGACGATTGTGCCCGCTGCAGGGATCTCAGATCGTGGAACACTCCAGGGTGGGCGTGACTTGCATTTAAACGTCGGAGAACATAGGAAATTTGAGTTGATTTTGTATGTGTTTAGTATTGGTAAAAACTATACTAAACATTTAACGGAATTTGAAATAATTGCAGCAGTTTTAGGTAAAATAATCTTGTGATGGTCGAAACAACGTATTTTGCCTTTTCCATTTAGTAGTCAACCTTTTAGCACCATGCAAGAGGACCTGCGATTATAACGTGAGGAGAAAAATAAGAAAAATATTTCTTGAATATTGAAATCCAGTAGGGGCAAATAGAACCATGCGTAGGGCACGAACAGGATTTGCATCCTCTTCTGAAGTTGGTTTAAACTTGACGTAACCCACCGTCACACCCTCGTTTGCCCCGCGCAGATATATCCACCAACTGGAGCACCACATTAACCCAAAATGGCGGTATTAAAATGGCGGTGACAAACTTGTCTCGGATGGAATGAATTGTTGTACGTCAATTGCTATGCGTAGGTGTGTTTTACGTAGAATGTATTAGAAGCATTCTCATGCGTTTTACGCCTGAAAAAAAAAAAGCATGCAGGTCTCACCCTGTTGGATGAATTTTTCTTGGTCGCTTTCTTTAACAGAGGCGACATGGAATAAAATAAAGCGAGAGGAAAGCAAATAAAAATATTGTCAAATGATCTTCTTTTAAAAAAAGGGATTTTTTTAGAGGTAAAGTCTCAATTTGGTGTATTGATTGAAAAATGCAACTAAAAATTATGAAGCATCGGGTTTGCATAACGGGTTGCACATCGTTAGCGCACAATGTTTTGCATTATTTGTGGGAATAAAATTTGCGGTGAATTGACTCGCAACTCTATTTCCTGGATAGTGCAACGGATAGTAGCCTAGGTTAGCCTGATGGTACTATTCAGTCGGTCCTTCGACTATCGGCACAACAAGGCTGCCAACCAACAGACAGCAATCCGCACATGTCGGAGCAGAATTTTTCGGCTGACAGCAGGTAACGTGACCTGGATGCGGGGGAATTTTTTTCGGCTGAGGCTGTGTACGACAGCCTCGTCAGCCAGCCGCGTCACATAATGCCTGCAGGACACTTTAGGCCCACGATTGGTCGATTTGGGCTCAAAAGGCGCTAATTACTAAGTGTAACACCACCCATGTGGCGCGTTCCCATTGGTGTAGCGGGTGACGAAATCCAGCAGACTCTGCGTTTCCCTTGTTGTTGGGTCGTAGCTCCCGGGCCATATCTCGAATTCCAATCACCAAGTTCCGAACATCACATGGCGCGACTCGGCCCGGTTAAGCCATGCAAACTCTAACGGGCAAAGAATCCACCGAAGCTTGCATCGAAAGATGGAGACGAGACGTGCCTGGAGCTTCCCTGCCCGATGACCTGGGCCTCACCGCGCGAGTCTACCTGGCGTGCTCGCAGCTCTACCAGAAGATCCTAGACAAGCTCAAGGACCGCACAGACATAGACCAGCCCGTTTTCTATAAGATACAGCGCTCCTTCAGCACCCTCGTGCTCTGGGCTAAATCCTACGAGGCTTCCAACGGAACTCTTGACGAGGTGCTCCTAAGGTCGCCGGATCTTCGCACGCTAACGCTAAACTTTTTGACTAGCATTGGCCGTATCCTTGCACAACGTAGACTCCCAATACATCCTGTTGCATGTTTCACAGGCTAATAGGAATCTCAGGACTGGTTGAGGTCAGCGGCCTGCGCCCAGATCAAGACATTTCGCTTCTTTCCAGCAGTATCCGGGACCTGGTGCATGAGTGGTTCAAGCAGCTCCTCAACCACGGCTACAGCCCCAACACGGATCAGGATGACAACTCGATATTTCCAGACGACACCCTCGAGAGGATTGCCGCGCACTTGCGGACCAAGGTGGACTGCCTGATTGACCTGGGGCCTTTGATTGAGGACTTGAGAAAGCACCACCAGAGCCACAAGGTCAGGCATGCCGGCGCCAATGTCAACAACAACAACAGCAGCCCCTCTCCTCCGTCTCGGCCGGCGGAAGCCCCGGTGTTAAGTGAGGAAGCAAAAGGCCACTGTAAATCAATCCGAGAACAGTATCCAAAGCTTCCGCAGTATCTGGTAGAGCGGCTGGGCAAGGCCAACGCTCGGAGGGCCATTTTGATTAAAACGCGTCGTGATGAGCAGCCGACGGAGCACACGCCAACAGAGAAGATTGGCAACCTGATGCTCTCTCCAACAGGTGCCAGGTTTCCTGACTCTGCCAGGCCTCGTGCTGGCTCTTCGAGCTCGGCGTATGGATCTATGGCTTCGGGGCACAGCAGGGGTAATGGCAGTGTCTCGAGACCCCCCAGCCGCGCATCATTCGGTACGTCACCGTCGAGCTTTGACCAAGGGGACGTGCGTATTCCTCCGCTTCCAAAAGGGGCAAGTGATGGAAGGCCAATCGATTGCCCGACGTGCTCAAAGAGGGTCTTGGGGATCACCGACACCACAGCCTGGAGGTAAGTGTGTCTAATTAAATTCTACCACCCGCCCCCCCCGCACGCGACAACGGCCCAACCTAATTGAAAAAAATTGGCAGACATCATCTTTACACGGATATTATGCCCTACGTGTGCACCGTAGAGGGCTGTCATCAATCGCACATTCTCTTCTCCTCGCAAGCTGACTGGATCAAGCACGAAGAGGACACGCACGGGTCTCGGAGAAACTTTTGTTCCTTCTGCGCAGGCGGCCCAACCTCAGGCGGCAAAACGGGATATTACCATCACCTGTCTCGCCATCTTGAGACTATATCCATAGCAGTCATCCCCCGAGCGTGCGACAGCTCGGACGGCGATGCTGAAACTGAAGACACAACCTCCACGTCAAGCGATGTGCTTAATTCTTCAATGGCGCCCTCATCGTGGACCCCAATAAATCGAGTTCGCCACGATGGGCTCTACCGCCTATCCTCGAATCAAAAACATGGCCGCGACAGTCACCTCGCGTCAGAAAACAGCCCCCAGTCTAAGAGCGATGTCCCCCGCTCTGCTCACCCACCCGCCTTCAAACCTATAGCCATGAAGGAGGATGCTCCCGACCCCAGCAATAGACCCCACAAGTCGCTGAAGCGCGCCGATGACGCGGGTGAGAGGAAGCAGACGACCAAGAGCCGCCATCTCAGCATCGCATCGCTTCTAACCACGGATGAAAGCCCGGAGCCCTCTGAGACGCCCCGGAAGCGGTTGCACACCGAAGACAGCCGTGAGCAGAAACATGCGCCGCAGACAAGCCCGGCAGCTCCACCCCAGCAGGCCGCCCAGGAACCCGCGCGACAGGCCGAGCAAGGCCCCATGGAGCCCATCCTCTTCAAGATTGAGCCGCCCATCGCCGCGCGCCGGGGACGAGGCCGCCCGAAACGCAAGGCACCTCTACCTCCTCCACCAAACAGGGTCACCAAGCCTGCTCCCTTCAACCCTAGCCGGAGACTGCCAGCTACCACCTCCAGCTTCAACTACTGCCCCGAATGCTCCTGGACCGGTTTTAAGGATGCCGCATCCCTCCAGAAGCACATGAAGAGCCAGCACAAGCGACCCTTTATCTGCGTTTTCCACTTTGCCGGGTGCAGCGAGACGTACGCCAGCAAAAACGAGTGGAAACGCCACGTCGCCGCCCAGCACCTCAACCTCAACTTCTGGCTCTGCACAAAGGGCCAGTGCGGACAGGACCCGGATGGAGGAGAAAGCAAAGATGGTCCTAAGCCCACTCATGGTCGACCTTTTAAGCGCAAGGATCTGTTCACGCAGCACATTCGCCGTATGCATCTGCCCAACCCTGTCCTGGTCGGAACCACGGGGGACGCTTCCCAAGAGGCCATGGTCAAGGATATGCAGGATGAGGCATTCCAGAAGCGATGCGAGACGCCCCGGTACATGAAGTGCCCGGCCAAAGGCTGCTCTCGGGACTTTCACGGCGGCAATGTGTGGGATGAGCGAATGGAGCACGTCGCAGTCCATCTGGAAGGCGCAGCCAACGAGACTGAGCCACCCGTTCAATTTGGTGGTCCTGATGATGACGCCTTGACAGATTGGGCGTCGAGCAAGGCCGTCAGTGTCATCCGCAGGACTGCCAATGGAGGGTGGGAGCTGTGCAAGCCTCTCCGGAGCATCAAGGTGGGCCTGGGAAATTTCCCCAGCTACGATGCAACGCCCACCGAAGAAGACTAATGTTATGCTTATGATATGATGGCGTTTTTATATATAGTCTTGTGTTTTTTGTGTGTTTTTTTTGGCTTTATCATTTGGATTCGGAGTGTGTTTCTTTTTCTCTTTTCTTTTCTTTGTGTTTTGGATGGAAATAAAGAGCGTGATGATAACGTAACCCCTCACATTTTGAGACCGGCATTGGCCGTGTCGTGAGAGTACTTATGAGAGCCCCATTTCGGCAAAAGGACAAAAAAAAGCTGGTAGCAGGTAGCGAGTATTTAATTGGATCATATATACATATACGTGTGCGTATAAGCGCAGCCTTGCGCAGTCAAAAGTGAATTAAATGTGGTAATAAGGTTCAGGCTCGGACCGACTGGGGCCCACCGCTGACCAGGAAAGGTCACCAGTTGGACACTGCGCAGCCTTATTTTAGTTCCCCAGCCTGATCAGGAACTAAGACCCTGTCTTTTGGACCCTGAGGTTGGTTTCAGTTACCGAGCTCGGCTCCAACGGTGTGGTTCAATGTGTGAATCGCGGTGATCTTTGTCGATCATCACATTACCATGATGAGTTCAACCTTGTGTGTACCAAGGGAGCTCACTCACGGATAAGAAGCAATCAAACAGATGTCAAGACGAGAGAAACCTAAGGCTCCCGAAACAACCTAAGGCCCGTGCTCGCGCTTGCTCTGAGAGCGTTTGTTTGCTAACTAACTAACACCTGATAACATTTGCCGACCAACTTTCGGCATTAAAGGAACGAGGGCATCGTTTGCCCGGAATTTCTCTCCTCAACTTCTCATCGATCTCCAAGACCAGCTTTGTTCAAATCACAGGCTAGATAAAGGACACCACCACGCATCGCTATCATTTGAACTGTCGGACAAAGCCTCCATCACCACCGCTGTCCTCATCCATGGCTGCCAACCGACCTCCAGAAGGTGCCTACCGCAATTCCCTCGATGCTGCCCCTTTCAAAGCCGATGCTATTCTCAAAAAATTAGCTGCACGCCCCCGTTACTTGGCAGAGAATGACCAAATTGCGTACACCGCGGATCATCCGCTGGTCCTGAGCCTTCGACGCTCCCTTGGTTCTATTCAGGATATTCGCTGCCATTTGTGTGCCTACTACGACTTAAGCTCTACTAAGATGACGCACAAGACAAAATATCGCACGCACCGACCCGAAGCAAAGGATGCTGAGCTGTGGTTCGAAATTTTCCGTCAGTACCAGGCACAAGGCGGCGGACCAGGAGCTCAATGCCCTCATTGTCGGTTTCCGCTTCAACTGTGCAAGCGCACCGTCTACCGCGAGCAGATGGAGGCCAAATATGGCAACGAGATTGAGACATGAAAGGACCACGGCATTCTATACAACGAAGAAAGATGCGACTGGGTCAAAGACATGTGTCCAGCTGATAGCGCTGCACTGGCAGTTGGTGGTCGTCGACCCAAAACCGGTGTGAACGAGCTGGGCTACAACATTCTGAACGCCATGGGTTGGGAGGATTGGGAGGGACTGGAGAGCACTGGGCCGGGCGCTGTTAAAGAATGGCTCGAAGGGAATGACGACATTGATGGTTTGCGATGCCCGCGGCTACTGAAGCTTTTCTTTTTACTAGAAATGGCGATCTGGTCTCGGAGCGGTGGATATCTTGACGCAAAGACAAAGTTTGAAGTAGGAAATAGCCAGTTTGGACGGTTTTACAGAAAAGCAAGTCGACTGGGAGGATCAGACAGTATGTGGGAAACGGGAGAGGTTGGTGAGACATTCAGTCAAGTCCCCAAAATTTACATCTCTGAACCACGCCAAGACAACAGTAGAGAATTTGAATGCATAAATCGTTTCCGCCAAATAAGTTGGCTATGAAGCTTGATCAATCTGAGATCTCTAGATCACATCCTGCCAACCAACCACTAACTCTACCCAGTCCAATAGTGATTAATGGCCAATATCCCGTCCATAAGAACAGATGAGGTTGTGATCTATCCCATCTATAGTGATCTAATGCAGTTTGCACACTCTTGGCCTGGACTTTAGTGCGCGAAGTTCCTGGGAAGTAAGCGATTTGTCAATATATTTTAGCTGAGAATCACAAACATTGGCGGGAGTTCTCTGACGGCTTTGTGCCAGTGTCCTGAGTCGATGTAGAGGTGGCCTTGTCTCGAAATGCCACAGTATCCATTGTTGAACTTGCACAGGTAGCCTTTGTAGAATCACTGGCATTGGGCTTGGAGGAATTGCTGGTCCAGAATGCATCACCAAACTCTCCTTTGTTGATTATTAGCGATATAATATCATCATAATAACTTTTTAAGTCAAAAACCCACCATTTAGTTTAATTAAGTCGAGGTAGCCCTTGGGCGCTGACATTTTGCACGCGTCAATAGGAATTATTGAAAAGCCTCTTCAATCTGTTATTGCCTTTCCAAACTTATTTATATTCATATGGAACAACCATTACAGCTTCAAAATATTTAATCGGCCAAAATAATGGCCTCAACTACGGACCTTGAATTCAACCATGATTGCCTCTAAGCCATCTTGCAAAGTCGATCCTGGTTGAATTTCATCCTGATTTGGTGGGTCTAACGGCCCAGTTTGACAAATGGGCGTAAAGGCCTCACGAGACTTTGGTTAGTCAAAGAAGACCACCTGCATTCCTTAACGTTGCAAGGGTGAATGATTGAAAGTAGGACTTGGCGCTAATGTGTGAAATGATACATTAAAAAGGCCTCATTTTAAATGGAAAAACAAGGCTCCCACCAGTTGTAAAAGCCCAACTAGAAATGCAGAGCCTCGTAATGGCCTCACTGTGGCTTAAACTGGTGGTGGGGCAAATAACCATCTTGCCTTCTGAATGGTGGGAGCAAATTTGAAAACAGCGGTATGAAGGTTGAAGCATGCCATTGGCCCAGAATATCATACTTGCCCCTAGGTACGTACTTAATGGCCTCAAGGAAACGCAGGGTGTCAGTGCTGCTGACAAAGGCACCCAGCTTTAAAAAGACAAGTATTCCCCGGTCTTGAGCATGTAACCTGTCAGACTCGCCATCTCAGCACTAGGTTTTCTCCTTACGGAGAGCCTCTGGGGGTTTAGAGGCGGCAACACACAACTATCTTCCCATAATTATTTCTTTTGCCTGTTTAACTTACTTCGTTCATTCGGTGAGATTGCGAGGGCCGCACCCTCGCGCTCCCCATTCAACGTCACCATGAGGATCATCAACTAGCGAATGGAGAAAGCAGTCCCTGGTGGACCCTAAGCTTGGATTTCTTTTGCAACGCCTGTCGTTCTTTACATGACCAACACTCGCACATCTGCGGTTCCACGGCTCACGACTCAATTATCCCTGATGTAACAAAGCACTGCCTAGAGGACTCTGCGACCATCAATCCTAGCTCCATCTCTGGGGCAACATTGGAGGAAAACCTCTTCACTGCGTCCTCGGAAAGGATGTCGCAAGCATTGTCAATACCCGCACCACTCGCAATTCCAACAAGCGTCACATGTCGACCTCCCGGCTCGACACTGCCTGAGCATGATGCTCAGTCAGAGGTCCCTTCTGCGGTTGAACCAATGCCGTCTCCTGTCCGTGGGACACCTCACTCTGCGTTCTCAATTTCTACGTCAATCACGCCCTCACCGAGCGCCCAGTCAACAATAGCGCCGCACGTGAGCTCAATAAAAGGATTTGACTGTCAGTATGGGTGTTCGCTCTCGTTCAGGTCAAAAAAGGACCGTGACAAACACCATGTCTCCCAGCGGCATCAGCCACAACTGTATGGCAGGAATGTACAAGCCTCAAATCAGTGTGGATGTGGTAAAGCTAACCCTCGGGTTGACAACCATACACGACATGTGCGAAATTGCACAAAACTGGCTATAGTGCCATTCAAATGCGCCAGTGGACACTGTCACGACTCCAAAGAAGCATATTTGAATCATTTTAGGGATGTGAGAACGGGCTGTGGAAAACGACGCGGCCGCCCACTACGATCATAGCGGTGTATGGAGTTACCTGATTCGATTCTCTTTTTCAACCGTTTTTTCCCTTTTGTCTTAGCCCGGAAGGTCGGGCGGTTAACGGTGCATGCGGCTCACGTCGCTAGAATCTTTGAACAGTGCGATTTTTAACAATTTCCTTTGTTTGGGCTCAATTGCAGGCAAAATCTCTATGATCGTGGTTCGATGGCCAGTTGCAAAAGACAGGGGCTGCATTTTCTGAGTTATGATGATCTGGTTCTCCGAAGCTCAGTGGTTAAGAGCTCAATTGTTCTGTAGCTAGAAGCGAACGACAGCTGTTTCAGCCGGAGACACGATTCCAGGAGAATCGAACCTAAGATCTGAAAGGTGGGTTTATAGTGGAATAGGAAACTGGATAAGCAGCGTAGCGCGCTGGGCGGAAAGATATGATGACGGAGAGTAATCGGCTCTTTGTTCTGGACAATCTAGGCCCTGAAGGCAGCTTTTTCAACACAAGGGCCTATGGTCTAAACAATTTAGATTTATAGATTTCCCGCGAGGGACGACCTTTTCAACACAAGGTAATTAGAAAGCCATGCATTAGTAGCTATTTTATTGATGTTATTTGTTAATTTGTAACCGGGGTGGAAATTGCCCCCATGATATAACCCACGAACGTATGGCTGGCAGTCTGTCACAATCATATTACAATTAACACGCGTTGAGGCATTGCAGAGTAGACGTTAAACGTAAAGGTTGTCACTAATTGACCTGCTACAAAGCTAAGCAATAAGCGTCGCAACCGCGATGCTGAAACCTTCTGAGGGTGCGTTAGATGAGCAGCATCACAAACCCACCACATTGGTTGCTGGTTACTCATGCGGCGACTAAGTCGTGCAGCCGGCGTGGAACACCAGTTGACGTGTCAACAGATCCTATGTCTGCAGTGTGATGGCATGGCTTTGGACTTGCATAACCTCCAAAATGGGCAATTAGCCCCGCAGAGAAACCTAGCACAAAGAAAGCGTCTGTTAATATGGGACAGCTGTCATGACCTCTGTCCATTTTCCAACCAATTTACAATAACTTAATGGCTGCACAACATCTAACTTCTCTTGACTGAGTCCGTAAAAATGTAAAATGAGATACCTGGTTAGAAGGCAGCGATGTTTAAAACGAGGCGCTGTGAATGCAAAAGCAAGGTTCGTGTAACAAGAAAAGTAAAAACTATGACGTGGTGAAAGGGATGTAGGTCATTTATTTAACTAAACTGGCTCAGGATCAGCCCTACAAGTGGTACAAAAAAAATTAGAAAGCGGAAAAGGCCAAAAAAAGATAGCACTTCTCAATCATGAATAGTGTTTATAGGAAAAGCCCGATGCGGGGGTCGAACCCGCAACCTTGAGATTTCGTGTACTCGTAAGAGTCTCACGCTCTACCGATTGAGCTAACCGGGCGTGCTGCGCCCGGGCATCTGGCCCGTTGACGTTGAAGGCAGAGGTGAAAATCTTGCTTATGAGGGAATTCCATCATGCGCCGGTAGCGTTGTTTCTCAAGTCTGGTTGGCTCACTGCGTACTAAGTGGGTACCTGGCCAAGGTTGGTGAGGGGCGCAGTCTACCACTTTTTCGCCTCTTTTCCACGCGCCCCGCGTATTCAGTCAGGTGCTGCTGACAGACTAAAAAAAGCCAGAGGCAACCAGCCTGAGCAACTACAATCCCAAGCACCATAAATTCACAGTGACTAACATTCAGATTGAATAAATATAATTGATGGTTTTAATGATGAAATTTTTTTCAAGTTCCTTTCTCTAAATAGATGCTACAATCACATATGCTTTTGAACATAATTGTTCATGACTAGAATTCAGATGATGCTGTCCTCCAGGGTAATAATGTACTGCCTCAGCCCCGAACTGACATGCTAATATCGTCAACATCAACCACTTGGCCCATAAAACTCATTATGAAGGCGTGGTTAACAGTTTTTTTCTTTCTTTTTTTTTAGAAGAAGAAAGGCATGTCCAACTCCAAACCCCAACTCGTTCAATGTCACAAAGCGGAGCGCAACATATTACGGAATTGGGAACATTCCACACCCATTGACTAGTTGGTTGATCGCCCCCCTGCATCAACGACTTACCAAAAGCACGATCGGGTAACCAGGCCGAGGAGCTTAGCGCCGTTGGTAACGAAGGCACAGGTACTCAGCCAACTTCGGGCGATGCCGATCTGCTGACGCCAAGACGGAGTGACGTTTCAGCCCATTCAGCTCATACAATTCTTGGCCCCCGCAGAAGTCTCCTGATCTGTCAGAAAAAAATTAACCCTCTGGTCAATTTGTAGCGCTTAGGATCCGCTCAGCCTCAACCCAACGTAGCACCTGAGCCAATGGAGAAGAAACGTGTGCGCCTAATGCTAGATCGTATTGCTTTTGAACAAGAAAGTTTATTTATTCCACACATCCTTAGATCTGGTGTCTAAGGCGCCTGTCCTTCTCGACGGCCATGGAAAGCCAAACTGAATTAATCACTCAGAGAGAGGCTCCTAATAGAGCTTCTCTCTGGCACGCCTGTTGGCTGTGGGTGAAGGAGATTCTCGCGTTATTTATGTCCTTTGCAGCCTTGATAGGGATGGTGATACTTCTTGCCAAGTTCAACAATGCATCGCCGTTTGAGTGGTATGGGCTAACTCTCAATGCTATTATATCCATACTATCAGTGACTCTCAAAGTTTTCCTAATTTTTGCGGTCACTGAATGCGTTGGCCAATGGAAATGGATTCTCGGTTCCCTCGGCGATAGGAGCCTGGTGGAGTTTGAGCAAATCGATCTCGCGAGCCGAGGCCCACTCGGAAGCTTGTATATTTTTGGAGGGATAAAAACACCGTGAGCAGCCCCAGAACTGCTTTTCTGGCCAATTAACACAATACTGACTGCTGGCTAGGTGGACGTTGCGACTTGGAGCACTTGTCATCATACTGGCCGTGGCCCTAGATCCTTTCTCGCAACAGCTGCTTCAAATTAAGCAAGAGATACAGTACTTACCATCGGGTAACTGGACGCGGTCTAGTAAAGCCTTTGCAGCACGGGCAGAGGTCTGCAAAAGTGGCAGCTATGATTATCGGACTGATGATGATGATGCGAAGAAGAGCGACCGGATATACAAAACAATCCCGGAGACCAACTTTACTATGCAAATCGCCATTCTAAATGGGCTTTATGGCCTGGACTACGGAACTCCAGTTCATTGCCCGAGTGTAAACTGCACTTGGCCATCTTTTGACACCATAGGCGTTTGCAGCAAATGTAACGATGTGACAACCAAACTCAAGAAAGTCCCAGGCTTTGTCAAGGTTCTGCAACGCATGGCCTCGGATGATGGTATGATTGACGACGAGGAAGAAGTTACTGCATGGGCACTCCCAAATGGCCATTTCATGGCGAATACGAACGACGACACTGGGATATGGCCAGGGCAGTTGAGTGGCGCCTATGATCAAGCTTACGCGATGACGGCATTCGGCACAGGAGACCCTGGAAAGACAGTCACAATGCAGGACCTGGATGCCTTAGTTTGGTCTACGAGCGTTATTCAAGTTGACCCGGACAAAGAAAGTACTGGGCGGTATTGGCTGGACCAGCCTATAGTCGCCACTGAGTGCGCCATCTACTATTGTGTGAAGAGAATTGAGATATCAATCACCAACAATGTCATTAATGAGACTTCTTATGAGCGAACTGACGCTGTCTTGATGCCGGACTCGTTCAGAACTGCGAGTAGGAGTGACTTTTCGCCGGGCAGATACACAGGCACAAAAAAGACGCCGAACGGAATGCCGCTGATGGCTTGGAACGAGACTTTGGCAACGGCATGGCAAGGGGATGGCTTTTTCAACTTTCCCAACAACAGCTCTGAAACAGTTTATAATGTCACCTTGGAAACAGTCATCACTGTTGGTTCCTACTTTGACAGCATTCTTCGAGTCAACATTCCACAATTGGAAAAGGCTCATTCAGAAATCTCTAAACTTCTAGGAAAAGATGCCGTCGGGTTCAATGGCTATTATGGGTTTATGGATTTGCCTGACACAGGCCGAGGTCAAAAGGTGCTTCCAAAGTGGCTCACACCTATGGTCCCAGATGGCCAAAACAGAGTCAATGAAACGTTTCAGTCACTGGCTAAAACGATAACAAACGAGATGCGTCAGAATGATTACAGCTTTTCCTTTACTGAAAAGAGCATCCAGTTTACCGACAACTCAGTCGAAGGCAAGATAGGCTCCGTGTTGACATTTTATCGAGTTTCCTGGCCTTGGATAGCCTTTCACATTACAATTTTGGTCGGAGGTATCATGTTCCTTTTGATGACAATCATGTATTCACGAGTGGGAAAACGACCCCGCCGCATACCTCCGATATGGAAGACGAATTCGTTGGCTGTCCTCAAACAGGGCTCGGTAACAGGTGGGATTTTGGCGAGTGCATGGACATTGGGGCAAATAAACAAGGTCGCCAAAGCTGGACATGTAATGGAAGTTCCTTTGGAGGAGGAAGAGATGCTTTTGAGGAAAAGTAATGACTTGAACAGGGCTGACCAGTCTCGTGGTTCAGAATTCAGTCGCTCAACATCACGAAATTAGATATCCTTACTCTTAGATCGCTATGTATCGTTTAGACTGGATATTTGGAGCATTTACAAAAGTACAATAGATACTCTGTCTGCTCTTTCTTCGGTTCTGTCTTAAGTCTTCATAATAAGTCTACAAAAGATGGTTGTTGGCATCAACAATTCTTATCAAGATGCTAGTTTCCCAAGCTAAAACACTAACGGTGATTTCCTTTTCTCTCTTGGACTATTTTTTGATACAAGTATCCAATCCGACGTAATCTTCCCCCACTCAACTGATTGAATACACTACAAAATCCTCACAATAGTGTGAAATGTGGCAGTGAAGTTGACCATATCCACCACCTCTGGCGACTTTATGTGGGATTAGATGGCACAGACTTGACCAAAGGCTATATTATGTGCTATCATGGTCATCGAATCCTCTAAAAAGGGCCAGAACGATACTATGGACCAAGGTGTCTTAAATTGGGCGTCTGTTGCCTAACCATGCAAGCCCACGTGACTATAGTCACCCTTAGCCCCCAACTGGTGTGGCCTTGAAGTAATTCACTCAAACAAGCCTATTCTCCATCATGAAGATTGAACGCATTCCATATCAAGATGCTGTCAGTCTCTCGCCAATAAGCAAAGACGGTGCCCAACATATAAGCATCTTCGAAACATTTGGCGTCGAAGGATGCCTCCTAGACTGTGAAGCGTGGAAGCCTCGACAGGATGTGTCTAGCCGGCGAACAACAACGCAGGCCCTTGGCAAAAGTGCTGTCCAGAAACAACGCCAAACTCTAAAGCCTGGGGGACGCGTTCTGAACAGCCTTCTCCAATCCAAAAGAGAACCCTTTAAGTTGAAAGACCTGCAAGCGTCAGTAGATAAGGGCTGCGGATGTTGTCGTTTCTTCAGCCAATTATTCACCGCCCTAATCTCAACACATAGTGTGCTAGTCCCGGAGAATCTTGTATTAGAATGGGTCCGTTACAGCTTCCTTTTGAACATAAAAGATGAACAAAGTGGACAAATCTTTTCGTATCAACTTTTTTCTCCATTAGGTTTGTTTAGCCCGACCTGATAAACCACTTACAGTTCACTAATACCACTTCAAATGTAGGAGCCGGAATAATAATCCAAGGGTCACAATTTGCGGCTGTGCTTCAAGGCGATACCTCCTCTTCCTCGTCATTTGAAAAGGCAGATGAATGGATACAAGAGTGCAAGACATCTCATGGGCAGTGTGGAACTGGCTCCAATGTTCCTCTTCCAAATCGGTGCCTTGATTTAGAGCCACTAAATAGAACCAATGAAGTGGAAATCAAACTTGCCGAAACTGAGGGTATTATTGGCACGTATGCATGCCTATCACATTGCTGGGGCAAGGATCCGAAGCCAATCGAAACGAAAACCGACACTCTCAACGATCATTTGCAGTTCATTGCTTGGCCTAAACTTTCCAAAACTTTCCAAGACGCCATAACAATAGCTCGAAAACTCGGTATGCGGTATTTGTGGATTGACTCACTCTGCATCATACAAGACTCGAAATTGGATTGGCAGATCTAATCTGGCAAGATGGCCGACATTTATCAAAACAGCTTTATTACAATCGCAGCAGTCTCCTCGCCAGACTCTCGTGGCGGATGCTTCTCTCCTGACAAGAAAGAGGACATATGCTTTCGGATCGAGGCAGACGGCGTCAACATTCAACTGGGCGCGCGATATTGCGAAGGCACAGGGCCAGCGACAGACATGGACGGCTTCGCTCAATCGCTCCCTCTTTTTACAAGGGGATGGATCTATCAAGAGCGCATGCTATTCCGAAGGATGCTCTACTGCAACCACCGCGAGTTCCAATTTGAATGCAGAGAAATGGAGGCCTGCGAATGCGGGAACAGATTTATGCCCCCTCATGTGGTCCCTGGGACACAGGCTAGCGAGGGAATGTTGCAGGGAAAAGATCAATATGCTCAGCTAGAGAAATTCCAAGGCACAAGTGGAAGATTTTCGCCGATGCAACTTGTTCAGCACTGGCAGAAGAGCGTGGCACAATATACCAAGCTTCGTCTCACGAAAGGCACCGATAAGCTACCAGCGCTGTCTGGGTGCGCCAAGGATATTAACCGCTTCACAGGGGATGAGTATCTTGCAGGTATTTGGCGCTCAAAGATTGCCGAGGGCATGTTGTGGGTCGTCAAAACTCCAGTGAACAATCCTCGCCCTGAGGACTGGAGAGCTCCAGCTTGGTCATGGGCCAGCGTTGATACATCGAATGGGATAGACTACATTTATACTCTGAGGACGCGGACACGAAAAGCATTCCAGGACAAAGTCGAAGAGGCGAGCTGTGTCCTCGCTGGTGCCGATACCACGGGAGCTGTCGAGTCTGGATTTATTTCATTGCGAACTTCTCTTTGCCCGGCGTATTTGCGTCGAATTTGCCGCCGGTGTGCGACATCAAGGAGCCGAGTCGTTTATACCATCGAATACGATCGGTGGCTTTCCACGCGAAGTCCCGGCGTGAAACCTTGTGCGCCAGAGGGGATCAAAGGGCTGGATATAGGGTCTGCGTCTCTGAGCTTTTATGCCGACTTTAAATACGATGATCGAGTAGACTTTGATTTCATCGATACTGGAAAAGACGTTGGGTGCAAACATGCGCGCGTGTTTCTACTCCATCTCTATGACAACCAGTCACCCAGTTCAGCAGTCATCACCGATTTCTTCATCGTACTGAAGCCGGCGCCTCAATCAACCAGAAACTCATATGTGAGGATTGCAGTTATCAGCATCGAGTTCAAGAATTGGACCGAACGAGAATCGTGGTTCGGAAGCGTGTTTGATGTTGTAGCTGAGAAGGAAACGCTGGTGACTCTTGTTTAGTGGCAATGGGGGTGTTGGATAGCGGGATGCGTTTTGGTTTCATCCCATGGGCAATGGGATCGAAGTAAGGACATATTGAAACCTTGTAGGCTTATCTCATATTACTCACTCAATCTACACAATTTGCACGATACATTCGGCATCTCGTTTGAGCTCCCTAACTTCCAAATCATGGCTGAGTGTGGCAAAGCGGATAGATAGTACAGATTTCCAAAGGCCTAATCAACCATGCCAATGGACTTACTACTACTACAGATAGAAAACACATTCTATAGAAGAAGGGGAGCTGGTAAGAACAGAATTTGGAACGGATATTCGTCGAGATTTTTCATGGACAAGAAGATAATTGGTGTCTCGACAAAGTCTATCCCTAAAGCAATATTCCCATCCCCGAGAGTAACCTCAATGACGTGCGTAATTACGGATAAATTTTATTTCAGTTAGTTCAGCATATTATTTTGAAGCCTGGTCAAAGATGCTTCAATAAGACCCTCATCTTTCGCATACATCATCACCGTTATCGGCTCGTTTCCGAGTGTGGAGACGTGACAGGGACAATAACCTTGCCCGGCTATGATCATCCCATATGCCTACCCCACTACAATTACCAATTAGTTTAAAAGCGGGCAACAACCAGATAAGAAAAAGTTTATAAGGAACTTCATACTGGCCTCAAATTTTTTTTCCCACCGCAACTCAATAGCCATTGTCTTTCACACCAAAAATAACAGGATGCATTGGTTTTGGGTCACCACTTGCTTCTTTATGAGTTGGACGTCGGCAGACGCCCGCCCTAAAAAGCTCATTATAGACACGGACCTCTTTAGTGATGTCGAGTGAGTCCCGTGCTAAGATGCCTCAGCCTTGTTTCTAACTGTGGGCAGTGACGCTGGCGCGCTGTTGCTGGCCCTCACCCACAAGGACGCGGATGTTTTGGGCGTCAACATTAATTATCCATCTGTATACGGTGGCCTAGCAGCGTCCACCCTGCTGGGATACTATAATCACTCAAATGTTCCTGTTGGCGTGAAGCGACCCTTCTCCAACGTGACTTACTTCGACGACTACACGTTTGAGAACGGGGAGTACGTCAGTAAGGTAGCCTATAATTGGCGCGACTATGCATCGTTACCCTGGGCAGACATCAATGGAACATGGGATCCAGTAGAACTCTATCGAAAGCTTCTCTCGGAACAAGAGGATCAAAGTGTGACGATTGCAAGCATTGGCTTTTTTGATAACGTAAGCAGTTTGCAAAAGATCAATAAGAAAGAAATACTAATGTCCGTTGCTTATGTAGCTTTCAGGGCTTTTGTCCTCATCTAGCGATGGCTACTCGTCCCTCTCGGGCGCCGAATTGGTGCTGGCCAAGGTGGAAGAGCTCGTAATTATGGGTGGGGCGTACCCTTCGGGCCGTGAATACAACTTCTTCGGCTACAACGCAACCTCGACAGCTCATGTCGTTAACAACTGGCCGGGTTTGGTCACGTTTTCTGGGGATGAAGTGGGCCACAATGTGTGGTCTGGGGCAGAACTGACAAACAAGGGTCCCAAGGGCGACCCGGTCCGTGCAGCTTACCTTTGGTACAAGTATTACTTACCCCTTCTTCAGATCGGGGCTGAGCTTAGCTGACAGCGATCTAGCGGGTGCAATAAGCCGAGAAATTCGTGGGATCCGCTTACGATACTATATGCCATCGAAGGCTTGGGACATCTCTTTGAGTTTGGAGAGCAGAAGGGGCACAACTACGTGAGTTCGAATGGCAGCAACGAGTGGAAGCTAGAGTGGGATGGCCCGCCGCAGCGTTACTTGAAATTAGCCGTCACCAATGAGACAGCTGGCGAGGCGTTGGATGAGTTATTTTTAAAAGGGGCGGAAAGCGCTAGCCGTTATTAGACACGATGAAGTCATAATGAGTGAGGAAGCAAGACAATAGAGTTGGCATGGCCAAGAAAGAGCCCAGCAATGATGGGGAACTGGCTGAACATTATTGTACGAGGTGTTTGAGCGCGTGCACCGCCCGTATTGGGCATATACGAGGCACGTTTGGCAGGCTGCAGATCTCGAGGGGCCCAAAATTAGAGTTGGGGAACATCGTCGCCGATCATGGGGACCCCCAATCCCCCCAATCAATATGCAGTGCGCGCTATTGGAAATGTGAGACATTAGGGGTGCAGTGAGGGTCTGCAATGGGTTTGCGATTCCGCGCGAGGAATTCGGAGGCCGAGCGAGTGTGGACAGAAAGCGAGCGGGAGGGAGTAAAAAAAATTAAGAAAATGAATAAGCAGCCTCTCTCTAAAAATGGGAGCAAACAAGGCTTAGACGCAGGACAATTGTCAATTGCCGCTTGCATTGAGACGGCGTCGGCGAGAGTACAGTAATCGGGGACCAAAGAATGCCAAGACCATAATTAAACGAAACGGAGGAACTGTCACGTGGAAAGAGGGGGAAGCATTCAATCAATATCGCGGCGTAAATGCCTATTGCCATTTTTTTTTAGGCGGTTACAGATTGCAGCCGGCCCGTTGGGGCGCCTTAATCATGGGTGGAAATGATGACAACCTTATCGCGCATGGCGGCATCTTTCTTTGTTGGTTATCTTCTTGTCGGATCGTCACGGCAGCCTGCCCTTGGTCGGGATCCTAGCCAGTGACTCTCTCTGCTCAGCAGACCGCTTGGCGTTGGAAGGGGGGAGAACACGCAAGTTGGTTGTTCTTTTGAGGCAATCGGATATTTGGTCTTGCGACCACAAGCCAATAAAACGTCCTCAGAGTCCGTCGACACGAACAGCTAGAGAGCGAGGCTATCCCCAATGTGGAGGGGTCAGCTTACGCGGCGGAGGCAGCGCGACTCGGGGGGCTGAAGCCATCACAGCCAAAGTCCCAGGCTAGGCTGCAACTGCCATGGCCCAGAGGGCTAGCGGGCACATCCACGACGCCACATGGCAAGGACAAACGGGGATTTGGAAAAATTGCCGTCCCTGTACGGATACGCGGAATTGCCACGTCGTATCGCGTCGGAATCGCGTTCCCGGTCTGGCATTCTCTCCCTTGGCGCCGTGTCTTGTCCTCCCTTGGCGGCTGCCATCCATTCCCGCCCAGGCTAAAGTCATGCTCTAAACGAGCAAGATGCGCTGCCGATGCCAGGTTACAGATGTGTGTGGACGGGAATTCCCACCACCTTGGTTGCTTGGCCCTGCCCAGCCCAGCCCTGCGCCGCTGCTGCTGCTGCTGCTGCACCCCTTTCTCCACCAGTTGCCGCTAGGCTGGATAGCGCCGCGCGAGGTGGCTACGCTAAAACCAATAAAATGGTGTTAGCGCCGTTGGAACCTGATGTTATCACTGGCCGCGGGCCATTGCTTTTTGACAGCCGCACCTGAATTTCTCTCGTTGGTGATCCGCCCCCTTGGTTATATAGCCAATACAATTCCCGCGTGTCTGCTGGCATTCTTGACCATGGGTTCCGTGCTCCTGTGGCTGGTGGCACCTTGACTCTCGTTGATCTTCTATATTACTTTGCTCAGTCCCTTGCCGCTCTTTTACTTTTTATGCATTTGCAGCTCTTGCTCGTATCCAACAGTCGTTCATTCTACACTCGTTTAAACTGCGATCGCCATGGGTCTTCCCGGCTTCTCTAAGGGCGGGGCTCGCTCGTCCAGGACGGCAGCCCTCTCCATCGGCAGCCTTGTCATCATGACCATCATCATCGGCCTGTCCTACAGTCGAGCCGACTCATGGGTCTTGTCCATGCCTGAGTAAGGATCTCTCTCTGCGTGCCTTGTCTGCAGAACATCTCTAATCCCTCTCCATAATTAGAGACGGCTCTGCCCCAGCCGACGTTGATGGCAACCCCGTAGCTGCGCCCACACCCATCAAGGAGAACGAGGCCGCGCGCCAGCTGTTCCTAAACTACATCCTCAACTCCCGCATCTCAGTCGATTCTCACAGCTACATTCCCTACGGCGCCTTTGGCACAAATCTGTCGGGCGACCCTATCTGGACGAAGCCTTTGGGCGAGGACATCTGCATCATCGACCTCGACAACCGCCCTCGCAACGAATCGGGTGAAATTTTTAGCGAGCAACCCATGACCTGGGATGAACCCCGCGACATTGGCGGCCAATCACTCGGTGTGCTGAACCACTGGCTCTACTGTATGACCACCACTACCCCTTGTCCCGTGTGCACTGTCTGCATTGACAGTGTCTCCACGCTATCGTCAAACTAAACAATGAGCTAACTGTGTGTGACCTTCTAGCCAAGATCCATGGTTACAAGTACTACTACGTCCAAATCGTTGAGCCCGAGGACCGCCGCTCGTCTTGGCTCAAGGCCCCCATCATCGCCAACATCCTCAGAAAGCACCAGACCTGCATCTACCTCGACGGTGACGCTGTCTTTACTCACCTCGACTTGCCCTTTGAGTGGTTGATGAACTACTGGAAGATCGACCCCGCCAAGGACCTAGTCGCCCTCGCCCTCGACCCTGCTGGCAAGGGCAACCACGATTTGTCTGGCAAGACGAACCACAACACCGGATTCATGATTGCCCAGAACCACCCAACAACCTACGAAATCATGCAGGACTGGTGGGATTGCCCCAACCCCAACGGCAAGCACCCTGGCTGCGACTTCTTCAACTTCCGTGCTGCTCCTGGCCGACCCAGTGACCAGGGCGGCTGGGGTTCATATGTTAGATACAGCTTCCCCGCCAACATCAAGTCGCTCAAGTGCACCGAAGCCAACGGTTTCCCCGAGAGCAGGTCCGGCTGTGACGGAAAGTTCATTAGCCACTTCTGGACCGGCAAGCACACCTGGATCAAGCTCAAGGTCGGCTCGCAGCTCCCTGGAGCCGCTCTAGAGATGTTCCACCAGCAGTTCCTCGACGAGAAGGAGTCCTTCTACGTTGACCAGGACGACCTGTTCAACATCACAAACCCTGATTTCTCAGCACCACCACCTAGACAAGTGAATGAGACCCAAGTCCAGCCATGATAAAGGACTTATCGAGGGAACACTTGAAAGGTTAATGTAATCATTGTTAACGGCCGCACTACGCATTTTCTTGTACATACTACATCATTTACAAAGCCTATTTTCTTTGTTATGCAGGAGCCAAATGGCTGTCAACCCACCCGTCGCCGGGTCCCTGCTCAAGCTCTTATTGGTATATAATTTCTAAAAAGGTCGATGGTGATATGACGATATTCAAGATTTCAATTTCTCCCGTTCTGGTAAAAAGCCAAAAGAAAAGCCACTCTGGGAAGGCTCCTTTTTCGTGTTTCCAATCATGCCCCTGATCAGGCCCTCTGCGGTATACTAGTCGAAGAGAGTAGCCTTAAAAGTGATTAGGCCATAAACCGGGAGGCAGCTAAGGAAACTACCACGTCACCGGCTGTCGCACTGCGAACCGTTGCCCCCTGAGTCATGACTAGAGTAAATTTTTCCAACTAATGGTTGCTAATAATTTAAGCTTACCCTAAAGTGAATTTTTTGTTTGGTAAAACGGTAGGGATATTAGTTCATCTTAGTCTGAATAGTAATGATCGTCCGAGGGGGAATCGACAACAAAGCTATGCACGCTAACGAGCACAGGTGAGACCTTTGATGGTGTAGTGAGTGTAAGGTTCACCTAAATTGTAATGACTAAATCACTGTGACATCGTGAACTAAATCTAAAGACGGAAAAGGCGAGTCTCTGACAGCATGATGACGAAAAGCCCATTCTCACAAGAATTGTTCAATTGATCCCTTGCAAGTCTGCTATAGGGTAGCTGATATGTGCCAAAGGTCCGCTAACCGCTGATGGATTATAAACAAAAGATGTATTCTAACAAGGCGACAGTTACCCTGCGTTATCCGCTATGTCACTATATTTTCCGTGATTTCTTATGCAGTCTGATAAAAAGCAGTAGCAATCTCCATAAAGTAGTCCACACTCTGCAAGTTGTAATTGCTGGGAGGCTGCGGTGTGTTGAGACCAATCATTTTAAAAGTACACCCACTTGTAAGATTACCGCCTTCTTTTTTCCCGGAAGAACTAGTGTTATATGTTTCGGCAAAACGATCATCGATCCAAGATAGCCATAACTGCTGGGTAGCATAAAGTACGGGGAAATGGTTTGAGTCCTCGACCTTGACATAGTGCAGCCCCTCCTCATTAGAGCTTTTACAAGTTCGATTGACATATGATGACGTTAATTGAGGAATCACGGCTTGGTCTGCGGTTCCTTAGAGAACCAGCATTGGACCCTTGAAATCTTTGCCACCTGCGACTGTGAGATTGGCAAATCGCGACGCCAAAGTTGAGTTGAGAAAGTTTTGGTTGATGAGAGACAATGCAGGGTTCTCGGCCATGAGGTTCCCTAGTAACTGTGAATATCCAGGGTTGCAGCTCGAGACATTTTTAAGCAATGCATCAAACTTGATGCCTTTTGGGCTGAGAATTTCAGAGAGAAGAGTTTCGGGATAAAGGCTGCGTATGGCCTGGGCTATTTGGACAATTTGAACATCCAAATTATTAATTCTGAACTGCTCGATTGCGTTGGTGATGGGAGCAGCAGCGATGGCTCCGAGATACCCAGGAATCTTGGCCTTGACTTGGTTCTGAGCTGCGGCCCATGCAGCCGCACCGTCTTGGGAGTGACCAAAGACGACAAATTCCTGAGTTAACTTCTCGGGGAAGGCGGAGTAGGCAGCCTGCGCCGCATAGAGAACATCATTACCCGTGGAAGGAGACGCGACATACTGATGGATGATGTCCTCTCCTGCCGAGTTTTTGGGTACACCCAAGCCCGCATAATCCGAAGCAACGACTGCGTACCCCGATAGTGCAAGCTCGTAAGGGACACCGTACTGATAGAAGAGATTTCGGAAGTGTGATGGCGCGCATTCTGCATAAACACCCGATGTTCCATGTGCCCAGGAGACCATGGGTGTCTTCTTGGCCGCGTTGCGGTTAAGATATGGCCACAAAATGTAGGCAGATACGGGAACAAGAGTGTTGTTGAGGGTTTTGGACTGGTAAATGAACCGAGAAAGTGCAACTGCAGGTGGAAGCGTGTAGTTGGCTGTCTCGGTAAAATGTTCAACCTTCAGGATCGACCCAGGAGCAGCATGGCTTGCGTTTGCTGGGAGATCCGTGTAAAAGGGATCTTCAAGAACAGATCCACTGGCCCAGTTTGTTTGCTCAAACTGAGTTGCAATGTTGAAGTTGTTGATCACATGCTTGGAGAGCTTGAGTGGTTGCGCTTGTTCTTCCGATAAATGAAACGTGGAGGCAAAGGTATCCGTCTGCGGCTTGAGAAGTTGTTCACTAGACATCTTTTGGCCATGTACGGGTAAGATGACAAAGCTCAGGCCTAAGAAGGCATTGGTTATAATACAAAACTTCTTCATCATGATTCTAAAACAATAGACGCGGGGGAAGAAGACGATTTGAGTTGAGATGAATGATACCTGAAATGGAACAGCATTCATTTATAACTGTTGGTTTTAGTGAGTTGGCATCTTGCAATATCCCCGAAGATTCTGTGTCTTGGACGATTTCGCCGAGACCATCGTAGTTAAACTGGATTGCATGCCACTAACCCAAATGTAGTGAACGCCGAGGTACCGAGTCTAATTGAGTGAAACGTCACAGGTCTGGGGAGTAGCGGGAGGGAAATCCTGGCAGCGATCCACATGGTGGCTCAGCTCAGTATTGGGCTGAGGTGATTTTATGGAAATAGTGGAATCCTTGGATTAAAATAGAGAGCTATCTGGAGAAGTTGCGTCATCATCAAGTTTTTACATTGACGTGTTTGGCCCCAGGATGGATTTCTTACCATTGCGCGTAGTGCGGTAAATATTGCAAGCGTTTCGATTACGCACGCACAGTGGCTTGACGCTCTTGAACTTCAAGCATCTATGATGGGAAACTGTTTGATCGGTCAAAAGTGATTGACAAATAGATTAGGGCAGACAATGCGGACCAAATCACTGCCACCAAGTCTTGGCAAACTATCATTTTGCAGTCTTCCAAGCAATCATGACCATTATTATTGAGATACTACATAATACATTTTCTCGTAGCTAAGAAACTACTACTGCGCATCAAGCCCCCTTTAATTAACCTCAATTAAGCCCGGGCCATAAAGAGTCTTCCCAGCAACCTCGGTAGCATTTGCAAAAGGTCCAGCACTGCTAGTGACGGCGGCGATGGTCAATCCGTCCATTTGGAACTTCTCATAAGGGAAATCTGCACTGAATTGGACAGTATCACCATTAACCCTGTGATAGAAGTAATTAGTTTGCATTCTTATAACGTGCCTATGTTCTTTTGTAGAAAAGTCTTACCGGACGTCTGTGAGTTTCTGTACTACGGGTGTATTCTGTCCATTAAGATACACAAGGCTCAGAGAGTCCGTGTTGGTATGGGTTCCATTAGTATAGAAGCTGAATTGCAACGTCTCTGTTTGGGCGCTGATGTCGCTAGTGTCAATGTTCAGAGCATCAAACACTGGAAGAGGGATTTTGTCAGGGCAAGAGCCCGGAACAATAACCATCTGGTGCAGAGCAGACAGGGCGAAAGGTCCGGATGAGCCAGTAAGGAATGGCTGGGAAGAAGGAACCCTGGTGGGCTGGCCAATGGCTCGGTAGAAGCCGTTCTGCTCGCCCTCTTGACCGATGACGGAACCAACAAGACCGATGAAATCGAGTCCGTCACCATCCAAGCCAAAGTTGATCAATGCTTCTTGCAGGGTTGCAAGCACAAGATCGGTAAACGTGGAGGCGAAGGAAATGGCGCCATCAAAATCGTCCACGGGGAAGACATACTTGCACGGCTGGATTGGATCATGGCCTGACGTCTGAAGGATACCGTTTGCTCCGAGGGTGTGAAGTTCTTCCTGGGCTCTGACGGTCTTGAGGGCATTAAGGATGACGCCGCGTGCAGCAGGAGTGCCGATCTCGTATCCTGGGACGTTGTCGGTGATGTTTTTAATGAGGCTGCTGAAATAGGCCACTTCAAAGAGCTCATTGAACGCAATCAGCTGCCAGACAACGGCAGAAAGATCTGCAATGTGCGAGGGGAGAGCCCCGTTGGGGAGCGTGCCATGGGCTTCCTTTTCGATTTGTCGAAGAGCGTCCGAGCCCTGAGCAATGTTGGGAAACCCGTTTGAGAGGGGGAATGAGAAGGGTTCCTGGGAGCTCGACCTCTTCATATTCATGGGCGCGCCTGGAGCACCGGCGACCCTTAGGGCAAAGAGGCCGGCGGCGAGCAGTCCTGAACGCATGTTTGCTGGCTAAGAGATGGACAAGGGTGGATGATAAGAATACAAGCACAAAACAAATCGAACTGGGGTGTGATGCTATAGTTTGAGATCTGTAAGATGGAGAAGCTAGCTATTTATTAAGAGAGCTCAAGACCATTAACCGCTTGTTCCTTGCAGTCAGACTTAAAATGAAAGTGCGTCAGTAAGCGTAAATGGCGGCATTAGGATAACGGGAAGTCGGCACTTAGCCTCCTGCTTAACTCTCACAGCCCTCCAGCTGCTGGCCGTTGGGGGACAAAAAAAGGTGGTTGCATTGCTTCCTTAGTCGCTCTCCTCCGGGAAACCGGCATTGTGCTGACGGGATCTAAGCGCTCCGGCATTAGTGGTGAGGCCCATTTCACAAGCCTTTTTTTTTTCTTACAGCTGGAAACGTACCGTGGCTAAAGGCACTACTCCGTTAATGGAATGGCCCGACCTGGTCTTGGGGAATAAGGCTGATGATATCGCCGAGACCCATTTCGGCGTGGGGCTAGGCAGATCGCCGAGATTGTGTGGCTCAGACCCGACTACTTTCTTGTATAGACTCGAAACGACAGACTTGAATAGAGTCGCCTAGAGAAATGTGGACGAGTTGGCTTGTTATAAGTTGCGGCGCCGTCGCTGGTGTCTTCAAAATTCATCTCATCACGCCAATTATAGTTGTTAATTAATTAGACAACATGAAATCACACACGAGCACCAAGCTTGTGCTCCTCAATTTGCTCTTATGCGCAAACCTCTCTGCCTCAGTGCCCTCTACTCCTCCCTGGCAGCATCCTCGGTGGCAGCATCCTGATGCATCGCTATCTATTTCCTCAGAGAGTCAGGGCGATGAGCTGGCCGAGAGTCTCTCGATTGACACCACTTCTGGGTTCGTGAATGGCTTCATCAATGCCTCATACCCACACGTGCGCCAGTTCCTGGGGATCCCCTTTGCAAACCCCCCAACCGGCCATCGTCGCTTCGAACCTCCTAAAGCCCTCCATGCGCCGCGGGGCGCTCATGTTAATGCCACTGCGCCGCCGCCAGCTTGCCCGCAGATCCCGGCCAGCAAGGGAAGCCTCTTTGGCATGAGCTCACCCGAATTCTTCAACGAGCAACCGTGGAGTGAAGATTGCCTTGCCCTCTCTATTTGGGCACCCAAGGCGAGCAAGAAGCTCCCTGTGGTCATTTGGATTCATGGGCAAGGACTCCAGCAGGGCTCTTCGAGCGTCCCATATCAGCAGCCTCCCGCGTGGATCCAAAGAAGTCAAGAGCATATTGTCGTGGCACTGCAATATCGCCTGAATGTTTTCGGGTTCCCCAACGCCGCAGGTCTCAAAAGGACCAATCTTGGGCTCCTGGACCAGCGCCTGGGCATAGAATGGGTCCGCGACAACATCAAGGGGTTTGGGGGCGATCCCAGCCGAATGGTTCTTTGGGGCGAGTCGTCAGGGGCCGGCTCTGTTGACGCGCAGAACTTTGCCTTCCCCAAGGACCCTATCGTACAGGGCTTCATCTCCAATTCTGGCAGCGCTTTGTTCCCCCCGGGTACTGGACTCACCACGTTTGACCCGACTCACTCCAATTTCTCCACCGTTGCTAAAGGCTTGGGATGCCCCTCTGACCCCAAGGCCGAGGCTGCTTGCATGCGCGAGAAGCCCGCAGAGGACATCATCGGCTTCCTGACCAAGTATGCGGCGAGTGGAACGAAGCCAATTCTCAACTTCCTCGCGACCTCCGACGACATTGTTGCTTTCGCTAACTACACCGATCGCTATGCGAAGGGATTGCTCTCCGACAAGCCCGCCATTTTTGGCACCAACGCCAACGAGGGTGTGGCACAGCTCCCGCCACCAGCCAATCCCACCATCATGGGGCCCAACCAAACCTTGGCTGACATGGCCACCCTCGACCTGTTCCAATGCCCCGCATACGCTTCGGCCATTGGGCGCGGCGAAGCAAAGCGTAAAACCTACCTCTACATGTATTCTGGCAATTTTACCGACATCAGCCCATTGTTTTGGGAGGGCGCCTACCACATGAGCGAACTGCCCCAGATCTTTGGAACTAGGGGCCAGTATCGCGAAGCAGCCTCTAGCTTTGAAGTCGAGACTAGCAACGCTATGCAGGACCTCTGGCTAGGTTTTGCCAAGAACCCACAGGCTCCCGAGTCAGCGGGGTGGACAGAGTTTGGAACTGGTGATCTACTTCTCTTAGGCTCGGGGGATAAGGCAGTTCAAACAAGCAAAGTGTCGGAATTCGGTAAGGCTTGCACCAAGATGATGTAACTTCTCTTTGGGGTTTTCTTGGAATTTATAGATTGCTGCCTGATAGGTTGGGTTTGATGCGAGGCTCCAGATCACATCTGGCAGCGTGTTTAATAGCATATCGATACAAGTACATGCATATATTACTAGACTTTGAGCAACCCCTTTGCCCTCTTGCTTTAAATTGATGAATGACTGATTCTGTCTATTCTAACCCATAACCTCTATATAATTAATGCAGATGACAAACTGTATACAAACACTCATTTACAATTGTGCCTCACTTATGTCTCTAACCGGGGCCAAGGGTCAATCATCTCACGTTATGCTCAACTAATTGCATTGTCTAAGGCCACTATATTAGTAAGTCGGTCTGCCAGAGCCTTTCCAGCGCTGCACATTGCATCATTATATCCCTGGCTGCCAAGTGGCCAAGTCTTCTGCACGGCCGTGTGTTGGAGAACTAAAGATGGGATGATGAATGCAGCTCCAGCGAGTTCGTGCGTCCGTAGTGCTCCTTCTGCAAACACAACGCCTTCGTTGAGAATTTGCCTAATCACTTCTTTGTCTCGGTCGGAAGAGCCAGAAACACTAGGCATGAGCATGTCGTAGTCGTCATCGCGATAAAGCTCAAAAGATAACCACAGCGCTGACTGAATAGCCTCAATTCGAAATATGGTACCGTTGCCGGCCACTAGAGCCTGGAAAGGGTCACCCTTTTCGCGGTCGCGGAAAGCCGCACACACGTCACGGTAGTGGCGCTGCGCTCGCTGCCTGGAAATATCTCGTGAGAGGTAAAAAGCTGGGTCTCGCAAGGTCGTAAAGGGCCTATGCAGGGCCACCAAGAACTTGTGATATATAAACGATGCATACTTGTAAGCGAAACTTTGCTGGTTCTCGGGGACGGCAGTGGCGCGAGAAACGGGGTGCATTTCCCGCGCCAACTCGCGGCTGAGATGCATCACATCTTCGGACCGCAGCTGCTCCTCCGTGTTGACGAGTACCGTTATTTTTATCCTGGTTTGCAGCGAGCGGCCGAGAATTCTACGTATTGAATCCGTTGGTAGGCCATCTTCACTAATAGTTGGTTGGTCTGCCAGGGACAGCTCTCGGGAGAGCGTCAAGTCTAGCTCAGTACCTGGCGGAACAGTCGGAGCAGCGCCACAGGCGAGGCAAGCGTGTAAATCCAACTCTCGGATAGTTTCCCAAATATATCTCTCGTGATAATGGAGCACGACATCACGGCTGAGGCCTAACATCATGGCAAATCGTACACCAGCGCCTGAGTAAATGTAATCCGCCGTCTCACTGAACTTGAGCGCCTGCTTAGCAGTGTTCAAAAGCGCAATGACACGGAGAATGTCAATGTTGCATTCGCCTAGCTCGAGTGCTGTCGTAGGCACCGACGACGCCAAATCAATCCAAACAAAAGCTCTCGACTGAGGGATTGGCGCCTGGCTCGGCGGGTAGGTCCCATTCGCCAGGGAGAGAACAAGCATAACTTGAACGAGCAAATGAACTGGGGCATTTGGTGGATTATCCAGCAAGGAATCTAGGTCGCCTGTGAAGGCGACTTGATCCAGTACAGGCAGGATGGCGTGGAAGGTTTCAAAGTAGCGGGCGACCAGTGCTCGAACGACGGCAGCTGGGGGAAGCTCATCGGAGAGCTTCGCTGAGACCATGGTATCTTTGGCCTGTAATTTTTTCCTCCTCCATTGTTCGTGGATCATTTCAAGAAGTGGGATTGCATCTTTGCGGCGTCGTTCTGGATAATTGCCATCACCCAGGAAAGCGACAAGGGGTTCAAACTAGAGAGGAATACATGAGCGCTCGTTTGTTCCAGACGCCATGGTTAACCCTCACCAATTGCACTGCCCAAGACGAATGACTTCGACCACGTACAGGTCCCTCGCGGTTCCAATTGTGCGTCGGCAGTCTCGACTCAGATCGTTGTGTCTCTGCCGAGACGCTAGCGCCGTCTCTAGCTGGGGGAATTGCTTCTCCAGGAGGTGCAGATCGGGACTGAGACCAAGATGCTGGGTAAGGTGATGACTCTGGTGGCACCTCGCAGGGCTGTGTCATATCCACATCTGCGGCATCCCAGTCCTGCTGATGGGCCGGTATGGATTCCACCGTGTTGGTAACCGCCTCGGGCTCATTCTCCGGCTCATCCTTGTACCTGCATTCGGCAGCTTGACCACGCCTCAGGCAATTGTCACAAGGCTTCTTTGTGTCGCACCTCACCTTTCGTTGGTGGCAGACGATGCACGATGTCTGTGGTCTCGGATGCCTGTGCTTTCGGCGTGTGCCCTGCATGATCTCGGTGATCTCTATCCCTAGGCCGAGAGACACTGCAGGTCCCAACAACGACGTTGGTTCACGTTAACAGGGCACAGGTCAAAGAAAAGGGAGAAGCAACCACAGTTCGGCGATCAAGAGATGGATGATTACATAACCACAGCTAGCAGCTCGTTTTCGCCGAGCTGGACTAGCCATGGCCGAGATCCGTCTAGTCAGTCATGGACTGGCTCTCGTCAGATTTTGGTACTGCCGGCACCAGGACCACCCGGGCGTTGGCGCCAGCTGGACCCCCCACTCAGCCCCGCCACAGCAGTCCAGCCCTGTAAGCAACCTGATTGCAGAGCAGACCATCGACTCATCAATGGCCATGGTCGTTGTCCATTAAGACGCCGTCAGTCCCACGAGAGTAAATAGTCAATCCCGCTTATTTCTTTGTGCCTCCCACCCGTCCATCCGTATATGTAAGTGTGTCCCCCAGAGGCCAACGCAGAAGCACAAGAGCTAACGCGTCGCTGGTAGTCGTACCCTCTCCCCGAGCTACACCGTCGAGCACATTCGCCCATCAATCGTTTCCAATACCCGCCTTGGCCATTCTACACAAGATGGGACCGCTGCGCAGGAGTGACAATGAGCGTGTAAACCTCGAGCCCCTACGGCATATGGGTGCCGACCTTGGGGACATGAAGCCTCCCCCTTACGCTTCAGATTCGGTCCCTGAGCCGCCATCATCGCGCCGACGACCCTTTAAGCCAACGGCAGGCAGACCATCGGGAAGCGTCATTTTGATGCAAGTTCTCTCAACACTAATCTCGATCGCAATCGTCGGCGTGCTTGCCCAGGTTGTCGCCCTGTACAATACGACGAGCCATCACAAGATCATCGTAACCTCTGGATTAGTGATGAATGCTTGGCCATCAACCCACAGGGGGTTCCTGACACCAACCTACCTGCTACTGGGTGCGGCTGTTATTGCTGCCGTCTTTGGGCTCCTTGCCTGTGTTTGGTGGCGTCTTAGCCATGGGAAATCTCTCGCTGGCCGAACCGTTGCTGCAGGCCTACCTCTGACTCCTCTTGGCCTTCTCGTGGCGGCCTTGGTCATATTCAAACTGCGTAGCGGACAAGATGAGCTATATGGTTGGAGTTGTGCTCACAAGCATGTCGAAGTAGACTTTGAGCAAAATGAAATCGGCCTAGGAAAAGTGTGCAATGCCATGGTGAGTTAATCCCGCTAAACCTAGGAATGTAGCTCGCTAACATGGGACAGAACGCCGCTTGGTACATGAGCATTGTTGTTGCATCTCTCGAATTGGTCACATTCCTTGTTGTTGGAGCTTGGGTCCTTCGATCAGGCGACCGTTCCGGGAAGACGCATTCATTCATGGTTGGCCGACGCGGCTACCGTGAATTGGCCAACTGAGGCTTCTGTCTTGTAATTATATCGCTACGGTCTATACCACCACAGATATGAATATAATCAGCACACAGAATACTAAATCATTTCCGACTTCGTCCAGAGAAAGACCTCTTGCGGTTCCTAACATCTACACAAATTGATTCAGCATTGAGAGAGCCCTTGCATTTACGAAGATAAGACAATAACAGGGCAAAGTTTTATGCTGGGAATGGTTGGTATGGAGACAAGCTTTCAAGTTAACTTGCCGATATTTCGCATACTTTAGACAGGTACTGTGTATCACTCGGCCTAAATACAGTATTTATTGTCGGGCTTCGGGTACGGTTAGCTACCTTAAAAAAACAATACACCAAGTAACCGTAGCTCGAGTTCATGAAAGTTATATTCCAATATTATTTATTAATGATACTTTAAGACGGTGTAGTCCTCTAAAGATTGTCTTCTGATCCTAATTAAAAGTACGCCTTCAAATTAAGCGTCTTTATCCTCAGTCCAATGCAAAAATGCCCAAAATCGTACATGACCCAACCAGCTCCAATAGCAAAATCACCCTAGTAACACGTTGCAGTAGCTTCACTCAGGAAGACGCTTCTCCATCGGACCGGTCTCGTGCCATGGCCTTCTCTGCGAGATCAAGCTCTCCACCGACCAGCGGCGTGCCGTTTGGGTTGCAAGCTTCCATACTGGCCGTGTCGGCAGGCTTCGCTCTCGATAGGACGCTTCTGCCCGACCATGGTTTCCGATCGGCGTTTGCATGGGCTTCTCTCGATTGCTGCTGATTATATATGAAGCTCGGAATAATAGTTGAGATCCGCGCGTCGGAGCGGGGCCGAAAGGCAACCAAACCTGGGAAGTGGTGTTTAAAAAATGCTCTTAAGCAAGGCAGACAAGCGCAAATTATCCCACAATACATTTCAACAATACTGTTTCACTAAGGTCAGAACACCCAAAGAGAAAGCGGTTTGGGTATGGACTGTACCACCATATTAAATTGATGACATATCGCCACGTGACGTCAGTGTCGTGAAGCCCAGAAGGAATAGCCGCCAATCTGATAATGCTCACAGCGCATACGCTAATGCATGTCAGCGGGATTTCTCACCACAAAACGCGCCCTCGTTGGGAGTGTAAGACGGCTATGGCGGAGGAAATTGAAGACTTACAACCCACCCGCCATCATGACCAGTGCGACGCCAATCTTTTGAAGCGGCCGCATGCGAAGTGGTTTTAACAGCCATATGGGAAGGCACAAGATGATGATGTCTGTGGCCGCATTCAAGGCAGCAGAACTGATGAAAGCATCGCCCACATTTAGACATGACCCCGGCTTGGTCGCATCCCAATATCGTGGTATGGGATCACACATGTATACGAATGCGAATGCTGCTGCTAGCGAATACCCCACAGCAATGAACATGACAACATATGTGGCAATTTTGAATGGCCGATCTTGAGAGAAGCGCAAGTAGAAATGAAGAATGGAGACTTTGGTGAACAGAGTAGACAAGTTGTACGTGAGTGCGGCCGGAATGGCTCCTAGCTAAATTGCAAGCCCTATTAGACAGAGTTGGGGTAGACAAGTGGAATTCGAAATCTTACCAGCATAAATCTAGTAAAACTTGAACTTGGGACATCCCAGATGTGAATGCCAATGCCGTTTTTAATCTCTATGCCCGTTGTCAATATCAGCCCAAGACATTTCTTGATTCAAAGTATGGACTCACGCAAGAGGTTCACAATGGAGTACCCAATCGCAAACATCTACAATTGGCCCCATTAGTATTCTAAAATGGGTGAAAGCTCGGATAACGGGTCCATTACCAATGAGATTACAATGCAGACTGGACTACTGCGTTAGCAAGTCTTGGGTGTCTTTTCTGGGTGGATCCTTACAATCATCTAGATGCCAACGCTTGACGATGAAACGACTGGTATATAGGCGCAATAGTACAATGAGTATCGTAAATACCGGGCAGAGGACTGCCGCGAGAACAAGGCGAGAACTGATGGATTCGGGATTCGTAAAGTTTGGTGTCACACCAGGGGGTGGTGGGAACGCGCCCACTGTGGCTTTGTCTGTTGAACTCATGGTAAGAGATTTGAGCGCAAGTTTGGAACACTTGCGGGCGCAGAGAGGACTAATTCAGAGTGTTTCTCGGTACTGCTGTGGGGATGGGAACAACTTTCGGTTATAAATACTCGAATGGCATTGTACTTTGTATCCCGACTGATTCCCATGTCGTTCACTCGGTGAGTTTTTGTGGCGTGGCTGGCGCCTTCGGACCAGGTTTGGCGTTTGGCGTTCAAGCCTTCTGTTCGTGGCAACACACTTCAACCAATGCTTTCTGGTTAAACTGTAGCAGCGGCACTCGATGCCTCAGCTCAATGTCAATGGCGTAGACGACTGACTCTCGCGAACGCCCCCAGAATCCAAGCAGCTGGGTTCCGTATTCACATGGCCAATACGATGGAATCCGAATGCCTGGGCTTGTGGTGGCGCAAGGAACGGCTTGTATTTCTTTTCCTGGTAGGAGAGGCCCACTATTTCCCTCTTCCAAGTTCTTCTGCAGCCGTGGCAAATTAAGGAATGTCATCGGTGACAGGCATGCCTGAGCGCTTGGACTTGCACGGTAATGGTGAAACCCATGACATGTTGCTATTCTGCGCTAATGGGAGCTCCCGGCCCAATAGGAAGCGAGCCTTTCACCCCGGATGCTGAGGGCCCCCCTGTTCTGCCTGTCAAAGTGTCTGAGCATCGTGGCAAGCCAGATCAGCTTCCATTCATAAATCGATCAATTGTGGTGTTTTACGGTAACCTCTCCAAGCCTCCAAGATACCAGGGCAGGCAATTAGGATGCTGTACCTATTCTCATATCGGTAAATTCCGCTGCGGGCGGAATGCATTCATCATCAAGGCACATGTCAAGGGTGAATTGTTGCCTGTATGCTCAGGCATAAAGCAGAAAGAAGAGTCCAGACTTGTATCGAGCCCAAGATCAAGGCCACAAAAGCAAACTGAAACTTTCCTGCCTGAGGCAATGTGATCCAGGTCGATTGGTCGAGACGGGTCGAGTGCCAATGAAAACCAACCAGCCAAAGTTTAAGTCAAACCAAGGCGCCCTCTACGACAGATGATCCCTCTAAAATAGTTGCCCCAAACATCCATCTCCTCGAGTATCTCTTACTTCAAACTACAAGTGTAACTGTTAGTCAACATAATCTTCAAAAAGGACAACAACAATTCTAACGTAGCTAGGGGACCGATATTCACAGTTCGAGGAGTCCTGTTCCTAACCCTCGAGTCAATAAAGATGCCTCGTCAGCATTTCATGTAATACATTCAGTAGCTATCTATCCTCGTTGTTTTCGGCATAAAAGAAAAAAGAAAACAAATAGGATTAAGCGCGGCACCAACGTTTGAAGTATCACAAGTCTAGTGCCCTTTAGCCTTCAAACAGCAGCCGAACAAAAAGATGCATTCAATATATTTGGGTTCATCATTATGTAAAAGTCTACACTCTGGATCTATTCAAACCATTTCTGTGTAAAGCCAATTAGCGCCGAGGAAACCCATCGTTAACATCGACATAAAACCCACTCGCCACGGCAAACGAGTTCCAAATAGTCCCCTCTCTATCAACTTAATTTTTAGGCCGCCGATTAACTTTAATATGATATCTATTATTGAAGTACGTATTATCTCAGTCCTTTGCGCCGTCAAGATGATAAGCCTTTAGCATGACGCCCTTGATCGGCTTACCCATCATAACCTAGGCAAGGGAATCGTCATCATAAGTCCAGACAACAGCACATCTGGGTTCTTAATAATGGAGCTCACGGTGTAGAAGACGGACTTGAGGAAGTCGGCGCCACCCAATTCGAGCTGGACAGCAGATATCTGCGGATGAAAAACCACGTCGGCGAATTGCGACGCTGCATCTGCAGCATGACAAATACCTTTAGAGAATAAGTGACACATGCCCATCGTTATTCCTATGCCACAAGTCACTTTCAAGTTCAAGTGGCTGTCCTGGCTGAACTTGAGACTGGATAAGATCAAGGTGGCGCTGTATGCTCGCTACTTGTTGCCTTTTCACAAGCTATAGAAATTCCCGGAATGGTCTTCAATTCAAGAGTGCCGGTTGGCCCTCCTAAATACTGCCTTGAGTTAATCCAAATCGAACTTATCTACTGTGAATTCAAATGATCGAAGGATCTGGATCTTGTTGTCGGTAGATCCCATTCTGGATAAAAATAGTAGCATCAGGTCTTAGAAAAAGCGTTACAGTGGAACCTATAGTATTCTCAACAACGTATGTCATCAATACCAACAAAGCAACCTTGATAGTGCTACTGATAAATATATAGGATTAAAATTAGGTTGATTTGCCGCTGCGTTTGACAAATTGGAAAAATGAGGGACAAGGCGTGAGGCTCTGACTTCAGCTTAAGGCAGAAGCAAAGCCGCTGCAATATCAACAAAAGGAAAAATGGGACACAAGGTAGAAATTAATAAGTTAAAGCGATGATATTAGCAGTATCTAGAGCTTTCAACTCTAGCCCTATACAACTGGTCAGTCGAACAAGATGGTGTTGAGGCCAGCCATCTCGTCAATGACTCGCACCACCCCACATTAAGAGACAAATCGGTGAGCGATAAAACCCCAAGCTGACCGCTCCGTAGACAATAGAAAAGAGACCCTTTAAACCTTAATTTTATATGCCAATGTGATCAACCAGCACAGCGTTGCAGAAGGCATTAACTAATTGTCAACCAACTCTAAACAAAATATATGGGGAAAATAAGAGATGAGGGATAGCTAGTGAAAGGTATTTGGCAACCAGGTGCACTAAGTGGTTCACCCGTTATCATATGCAAATTTCTACTGAGAAATCATACCAGATAGGTGAATCAGTCTGGATAGAAATTTACGTGGATGCCATGCCGTGCATCGCTAGACTGGCATGTGGTTCGTTGGCAAGACTGCTAGCAGCCACTAGCTTAACTTAATTAACACTAATTGACGTGGCCTTAAATAAAACAGGGTTCTCTCCCTCGCGCCAAACCCATCCATCTCTTGGCCCATTGAATTTCAGCGTTAATAGCTCTCTCGGACGGCGCATCAAATCTCTTGCGCTGTTCCCCTGACTCTTGTTCTATTTCCTCAATCATAAGCGCCAAGTCATCCCAAACTATTCACATTGCGGTCATAATGGGGTTTCCTTATGTTTACTGTATTATCTGCGGGTGCCCGTTTGAAATTCCTCCCAACGAAGCGATGGATGATGAAGATCGTTGGGCAGCTGATGACCCTTTAGAGGACGATACCAAACAGGCAAGAAGACTATTTCCAATAGATGCGTTCTCACTTTACATTCACTAATGATCCTGGCAGTGGTTGTGGAGGATTAGGCTCGTTGGCACCACCTCATGCTTGATGGATTTCGCCACGCCTCTCTGTCAAATGTAGCCAAACATGACTCAAGTACGCCAGGAGGTCTCTCTCACTAACATTGTCCGCGCAGGCCTAAAAATGAATCTGACGTTCAAGGCTTTTTCATCTCCGAGCCCGCAAATTGGGCCAACACTGATGGTTTCTATTTCCGGCTCGGCAGTAACTCGTTTCGCGTGCTGGCGTCGACTGAAACCAATGGTGGCGGTGATGTACTTTTTCCACTTCACGAAAACTGCCTTGAAATCCTCCATCGTGTGATAAAATGGCGATCAGAACTGTCTCAACCATCTTTGTCCTCCATCAGTCTCATCACTGCCTACAAGGCCATGTGCGCTCAGTTCGCCCACAATAAAAAACTCTTGATAAAAGATGTCAAGGAATCAGGTTATTGTATCTCTGTTGACTTTATGAGCTATGGTTTAGAGTTTGACCATGACTATAATGGTGCCAGAGATTTCTGGTCTTATGAAGGCTGGATGTCGACCAGACTGAATGAGGTTTGTCCATTGAAATAGCACGTCATTCGCTATGCTGTCAAAATACTAACCAACGAAGTGGTACTGCAACGATCCAGTAGAGATATCCGACCTTGGATCATTTCTATCGAGCTTGCTTTCAAAAGTCCGATTTGAAGCTGATTTTTCTGACAATTTCAACTCGACCATTGACATCAGAACTTCCCCTGAAGGCCAAAAGACCTCATATTGCCGCCTAGCAAATTTGCCTTTAGAGATATTGGATCTCGTTATATCGTTCCTCCCTACACCCTCCGTCCTTCGTCTTCGGCAATGCTCAAGGGCCTTCGAATCACGGCTCGCCCTCGACCAGGTTTTTTGGCAATCACGGGTTTTGGAGAGCCGTGCGGTTCCATATCTTTGGGATGAGGATGTATTTCATCAAAGCTGGCAAGCATTAGCGAGACAGGATTCTCAGCCTCCTCCACCAAGTCGTCACGATTGGAGACGTTTAGCTCAACAGCTATCGCTCAAAGAAGATATTATTAATGGAGACGAACCATGGCCGACATATATGCCCTGGGGGTTACGAAATAGGTGTAGAATATGGGCCCTTGCGAATCATTTGACAATGGCTGCAACTGAATAATCTCAAGTTCAAGGAAACTGAGTTTGGAAAGATTTTGCGTGCTCCCCTAGATCACTTCATTCTACTTTCTTTCACTTGGGTAAAAATAAATTAGTAGCCTACACTGCATTACCACAGGGACCCTCAATATTATGTTCCTACATCTCTGGATCTTACTCCATAAGAACTTTCCCTCACAATAAAGTTTTCCATCAAAGAGCTTAATATAAGGACCATAGCTCTCATAGATTCCAATCCTAGAGAAAGCTCTAACCCCGAGATCCAGTGGCACCGCATCGTTCGGTGCAATAATGATGCATCTATCACACATCAGGTCTGTCTTGAGTTCACTATCAAGAGTAAGCTTACCTCATCGCCTCCAAGATGGCTATGGTTCATTAGCATAGGCAAGCAAATATTTTAGTGGTACGGAATACTTACAATCCAGCAGATCGACAATTGACACCATCCTATTAATATATTAGACCAGTCTAGTGCGACTTTTTGAAGAAACCAAAGACTCAACATACAAAAGTACAATCAGGGCACTTGTCCCACTGATTATTTTTGGTGTTGCGCTGGCGGTAGAGACTACAGGCACAACGAGTGGCAGTGCTATATTTTGAATATTTAGTTTCCTTTTCCTAGGACGATAAGGGCCTGGGCTTCATTCCCTTTGCAAGAGACTCACGTATCGATTGCGTTGCCACTGACACAGTGGAGAGTTGTGCAAATCGGCAAGCACACTAAATGTAACGATCGTGTGAGTCAAGTGTTCTTCGGATATTCTCCTTTGATCAGATACTGCATCACTCACCCCTGGGAGGCGGCAGCTAAGATCAAAGCCACAGTTTTAAACTGCATGATCAATAACAGTATCGGTGCTGCCGTTTGCAAGCGATATCAAAATTTGTTGAGATATTTGAGTAATAAATGAGACCGGCGAGTGAATGAAGAGTGTTATTTCAAGCATACAGTATATGGGGGCCTTTAAATAGAAATGAAAACTATTCACAGGCCTTCCTTTTGAAGATGACACGGATACGTCCTTCCGTGGTTTAAGGATACCATAGTCTAGACCCTTGGCAATCAACATGTATAGAGGCTCAAGCTATCCAATGTGTAAACCCGTGATCTTTCTTGTTAAAAGACGCGAAAATCCATCATTCGACAGTTCTGTTTGCCAAGCATTACAACATTGACTTTCCTGAAATTGGAAGTGGTCCATTATGTTCTAGACTCCATAAACGAGACGGTTCTATGTATTCCGTGGAGCTTAAATCATCTACTGAAACAATCATCTTATCAAGAACTTACTTGTAGGCTCTCGACCATGGTAAAGCAGGGAACACCATGCTTGCGAATGGGTCCTCTCAATTCTAAATCGATGGTTATGTATCCTATTTTGGTACAACGTGGTCTCTCCAGGTTCTATCTAGCCTTTCATTCTCAATCATGGCTACATGGATCTCACATGCACACGTCGGAAGGTGAGGCTCCGGTCAGACTGAAGGAGTCATTACAACCCAACCTCCGTTATGGGCGGGGCTCAAAGGCTAATTCGAATTTATTTAGAATCCAGAAATATCCCCGAGCAATGTTTTCATAAAAGAATAACTCTATGGGTTCTCAGTCGACATTCTCGCGGAAATGTAACATCTCAGTATTTTAATTTCGTCCATTTAAACCTTCTGCTCTTTTCTTTATAAAATTATATCCTTAGTATCCTTGCCAGACTCGGTCCTAAAGGTTACTCTATGGTCGGTGTGATCCCGCTTTATGCAATAATCTTCATTCAGCTTTAGATCTCTATTAAGCGACTCATGCCTGAAAAGGGATATCTTTACTCAGTTACCACTATTCACTCATACCCAACTCCGCCTTCTCTACTTATATTTAGACTAGGCTCATTATATCAAGTCAATGCCACAGATACTGCATTCAAATAAATGCTTCTCTGCTTGTTTATCCCCAATTCTCAGATATAATTGCAAAAGCGTCGCTATCTTCTATGTAAAGGAGGACTTGCCTTTGCAAGGCGAATATATAGAAATGAGGTCGATAATTACATGAACCAAGAGAATCCAATCGTGCTTCATAATTTTATGTTAGCTTTAGAAATACCGCTCTTAAACAAACTACATGTTTATGATGTGAGCTAACTTTTTGTTATCTGACTAGAAGTCGTGCAACATTACAGGCCATGGAATTCAACTACAACGCATTGTTTGAGAGTGGAAGCTTGATGGCTAAATTCAACCACAAACTAACAGGTTTAGGGGTTTATCAAATGCAAGAAACACTAGTCATAGCAACAGAGCGAAAAGGGATTTAGTTTCACGTTCCGAAATGCCCTACATTGGATGCAGGCTTTGTCCCTCGGTATCAAAATATCCCGCAATAAAGCTCCCAGTTCCGTTCATGTGGGTTATCAGCGTGTTGGGCAAGAGCGCAACTCACCTGTGAACATGAACAAAGATAGTCCCAGAAAGCAACATCCCATTATAGTACATGTTAATTTTAGCAGACATGTATGCAGTATCTTAGCACAGCACTATCACCACAGTCCGCTTAATAACCATAAAAATGAGCATGGCGTAATCGAGGCTCTTCCAAATATATATTAAACGTGAATATGGTCAGTATCAGCCCCTGCCTTGTTAACACTCTTCAATGCTGTTTATTTAAGAACATGATGCAGGGCAGTTTCTTGGCTTCAAGCCAAGTCCAGTTGGATGGATTTCTTGAGCTAGATTGCTGAAAAAACACAATTCAGGTCCCACAATAAGAATACAGACACTGTGCCATTGCTTTGCATTTTGAGTAATGTTGCTGAGCGCGGGATCGACGTATCACAGGATAAAGTCAGGGGTCTAGGACAATGATGCTGTTGGAGATGCGGTCAGAACCAACCCCCCCCCACTTGAAGCACCACCGTACCCTTGCTTAATCGTCCAGTGGTGGGAAATTATCGGCATGAAAAGCTCTGCCCTGCAAACGACCTACACTATTACCTATTTCTAAATTGCCTCAATGATCGTCGTTGGACCCCTTTCATTTCGGAATGCAATGCCGATTATATCACCGACATATTTTACCCTAACATTAAAGCGAAATGTTTAATAAATATGCCCGGACTGACACAATGTCCTCTCTTACCATCCTCCACCTTTTCATGGAACACCAACGTGAAGAAATCAGTTATGCATTCTCTATCGTTACTGGCTCTTTTGGTCAGCTCTGCTTTGGCACAGTCTACGACCCAGATATTTGCTTTCACCAATGCTATCGACATAGAAAACAGCGCACTTCGCCCCAATGGTCATCTTCTTCTAACCACATTCGACCAAGGTCGGCTTTACACGTTAGACCCTTTTCAGGACACCCCAGAGGCTGAATTAGTAGCTGCACTCCCTGGTGCTACTGCTTTGTGCGGTATTGCAGCCATTGGCACCGACAAATTTGCCATTGTGGGGGGACTTAGAGGTTCTTATCACTACGACAATGAAACCGTCTATGCAGTCGACTTCAGCCAAAATTCCACGAATCCTTCTATCAGAAAAGTGGCCCAGTTACCTGATGCGAGCATGTTGAATGGCATGGCTGCGTTGCCAGCACAACCCCACGTTGTTTTGATTGGAGATGCACGTCTTGGATGTATATTTCGCGTCGACACAAGCACGGGAATATCGAAGGTTGTTTTCACCGACGATACACTGACGGCACCGGCGAATGCGTCGCTTCCAATTGGAGTTAACGGACTCAAAATTGCCAATGATCACATATTCTTCACGAATAGTGCGCGGAACATTTTTGCAAAAGTTCCCATCAGCGCGGATGGCGAAGAATTCGGAGGAGTTCAAATCATCGCTAGGTTAGAGACCACTACTTCTGGCAATGACTGGGATGACTTTACCTTGGACTCCAAGGGTGTTGCGTATGTTGCCCAGCCTGAAAACGCTTTGGCAAAAATTCTTCCGGACGGAAAACTAAGCACATTTGTTGGTGGCGGGAACGATACCACGATTAACGGGCCGACATCGGTGCAGATCACAGGGGATCAAGAATCTTTGTATGTGACCACACGAGCTGGCCAAGTCCTTCATGTGAAGATTGAATCAGGGTCTAGCCCATAAGCCAATGGGAACGATAGTCAACTAGCAGATGGTTCCATTGTTTAAGCCAGCATTTCAATCATACCTAGCAATACACAAGAACGTGTGAAATGACAGTCGCGTGAAACGATACTAGGTCACCAAAAGAAATGTTATGATATACGTATTTGATCATGGCTTAATTCCCATGCCTAAATAATTATCCCAAGAAGTCATAAAGATCGCCCTTGAGAGTGTTGGGTAGAGAACAGATAAGTCGGCCGGGTGCAATATGCTCTCTGCCACATATCCTTCGTATGTACCTTGGGTAAACGTTGCAGATTCGACCAATGGGAAAGGAAGACGAGGCTGGGAAAAAATGGAGAAGTTACGTCGCACATGCTCGTTCTGGTTTGGGGCCGAGAGCACAGATCGCCCTTAATTTCATGAATGCAACGATTGCCGTTCTATTACCGGCGGCTCTCCCGTATGCACACGTCTTATTGTCCGTTCTGCCATTTCTCTCTGTGTCCAAACTCTGTCACAAAAGCGCAATCGCTAGTACCGTAGGGTGCTAAAAGAAAAAGAGAGAGAGACAAAGGAGGGAGCAAGGAAGAAAACCCCGATTTAGCTATCCAGCGGTATCCTTTCCATTCCTTTGTGAGGTCGGGCACGGGCAATTGGACTGCCAACAGGTCAGAGTTACACTCAGTAGAGAAAAACCAAAACAAGGGGAACTTTTTTTTACCATGTTTTTGCTAGTCCTAAAATCGCAACGCACAACCATACGGCTATATTTTGCTTGGCTATAGGTTGCTAAATTGGTGTTATGATGTATTGGTGAATAAATTCCATGAGACCATGCCTTCATGACTTGAAATTAAGGACTAACTATCACATACGACCATACCCACTAGAAAATACGGGATCCCGTCCGCTCTCCCATAGTCAAGCTGGTGAGGGGTGGATTAGTACTCGGGTCGGTGACGACCGGGGAATCCCCGCTGTTGTATGTTTTTTGCCTACTCGATAGCCACACCTTTATTTTTTTAGTCTGATGTCTGGTTCGGTTCTTTTGATAGTTAGATCCGGTGTATGTAGACTGATAAGGCTGCCGTTAGATCATATTCCTAATCAAAAATGTAGTCGCAAGGACCCTGGACTTTGGTTTCGTAACACACGGCATTCCAACAATCCCACATAGCAAAATACCTTGTCTTAGTCTACACTTAAGTGCCTGTATATGGCCCATCACCATGGGTTCTTGTAACGGAATTCCCGTTTAGAGATTTTACGATAATGCCAAGAGCTGATGCATTTATACAGATTCACCACATAAGAACCATGAGCCGGCTACCATTCTCACTTCAATGAGACTCTCTGACATCGTAAGATTCCTATGTAAAAGTCTTTTACGAAAGCAGATCTAGTCATTGAAAGGTATTGTTTCTAGACACCTGGTGCGTCAAAATGGTAAGAGACAACGCATTCCAGGGAATTTTCTCCAAGAAACTTAAAACACGTCAAACGTAGCCATGGAGTATTATCGATGCTGACGAGGATCCCAGCCGAAGTCGACAATCTGTTCACTTTTGCGGCTAACATGATGCCGATGTGACTGAAGGATATCCAGTCACGCGTATTCTTATATTTTCATGTGTAATATCCGTCATAATCCAAGGGAATCTGCATCTTGTCTCTATTTCGAGCCAACCATAGTAGTAACACTAATATATGGCCAACTATCTTGATAGAACAGATGATTCGAATCTTTTTGATTAACAAACTATCAGCCTCCATGACCCTCCTGGGTTTCTTTCTGGTGAGTAGTAATGGCTTACTTGGTTTATTAAAGTCAAATCGGGTGCTTTGATACCATTTTCAAAACACATTGTAGAAAGTATTAGCGGAGCATCTAAGCTAATTTCTATCCCGCGAGACAAGAAATGTTGGTGTTGATTACAAGATATGTTAGCACGGAGAGTTGAATTGTCTACAAACGCCCCAGAGTATAAATAAGTGATCCAACTGAAGTATCCCATCTTTTCCATCCTTTTGTAATTTACGTCACCCTACAGTCTTGTCGCTACGTATCTATGTTGCCACCGCGCTTCCTAATCACAAGTTGGAGTTAGCCAAGGGCTAGAGTGGTGACCTCCAATCGAATACACCTTTAATAATATACTGAGATCAACGGGCCCTTCCCAACCCTTGATTCCAAACAATATGAAGCATCGGGCTTTGGTGAAAGTGCCTTGGGCTCTTTGGTAATGGTCACTCACAGACTATGAGTATTCTAGGGGATTTCTAAGATTTATGTCAAGCTCACTATTGTTGATTGGAATTCCTGGAGTTGTCTCTCATTTTGGTTACCAATTATAGGAATTGGGAATTTTGTAATTTATCCGTTCGTCTTCACTGGCTAATTAACAAAGAGAAGCTACTCTGGATCTTAACTAGACTTTTTCATAATATCCTCAATTAAGCGTATCTAGTAAGGCAGCTTTTGAAGGTTGAATGGCGAAATAATTACCTCGTGGGCCCTTTGTGTATACATCTTCATTCTAGACGGGTAGCATGACTAAGCTTTTAGCAATACCGGCAGTTTCGGAACCAAGATTCAATAAAACCTCTCATATCTCGCCGATATTTCCTAAGAAGGTCGAGGTAGTAGTCAGCACATACAAAAAGGTGACATCATGGAAATCGGCTATTTCAATGCATATCTAATGCGTGGGGCGTTAATTTAGTCGGGACCGAAAGTGATTCATTACTTGAGAAAAACTAGAACAAGTCTTGAACACTTGCAGAACCCGGGGCTATTACGCGCTCTGTTAAATTCCTTGACTAACAAACGGGCGACAGCTCAGTTGTTCAATGAGCCGGATTCCCGAAGTCGGGTTCCTGGTGCCGAGATGCCGCATAGTTGGTACTATGTACTAGCGTCTACAGGCAATTGGCGCCTCGTTGCGTCACTCGACAGGCTTGCGACGCCTCATTACATCACCACTAAACCATTGATGCACAATGCATCAGATGCCCTGTAGCCTCGGAGAGGTCGGAAAATAAACATGCTGGGATTTGCATAGAATTTAAGTGAGATCTCAGGGCTTGGCTTTCTGCAAACAAAAAGCGCCAGAATTATCTATTCTCTATCAGATAAGAGTACACAGCTTCCACTTTACCACAAAGCAAAAATGGTCCACCAACACGGCGACGAACATGACATTCCCAAAGAGCACCGGGCTCACAAGTACGCTATTCTGTAGTCCCCAATTATCTACATTAATAACAATAAAATAAGACACGGCGCCTGGCTTCCGGCAGACCGCCGCGTCCACCGCGAGTGGTTAAATCGCCAGGTGCAGCATGTTGACAAGCACGGGCGCAAGGAGCTCGCGCCCGTGCTACAGGAGTTTAAAGAACTCATCGAGGGAAACTCGCGCATTTATATGTACTTTACATCTATGTTTGATGAGATTCCTCGCAAGCCGCCGTACAACAAGGATCTCTTGGGCAAACCCCCGATCCGCGACTACAGGCATATGTTGGCTGTGCTGGATCACATCATTACTCGAGCCCCAGAGTGGACTGATGCCGCATTTGGCGTAGGAATCGTAGGTGTGCCTATGTGCGGTGTGTTCGACTACGCCATGGGAACACCAAGGTGAGACCCGGTTCTGCTGGTTGAAGTTGGGATCGCCACTAACCATCGTGTAGTGGACATGCCGCTTTCCTTGATCCCGACGTCAATAAAATGCTGAAGAAAGTCCTCAATGAGTGGGGCAAGTTCTTGCAGGTATACTATATCACAAATTCATAATGAAGCCGTAATCAAGACTTACACGCCACAACAGACCCCTGAATCAGCAGGCGTTCTGGCAACCCACAAGGAGGGATGGTTTGGCGAGCACGCCACAAAGGATGTAATGCAAGTCGCCAATGCACCCCTGAAGTCCAATCACATGTTTGAAGACATGTTCATCTGCGATCCGTCAGCCGAATACTACGGCTACAAGTCATGGGATGGTAATCCATACCCATCTCTATACTTTAAAGTGTAGAATCTCGCTCACATAAAACTACTAGACTTCTTCACCCGCCAAGTTCATGACACAGCACGCCCCGTCGCATCTCCCGACGACGATAGTGTTATTGCCAATGCGTGCGAGTCCAGAGTATACAATGTAACTCGCAACGCTACACTGCGTGAGAAGTTCTGGATTAAAGGACAACCCTACTCCGTAGTTGATATGCTGGCCAACGATCCTTTGGCGCAACAGTTTGCTGGGGCCACGATTTACCAGGCATTTCTCTCTGCACTATCATATCATCGATGGCACACGCCTGTTTCTGGAAAAGTTGTTCGAGCATTTGTACAGGACGGCACATATTTTAGCGAGCCGCTGACCGAAGCGATTGACGAGGAGGGCCACACGCACATTGACGTGAACGGAATCACGGTTGCTCAAGGATACTTGACAGCCCTAGCAACACGTGCCGTCATCTTTATTGAAGCGGATAACAAGGACATTGGGCTCATGGCGTTTATTGGTGTCGGCATGGATGAGGTTAGCACATGCGAGATCACCGTGAAGGAGGGGCAACATATCAAAAAGGGAGAGGAGCTAGGCATGTTCCACTTTGGTGGCTCGTCGCATTGTCTACTGTTCAGAAAGGGTGTCAATGTTCAAGACTTCCCTGAAGTCGGCAGGGAGGAAAATGTGCCAGTCCGCAGTCAAGTCGCTGTTATAAGAAAGTAAAGGAGGCGCTTTCAAAGTGTAGGAGGAAGCCCAAAAGGCGAAATATATATCATTTACATGACTTAATAAGTCAATTTTAAGTCTCAAGGTAAACATAGCGGCCGGCTAGAGACCAACGTGACAGATAAAGTTGGTCTGCGTGTGACTAATCAGGTAAATACTGTCCTTTCGTATTACCCCTCAAGCATAGAAGACATTTACATTTGAGATAGCGTCATGCTATTCCGAGTTTGCATTTCCCGTCACGATGAGTGCTCTACCATCGCCGTACGAATTGCATGGATAAGGTTGCTCGGCGCCATGATTCAAGAAAGACAACAGACAGGACATTCTCCTTCTTGTAGATAGACAAGAATAGCATCTTTTATCGTGTGCCAAATCCAAGAAAAAAGCACTCAGTACCCCAAAGCTGCTTAGACTAGCATAGACTCTTCTGCCTATTATACCATCAGTTGCGAACCAACAGATTGTGAAAACCCCTCATCTCATGTGATAACTTTTACACCAGAATTTAGAAACCGTTATTTCAAAAACGGCTAGTGATCCCTAGGTTTGAATACACTTCTTACCCCTCCTGGCCCTTGCAAGTGCGGTAGAGTTCCAGCGTTTTGACAACCCCAGACACTCATATACTGACCTGAAGATACGCAGTTAATTGGAACGCGTTCAAACTCGCCGCTTAGTACTAGGCAAACGCTTTGTAGTAAATGGATAAATATGATTTGGAAGATAGTCTCTACTATGCCAAAGCGGCAATCTTCCCCTGGATTCGCCACGGCAAACTAGATCAACTGCAAAAGTTCATAGCCGACTCACCCGACTCTGTCCATTGTCATGCTCGGGATCTCCCCTTGCTGTATCCATTACAAGTAACAATATCGAAGCTATGCGAATCCTTCTTGATGCTGACGCCAGTCCACTCCAAAACGAATATTTTGGCAATGTATTCATGACCACACTGGAGGTGGCCTCTGCTCACGGTAATCAAGACATTTTCCAGTTATTGTTAAATCGTCTCAAATTTATCTGCCTCAGCAAGGTCATCATTGAAAGCAGAAATGCATCTAAGCTGGTGGAGAGATCCTAATATGGATGTGCTAGCATTATCGGCGATTTCCTACACACGTTCCAGTGGAGCCACGAAACCATGTGCAGCATTCTTTGGGCTGCTACAGGAAGATGGCAGGGAGATGTCGTTGAATTGATTTTGGAAAAAGTCCACTTTGAGGAAGAATTGCGGGGAAATGGCTTGTGTCAATCCGTCCTACACAAGGCGGATCACAACGACGAGGAAAGAAGCGGAGTTATATGCCACGAGTCTGACTTCGCTGAACACTACCGTACTGTGTCTAGCCTGATTGACGCTACTGGAGTGGATGTCCGTCTTGCTGAGAAGGGATCTCCTCTCTTCCGCCGGGCGCTCCATGCGATCGAAACGCAGGGAGGATTAAAAGCGCTTCTAGATAAAGGAGCAGACCCCAATACCCAGGGTGACAATGGACGCACTGCCTTGCACCTCCTTACATCCCTTCCAATTTCGTATAGACATGGGCGTGGGTGGGAAACTCGATTCGAGATGCACGAGGAAGGAATCCGTTACCTAATCGACAAGGGCGCCTTGGTCAACATCAAAGATGATGAGGGCGCGATAGCCTCACGCTATGCTACCGAATGTTCAAATACGGCCCTCTTTCTTCGCTATTTTCCACCGGTTGATGAGGTGCTACTGCTGGCGGGAAGCATGAAATGATGAAGTACCTAATGTCGCGTTACTTCTTTGATGTAAACGGCGCTAATAGCAACTTGTGGACACCAATAATCAGCGCATTGGTAGCTAATCAATCATCTGGCGGAGAAAACAGAGATCGACAGTGTCAAGTCGGCACGGCTATTGTTGAGTTTCGGAGCTTACCCCAGGCTGTGGCCACAAAGGGATTGACTATTTTACACGCCATCGAAAGCCATCTAGATTTAAGCGTGATTCCCCCACCAGAGGCTTGCATCAACAGTACACCTATGGAGAGAGGAGGAACTAAAACAACGGCGTGTTATGTTGAATCAAAACATAGACGCGGTGACCTTAGCACAGGAGCTCTTATCTGGGTCCCTGAAATTACCAGCCATTCAGAGCCCAGCTCAGATATACTATCAAGCACCCAAGGGCATAGAGAATTAGGAGAGACTGTATCAGAGAAATATTTGCTTGGGGAGAGCTGATAAGCAGAATTATCACACAGGATTATGATGAGGATGATAATTGTATGCTATTGTTAGGTGCTATAATAAATAGCAGAATTCTATGGCACTGGGTAGGTAAACATAGAGCAGTAGATATATTAAAGGTTTTATTATTTTTATCTTGTAAGTATAAAGTCTTTGCTAATCTCTAAAAGGGAGTAAGAAGATATATTAGGCTAATGGGATTATTATTTAAGTTATTTAAATATTTAATATTATATTTAAGATATTATATATTTATTTTTTAATATAAAATTGTCACGACCTATGTCGGACTAACGGATAAATAGTGGCTAAGTGCCGAAGAGGTATATTGTTATGTGCTAGAATTAGCTACTTAGTCAGGTGACAAGACCAGACCATATAAGGCAGGAATCGTCGCTAAGACTATTAGAATGGACAATTATTATACAATTTATATCTTAAGACCTATGTAAAGTTGTGAGCTATAAGCGTGATACCCTATGGAATACAATAATTAGACTATTAAATCTAATATTATAAGTATTACATTTAATCTATAGAGTATATTATAATAAGTAAAAGGTTAAATATAATATTGGATAGTTTTATTTATATAAATACTTTTATAAAAGATTAATAATATAATTTTATAATTTTTAAAATATTTATTTATAAAAAAAATAAAAGATTTAATTTAAGTTTAATAATTTTAATTTAAAAATAAAAAGATTATCATAAATATTATTTAATATAAAATTAAATAAATTATAAAGTATTTATTAATTATAAATTATTATTATATAAAATCTTTAAATATTTTAATTTTTAAAGTATAAAAATAAATTAAATATTTATTAAATAAGAAAGAATTAATAAAAATAATAAAATAAAAGAAATCTAAGATTTTATTAATTTAAAAGATTAATTTAATTTTAAAATAAATTAATTTTTATTTTAAAAATAATTATTAACTTTTATATTAATAAATCTAGCTCTTTATTAAAGTTAAATATAATATAAAGAATACTAATATAAAAATAAAATTTAAGGTAATAATATTATTTATATTTTTAATAAAATAAATAATTTATAAGTATATTAAAATAAAAAAGCTTAAGCTTATAGTATTATAATATATTAATTAAACTTTTAAATTTTAATATTAATTTTAAAATTAAATAGAAAATAAGTAGATTTATTATATAAGATATTATCAAATTAATTATATTTAAAATATTAAATTAAATAATATATTATATTATATAAATATAAGCTTCTTTTAGTTTAATATTAAAACTAATAATAAAAGTATTAAAGAAATATTTTATAATAATAAATAGATTATTTATTATAATATAAAAATAGAAATTAAAATATTTAAATCTTATTATAATAAATATAATTTTATTAAATATAATTTTATTAAATATAATTTTATAATATAATAAATTATAATATTATTTAAAAAAATAAATACTTTATTAATAGTATTATTAAATAAATAAATAAAAATAGAAAAATTAAAATTAATAAAATAAAGCTTTTCTTTTACTATCTAAAAGCTAAATTTAATATTTAAATAGAAAAAACTATAGACTTTCTAAAATATACCTTTTTCTCTAAAGAAAATATTAAAAATAATATATTACTTAAAGATTTTATTATATAAATCTTTAAAATAACTTAAATATTAAAAAATAACTCTAATTTATTATTTCTTTAAATACCTTAAATTAAACTAAATTCTAAATTAAAATTACTTTATATACTATTAAATATAATAAATACTAAATTAAATTAATTAAGAAAAGTAAAAGAAAAGTAAAGAACTCTTAAAAAATATCTTTAACTATTAAGAGCTAGAATAGATATAAAAATAGATAGAAAGAAGGCTTTTTTTATTAAAGAATTTATAGAAAAACTTAAGAATAAATAAATCTATTAAAATTAGTAAAATAAATATTAAAATTAAAATTATAATTATTAAAGTTAATTTAAATCTTAATATAAAAAGAAATAAAATTAAAAGGCTAGTAATTATAATATATTAAATAAATTTAATATAAAATAGTAAAAGTTTATATTATTATAATTTAATTAAAAGAAAAGAGATTAAAAATAATATAAATTTAAATAATATTAATAATATTAATAATTAAAATATAATATATTTAAAAAATCTTATTTTATTAAAATAAGATTTTATAATAATAACTTTTAATTTAAAGATTAAAAATAAAAATTAAAAGAATAAAAATTTATAATAATTAAAAAAAATAAAGAAATACTTAAAACTATAAATAAAGAAAAAATAAATAGAAATAATAAAAAAGAATCTACTTTTATAAAGACCTATTTAATTATAATAAAAGATAAAAAGAAATTATTAAATAAGCTATTAAATTTATTACTTAAGATAATAGAAGCTATAGGTAAATTAGATATAAGTAAATATTAAAAATTAAAGTAAATACTTATTTAAAAATCAAAATAAGATTTAATAATAAAAGGAATATTTACTAAGTATATATTAATATTAATACCTTTATTATTCTTATTAATAAAAAATAACTAAAGACTTATATAGAAAATATAATCTAAATTAATTAATCCCTAAGATCTATTAGTAATATTAATTTAAATATAATTATTATATAAAAAGCTAAATTTAACTTTTATATTTTTAATTTTATAGAAAAGAAAGATTTATAAATATAATTATTATATAAAAAGCTAAATTTAACTTTTATATTTTTAATTTTATAGAAAAGAAAGATTTATAAATATAATTAATATATTATTAATATTAAAAATATTATTAGAAATAAATTTTCTTTATAAATATAAAGTAAAAATAGATTTTATTAATTTATAAATTATTTTTAGATTTATATATAATCTTTAATTATAAAGGCTAAGATTCTTTAAATCTAATTAAGATTAATTAATTATAAAATAACTAATATAAGAATAGTATAAATACTATCTAAAAGCTTAGCTCTAATTAAAGCTAAATAGGCTAATTTAAATAAATATTATAGCTTTAAAGGTAAATTAAAAGCTTATTATTTTAAAGTTAAAAAGGAAATAATTTTAGATATAATTTTAAATATATTAATTCTAAAGTTAATTTAAATAAATAATTATTTAAATAAATTAATTATTATTAAGAGAAATAAGAAATTAAATTAAATAAAAAATTATTCTAATAATAAAAAAGATATATATATTATTAAAGAAAATAATTACTATTCTTTAAACTTGATACTTATACAACCAATTTTAAACCATTTATATTTCAATTAAATATTAACTAAAATAGATTAAGTATATTAAAAAAGGATATTCTAATAAAAAAGCTCAAACTAATTATATTCCTATTAAGATTAATATTAAAGATTAAGTAGTAATATAACTTAATAAAAGTAGAAATTACTATAATTATATAGATAATAAGAAAGCTATAAAAAATAGTTTAATTTAATACTTTATTAATAAATATTATTATAAACTATATAATAATAAAAAGAATCCTAATATATATCTTATTAAATACTATAGACCTTAATAAAGCTAATTTAAAACTTACTAAATATACTAATTATTTATTATCTTTTAATCTTTATATTTTTTATATACTAAAAGAGCTTAATATTATTTCTAATAGTCTATTCTAACTACTAATAGAAGAGCTATATTATAGGAAAGCTAATAAAAGCAATTTTAATAAGCTAAATATAGAAGTATATTTAATAAATGTAAATACTATTAAGATAATAATAGTTATTTTAAAGGGCTATAATTAAGACTCTAAATTAAATAAAATTAGAAAGTTTATTCTTAAAATTTAATAAAAAAACCTTAGATTTAATTAAGAACTACTTAAATTATAAAAATTAATAATAAATAGATTTCTTTATTATATTAATAAAATTAGAAAGTAAAAACTTTATATTCTCTATTTATTAATTAAAATATTATTTATGATAATATATAATAATAAATAATATTTTAAAATTAATAAAATATTAATTAAATTAGTAAATGTTTACTTTTACTATATAAATAATATAATATATAAATTTATTTCCTTTTACTTAATATATAAAGAGAATTTAATAAATAAAAAGCTAATATCTAAGGAATTATAGCCAATATAAATAATTCTATAACTATTTTATATAGTCTCTTTAGATTTTATTATAAATATACCTAAAATATTTACTATAAATATAATATTAATAGAAAAAAATAAGATTTAATAAACTTAATATATTATATATTATAATCTACCTTTTTCTTTAAAAAAAAAAGATCTTTCTTATACTAGAAAATATAATAATATATATTATAAAAGATTAAATAAAAATAATTTTAAAAATACTATTTTTAAATAATTAAAGAATATTTAAAAGAATATTAAATAATTAAAATCCTAAATTTATAAATAAAATTTAAAAGATAATTCTAATACTTTTAATAATAATATTACTAATATTAATTATTTACTATTCTTAAATAAATAATATTAATGGGGGAAAGAACTAAATAATAGAAATTACTATTAAATATTATATAATTATAAAGCCTAATATATCTTAGACCTAGGCAATTCTAGTAATTTAATATAATTTAAATAGTACTTTATTTATAATAATTAATAAATCCCCCTATAAGCTAGTATATAGCTTTAAGCTAAATACAATTATAAATATCCTAGCTATAATAAATTTACCAAATAAAAAAAAATCAAAAGTACTAAAGGCAATTTAATAGATCTACTCTAAGAAAGCCTAATTCCTTATTAATATAATAAGAATACTTACCAAAATATAATATAATAGCTAATATTAAGCTATTAACTTTAAGAAAGACAATGCAACATATCTATACCTTTACAAAAGATATTAACTATCCAACTATCTAAAATATAAATAATTACTAATCTAAGTAAGACCCTTTAAGATTTTATATAAAGTCTATTAATAAGTAATTAAATTAGATTTCCCCTTATATTAGAAGATATATCTTATAATTTCAATAATATAATTATATAAACCTAAGTAAAAATAGGATTTTTTTAATTATATAATACTAGAACTAGAGGCAATTAAAATCAATAAGCCTAATAATAATAATATTTAAAAAGTTAAGAGAGTTATAAACTATAAAATATAAAACAAAAAAGGGAGATTTATATACTAATTTATATTATAATAAAAAGAATTTATTATTAGAAATAATATTTAAATTAATAAAAATATTACTAAAGATAGAGTAAATAAGCTTATAGAGGACTATCTTAAAGCTTATAATATAAACTAATAGGTACTATATAAGAAAAAGAAGATATATATATAAAAAATAAAAACTGTAGTTTTATAAAGGGCTGGTCTTAGGTTTATTCAACCTAAAGGGTGCTCTAAATTGGTCTATCTAAAGCTAAGGAGGAAAGAAAAGAAAACAATCAGAAGAACGTATTCTTCTAATTATATAGGCCTTGGTATGCCCTCGCTACCAATGTAATCAGGAAGCTTAATCTAGGTGGATATGGTATAGCTGTAATCCTCTACCAGGCTTCAGCCTGTGATAAGTTTTAATTATAAATATATTAAGTAATTAAAAAAATTAAAAAATAAATCTTAATATAAGACTTATCCTTATATTTCTTTGACTTTTAAATATTTTAGGAATTTTATTAGATTTAATAGTAAGATTATATACTTATTATAAAGCCTATTAATTATAATAATTATTATTATAAAATAATTTATAAAAATATTAAAAATAAATAAAATATAATCCTTAATTTATAATTTTAATAAAATTTATATTATTATTTTATTTATAAATGACATATAAAGAATACCTATAATCTATATAAAGGAATTCCAACTTAAACCCTTATATAAATACTATATCTATAGTATAATTAAGGAAACCCTATTTTTATTAATATTAGCAATATATTACTAGCCTTAATAGTTTATTACTTAATTTAACTATTCTTTTCTTTTATTTCTAGTTTTCTATAATTCACTACTAAGCAATATAATTTACTACTAATATTAATATTTAAATAATATATATTTAATAATTAATACTTTATATATTAAAATCTAATAAATTCTTACAATATAAAAAGCTAATTAATATATATTTAAAAAAGAATCTAAATGAAATTAATAAAAGGTTTTATAATTTCCTTACTAATAAGAAAATTATTAATAGACTTAATAAATTACCTAATAAAAATAATTATCTATATAAATTTAATTCTTATATTCTCCTTACTAAACCTAAAAAATTTATATTAATTTTTATAACAAAGTTATTAAATAAATTAAAAAAAAAAAAAAAAGTAAAGTCTATAATAAAGATATTAATATTATATTAAGATCTAATTATAACTTATATATTAATTAATATTAAATAATTTATATAATTCTTTATAATATAAGTATTAAAAAATTATTAAAAGTATTACTATACTTTTAAAAGTACTATTTATATAAAAGATCTTAATATTAATATTATTAATTTTAAAAAGAAATATTCTAACTTTAATAAAGAATATTTCTATTTAAAGCTAATAATATTAAGTATTAAAATACTAAAAGAGGAAAATCTAAAATTTAGTTTAGATCTTATAATATCTATAGATACTTTTAATATTAATATAGATATAATCTAATCTAAGCTAATAGCTACTAATACTATTAAGCCTATACTTATATAATCTATACTTATATAGCCTATAAAGGTCCTTAATATTAATACTAAAATAGCCTAATTTAAACTGATAGCTATTAATATTATATAGTCTATATAATCTATATTTATACTCATATAATTAATATCTATATAATCTATACCTATATAAGAATAAAACAATAATAGTAAGAGGAAGGCTAATTTTAATATAATAAGTTATAATAATATACGTAAAGATATTATTAAAATAAATAAATAATTATAATATAAAAAAGGACCTATTAAAAGACTATTTTAAAAAGATAGTAATTTATATAATAATCTTAATATAAAGGATATTATTTTCTTAAAAGATACTTTTAAAATATAAAAAAGAAAATATAAAAAAAGTTATAAAAGTAATTAAATATTAATAAAAAAAAGAAATATTATATAATATTTAATAAAAATAATATTAATATTAAAAAAAAATAATAATAAAGATATTATTAATACTTTTATTAAAATAAATAATAAAATTAATTCTAATATTATTAATTTTAATAAAGAAAATAAAAAGAGAATTACTTTTAAAAAGGCCTAATAAAATAAAAAATATAAAAAAAATACTAATAATAATAATTCTATTACTTTTACTTTTAAGATTATAAAAAAGACTAAAACTACTAAAGCTCTTAAAATATAATATCAAATTCCACTTTTAGGGGCTTAAAATTAATAATAATAATATACTAATTAATACTTAATATTCCCTTATTAACCTATATAATAATATAATTAACCATATCTATAATTATTATATTAAAGAGAAAGCTAAGATTGCTTTAGAGTAATTACTAGTCTACTATAAAGATAGAAGATAGAAACTTTATTTATTAAAATTAATATAAATATTAGGCAAATAACCTCCTATTATAATCTAAGGTTTTAATTATAAGATTTATTAATAATTATAATATAATAAATAGTATTATTATTAAATACCTTATAATAGTTAATTAAGTAGATTTAGCTAATATTATTAAATCCTTTATTAATACTAATAATATTAATATAGAAGCTAATTTTATTATAAGTATAATAGTAAATATAATTATTACTATTTAAGCTCTTAAAGCCTAAATAATTAAACTTAAAAATAATATTATTAAAAATAAAAATATAAATATTCTAATAAATAAAATTAAAAATACTTTTAAAATAATTTAATATAATTACTTAAAATATTAATAATTCTAAATCTAATATTATTAAATTTAATAAAAAAATATTATTAAATTTTAAAATATATATATTTATATATAAATATTAAAATCTATTAAATATATTATAAAAAAGAAAATTATTAATATCATTATTTAAAATTAAAAAGCTATTTAAATAAATATAATATAATTTAAAAAAAATAATAAATAAAATATTAATCCCTTAAATTATATCTATATAATAAGCTCTTAAAAAACTAATAAATCTATAGTAAAAGATAATAAAGCTAAGCTTAAAATAATTAAATACTTTAAAGGCTAACTTTACTAAAAGAAAGAAAGTTATAGAACTTATAAAAGAACTAAAAGAGATAGTAAAGAATACTTAAGATTAGAAGACTTTTAATTAGTAAAGGAGAGGTAGAAGGATTAGCCTTAAGGATCTTTAAAGTATTATATTAAAAAGGTAATAAAATCTATATATAAAAGTTAAATATTATAAAGAAAGATATAAAAGAGATATAAGATTTAGATATTTTATATAATAAGGGTTCTTTAGATAGAATATTTTTTTTATTACTTAATACTATTAAAATAATAATCTTTTTTATATAACTAGTACTTATTATATACTAGAATTAACTATTTAATTAGGTAATAAGACTAGATTATATAAGGTAGGAATTGTTACTAAGACTATTAGAATAGATAAATATTATATAATTTATATCTTAAGACCTATATAGAGTTATGAGCTGTAAGTGTAATGCCCTATAAAATACAATACTTAGACTATTGAATCCGATACTATAAGTACCGGATTCAACCCACAGGGCATACTATAACATATGTGATAAGTAAAGGAATGGACTAATTAAATATAGCTATCTTAGAGGGATTATATAAGGAAAGATTCTAGTAATTTAGATTATTATAATTTAGATTATAATAATCTTAAGTATTATAATTTATAATAAATATATAGATAAATTGGTTTTAATTGTAATAGAGAGTATTAATTAGCTTCTAATATAATTTAATTATTTTAATTTATTATTAATTATTATTTAATATTATAATAATATATTTAATCTTTTTATTAATATAAACTTTATTAATTTTAATTAATTTATTATAATTAGGAATTAATTAGATTATTATATTAATTAAAAATTTTAATTTTATATTATATAATATAATCTTAATATCTTTATAAAAACTTAAATAATTATATTCAAAATAACTTTTCTTATTAAAATCAATAAATCTTAATATAAATATTTTATTATATTATTATTATTATTATTATTATTATTATTATTATTATTATTATTATTATTATTATTATTATTATTATTATTATTATTATTATTATTATTATTATTATTATTATTCTAAAATCTATATAAAAGATATTGATTAAAATTTAATAAAAATAAACTTTTCTATTATATATAAATTAAAACCTAAGCTATTAATCTTATAATATTACAAAAATTAAAGCTTATAATATATAAACTTAATATATTATTTAAAAATAATTTATTTATTAATAAAATTTATTTTATTAAAGAAAAATATAATTATATTTAATAAATATTTAAAAAGTAGATTAAAATTAAATTCTAAGGTCTAGGGTTAGGCAAGGATTAGTTTATAATAGCTATTTACAATAATTATTATAAGCTTTAAATAAAGAAGATTTTTAATAATATATAGATAATTTATAAATTAAAGTATAATAAATAATAAAGAAGATATTAGATCTTATATATAAATTATAAATTAATAAAAGAGGTAGGCTAAATTAGGTAGCTATTAGGTTTATTAAAAAGGGCTATATATTATAAGTAGGGGCTTTAAGTTATAAAGTAATAGATATATAAATGATTTTTTTTAAATATATTATATTATATTTAAAAAAAAATTCTCTATTTTATATAAAATAATAATAATAATAATAATTAATAAAAAATTATATTTATTAAAATTTAATATTAAATAAAAAGCTTAAAATCAAAATATAATAATAAATTATTAAATAATAAAATATAATATATATATATATATATATAATAAAAATATTATATTATAATTAGAACTAATCTATTTATATACTTATTATAAATTATAATATTTAAAATTATTATAATCTAGATTATTATAATCCTTCTTTATATAATCCCTTTAGGGTAGCTATATCTAATTGGTCTATTTCTTTACTTATTATATGTTTTTTTAGTATTTAGCTGCTATTTATCTATTAATTTAATATAGATTATAATATGATGCTCCTCTTATATTAGTTCTTATTCTTAAGACTAATTCTGCTAGCCTAATTATAATATTTTCTATTCCTTTTAAACTTAGACTAATAATTCCTTTTTATTTCTTCTAATCTTATTATATATTTCTTTTAATAGTTAATAAAATATCTAATAAAAAGGTATATAAGTAACTTTCTCTTTTTAAGGCTATTTATTATATCTAAACGTTTTAGTATAAAGATACCTTATACTTATTATTTTAAAAAGGGCTTAAAATGTAAATTTCTTTTTAATAAGATATATTATAAGGAATATATAAAAATCAATTAGTTCTATAATAGTATTTTAATAATTCCTTTTTATAAGTAAAGTAATTATTCTTAGTTCTTCTTATTTTCTAATAATTTTCTTTTTTAGTAATTTATATTCTAATAAAATCTTTCTAAAAATTTAAAATTAATAAAAAGATAGCTTTAAATAAAGTAAAGTATCTTTAAAAGGAAATAGATAATATATAATATATTATATCTATTACTATTTCTTACTTATTATAGATTTATAAGATCTATAAAAATATTAAATATAAATAATTTAAGACTCTTTATTATAATCTAGCTAAAGCTAATAAAAAGAATAAAGTTAATAATTTAATTCTTTTTACTTTAAATATGTATAAAAATTAGATTATTAGTAATATATATTTCCTTAGTATTATTAAGAAGATAGATTTAGAGGTATTAGCTTTAGATAATAGTATTTTTAATATTAGCTTATTAAAGGATTTTATTAATAATATTCTTTTATTAGATCCTAATTTTATTTTCTAGTATAAGTCTTCTGTTACTTTTTTAAAAAATCTTCTAGTTTTTTTAAATAGTATATAAGGTATTTATTTCTATAGTTTCTATATATCCTATAATTTATTATAGCCTTTTTATTTTACTTTATATTCTATTTATTATATTTCTTTATTTTTATAAATATTTTTAATTTCTTTTATCATAAATTCTTCTTTGATTAGATCTACTTATAGTTTATATTATAGCTTTATTTTTACTATAATTGTATCTTTTATAGTATTTAGAAATAAGATATAAAATATTAAATATATTTTAATATTTTTAAATAAATTAAATTTATAATTATTTTCTAAGATTTTTATTTTTACTTTAAATAATTTAATAAATTTATAATTAAGTTTTTTTATTTTATTTTATAATATTAATATTTTATATATTAAATAAGATTATATCTCCTTTTAAAAAAGATAGTCTCTTTATTTTTAATTTATTATAATTTCTTTTATTTTATTATATATTTGATTAAATCCCTTTTTTATTTCTTTATATAATTTCTTTAAATTATTAGCTTTTATTATAGTATGTATATTAAGTTATTTTTAGATTTTTAATTTATATATATTAAGTATAAATTTAAAATTAATATAGGCTAGTATTATCTACATGCTATTATAGTAGGATATCTTATAAGCTAGCTATGCTATAAGTAGCTTTTTAATCTAATTAATTTATTTATTTACTTATGGTTAGAAAGCTATAGATAGCTTATAATTTAATTCTAAAAGGCTTATAAGGCTTTACTAAAAGTTTAAGGTAAATGATTATTCTTTATCTAAAATAATTTCTAAAGATAATTTATATATATTAATAATATATTTAAATATAAAAAATATAAATTATTCTTTATTAATTGCTTTATAGTATAGTACAAAATATATAAATTTAGTAAATTAATCTATTATAATTAATATATTATTATAATATTTCCCTATTATTAGGTCTATTAATAGGGATAATTTTATAATAAAATCTATTATAAGTAAATTCTAAGATTCCTAGGCTATTAGTAGGGGCTATAGTAGTTTATGTAGTTTGTATTGTTATAATTTTATATATTTATAAATAATATATTTTTTAATATATTTAATAACTTTCTTTTTTATTTTATTAAAAAAATAATTCCTTTTTAATCTTTTTAATATTTTATTAATTCCTTAATATTTATATAAAGGGTACTTATATATATTCTATATAAGATCATTTTATATATACTCTAGGACTATTAATTAATTTTCTTTTTCCTCTTTTAGCAATTAAGTATTATATTCTTATATATCTTATATTAATTAGGTTCTTTATTCTATAATATATATACTAATTCTTATTATTACTTTCTTTTATAATCTTATAATATACTTCTTTATAATTACTTATAGTATTTTAATAGATATTTATTTTAAATAATCTTTTATTATTCTTTTAAATAATTATTTATTAATTTCTATTTTTCTAATATTATAATTACTTTATCTACTGCTAATAATATTAGCTCTTCTATTTTCTAATCCCTTTTTATAAATAATTTAATAGTTAAATTTAAATAGATACTTTATATAATAAAGTTGCCTTTTATTAAATTATCATATTATTATAAAGTATAAGATATTTTTATAATCTATATAAATAGTAACTTTATATTGGCTTTCTAATAAATAATATTTAAATTCTTTAAATATATTAATTATAGTAAGAAATCCGTTATTATAAATAGAATAATTTAATTTAACTTTATATAATTTATAAAAATAAAATATAATCTTTCTTAATTATCCTTTTATTCTATTTAGGCTCTAAGTATAAAATTTGAAAAGTTAGTTTTTAGTTTAATTTCCTTCTAAGGGTTGAATATTATTAAAATTAATTTACTAAGGATTATATTGTATATTTGCTTAAATACTTATTAGTTTTTGGTTTTTTATATAAATTCTTTCCCTTTCTTACTTAATTTTATTAAGGGTATTATGATTTTTCTAATGTCTTTAATAAATTTTTAATAGTAATTAGTAAATTTTAGGAAAGATTATATATCCTTAAGGTTTTTAAATTTTAACTATTCTTTTATAATTATAATCTTCTTAGGGTCTATATAAATCTAATTATAAAATATAATATATTCTAGAAATTCTATTTCTTTAGTATAAAATTTGCTTTTCTTAGGTTCTACTAATAAATTAGTATTTTTAAGTACTTTTAATACCTTATAAATATATTTTATATATTCTTCTTTATTATTTAAGAAGATTAGAATATTATTTAAATAATATACTATAAATATATTTAAATATTCTTTTAGTATATAGTTTATTATCTATTAAAATAATATAAATATATTAATAAGTCTAAATAATATAATTAGATATTGAAAAAGTCTAAATTTGATTTAAAATATGGTTTTCTATTTATATTTTGGTTTTATATATATTTAATTATATACTTCTTTTAGATTAAGTACTATAAAGATTTTCTTTTTTAAGAATTAATCTTTTATTTTATTAATTAAAGCTAATAAAATTTTATCTTTTATAATAATTTATTATTAAGTATAGTTTTTTATTTTTCTTTAATATAAATATTACTAGATATTTTACTTTTAATATTAAGATTTAAATATATTCTTTTTTAAGTATATTTTTAATATACTTTTTAAGAGTTTCTAATTTATTTTAATTTAATTAATAAATAGGGTAAAGGTAAATATTAGCTTTATTCTTAAAATCTATTTTATAATCTTATACTCTATATATTAGAAATTCTATTTCTAATTCTTTTATAAATAACTTTTATATATTTTATATTATAATAATATATTTTTAAATTATTTTACATTATAATAATATATTTTTAAATTATTTATTTTATTCTTTTTTATTTTTTATCTTTTTTAAGATATTTATTAAGCTATTTAAATTATAATTTTAAATAGATTATTATTCTTTTAATATATTATATATTACCTTAGTATTTATATTATTATCCTTTTAATAGAATACTTACTATAAGTCTACCTTTCCTAACTTTTCTATTATTTTTATTAAATATTACTTAACTAATCTTCTAATTAATATAAGGATTTGTAGCTTATAATTATAAGTATTTCAGGATAATATTATAATCTTTTATAAACATTATATTTAATATTACTTTTTAATTCTTTCTATTAATAAATATTTTAAGGTAATTAATCTCTCTTTTAATAATTTTATTATTATAAGAAAATAGGTTTTATTTTAAGTTTAATATTTTATAAGGTTCCTTCTTATCCCTTTATAAATAGCTTTAGCCTATTTACTATTCTTAGGTAAATTAGATTAGCTTTAGCTTTATAATCTATTAATATATTAAGCTATTTTCCTTTAATTTATATAATTATTTTTAATTTATTTCTTTTATTTAGGCCTTATATTATATATAAAGCTTTTTTTAGTATTTCTTTTTATTACTTTACTTTATTATTCTATTACTTTAGTATAAATAATAATAATAGTTTTTTAACTATCTCTTATTATAATATATCGTAATCTTATATTATAAGTACACTAGGTATTCTTTATATTAGTAATTTTATCTTTATTTATAGTACTTTATATATTCTTTTAAAATAATAAATCCTATTTAATATCTATTTTATGTCATATATTTATATTTTTTATATTTTTATTATAATAATAGGTCTATAATTTCTAATTAAATAGATTAAATTAGAAAATAATTATTAAAGACTTTTTTCTTTATATACAATTTATAATTATATTTATAATAATTAATTTAAAAAATAATTTAATATAAATAATATCCTTTTAATAATTTAATAATATCTTTTAATAGGATCTTAAATTCATCTTATTCCCCTTATTACACTTTTCTTATAATTAGAACTAAAATAAAAATATATACTTAAACTTCCTTATCTTTACTACTTATAAGGTTAATTAAAGTATTATCCTCCTTCTTATTTTATAAGGTAAATTAAATATTTATTAACTTAAATATAAATAATCCTTCTTTCTTTTTTTATTTACTTTAGAAACTTATTTTTAAAATTATTTACTTTTATTTCTTTATTATCTAATAATTATATAATTAGTTTATTATAATCTTCTACTCTTATAGCTATAGCTTCTTATTATTATATATACTTTAAGTAATTAAAATAGATTTTATAAGATAATAAAATAATTTCTTTTTTATTATATTCTAATTGAAGTTCTATTGTTAATTTAATATCTTATATAATTAAAAAAGATATCTAATCTTTCTTTTATTTTTATTAATATATATAGATAGTATATATAAAAGAATTATTATTATAATTTCTAAAACTCAACATATTATCTTTATTATTTTTTAAGCTATTTATTTTCTTTTATTAATAATAATTATTATTTATTATTCCAATTAAATAGTTTTATTCTTAGGTTTAAGTATTAATTTCTATTACATTTATCTAGTAGTATAATTATAGCTTAGTTATTATATTAAATTATATTTAATAATTATTTATTTTATATTATTAGAGGTTTTCTTTTATACTATTAATATTCTAATATCTTTAAAACTTTAATATAATTTATCTAAAATCAAGAAGATTTTATAATTATTAAGATTATAATATAATATTCTAATCTAGTTATAGCTACTATTTTCTAAATATTAATTAATTATATATACTTCTTACCTTTTAGTACCTTATAATACTTCTTTAATTTAATATACTATTATATAATATATTCTTTTTAATTATAATTATAATTATAATATATAATACTTATAAAATCTCTTTAAATAGCTCCTATTTCTATAGATCCTAGATATATACTATAAAATATATTATTTTATACTTATTACTTTCCTTATAATTAAGAAGATTATAAATCTTATTAATTTAAAAAGTAAAGATTGAAGTTTCTTACCCTTCCTTTATTTTTATTATCTTTTATATTATTATTAATTAATCTTAATAGCTATTACTTAATATTTATATAATTTATCTAATTAATTAATCTTATAAATCTTATTTTTAATTTTATTCTTTAATCTTTAATAGTAGATTTTTATTAAAGTATTATTATTCTAATTTAATAGTAGCTTTTTATTTTTTATTAATTATTTTAAAATTATTTTTAAATACCTTTTTAAATTCCTTCTAATTTCTAAAGATATCTTAAGTTTCTTATCTTTAGATATTTTTAAAGTAATCTAAATAATCTTTTATAATAAGTCTAAACCAGATTCCTATATTTCCTTATAATAGGGTTCTAGTATAATAGACTTTTACTTTATAATTTACTAAGGATATTAGAAAGTATTAAAAATAACTTTTTATTTAGGTAAGAAAAGGTAAAATATTATTAGCTTTTTTAAAGAAGAATATTAAAGTAGAAGGTTTTAGAGTCTTTTTTAGTTCTTTAGTAGTTAGAGTATTACTATTAGTAATATAAGTATTCTAATCTTATATTTATACTCTAAGAGTAGTAATATAAGCTTATATTTATTATATTTTAGTAGCTATTTTTATAGTGCTTAATAGAATATTATAGGTTTTATTTTCTTTATTTTAATTATTATTTTAGATTTAATATATAATTAATATATTAGATAATATAATTATTTATTATTTAAAAATAATATAAATAACTTTCTAAATAAAAGCTTTTAATATATAATAATCTAATTAATTTCTAATTATAATAAACTAATTAAAATTAATAGAATTTATATTAATAAAAAATTTAAATATATTATAATAATATTAAATAAAAAAATTCTTTATATAATATTATATTTAATAATAATTAATAATAAATTAAAATAATTAAATTATATTAAAAGCCAATTAATATTATCTATTATAATTAAAATTAATCTATTTACATAAATATTATACATTATAATATTTAAAATTATTATAATTTAAATTATAATAATCTAAATTACTATAATCCTTCCTTATATAATCCCTCTAAGGTAGCTATATCTAATTAGTCTACTCCTTTACTTGTTACATACCTCTTTAGCACTTAGCTGCCGTTTATTTATTAGTCTGATATGGGTTGTAATAGTTAGGTAAATTATAATTAAATTATTTGTATATTTATTACTTTATGGCTTAGAGCTTTTAATTAAGTTCTTTTTAACTAGATTAAAATATCTTAAAGCTCTTAATTAAGTTCTTTTAAATTAGATTAAAATATATTTAAAAAAAACTTTTTAAAAAAATAAAAAGAACATAATTAAATAAATAAAATAGTATATTAAAAAGAAAAAAAAAGAAAAGAAATATATGTATATTTTTTTAAAAAAAACCTGTATATTAAGGGGAATTCTCAACTAGAACCTATAAGCCTATAGGCTAGCCTCTATAACTAACAAACTAACTAATTAACAGCTTTTACCTACGAGGTCACCCTACAGCTATTTTTAGCTAAGGTCCTTCCAGCGGCCATAGGCGCCTTATACTAGGTTAAACAACTAGCTGCAGGGGGAAAAACCCTCTAGGGGTAAAAAAACCCTACTAATAATAACTAATCTTTTGACCTAGGTAGGGGCAGCATGGGGAATCAAACCCTGGTCTCTATGGAACCAGCCATGCAGTATGCTAACTACTGCACTATATAGCTAGAAAAGAAATATATAAATATATTTTTTTAATAATTATATTAAATAATTTTATTAAAATTATATTTATAATTATTATTTTAATTCTTTTTTTATTAATGTATCAATAAGTTTATTTTTTAAAATATTTATATATTTAAAATGTTATTATATTATTATTTTTTTATTAATTTTTAATATTTTAAAAAAATATATTTTATAAGAACTTTAGTAGCTTTTTATTTATTATTTAAATCTTTAATATATAAAAAATAATTCAAATTATTAAAGCTATAATTATATTATTAATTATTATAATATATTATATATTTAAATTTTATATTCTTTTTTTTCTTTAAATTATATATATATAATAATATTTTAAATTAATTAGTATTTTGAACTATCTAACTAACTAGATTTCTACATATCCAATTAACTAAACTTCCTTCTATTTCTACCTATCCAATTAATTAGATTTCATAACCTTCTTTTTTTCCTTATCCCCTTCTATCCTTCCTTTTTCTTTATCCCCTATATCCTATTTATTAGGCTAAAATCTTAACTTCTTAATCTAATTATTATTATCTTCTATTTCTATTAAAAAGTCCCTTTAATAAGATCTTAAAATAACTCTTTTACTTTTAAGTAACTTTTAAAATAAAAATATTAACTTTAATATTTTCTTTTAATATTTAATAATTTTCTTATTATTTTTATTAAGATTTATTTTTAAAAGTAATTTATATTTTTAAAAGACAAATTTAATTTAAATTTTATTAGTTAGGTAGTATATATTTAGATTCCTTTAGAGATATTTAAGGTATTTTTAATTAGTTCTATTAAGTATTATATTATTAGCTTAAATCTTCTAATTAATATATTAAGTAGTAGATTTAGCTTTATTTAAGCTATTATTCTTATAGATTATAGAGTATTAGATATATATTTTTGTTAGTATAGTATGTATTTAAGGGTATGTTTTTTAGTATATATTTGAGGGTTTATTTATTGGACTTTTAGCTAGAAAAGCTATTCTTGTTCTATAATATTTTTATTAAGATTTTTATTTTGTATTTTCTATAGGTTTTAAGGTTTATATAAGGGTATTTATATTAAAGGATTTAAAAGTTTATATAAGCTGTTATTAGATTATATAATCTTATTAAGCTATTTCTTTTCTTAAAAGAATAAAAAAGAACTATAAATCTTTAATATTAGGCTATTATAATTTAAGTAATTAATAGAGTATGTATTTTTTATAAAAAATTAAAAAAAGAATTATAAATTAAATTAAACTAATTAATCTTATTATTATTATAAAAATCTTATATATTTTATTTATTTCTTTAATTATATTTATAAATAAATTCTTTTTATAATTAATTATTATTATTTTATTAGAAAAGTAAGATTTTTATATTATAAAAAAGTATTAACTTAATATATATTTATATAGCCTTTTTTAATTATTAGTAGATTAAGATTATAAATTATATTAATAGTATTTTTAAAAAAAGTTTTATTTTAATTTTTATTACTTACTTAGTAATATAATAATAAAATATAAATTTATAATCTGATTATATCTTTAATCATATTAACCCTACTTATAATATATAACCCTTTTTAATAAACCTAATAGCTACCTAATTTAGCTTACCTGTTTCATTAATCTATAATCTAATTGCATACAGGATCTAATATCTCTGTTATCATTTACTATACTTTAATTTACAGATTCTCTATATATTGCTAAGGATCCTCTCTATCTAGGGCTTATAATAGCTATTCTCAATAGCCATTATAAACTGGTCCTTGCCTAGCCCTAGACCTTAGAATCTAGTCCTAATCTATTTCTTAAGTATTTATTAAATATAATTATATTCTTCTTTAATAAACTTTATCCTATTAGTAGGCAAATTACTCTTAAGTAATATATTAAGCTTATATTCTATAGGCTTTAGCTTTTATAGTATTATAAGGTTGGCAGCTTAGGTCTTAGTCTATATTAAGGTTGTGATTTTAGTACTTAATATTTAATATTAGTATTGGTATTTAGTATTAATAGTATAAGTTTAAAATATATTTTATAATTATAATATATATAAGGTACTATTTAATAAGCCTTTTTAATTCTTTCTTTATATAAAATAGAAGAAAGTATTGATTATTAGGATCTTAATAAAAATAAGTTTTTTGTATTAGAGTTTAAGATTATTATTATAATTACTTTTATTAATTTAAAAGTTATTACATAATATTTAATTATTAAATAATTTTATAAGATTATTAAATAAACCTTTTAAAAAACCTTATATTTTTTAAGAAATTTAATAATAATATTATTTACTTTTAAAATTATATTATTTATTTAAATTAAAGTATCTTATATTTTGAAATTATTAAGTATTAATTTGAAAGAAATAAAATATAATTATAAATTTAATAGCTTATTTTAGGGGTTTATAATATTATTAAAATAAATTCTTCTTTTTAATAATATTATGTATAAAACTTTAATTATATCTTTGTCTTTTATATAAAGTAATAATAATTAAAATTAAAATAATAATTTCTTTTAATTTAATTAAAAGAAACTTAATTAAAAGCTTTTATCTATAAAAATAGCAAATTTTAATCTAATTAAAAAGAATTTAACTAAGAGCTCTAAGCTATAGAGTAATAAATATATAAATAATTTAATTATAATTTGCCTAACTAAGAAATCATTAACTTTATATTATATAATATAATCTTAATATTCTTATAAAAACTTAAATAATTATATTTAAAATAGCTTTTCCTATTAAGATTAATAAAATCCTAATATATATCTTTTATTATTATACTATAATTATTATTATTATTATTATTATTATTATCTTTTTATTTTAAAATACTTACTTTTAAATATTATATTATTAAAGATTTAAACTAATTATCTATTAAAAGATATATTAATTAAAATTTAATAAAAATAAATTTCTTTATTATATACAAATTAAGATTTAAGCTATTAATCTTATAATATATAAACCTAATATATTATTTAAAGGTAATTTACTTATTAATAAAATAAAGTTTATTAAAAAAAGAATATAATTATATTTAATAAATATTTAAAAAGTATATTAAAATTGGATTTTAAGGTCTAGAATTAGATAAACATTAATTTATAATAATTATTTAAGATAGCTATTATAAGCCCTAGATAAAGAAGATTTTTAATAATATATAGATAATTTATAAATTAAAGTATAATATATAATAAAAAAGATAATAGATTTTATATATAAATTATAAATTAATAAAAGAGGTAGGCTAAATTAGATAGCTATTAGGTTTATTAAAAAGGGCTATATATTATAAGAAGGGATAATATAATTAAAGAATAAAGACAGTAAATATAATATAATTTTATTTAATTATAATTTATCTAATTAAAAAATAATTAATTTTATACTTTATATACTATAATTTTAATACCCTAATAAAAACTTTAAGAATTATATTTAAAATAAATTCTTTATTAAAATTAATAAATGTAAATATAAATCTTAATATAAATCTTTTATTATTATATTATTATTATTTTAATCTAATTAAAAAGAACTTAACTAAAAGCTCTAAGTTATAAAATAGCAAATATATAAATAATTTAATTATAATTTACCCAACCAAAAAACAATTAACTTTACACTATATAATATAACCTTTATACCCTTATAAAATTTAAATAATCATACTTAAGATAGCTTCCCCCGCCAAGGTCAGTAAATCCTAACGCAGATCTTTCATCATCACATCATAATCATCATCATCGCCATCATCATCTTCCTGCTCCAAGATGCAGTTCGTAACGGCTATTCAGGACAGCGGTCATGAGCCCTAGATAGAGAAGATCCTTGCCAATGTGCGGACGATACGATCTGTAAACCAAAGCATAGCAAATGATGAGGGAGATACTAGATCCTGCGTGCGACTGGACTATAGATCAATGAAAGAGGTAGGCCAAATTGGGCAGCTATTGGGTTTATTAAAAAGGGCTGTATGTTATAAGTAAGAATAATATAATTAAAGATATTATTATTATATTATAATTATTATTATAAGTATTAATAAAAAATATAAATATCTTAATAATTTAATTTAAAAATATAAAGATATAAGATTTAAGAATCTAAAGAATAATAAAAGTTATAATAATTTTAAACTTATTTTTGTTATTTTTATTTAAATATAATATATTATTAAATTTAAATTTAAATTTAAATTTAAAGGTACCTTAATAAATATTTTAAAGTATAAATAATATATTATTTATTGTTAAATTAAGGAGAGATTATATTGAAAAGTTTATAAAATATCTTAATATATTTAAGTTACTAAAATCAATAAATCTATTTATTTAGTATATTATTAAAGGTTTAATTATTAAGTTAAATACTTGAATATATAATATTAATTTATAAAGTATATAACATATATAATAAGCAAGCGTCGCATTGCAGTTTTCACCTTAAATTGAGATTTTTAAAAATTCCTTATAAATTCAAATCAAGCTTAAAATAGCTAAACTCTTATAAATAGGGCAATTAAAAATAACTCTATATATAGGATTTTGCTAGATTTACTTTTGCTTTTTTACAATAAGTTATTAAAAAGTTTTAAATTCATATTGTATAAACAATGATTTAAATATATAGAAAAATATTTAGAAATAGAAAAACTATACTGTATTATAATATTTCTCTTAAATAGCTCATATTAATTTTTTTTTAAGTTATAGCTATTAAAACTATAGATCTGAGATTTTTCAAAATGGGTATTTCTAAGTGCACAGTATAGTGCGGCGCTCGCTTGTCTGCGACGCTCGCTTATTATGTACGTTATATATTATTAAATTTATATATTAAAATTTATTATATATATTTATAAAATTAAAATTAATATTAATAGTACTCATATACTTTTATTTAAGAATATAATTAAACCTTTTATAAAATTATATATAAAAATTATATTCAATATAGAAAGAATTCTATGTTAAAGTATATATTATTTATTATTTATAATACTGTTTATTATTTATATTATATTTGTTAAACTATATTAAAAAGTATAATAAAAGTATTTAAATATATATTATTTATTTAATAAAATAATTATTTAATAATTAAAAATTATATTTTAATATGATTTAATATAAAGTTTACTATTAAAGAAGAACTATTTTATAATATATAATAGTATAATCTAATATTATAAAATAATGAATATATAGTAAATTTAATTATAATTTATTTAATGAAAAAATAATTAATAATATATTTTATATATTATATAATTTTAATACCCTTATAAAAATATAAATAATTATACTCAAGATAGCTTTCTTTATTAAGATTAATAAATTCTAATATAAATCTTATATTATAATTATTATTATTATTATTTTGATATTTTAAAATACTTACTTTTAAATATTATACTATCTAAAACCTGAATTAATTATTTATTAAAAGATATATTAATAATAATCTTAATAAGTAATTATATTATAATCTATATAAAAGATATTAATTAAGATTTAATAAAAATAAACTTCTTTATTATATATAAATTAAGATTTAAATTATTAATCTTATAATATTATTATAAAAGCTAAAGTTTATAATATATAAACTTACTATATTATTTAAAAGTAATTTATTTATTAATAAAATAAAGTTTATTAAAGAAGAATATAATTGTATTTAATAAATACTTAAAAAGTAGATTAGGATTAGATTCTAAGGTCTAGGGTTACATAAGGATTAGTTTATAATAGCTATTTAGGATAGCTATTATAAGCCCTAGATAGAGAAAGTCCTTGGCAATATATAGACAATCTATAAATCGAAGTATAGCAGATAATGAGGGAGATACTAGATTACTATAAATTGATGAAAGATGTAGGCTAAATTAGGTAGCTATTGGGTTCACCAAAAAAGGCTATATGTTACAAGTAGGGATAATACAAATAAAGGCTTTAAGATTTATAAAGTTTATATAAATTACCTTTAAATTATATAATCTTATTAAAATATTTCTTTCTTTAAAGAAATAAAGAACTATAAATATTATAATATTTATTAAATAATAAATCTTTATAAATTTTATACAAATTAATAATATTCACTTTTAAATAAATGGCTTTTTTTATTTTATAAATAATTTTTATATTAAAATTTTAAATTATATTAAAAAAGATTATAATAATAATAAAAATTGGATAAGATATTAATTTTAAAAATTTAAAATCAATATAAAAATTACATTTTATTAAAAGGGAATCGGTCTTTTATTAAAGTTTAATTTACATAGTTAATTGTTTTTATATATAAATTAATTTTAATTTTTTAAAATATTTAAAACTTTATAATTATTAAAAATAAAATAAATATTTACAACAAATACAGATTTTTATATATAAGCCTTTTAACATTTTTTATTATAAAATAATTAACAAGATTAATAATATTATAACATCAAAGGTTTTTATTAATTAAAAAAAGATTTTATTTTTAAATATAATATTTTTTAATCTTTCTATAATTATTAATTATTAAAATAATTATAACTTTATAATTTTATTTAATAAATTAAAAGCTAATATTTATAAATATAATATTAAAAAGTATTACAAAATATAAAAGAATAAAAATTTATTTATTTTTTATTTTTATTTTTTTAATAAAAATACTTTTTATATAAATAAAGATTATTATTAATTTTAATTTAATTAAAAAGAATAGAAAGGGTTAATTAAAAGCTCTTAATTATTTTAGTCTTTAAAATATAACAAATAGAAGGCTTATTAAGAAGGTCTAAGCTACCAAGATAGCAGAAGGTTTACCCAACCAAGGATTAATTAATATAATAATTATATAATATATTCTTAATAACTTTATAAAAACTTAAACAGCTATACTCAAGATAATTTCCCTTACTAAGATCAATTAACCCTAAAATAAATCTTTTATTTCTATTAAATTATCTATTATAATATCTTCTTTTTAATATTAATTAATTTATAATACTAACTATATATTTATAAAATAATATATTAACAGAGAGCTCTATAAATAATATCTATTAGAACTCTACTTATATTATTAAATAAGACTTATTAATAATAACCTTATTACTCCTTTATAAAATTAAACTTCTATCTTTAATCTTACTATTTAAAAGAAAATAGTACTTATTAACTTTAAGCATTAAATACTCTAAAATATAAGTATCTAAGATAAACTTACTATTAATAATTAATAATTCCTTAAAGAAGAATATAACAATTATAAAGAGATAATAGACAAGTACAATAAAAGAACCTTCAGTAGTCTAAAGCTATATAAGAGGATATTTATTAAGGATATTAGGAATGGTCAATATAAGATATAGTTAAACAAGGTATTAAAGAATATAAAGTTAGTTTGCAGCTTAAGGCAGCAAGCACGAGACAGGCGACAGAGAAGGAAGTGATAGATAGATCCTATACACAAATCGGATATCAAGAGAAAAGGGCAGGCCAAGTCAGCAGTAACTATCCAGGCCTCAAAAAGGGTGATTTGGAATAATTAGAGGGGAACAAGTAAAGGCTCTTAATTATAAAATAATGAATATATAAATAATTTAATTATAATTTACCTAGCTAAAAAATATTTAACTTTATACTATTTAATATAATCTTAATACCCTTATAAAAACTTAAATAATTATACTTAAAATAATTTTATTTATTAAAATTAGTAAATCCTAATATAAATCTTTTATTATTATATTATTATTATTACTATTATTATCTTTTTATTTCTTTTCCTTTAAATTACTTTTTAATTATTATATTATTTAAAACTTGAATTAATTATTTATTAAAAGATATATTAATAGTAATTTTAATAAATAAATATACTTTAATTAATATAATAATTACTAATTAATTTTTAAAGAAAACTTATTTTATAATTATATATATATTAATATTAAAATATTTATATTCTTTATTAATAAAGGCTTTATTATTAATATTTAAAATATTTTTATTAAATACCTTAAGTTTGTATTTAATAAAATTAACTTTTTGTTAAAAAGGAAATTAATAATCTCCTAATATTATTATATATAATTATTTAAAAGTAAGTTTTTTATATTTTAGATTAATATTTAATATATAAAAGGTAAGGAAATTATTTATAAAGAATATTATTTATATATCTTTTAATAATTAAATAGTTTTTATTTTAAAGGATATAATATTTAAAGTTAAATATCTTAAAATAAAAAGATAATAAGTATAATAATAATATAATAATAAAAGATTTATATTAGGATTTATTTATTTTAATAAGGGAAGCTATTTTAAATATAATTATTTAAGTTTTTATAAGGGTATTAAGATTATATTATATAGAGTATAGAGTTAATATTTTTTAGTTAGGTAAATTCTAATTAAATAAAGTTATATTATATTTATTATCTTTAAAGCTAAGACCTTTTTATTAAGTTCTATTTAATTAGATTAAAATTAATATTAAAATAAATAAGCTTTTATTAAAATAAAAGTTAAAATTTATAATATATAAGTTTAAAATACTAATTAAAAGTACTTTATATATTAATAAAAAAGAACTTATTTATAAAAAATTAAAACTTGTTAAATAAATAATAAATATATAAATTAAATTTATAATTAAGAAATTTAATATAAAACAAAGAATCTTATTAAGGCTTTTAATAATAGCTATTATAATACTTAAATAGGGAAAATTCTAATAAAAGTAAAGCTTATTTATATAAATCAATAATAAGGGAGATACTATTAAACTATAGATTAAAAAAAGGGGGAGGCTAAATTAGCTAGCTATTAGGTTTATTAAAAGGGCTGTGTGTTACAACTAGGGATAATATAATTGAAGATAAAATTATTATTAATATAAGAATTATTAACCTTTATAAATCTATTACCTAATTAATATATTCTTTTATTAAATATATCCTTTTTAGAATTATATATTAAGTAAATAATTATATTATTAATATCTATTACTATTACCTTTAATATAATAATTACTAATAGTTCATATAATACCTTATTTTAAATGAAAAAATATAATTAATATTTTAATTATATATAACTTTTTATTTATTCTTTTATCTTTAAAAAATTAATATAATTATTTATAATTAATAAAGAGATTATCATTATAAATAATAACAATCTTATTAAATTTATAGCATATAAAAAGAAATGTAATAATTTAATATTAATTTAAATTAACATTAAATATTAATTACTTTTTTAAATAAATAATAAATATTAGTTTTATTTCTATATTTATATTTTTAAAAGTATTAAAATTATTAATTACCTTTAATATTTAATTTTTTATTTTATTAAAAATATTAATAATTATTTTTATATAATTCATAATAATTATTATAATTACAATTAAGTCTTTTATATAGATTTTTTAGATTTATCTTTTTATTTCTTTAAATATATTTTCTTATTATATTATAATAAGTTTAATATTTTACTATAAAATATAATAATCTTAACCCTACTTATATTTCCCTTTAATTATAGTATCCCTGGTTATAATATATCGCCCTTGTTAATAAACCTAATAACTACCTAATTTAGTCTACCTCTCTCCTTAATCTATAGTTTATATATAGGATTTATTATGTCCTTTAATTACATTTTAATACTTACTTATAAATATACTTTATTTCCCTTAAGATTACCTCTATTTAATTATTATATTTACTACTATTAATATCTACTATAAAACTACTCTTATTTAATCTTAACATTATATAAATCCTATATTATTAACTTTTTTATTAGATTGTTAAAATATTTATATTTTTAGTTAATAAAGGATATATTATTAATATTAAGTTTATATTTATTAGGTAATATAAGCTTATATTTAATAATCCTTATCATTTACTAAGAATTAAAACTATTAACTTTATAATAGGATTATAGATAATTTTTTAAAATCTTATTTTTAAATATTATAGATTAATATTTAATATATAAAGGGTAGGGAATGTACTTATAGAGATTGCTATTAGTATATCTTTTAGTAGTTAGATAATTTTTATTTTAAAAAGTATAATATTTAAGATGAGGTATATTAAAGTAAGAAAATAATAATAATTATAATAATAATTATAATAATAATTATAATAATAATTATAATATAATAATAATATAATGATAAAAGGTTTATATTAGGATTTATTAATTTTAATAAGAAAGGTTATTTTAAATATAATTATTTAAGTTTTTATGAAAGTATTAAGATTATAATATATAGGATATAGAGTATAAAATTGATTGTTTTTTAGTCAGGTAAATTATAATTAAATTAATTGAATATTTGCTATTCTATAGTTAAGGGCTTTTAGTTAAGCTTTCTTATTCTTTTTAATTAAATTAAAATCATAATCTTAATATGTATTTAATAATTATATAAAAAAGTTAATATTTTAAATATTAATTTAAAACCCTATTAATTATTTACTTATCTTTATAACGTTAATAAATCTTATTGTAACTTAAGTAATATTAATAATATTTTTAATAATATTAATTAATTATATAAAGCTTATTAATATGTTTATTTAAATCTTTAAAAAGGTAATATTTTTATTTTTATTTTAATTAAAATTATTATTATTGGGCTTTTTATTATCTATTATGTTCTATATCTCAATAATTTATTATTTTATACTATACTTTATATTCTTGATAAAATAATATAAAAGTTAAATACTATTTACTATTAATAATAATTATCTTAACTTTAATTATATTATCCCTAGCTATAACATACAGCCCTTTTAATAAACCTAATAGCTATCTAATTTAGTATATCTCTTTTCTTAATTTATAGTCTAATTATGTATAAGATCTATTATCCCCTTTTATATTCCTTCTTATCTTAATTATATATATACCTCATTTTTATCAAGATCTTCTCTGTTTAATTATTATATTTATTATTATTAAGATCTATTATAAAGCTATTATAACTCTTATTATTATCCTTTAAATTCTTAAACCTTATGTCTTTATATTCTTAAATTAGATTATTAAGATATTTATATTCTTTATAAGTAAAGGCTTTATTATTAGTATTTAAAGTATTCTTATTAAATACCTTAAGCTTATATTTAATAAGATTAATCTTTTACTAAGAAGAGAACTTAGTAATCTTCTTATACTATTATATATAATTATTTAAAAGTAGGTTCTTTTATCTTTTAGATTAATATTTAATATATAAAGGGTAAGGAAATTATTTATAAAGAATATTATTTATATATCTTTTAATAATTAAATAGTTTTTATTTTAAAGGATATAATATTTAAAGTTAAATATTTTAAAATAAAATAATAATAAGTATAATAATAATATAATAATAAAAGATTTATATTAAGATTTATTAATTTTAATAAGGGAAGCTATTTTAAATATAATTATTTAAGTTTTTATAAGGGTATTAAAATTATATTATATAAAGTATAAAATTAATTGTTTTTTAGTTAGATAAATTATAATTAAATAAAGTTATATTGTATTTATTATTCTTATAGTTAAGAGCTTTTAATTAAGTTCCTTTTAATTAGACTATAATAGTTATTTAAAAAATTTAATTTTTCAATAATCTTATATTATATTTATATTTTTTATATTTATTATTTAATTATTAAATAGAATATACCATTATAATATAAAAAGACTAAAATATTATATTATTATTTTACGTACTATTTATAAATTTAAATTTGTTTCTTTTTATAATAATATATTAAATCTATATCATAAATAATATATTCTTACAATTATAAAAGTCTAAATTAAAATATACATTAATATAAATAAATATCTTTTTATTAAATAATCTCAAGTACTAAGTTTGTTTTTAAAAAGTAAATTTATATAAATATAAAAAGACCCTTACTTATATTTTTCTTTAATTATCTTATCCCTACTTGTGATATATAGCCCTTTTTAATAAGCCCAATAGGTACCTAATTTAGCCTGCCTTTTTTATTGATTTATAATTTATATATAGGATCTAGTATCTCTATTATTATTTGCTATACTTTGATTTATAAATTGTCTATATATTATTAAGAATCTTCTTTATCTAGAGCTTATAACAATTATTTTAAATAGCTATTATAAACTAATCCTTATCTAGCCCTAGACCTTAGAATCTTATTTTAATTTACTTTTTAAGTATTTATTGAATATAATTATATTCTTTTTTAATAAACTTTACTTTATTAATAAATAAATTATTTTTAAAAAATATATTAAGTTTATATATTATAAATTTTAATTTTTATAATATTATAAAATTAATAATCTAGACTTTAATTTATATATAATAAAAAAATCTATTTTTATTAAATTTTAATTAATATTCTTTATATAAATTATAATATAATTATTTATTAAGATTATTATTAATATATCTTTTAATATATAGGTATTTAAAAGTAAATATTTTAAAGTAAGAAAATAAAAATAGTAATAATAATAATTATAATATAATAATAAAAGATCTATATTAAGATTTATTAATCTTAATAATGGAAGTTATCTTAAGTATAATTATGTAAGTTTTTATAAGGGTATGAAGATTATATTATATAGTATAAAGTTGATTATTTCTTAATTAGACAAATTATAATTAAATTATTTATATATATATTACTCTATAGCTTAGAGCTTTTAGTTGAGTTCTTTTTAATTAGATTAAAATATTTTAATAGTAAATACTTTTTATTTTTATTTTTACATAAGAATATTCTTTTTATTATTATTTATTTCTTTTATAATCTTACTAATATTTTAAAAATAATATAATATAAATAATTGATATATAAATATATATATATTTAATTATAATAATACTTAATAAAAAAAAAGAGATTCATAATAATTCCAATTTAAAATAATATTTAATTAACAAATACTCGATTAATAACTCTTATAATGAATTATTTAATCTTATTATCCTTTTTTAATTAATTTTAATAATACTTTTAATACTTATACTTTTAGTAATTATAATAGTATTTTAATTTAAAATATTTAATTACTTTTTAATAATAATAACATACTCTTAAACTAAATCTTTAACTTAAATACTATAATTAATAAAATAATAAATTAAAGCTAAAGACCTTTATATATATACTAATATATAAAACATTATAATTATATTAAAGCTTAATTATTATCAATTTATTATATTAATTTATTTCTTAATATAATCTCTTAATCTTTAATATACTTACAATGATCCGGTTAATTTCTAACTTAAATAAACTAATTAAGTTAAAGAGTTAATATTAGTAGAATAGTCAGGTATATTATAGTAGAACAGTAATATAAATGTTATATTAAGTGATAGTTAATTATAATTAAGATAATTAAATTGCATGACAAGCTAATTAAGATTTATTATAAAGTAAATCTAATTTATTTACATATTTCCCATATAGAGATATTAATTAAATTAATTTTATTTAAAGTATTAATAATCATATAAGTAATTATAAGATAATTATTAATATTTTTAAGTAATTACATATTAGTACTTTTTTATTAACTATAGTAAGACTATAGAATACATTATAATATAATATCTTCCTTTCATTAGCTTTATCTTTAAGGCTTGTTATTATAATCCTTTATAAATAAGTTATATCCTTTCTTTTTTAAATATATCTTAAATATATTTTAAGGCTCAAATATATTGAGATTATATGATTATATCTTTATTTATATTTAACTTATTAATTCTACTAATTTTAAAGTTATATTATATTCTTTTTATTTTATTATTGGCTTGTATTATATATTATTAGATCTTAATAACTAATATAATAAATACACTTATTATAACTATACATATAATATTTGTAATCCTTTTTTACTAATATATATATAATTTTTCTTTTTTTAGTTAATTTATAATTAATTCCTTTAATAAATTAAATTAATTAAAAGTCTAATTATTTAAATATTAAACAAGAAATTATAAAAGAAGATTTTCTTTATTTATATATAAAGGCTTTAATTATTTAAATTAAAATTTAGAAAATCTTAAATTATTTAATATATTTATATTATTAAAATATTAACTTAAAATAAAGAAAATAAAAATAGTTTATTATAATCTTATTTTCTTATATGAATTTAAGATAATAAATTATAGAGAGTTAAAGGCTATTGTTAATTTCTAATTATTAAAGACTTTAAATATTATTAATGAAAATAATATACTATAAACTAGATCTCTTAATATTATTTTTTTTAAAAAATAGTTTTAATAATATTTATAAGTAATATATAAGATTTTTAATAGATCCTTATATAATATTTATATATTCTTTTTATTTAATTTTAAATAGCTTATTATTATTTTATTTTAAAATCTTTTTTACTTTTTATTATTCTTTTAAGCTTTTTATTTATAATTTATATTTAAATTTAATATTAATTTAAAGTTTATTATTTAATTATTATAGTAAAATATAAAATATTAAATATATTTTAATATTATTAAAGAGATTAAACTTATAATTATTTTTTAATATTTTCTTATTTATTAAATAAGATTTAATTTATATAAAATTAATTTTCTTATTTTATCTTTTTATTATAAGATTTTCTATTATTAGATAAATTATATTTCCCTTTAAATAGAATAGTTTCTTTAGTCTTTTAAAATTATAATATATTTTTATTATATTATAAATAAATTTAAATTTATTTTTTATTTCCTTATATAATATTCTTAAATTATTTAATTTAATTATTTATAATTTATATAATATTATAAATATTATTTAATTTTCTAATCTTAGTATTCTATTTATTTATTAATTTAAAAATAAACTATTATATTTAATTTATAATTTAACTCTATTAAAGATATTAAATTTTATTAAAATTTAAATATAAATAATTATTTTTATTTAAAATATTTCTAATTAATAATTTATAAACTATAATTATATATTAAAGAAAAAGGTAAATAAATTAATCTTTATTAATAAATTTATTATAAGGAAAGTAATATATTACTTTAATAAAGTAATTAATAATAATACAAGTATTATCATAATATACTCTTAAAATCCTTACTTAATCCTAGACCTTAGAATCTAATTCTAATCTACTTCTTAAGTATTTATTAAATATAATTATATTCTTTTTTAATAAATTTTACTTTATTAATAAGTAAATTACTTTTAAATAATATTTTAAACTTTAACTTTTATAATATTATAAGATTAATAGTTTAAATTTTAATTTATATATAATAAAATAATTTATTTTTATTAAATTTTAATTAATATTTTTTATATAGATTATAATATAATAATTATATTTATTAATATTATTATTAATATTATTATTAATGTATTTTTTAATAAATAATTAATTTAGATTTTAAATAATATAATATTTAAATAGTATTTCAAAGTAAGAAAATAATAATAATAATAATAATAATTATAATATAATAATAAAAGATTTATATTAGGATTTATATATCTTAGTAGGAGAAGCTATTTTAAGTATAATTATTTAAGCTTTTATAAGAATATTAAAATTATATTATATAATATAAAGTTAATTATTTTTTAGTTAAGTAAATTATAATTAAATTATTTATATATTTATTATTTTATAGCTTAAAGCTTTTAATTAAGTTCTCTTTAATTAGATTAAAATTAATATATAAAGTACTTTTAATTAATATTTTAAATTTAGATATTCTAAGCTTTTATTTTTATTTTAATAGAAAATTATTTACTTTAATATTAAGATATATATAATTATAAAATAAATTCTCTTTAAAAATTAATTAATAGTTTATATATTAATTAAAGTATAATTAATTAAAATTATTATTAATATATCTTTTAATAGATAATTAGTTTAAATCTTAAATAGTATAATATTTAAAAAGTATTTTAAAGAAAAAGAAGCAAAAGAATAATGATAATAATAATAATAGTAATATAATAATAAAAGATCTATATTAATATTTATTAATTTTATTAAAAAAAGCTATTTTAAGTATAATTATTTAAGTTTTTATAAAAATATTAAGATTATATTATATAATATAAAATTATTTATTTTTTAATTAAGTAAATTATAATTAAATTATTTATATATTTATTATTTTATAGCTAAGAGCTTTTAATTAAGCTTTTTTATTTTTTTTTAATTAAATTAAAATAAATTTAAAATATTAATTAAAAGTATTTTATTTTATATATTAAAAAAAAGAATTTATTAATAAAAAATCTAAATTCTTTTAAATAAATAATAAATAAATAATAAATAAATAATAAATAAATAATAAATAAATAATAAATAAATAATAAATAAATAATAAATAAAT